>JAODTK010002532.1:182500-851178 GCA_026419785.1 Sclerodactyla briareus
TATGTGATCATGTGTGCATAACCCGCTGGATTCATAGGGGCATTACAATATCCACTCTATAAACATTGCCCTTATACACCAAGTTTCAGTTTCGAACTCACCTACACTGACAAAAGTGTAGCAAGATATACAATTGTGTTCTATGTACGACCCTAATACGAACACAGTCTGGATGTCTGATCAGGCGGATGTCTCTTGGTTAGAAAATATTTACCCCCAGCTGTTAAAAAAGATCCCGATTTATCTAATTATAACACCCCCCCCCCCCATGTTGATGGGAATTCAGGTAAAGCAGAATAATCATACTTTTCCGTAATGGTTGACTGAGGCAGGCTCACGGTAGACGTTTCGTTATGTGTCATATCAGCGGACCTCCTACACAGGCAACCCTAGAGAAACCGGTGACTGACTCATCACAAGGGTTCAAAGCGACTGTAGGAACAGCTTCTAAATTTATAATTGAGCAGACTTAAAAGGTTTTTCACTTTGAATGAATGTGAATAATCAAGATAGTTTCGCTCGTGGACAAAGCTGAGATATTTATATACTACCACCAGTTACTAGTGTCCTCCCGCTTGCATTCTGCAATTAGTCCAGAGGTCTCCGGGTGATTGGCCCCTGTGTTCTTGCAGAAATAAGTGTAGGCTACAAGATTGACTTGTTCCATGTGGATTGCGATGTTTTGCCTGTGTCATACTGTTAAATAAAAAAAAGCTGTTATTTCTTTCAGTTGAAGATAACATACCTGGTTATATTGTGTACGTATTCTAGCACTTTGTGTTCAGACGTATGAAAACATATATTTGCCCCTTGTGAACTTTGTCGCTTTTGCCCCCCCCCCCCTCCTAAAAAAAGTGATCGGTATAATGAAACACTGATGACAATCCTGCCTGGTACTCGGATGAACAGTTCTCAGGAAATCGGCGTTAATTTGGTTATGTGACTACGGATTCCTCTTTCCTGATTTGTAGAATGTTCATCTGCAATCCAAATTGAATACTATGGCTATCTATGTACAATCACCTAGCATTGTGCCGGATTCAGGAGCAACATGTATCCACTGTTACAGATTCGTATAAAATATAGTCATCGGTGTTTGGGTAGCGAATCTTCACAGAAACAGAATATTCATTTACGTATGGACGGAGAAGATAAGATAGAAGGGTAGTGGGACGCCCTCTTTGTGTATATTACCTTGGGAACCCATACACACCCCAGCTGCATCCACTTGCGTACATCTTACCATATTCATCTTTGTTGATCTGGTCTTGCTTCAACAGGCGGCGCAGAAGGGGGAGGGTAAGGGAGTATTACTTCTTAACGGTGGGATTGATGACAGTATTGACGGCATTTCGGAAGTGTCATTGAGGATGTTACGGGCAAGTAATACGAAGCATTACCTTATCAGGCTTTTTAAAATGACGCTGTCGATATGCGTTGGCAGCCTCTTGAAGCACGTCGATGATTGGAAAGCTTTGATTCAGGTTTGTCACGTGTATAGCGTGACGGTCATAAGCAGCGTCAAAATCTTGTGTTTAAACATGATCAAGTACTGAGTTAATCAGTGGGTATACGCCATTGTTCTTCAGATTACGTACAAATCCTCGAAAGTGACCTGACACAAGTTTGAGTCTGGGTTGAGGGTATTGAAGTCGACATCCGACTTTCAAAGCCTCCTTCTCCTCGGGGTATGTCAGTGTTAGCGGGCATGAAGTTCTTGATAAGGTTATCAGGGTCTAAGTTATTGTCGACTATAGTGCGTCAGTGAGTCGACATGATTTTCGGCAGATCCATAGTTCAATTTAAAAGGAACGAAATAAATAGGGTGAACGTTCGTGATCTTAGGTCATTTTTTAGCTGCGGGGAGAGCAGCTCTACACGTACAAGTCATCATGTCTCACCTTCCGTTCGTTCGTTGTCGTTCGTTCGTTCGTTCGTTCGTCGTTCGTTCGTTCGTCCGCGTTCGTTCGTCCTTCTGTTCGTCACGTTCATTCATTTAAATTCTAAACCATAAGCAGATCAGGTTGAAACTTGGTGGGTGGATGAAGCTTGCTACTCGCTAGCCTTAGCTACATTTATGTTCGAATAGTGGTAGGATTTTAATTAAATCCAATTAATTACCCAATTCCAACTTTATTTTGAGCTCTCCTACTGACAGAAAAGTTTGTTTAAATTACTCCATCCTCTGCTGAGCAGGTGTACCTGATCTGTCAGAAGGTCCTGTTCTTCAAAATAGTGGACAATAAAAACATATGTCCAGGGGTGGAGCGAATTTGTCTTTCCTCACATCTTGCCCTAGTTTCCATTAGCCCCTGCCTCGCAGGATTTGTTTACATTACATCTCGGTCCCATTATAAGTGATGACCTAGAAATGGGGACTTGCGCCCTCCCCCCTCCTTAAATGCTGTTTAATGGTAATGGTGGAGTGGTCAACTTACTATGAGTGTCAACAATGTCCAGAGATTCATTCTGTGCGACGGTGTTTTCACTTTTCACTTCCCCAGGCTTAGGAAGGGGCACTGATAGCAACTATGGCAAAAAATGTGGCTAGACATGTTCCACGCCATTCCATGGTTATGACAGCTGTCAGTAGAGGTCAGTTCATTGAACAAACACTTAAAATATGAAATGGCGAACTACATGCAGTGTATTCCACGGGGAATTTGCGTCAACAGCTACAAGGCGTTCGACTTGCACGGTTAGGTTGAAAATGCGTTTGGTTGATGGGAAATCGTTCGATTTGGCTTGGCAATTTCGTAGCAAACGCGATACGCTTGCGACTCCTGATGTATCATTTGACTTGCGGTGATCGCTCGATATGGTTTTTAAATGTGGTAAATTTGGGCATTCGACGACTTTTCCAGGTATCACACCTGTTTCAGACCTCGCCAGGACCATATCAGCGACCAATACGAATACAGGGGTGGTCCATATGATAATATGAAAGACAAACAAGCGATATTTGCAGTTTTTAAAGTTGCCATACTTGCTACATTTGGGTTCACCAAGACCCATCTTCAGGCAAAATGCGACGGGGATAATATGCAGTCTTTTAAATCATCAACGTACAAGCATAAAATACCAGCCTTTTATTCAACAAGTGTTACTAAGTGACAACGCAGATTGAAGTGTGATGGGAAACGAATAGCTGTCATTACCTATAAAGATTAATATAATATATATAATATATATATATATATTATATATATATATATATATATAATATATATATTTATATTATATTATAAATATATATTATATATAATATTTATGAGATATATATATAATATATATATATATAATCTAATTATGAATTATTGAATATATATAGCATATACATAGAGTGAATAGGGGGGTAACGGTTTTTCATCTGTTCGGTAGCAAACACAATCACGCGAATATGAATCTTGCAAAAATCTGCATAGGAGATTTCCGCAAAACCTTTTTTTCGAATCGGAACATTGATGGACCAAGAAGAAAAAATCGGGAAGTTGTTGAGCAACTGTTGTAGTTGACTAGACCACAAGAATACACGAGCCTTCAACGTTAGTGGTGCCAAGAGGCAACCTCAGCTTGGGGGCGGGGCGTGTTTCCTCAATCTCTTGCTCTGGACATACCTCCTCCCCTTTTTTCAAACTTTCAACCAGTGTTGCGTAATTCCAAGGTTTTGCCATTGCCTTCAACGTTTTAGGGTGACAAGAGACAACCGTCAGCCTTGAGGCGGGGAGTCGTTTTCTAACTCTCTTGCTCTGAACATAACTACTCCCCTCTCTTTTCAACCTTCAACAGTGGTTGCGTTAATTGCCAGATTTGCCATTTTTTGCGGTTGGGGGGATGAAAGCTGCGCAGGGAGAGCGTAACCACAAAGGGTGAATCACAGGTCAAAGTGGAAGTGCCGTGTCGATATTCCATAACGTCCGATACATGATTTGGGAACATAAATTATAACATGCCATAATATTTTTCTGTGCTTTTCAAAGGACCCCAAATGCCAGGCTACAGCTCCTCCAAGATTCAATTGTAGTTTGGCGAGCCTATCTGACTCGCGAAACGCGAAACCTGTGAACCACGTACAACATGATCGATCCACGGATGGGCAGCATATGAATTATGAGTCTGTATCAGCACCCCGAATTACGACTAAGGTATATAAGTTTAGATATATCTTCCGGAAGGTTTTCAAACAGCCAGCCGTTATAATCGTTCATGCTGGCGATGAGAGCACCGTACGTCAACGGACGCTTCAGAGCGAATTTTTCCCCAGAACGATTGGGTAGACCAGCATCATATCAACACAACGTGAGACCTCGACTCCGTACCAGAGGCTATAGAGGCCGGGAGTTTCCATCTGTAGTCCCAGATAGTCTCATCGTACTGATGTCGCCTCCTCCCTTCTTACTACTCTCAATCACCCGTATTCTCCCGCTATCATAAATTTCCCTAGCACCAATCGAAATCTGTCATTTTTATCTTGTCTACATCACTCGTTAAATGTCAATGTTCTGATACTATATCACATACATGATATTCCAATAATCAAGCCAGTTTTCGATTACCTGGTGCTTGGTTTTATAATCAGCATTCTTTTACTGTGTAGTGTTCGAGACCTAGTCCAATCTAGTGCTAGTTATTCTTCATTATGAATATTTGTCATTTGGATGCCGTACATCAATATTCGGTGTAGTGGAGGACGCGAGGAAGCTAGATTGTGTTCCACGGGGATCGGAAGGAGAATGTGACTATTAGGCGAAGTTTGCCTGAAACTCTCCGAGAACTTTTGAAAGAAATCTTTGAAACGCGTGGGAAAGAATTCTCGGACAAGCTTGAAAGAGTTCACGTTGTTTGCGATTTTTTCGTGGTTTTTTGTTCGCCGTTCCTTGTCTGTTACAACACGACATCTCTTGCTGTTTATGTCTCACCCAATTTTCCCAATGAAAACCAAAAAAACCGTTTTTGATACCCAATAAGGAGACTTCATCGTATAGTCTTGACGTGGGGTCGTTTGCAATTTTTTTGTCGCGACTTCAGTAAAGTAGGTAGGACCCTCCGATTCATAGATGTTGTATGTAAACATTTCCGACAAATGGCCATCGTGGAACATCACAGCCCTGGATTCTTCCGTTTTTCTTTTCAGAGGCTGTGTTCTGTGACAGCCTGTTTCCCCCTATACTACCCTTGAAGTATTTGAAGTGTACCCAAACCTCTGTTTCGTCGACGACGACTCCTCGAAATTCATGCGGACTGCTTCGAAAAATGGGGCGCTAGCTCACGGGATCAGCTAGATATCCAGTTCCAGCTTATGAAGGTCCTCGCTTAATTATGGCAGCCGTGGTGTGATCAGTCCGGGTCCACGGAATCGATAACCACTGAAGGAGGCGGGTATGTCTCAAAAACGCAACCGTCGTAGGACGGCTTCTGTGACTCGTTGATTAACTTGCGTGCACCTGTTGATTCATAAGCTCCTTGCATTCCTGCAAATTTGGGGTTTGTTAGAAAATTATTCGTGGAAGAAAGGACAATGTTGTATAGGGGATCCTCGCCTTCGTTGGGACGAACAGACGGTTCCACAAATGCCAGAATGATCCGCTACGAGAAGTTGCTTACAGTCTGTAATGCCCAGAACTCTGTCGACTAACGGATGCCTCACTTGCGTTAAGGATACTCGTCCACACCTGTCCATCCGAGAAACGAACAAACAATACCTTCGAGGGATGAATATATTGATATAGTCTCTTTGACCTGTGGACATAATTAGTAAGAATATTATTTCTTAAAGAACTTGACTGACAGCATTGATGTGTTTCCCGCTTCCATGGGAAACTTCTGTGTGGTAGGGTGGGTGAGGCTTGACGACACATCGACACACACACGTCGACCAATGTAGTTATTTTCATTTCAGTCCTAATACAGTTCAAATGCATAATCTTTGATTACCGGTGTGATAGGCACTGATACCGTAAGCACCCGTATGTTCGGGAGTCGCGTGTCTCAAATTTCAGATCTAACGATACATGAATACTGCCTTTCTAGTTGACAAAGGGTAAACACTACATAATCAATATCGAGCCATCATCTCCACCAAATACTGATTTGTGTTTTGTGCATAAAATTTGGTGAAGGGAGAAAAACTCAGTAGTCTGAAACGAGGAGAAGGATGCTATCCATTTTCGGAGTGAGCCTGTTGTTCACCCTGGATTTGCTCCCGGCTTCCTTCTCCTTTTTTCGTGGGAAACTGGTGATTTTGTATGCTCTTTTTGTTTTCTTAGTTACTACTCTCTAGGTCTTTACTCTTTTCTTAGACTCCGTTTCATTTTTTCTTGGGGGGGGGTGTGATGTGGGTAGGACACACCGTTTGGGCCCCCGGGTCGAAAAATTTGTAGAATCCCGTAATTTATTAATTGTGCTGCTGCTGCGGATGCGGCGGCACAGGGTGAACTTCGGGTGAGTCGATGATTGTGATTGTTAAACGCTTGGAGAAGTGGTTGCCACATCTAGGCTCTGTCAAATCGAATCATTATTATTATTATTACGTAAAAGGGGGTCAACTAGAAGAGGCTGGGCAGATTTCCAGAGTACAGCGGTATTTCTGAGGTTGATGGAGAACCGGACGACAAATCAATACCAAAAAACGAGCGTAATGTGTGCTGACACGTGATCTTTTGTCAGATTTGTCGATCGCGGAGTGATTAGGCGATTGCCATAACGTCTTCAGATCTCGTTTTTTGAAGAGTTAATTTGAGGGCCTTAACATCCGTATTACGGATAGAACCATTGTGGGTATGAAAGAGGTGGTTTTGAACGTTAGTGCATCGAGAGTGTCACGGTTTTGAATTTTCATTGTCTGTGGACAAAAGGAGCTGGTCGTCATCATGACAGCGTCGAGGCTCTTCGTAGGTATCGCTGGTGGTTTTGTTGTGTTGACGAATGGAAAACTAGATGCGCGGGTGAAATTCCGTGTAAGTAGTGAACCGATTGAGGCAAATAGCAATGTCCACAGAATGTAATCGGTATTTTCCTTCTCTTCCTTCTCTAGGAAATATGATACTTTTAGCTTCGTTTTGGTCCTGGAGCGGTATCCCGATAGGGCCTATTTTGTAATCAGAGAGTCTTGGTCGAACGGTATGGTATACGGAGAAGCTTCATTGTATGTGACGAGACTGAGTTGCATAGAGATGGTTCATAGTGAACTCGCACCTGATTTGCTGACCATACAGTATGATTCCTCATTTGTAGCACAGATATCATTGTACAAGGTTTTCAGAAGTACTACTGTTGATCTCGTGTTATTAACCCAAAGAACTGAACCCTAATACCATAGGGAGTATCTACTCTACATGGCCAACCTAATATACCGGTATTCATTCATCATTCAATCATTACATCCCCAACCTACATGCCAAATGATCAGCCGATAGAATTTTGTTCAGAGCTATCGTTTTACTAGGTTTTTAAGACCTCTGTTGATATTTTTCAACCATAGAACGACCCCAACACCATAGCGATCGTGTAACCCTATGTTGACTGTTCATGCCATGATCAGCCCTCCATATTATTTCGTTGCACATTATCGTGCTCATAAGGCTTTCCGTATTCCTCATCTTCACCTCTTCTGACTAAAACTGTTCAAGACACAATAGCCCTTCTTCTCCATCCATACTACAGGTCGGGCTCGGACAAATGCGCAAATTGCGGTTTTTTTGCGGGGCCGCAAATTGCGCTTTTTGCGAATCATTGCGTTTGTGGGGTTAAAGTTGGGTCAACAAAAACAACGATGTTCATTTTGGGAAACCAATCAACAAACGCGGGAACGATATGCGTGCCATAAACATCCCTACTTAATTGCATCATTTTGCATGCAAACATCTTATCCAAAATTCCAACTCCCAAAAAAAACAAAAAAAAACCGAAAAAACCAAGAAGTACCGCGCAGATCGGGAAAGATGTAACATGAATAATTTGTTCCGCGCTCCACGGTGTGTGATTTCCCGATCCATGCGCCCAGTAACCAAGCTCATTGAAATAACCGAAGAATTCTTTCGCGACCCGCGTATTTTTTCCTCGATCCGTGCCCCCCAAGTAAACAAAACAGGCTTCCATGATTTGTAAGAATATGCCTATTGTATATGTCTTACGATGTAGGGGTACTTAAACCAATAGATATCACGTCACAGTGATCGTGATCTACAGTAGGCTATCAACAGCAGCCTTTGTGAAGCTCGTCGCTTTTCCGATGGCCAAGCCGGCACCACATGTGACGTGGGCAAGTTCTAGTTATACAACATTGGTTTTGGCAGGTCGGTCTGTATTTTACGGGACACGCAAAATAGGGCTGACGGTCGGTCACATGTTTAAATAACCATCATACACGAGAAGGGGAGGGCCAAACGTGACGCAATTTTGTGAATTACTTTTGGAGCCAACGATAGTTAGCTAACTTAGCTTCTCTGACTGAATCTAAAACAACGATTGGTGTTGAATAAGTCAAAGATAGGCCAGTTCAAAGAAGTAATTGTTGTTGGTATTATCCGTTCTGTTATAAATGAAACAACTTAAAAGAGTTATCCTTCATGTTTTTTATCACATAGTTTAGCAAACAATGGCTGATTGCCGGCCAGTTTTGCCATTATACTTCTTACAGATGCGATCGCGTTTTTTGCGATTAGGATCGCCTTTTTTTGTGTCCTTTTCAAGTGCGATGCGTTTTTTGTCCTC
Organism: Sclerodactyla briareus; assembly: GCA_026419785.1. Classification (NCBI taxonomy): domain Eukaryota; kingdom Metazoa; phylum Echinodermata; class Holothuroidea; order Dendrochirotida; family Sclerodactylidae; genus Sclerodactyla; species Sclerodactyla briareus. The sequence continues at coordinate 191,213 of JAODTK010002532.1, forward strand.
ACAATCGCGAGTTTGTCCGATCCTAACTTATAGGCTACATATCTAACATGAACTTACTGGAAGCTTGGGTTTCAAGATATCGTGCTCACAAGGAAGTTTCTAGAAACACGTCCCTGCCTTTAGCAAAATAATCGTCAAGACGGAAACTGCGTTGTGATTTCTCGCAATTAATCTGGACATTGTCACTGACCTCTACAAATGTTAGTCTTAGCCCCCCCCGGCAATAGGTGTTCCTACTGCCGCCACTACCCTGTGAATGCATGCTGTTCACAACAATTAATTAACACGTATACCTCCTGTTTGTTTGATATTCCCAAAACATGTGTTTTTCCCCTCAAAATTTGTCCCTCAATAATAGTGAGCAAATACCCAATCTAATGAATCCGTCCTCGGAAGCAATACTGGTACAGGTCATAGCTGTTCGAGAAAGTGAAGACAGTGTCTGAGAAATCATTCCGCAATGATACAACTTTTATGATATTGAAGTACGGTACACATAGGACACTAAACAACATCTCGATGATGAACAGACAAGGCCACGCTTTGGGTAGCAGTTCCCAGGAGATTACTGCCTTGTAACCTTTACATATCTTGAATTGAAGTAAAAAATATGTGGAGAAAAAAAAAATGTTCCAGGGAGGCCTGAAAACCCTGTGGATGACCAGGCTACTGGGCCTGAAGATAATGAGGTGGAAAGTTATTTCTTGAAAAAAAAACAGTTTTGAGGCTCAGTGTAGATAGATAGAATAATAAAAAGATAGATAGATCAGATAGATAGATAGATAGCTAGAATAATTTATTCAGCAAACTTAATAAAAATACAATGGAAATTGGTTCAATGGCAGAACAATGTACAAACATGAAACGATTTAAAGACTATAAGAACCATATATCGGACACTATGCCGAGTAGGAGGATTTGAAAACCTAAAGCTATCAAACGACTAACATATTGCATTGACCGGTTGAATAGGGAAAATATCTACTAAATACCTACACTTGTAAAATGGATAAGACGATTTCAAGAACTTAAAATGATAAGACCATCAAAAAGTCTAAAATACCATAAGGGAGGTATAGCACAAATTACCGTGCATGGGCTGCATTAAAAATCCAAGCGGCAAGATGGATAAAACTGTTCATGGGAGTGCGGTCCGTAGAACGTCCTCAAAGTTTTTGCCATTCTTACACCGTAAGGAAGACTGGAAGTGTTGATGATATTCCGTGAATAAATCCAAGAAAAAAGATCATGTTTGTGTAACCTCCCGTTTTTTTTGTTTTACGGTGTAGTACCCCCATTGGCTACGCACTGTTTTGACCTTGAACGTTGACCTATTACTTCTGAAACATAAACCTTTCCAGTGAGAGAAGGTATTACGTACACTGTAAACATGAAGCCACGGGCTTCGTGGCATGTCGCCTGAAAATCGGATTTAAGCTCGGTCAACAGAGCTTCGGATGGCAGTTGAGAGGGTGAGAGTGCAAACCCTATTGACCAATTAACTCGCTGTGCCGGGGTGGGCGGTCCCAAAGAGGGCATCGTGGCGTCATGGGGGGGGGGAATTGACAGTTGTGTGGGCGATAGTCGATGTGTGCTACGGTGTCTGGATATATCTGTGAATCAGGAGGGAAAGTGTGTATTATATATTGGACACTCGACTGTTAGTTTTTTTTTTGTTAGTAATCTTTTCACAAGTCTATTTTCAGCTCCCTGTCCTCCCTGAGTATTTGATTTATTAAGAATAGTGTACCCCATAATGCGATACCATGGTACTGTAGTGTTCGTGTCACTATTTCTCTTACCGATATTAGCATTCTAAGGTTTTTGAGATATAGGCATATCTTAATATCGATTACCTCGTTTATCATTATTGATCAAAAGTGGGTGTAAGTAGTTTGCTATATTGACTATATAGCAACTAGGCACCTGGAAATGTCAAAATGTCCCTATAGAACCCTTCCCCAGGCATCACCACCACGGTTCAGCCCCCACTCAAAAACCTCCCACGCACATCAATTATTATTCATCAATCAACACGAAATATCACCCCCAATGTTCTGTATCATCATTTTCAATTTCGATGGACCTTTCACACCTTGAACTAAAATTCCTGTACATCCCACGAGTAACATTGTTTAGTGATAAAACTGAACAACTTTCATTCATTATCATCCATAGAAGATACGCTTGGCTTTACCCCTCGAGGACCTTTTTGACCTCCATTCATGCATATCCCATATTCATTGGTTTATGATAAATTGATCAGCTTCCATCTATCCTATAGGAAAAAACCGCTTGCCATTCAAAGGAGATGGCTGAATTTACTCATAAATTGACCTTGGACCCAACCTTCATTGATCAATGATATACTCCTCATGATCACCAAGTCATTTTGTTAGGAGCGAAACTTGACTTGTCCAATCAAGTTGACTGAATCAAACTCCTAGGATGACATTTGACCTCCAAATTCCTGACACTTTATTACATCATCGGTAAAAGGGAGAGGTACTGACTAACCATTTATTTGAAACAGCGAAGAAACAGTTGTTCATATGACCCCAGAAACAGCAGAAATGACCATTCCGGCTTTGTCATTGAAATCCAATGAACACACGGGTATGAAAATTGGTCCCAGGGTTATACCCCAACAGAACCATCCGATTCGAACTGTAGGAGCAGAAGCATTGGGCGTATCTGAAAGGAAATGGACAACAAATGGACCGTTCACTTTCACTATCAATGTGACCCCAAAGTGTCATCCTGATTTATCCGAAGGATGGAAGGAGGTCGCATTCTTATAATTGGGATAGTAGGTGCAACGCAACAACGGTATGATGTGGGTGCCACTATTTTGGGAAGTTGATCAGGGTTAATTTTTGGGATGAAATTTGTTAGTAGTACTTTGTGCTTGTGAAAATGTCAGCACTCATGGTGATGTTTCACAATGTGATTAGTTGTGTGCGACATGCTGCATCTACATTGGAAGGGACTATACCTCGTAAGATGTGCGTTCGGAATATCCGGCCTCTCCGAACGTTTATTCAAGCGTCTCGTTACATCGCTCACAAATCTACTCAAGGTAAACCCGTTTTATTACCAGGTTCCAGTGAGATTATGAGGGGTGCGATTCAGGAACTTGTTACATTGCGAACACTGCCAAAAGATCTCTTGATCCATGCAACTATATAAGAATATAATTATACGCGTTACATTAATGAGTACCGTATGTATACTAGGACATTGTCCTAAGACGCCCCGTATGAATGGTTGGGTTGTACGGGCTTGTGTAAATCGACCACACGCGCTAAACGTTTAGTGGGTTATACAGTAGTGGCCCCAGACGAAAATAAATTGGGTGATTTACTGCCAACATTCGGACTGCAAAGGAATTGCAGCAGAGGAGTCATGATGTTATCAAGGGTTCTCAAGCGATGTCAATCACCCCTTCACAGAAATTTGACAAATTCCATTATTCCACGCAATGGACGGAGAGGCACCGAGGGCTTACACCAATCGTTATCCTTCCTCCTTTGTTGGGCAAGCATTCTATAAATTTTTAATTTGACTTATACTCGATGAATATTCTTTGCCTTTGGTTCTCACCTTATGAGTCTTACTAGTTCTATCCTTCCCGCTAATGTCAACACACCCTTTTGTAAATATCATAGGTTTTAAACGCTATCTTACATGCATTTTACACGTATTTTTACACCATTTTACGCGCACTTACCCCCATCTTACCGCATTTAACACAGTCTCATGGGTCATGTGTTTTCTTTTCTTGCCATGCTCACTCGTGTTTGTATTTATGTTTGCTACTTTTTCAATTGCCCTCTATTTCGTATGTTCATTTATATCTTATGCAAGCATGTAATTCCAATTCCGGATTGAATAAAGTAACTATCTATCTATCTCTCTTCTATCTATCTATCTATCGTCTCTCTATCTACTATCTTCTAGTACTACTACTATCTATCTATCTATCTATGTGAATCATGTCCGGATTCGTTATCCTATATATATATATATTATATATATATCTATCTATATATATATATATATATATATATAATTAGATACATCTAGATATATATTATATATATATAGATAGATATATAAAATATATATATATATATATATATATAATATAGAATATATATATATATTATATATATATATTATATATAGATATTATATATAAATATTTATTTTGTTTGTTGAGGAACATCATCTGTCTGCATTAAGGCCATCATATGTCGGACACTACCAGCACATGAATACCGCGCGCGTCGCGTCATGCAAAATTCCGAAATGGAGCACAGAATTCCACAACTTGATCATTTAGGTCATTTTTGCATTTGTTGAACACGGTTACTACTGCTGGATATGGCGGATAGTGTCAGCGGAAAAGCAGTCGCTCAAATATTAGGGGGGGGATGCATGCGTCTCCCAACCAAATATATCGCGGGCGCCCTTCTCCCTGAATCGCCGCACTTGTAACGCAGACTCTATAGGCCGGGGATTGGAATTTGGGCGTATGTACCTTCCAGTTATATGTCAGAGGTGCTGTTGGGCCCTTTTCATGATTTTATACACAGTTCCTATTGAAAAATGTAGCTCTCTCCATCACTCGCTCGACGCCGTAGATGTACTGTTTCCCATTACCTGGCCCTTCCATCGCCGCCCATTAGCCTCCCTCCCGCAACAGCCCTCCAATGCAGTGTATTCTAGCTCGGGGGGGGGGGGGGGTGGAGCAAAGGAGCAATCTATGGGAGGCCAAATAGGAATTTCATTCATCGGATAAAATTGATTTTTCTTAGAGCGAAAATAGGCACATTCCAGTCAGATTTTTCCACGAAAAAGCTGTAAAAAATTATCAGGGACAGTGGGGGGGGGGGGGGACCATCAAACTATCCCACAGTGCACCGCTACAGCTATTGCGAGAAGGTCTACTGGGAGGAAGTCGGGGGGGGGGGGGGGTTAATTGAATGAACCCTCGCATTCCTCCCATTATTCGTTCATGTCCGCGCAAGTCGTATCCTGCCTTTGGTGATACAATTACAGTAAGAGGTCAATACCGGAGTTGTATTAACTCATCGCATCACACTGAAAATTCAGTCCTTCCAATCTCCAAATATTTTGCGAAAACCATTGCATGACCCCCAAAACCCGACACATATATTTCGATCGACACATGGCAATGGGCCGATAGACATGGAAAAGCGTTTTGGTGATCGTTTCGAGAAATGAAGTTCAGAAAAATATGGGATATGTCCCACAAAACTCTGAATATGTATCAGCGAAGGCGGTTGCTTTTCTCGGCCCATCTTTGGCTTATGTTTAAAACAATCACTATCCCTACAAACCGAAAAGGCGCAAACTGCTTACGTCACAATAGCAAAATATGTTAACTCACGGCACTAGGTGAAAACAAGAGCTAAATACTGTATAGCGTCATAGGTGGTTTTTCTTGACATCGCGGATCGAACTTTCAGAGAGTTGCCTGTACAATTTTCTTTCAGTCAGTCTAGTAGCTGGAATATCCATCATTTCTCGTTCGTAAAGAAATGACCCCTCTTGTTTCCTCTTGCTGCCAAATTGGTGGGTTTAGGCCCCTATCTGGATCGATGCTGTCCCATCTAAAACTACAACATGAACTTGTTTGCAGCATGTACTCTTTCATGAATCTGCTATATTTTCACATTATTTTTCAAATTATTCCTTGTCTATTGTATAGGATTCCATCCAGTGACGGTATTTAGAAACGTGCAAATGCTAAATGTCAAGCTGCCTTTAGGTAGAAACTTCATGAGTGAGAGTTTGGCAATTTGAAGATGCGATAATGGGTCGTTAGCTTCAAAACGGTGGTTCGTGTATACATTGTGAAAACTTGCTCCGGGCTCGGGGATATTGAAGTGGGCCTGTTTTTGTGTGAGTCCATATGGATGGTACTATAAGTGTGCCACCTCACATGTAGGTCCCGTAGGCTCTTCGAACTCTTTCACTTCATTTCCTTCATTCCTGCTCGAAATGTAATATTTCGGTCCAATGGGTCCTATATTGTGGTTCAATGGCTTCGAGTAATGGTATGGCCCCGTAGAATCTGTCCGCTTATAATTCGTCGTCCCAAACACATTGGATAGCTCCACTATCTTAGTATTCCATTGATCATCTCCTCCCGAAAGGGGCGAATCCTTGTTATCACAACAGTTTTTAGTCAGAAGAAATATCCTTACATAAATTCCCTGTATCATTCATTGTTCCTGATAGTTGGGAAGAAATCGTTAAATTCAACTTCCACAGTGACAGCAATTTCATTTGTTCAGAATATAGAGAATGACCCAGGAAATGAATGTTTGAGCAGCTATAGCCAATACGATTGCAGTTATAAGAAACGAAAGGTGAATCTCACTCTTCGCCCGATACGTAGGCCTATCTCAAACTTCTTCCCCAGCTTTCCTAACTGTTTCTTTGCCAGTCTTCTCCATACAGCATTTATTTCGACTAGGGCTAGTCCTTCGAATGTGAAGTTCATTTCTACGAGGCCATATATTGGGCTAGCTTATCGCTATAGCCCTACTAAAGTAGGTGTTTATTGTTGGCATAAAACGTTGGACTCACACTGCCAGCAGTAACGCTAGAGAAGCATGATAAATTAGCCATGGTACGCTGTAGCATGTAGCCAATGTAAGCACCCGCTCGGGAGCTTCAGTCCCAGGTTTATTTTATCTTGATTTGAATGATGTGGTACCTAATCAGGGAGAACATCACTTGGATTATTGCCTCTTCCCTCCTTCCGTACTCACTTACTTATGCCATGCGTCATTCCAGTAGGAGGGTGTCGGAACGGTATCTCTCTCTCTCTCTTGAAACTACCGTATCTTAATATAAATTCATCCGAATTCGAGTTAAAATCTGTGTTTTGCGACTTCTTGTCATAATTCAGTTATGAAACCATTCATCATCCCGGTGGCTCATATCTTGAAGAAAATCGTTAATATAAGGATTCTGGTGAAAGCTGTATTTGTGTTTAACTTTTTTTTCATTTTGTTTTGTGATCTGACACCTTTTGCTTAACGGTGAAGATGCAAATATTCCATCCGGCCCCTCAGTGGGCCGATGGAGATAATAGAGCCACGACTAGACGAACTGATTTTACATTGTTGATTCAGCGTCATGGCGTGTGAACAGTCATAGCAAGCCACAGAAGAAGAGAGAGAGAGAGAGAGGGGGGGGGGGGGGGAAGGGGTGTGGGGGTAAGGAGAGAGAAAAAAAAACATGAATGCTCATTCTGTCATCTCGCTTGGTAATTTGGGGTAGCGGAGCACACACGGGTAGGGTCACTGTTGAAACGTGTTCCCGTGTTAGTAAATCAAAAGGAGTTCTCGGAAATGTCATGGAAACTTATTTGTAACCCTCGACAAAGTCTTTTCTGGATGTTTTTTTCTTCCTATACATGTGACGAAAGAGCAGCCTGACGTGTAATGGACTGGGAAGGAATCCATCGGCCCCAAGCAATAACTTAACTGTGAATCTACTAATTCGGATTGTTGTAGCAATGGAGCCCCCCTCGTTGTTACTCAACTAATACCTGTCCGTAGTTTTGAATTTAATAGATGGTCGTCGTATCGTCTCAATCTTCTAATATTCGTAAACACGATATGTCTAACAACATGAAGGCGTAAATTGCACCCAACGCGACACAATCTTATCGTGGACCTCTTCTACTCTTCTACCTTCCGTATATGTCAGAGTGTGACTTGCTTAGTGTAACCCCATTTCAACGTTCAGATTTACCGGAAATCGCCAAGAATAGGAGGCCAATCCCGCAGTAGACACTTCCATGAATCTTCAAACCGTTTGAATTGGACAACAATTAGAAATCCTGCGGACATGATGCACTCTTATTTAGTGCCACTATCTGCGTTTGTCGATAACCGATATTATTTTGTCAACTCTGCCGACACCGTTTCTGAACATTTGTCACACAGATACAAATTAAAACATCGTTGGTAAGCCTGAATACCCTCCCGCGATAGCTCGATTAATATACTTACATTTTTTCCGATATTTCTACAACCCAAAGGGTTAGAATAAATCAGTTCAGGTTTTAGGGCCCTGTTTCGTATTTAACTCGAACCCTTGAAACACTTAAACGGACAAGTTTTAGTTCTGATCTAATAAACCAGCACGGAAATATATAGAAGATCCTTCATTGCCAACCCCGCCCCCTCCCCCCCCCCAAAAAAATGCAATACCATTTCCACTCTTTAAGCGTCTAAATAACCTGTGAACCTCCTTGCAGGAATTGGAAAAGCATATGATTTGCAACCAAAACCCACCAGGTCCCTTCCCCTTGCTTCGTACTAAAGTACAGAACAGTTGGCAAGCGATATGTGTAAACATCTCTCGACATTCATACGCTTGTTGAAATATTCAAGACAGCATAACAAATATTGGATTAATTGAGAGCATCACAGCTTAATCTACCCTTTCGTTTATTGCAATGTGTCTGGGTTTTAGAGAGTTTTACATATGGACATAGCGTCAATCGATCTCCAAGAATGGGGGACATGACCAAAGCGGGGGAGGGGGGGTGTCCAGCACCTCGCCGGAAACAATTGTGTGAAACATTAAAATCAATGGAGCATCCTCAAAATGGGGGGAGGGGGAGGGGAACTTCTCCCCGGATTGACGCCATGCCATATGGATAATCTATGATGAATAACGAACAGAATAACCCACTGGTGAGCCTACTGTAGGTGAAGATGTATGTACTGGTTCTCCTACCCCATCGAACGTTTTGAAATATTTGCCGCTCCAATATATTGAAAAAAAACTCCCACTCCCATAGTTTGATTATATATAATGCAGGGCAGTTGAACTCATATGCTAGGCTATTTATTCCGACGATATCCAATTTACTTCAAAGATAAATTACTATAAATTATTAACCACCTGTGTAACTGTCAACGTCAACGGACCTCAAGAAGCTCCAGTCAGTCATACTGTTTGTTTGACAGATTGCAAGGGAGTCTCGTGCAGCAAGCGTGCTCCTCAGCATTTCTGCTTCCCTCACTTTGGAATCCGCCTCCAAGTTATTTTACGAAATGTTACTAGCATTTTCTGGCTTTTCAGCGTCATTGAAAACCTTTTTCAATCGTTATTTTAGTGTGTAATAGTACCAATTTTTTTCAGCTTGGTTAAGCGGCTTCTGACTTATATTATTTATTATTCTTATTATTATTATTATTTGCGGAGGCCGAAGTTACAGCGAATCGCTGTTCCGGTTGTTTTGACCTGTCATTATTCATGAATCCACACAACTGCTGATCTGTTCTGATACTTATTATTATTTCCCCCCTCGTGCAGGTGAGGCAAATTCCTCTAAGGGCGACGTAACGACGGTGAATCGTGACGCTCATAATCTTTTAAGTGCGGGAGAGCAGCTCTACAAGTCCTCATCTCTCTCTTGTCCGTTCGTTTTTTTCCTTCGTTCGTTCGTTCGTCCGTTCGTTCGTTAGTTCGCCCCTTTCGCTCGTCACGTTCATTCATAGTTTCTAAACCATACATGCAGCAGGTTGAAATTGGTAGGTGGATGGAGCTTGCTACTTGCCAGCCTTAGGCTACATTTAGGCTCGCATAGTGTTATAGATTTAATAAATAAAATTTAATTTTCCCAATTTTCAACTTTAATTGAGATCTACTGACGCGAAGAACAAGTTTGTTACATCTCCATCCTCTGACGAAGCCAGTGTTTACCTTATCGTTGTTGAAGGTCCTGGGGAAGGGATTTGTCTTCATCACATCTCGCCCTAGTTTACTTCAGTCCTACCCGCAGGATTTGTTTACATTGCATCTCGGTCCAGTTCTCATAGGTGGAACTAGGAATATGTGGGCACAGGAAGCTTAATTGGCCAATGAGGGCTTGGGAAATCCCCCCCCCCCACACCTAAATGCTGTTAATGGTAACTTGTGGATGGTTCAACTATGAGTGTCAACAATATGTCAGGGGATTCATTCTGTGGGGAGTAGTGGTTTCACTGTTCACTGCCACAGGCTAGGATATGAGTTTGTGCTGAGCCACTGATAGCAAATATTAGGCCATGTGGTAAAGGTACAGATTCAAAGTTTCCATGGCGTTATGACAGATGTCAGGAGAGGTCAGTTGTAAATGTGAGCAACACAATAAATGTGAGATGGCGAAAAAAACATGACAGTGTATTTGCACGGGAATTTATGCTGTCCGCCAGTAACCAAACGTTCCGAAAGTGCATTTGTTCTATAGCGTCACGACGCAGCGCCCGAAAGACGGTTCGCCGGAACGCTGTTGCCGCTTTCTGGGGGTACGCAGCTCGAGTACGTGCGCCGGTGTTGTGCGGTGTTTTTGTCAACATCATCATCCTGTTTAAAAGTCGATTATCCACATGATGGTGGGTAGGTGGTTTATAGCAGAGAATGTGGAAAAAGTGGCGACTCGCGTAATCCGTGAGATGCACAACCCGCCATTTTTTCCCACGCGTCTCGAGCAGGCGCGGACACAGTTGCCGGAGCGCTGGTTGCAGATTTCTAGGTACGCAGCCGAGCTACGTATGCGCGATGTGCGGAGTTGCAACACCATCATTCTCATCTTGTTTTTAAACGTCTGGATTATTCCATATCAGTGGGCAGCAACTCAGGCAAGAGGTGGTTCTTGGCAGCTTTACAGAACTCTCACTTGGCATATTTCTTTGAAATCCTCGGGTAGAAACGTACAGACCAGGTCTTTCTTGGCCCACTACGGGTGGCGGTTCCAGAGGGCAAGAAAATAGCATTTTCCTGGTTTCGGCAATACCCATGCCAGTAATCCGTCATCCAGTCCCTCACTCTGTGAGCATATACTTGCAACTTTGTCCTTCTGGCTGTCAGGCTACATAACCATTTCAGCAGGAACGCTAATTTTTCTCCATTCTCCCGGTGTCTTCCAATTAGGTTGCCCAACATCATGTATGTTGATGGAGTACGCAACAGAGCGTTGTATATATGGCTACGCGGGTTGGATGAAGGAATCAGGCTCGTGAGGACAGCAGCATGGCATTTCTTTGAGTTTCCCCGGCCGCCCTGACTTTTATCTTGTTACAGATACATCAGTGCAGGCCTACGCCTACTTTTCGACGATGTAGCAATAAAGGGGTTTACAAACATTTACTTGATGACCATATCCTCCACACACTCCATGGTCCCTATAAATTGGTATTCTTATTAACGTTCCCCGGTATTCGCTGAGGATGACGTTAGATTCTACTAGTGAATCGAAAGCCGATTTTCGTGGATCAAGTCCAGTGAGAAAAAGCCGGACAGCAAAAAAATCGATACTGCCCAAACCTTGGCGTAAACTACACAGGGGAATGAACTTGAGTCGATTTCAGTGAACTGAGATGTTACATGGAGATCATCACTTGCAGTCTTCTATCACTTGCGTCTTCATTCACTCTCAATCCTTTCGCAGTTTTGCTTCCAGATGCTGCTTCCAGAGCTTGATTTCACCCACAGCTAATCTCTCCAGTTATCATGACAAGTAATATCTATAGAACAGTTCTCAATGGTAGCATGTTCGGAAACTTTGCGATAAGGCCTCAAACACAATGATGAACAGGAGGGGGGTTTAGTTCAGCCTTGATGGATCCTACATCGACATCGTAGGTTTCACTATTAGTGTTGTTCATGTACCTTACTATTGCACTTCATACAGAGCTTGCACACACACTGATCTATCCACTTCCTATGGACCATTCATCTTCACTGCCGCCACCAGAGCACTCTCCTGGGAAAACGGCCAAAAGTCTTCTCGAGGTCCACAAATCAAGTACAGCCATTATGGTTCTTTGTCAATTATTTCTCCTGTATCTTACTGAGGATGAATCGATTGCATTGATTGTGTGCACACCAAGTATAAATCCAAACAACATGTTGTTATGTTGACAGGCTCACTTATCACCTCCTCAAGGCACTTATTTCGACCACCGTTCATGACTCGACCGAACCCATTACCTTCATCTCCTGAGGTATTTTTCGACATCCAAGCTCCCCTCGCCCTCACCTTTGTAGGCAATTATTATGAAGCGATCAGTCCAGTCACTGGGATGACCACATCTTAAGTTATGCAGTTTCTGTAATGACTGAGGTTTGATCGGGGACCAGCAATTGGAATAGCTGGTAGCAGCCCTCTGTCGCTTGTGGCAGTCCCAATTCTCTGTCCAGTAGTTTCCCGTAGTGTACCTTCAGGTTCAGGCCGCCTGTTTCGTCGCTCTCTCAATCACAAAGGGGAACAGCTCCCCAGCATCGTCTTTCAGACATTTGTCACTATACACTGCTATTACGTCTTATTGTTATCCACAACGCAGAATTTCATGGCCTCAGCAGTCTTGTTTGCTTTCCCAGATCTTTTTTTTTTGCATTTCCTCCTAGTTGTGTCAGGTGAAGATATCTCTCCTTATAATCTTTTTCCAGCAACCTATTTCACCGATGCGATTTGTAGCAATTCCTTCTTCACATTCCACTACCACCAGGCTTCCTTCTCTGTGCCTGTTCCTACACATGCCACAAGCCACAATCCACTAACCCGTTTTGTAATAAACGCCGCATTTTGTAATAGCTGGCCCGTTTTGTATAAAATTGGCCCGTTTTTGTAAGTGCTGTCCCGTTTTTGTAATAAATTAGCCCGTTTTGTAATCCAAAACGCTAGCCCAGTTTTTTGTAATAAATTTCTGGCCAATTTTTAATAAAAAATACCATGGCCGTTTTGTAATAAACCTGCCCGCAATTTGTAATAAACCTATTCTATGGAACACTGGGCTGGACTTAGACCCGACAATCCCATATCAATTTTACAGTAAGTCTCATCTATGAAGCCTGAGAGAAGAAATCGATTTGCATGATAAGTCAGCCTGGGGCACATTCCACTGTTGATTATCTTAGTCCGACATCTTCCTCAGGCGATAAGTTTTCAGTCCGAGACCTTCGTTCATTCCCGAAAATACACGAAAATCCATGTTTTCTGTCCGACAAGTCTTCAGTTCGAAAGTAGAAAACACGTCCTCAGTTGGAAAATAGAATTGGCGATTTAAGTCCGACACACCTTCGGTCTGACAAGAGTCTTTTCAGTCCTGAAAGTAGACACAAGTCGTCCAGTTGGAATATAGAACGTTTTCAGTCCACCCGCTTCCTCCGACAAGTCCTTCATCCGAAACACGACAAATTCGTCAGTCCGAAATAAATAAGTGTTTAGTCCGCCAGTAGTCCGTCCAAAAACTCATATCCATCGTCAGCCGAAAAATCAATAACACGTCGTCATCCCGAATTCAAATACATCCCCGTTAGTAATCACATGTAAAAAAAAAGTTAGTCAGAACAATCTGCGAACTTTCAGGGACAATGTCTTCTTACGACTAATCAATAATGCCAATTAGACCATATATCGATAACAGGTTTCACTATCGCGCCACATACCAAGCCAAGTGTGCGGTATATCTAAATTAATGTTCATCGCGTCTGAACGGATTTCTCCATTTGTTTGTTCGTGTGGGGGTGGTTTTAAGCCGTATTCAGGAGACAATAATACGATGACGCAACAAGTTCAAGGCAAGGAACTAATCAGAATTTTCATCCTGAATATGCTAATTAGGTGTAATAATTAATCATAATTGAGGTGATTTTTTACCTTGTCCTATTTTGAATGGTAGATTTAGGAAGATGGTTAAAGGGACTTGTCGTCGATAAGCACGCTACGCGTATGACAGGCGTCATTTGTCCGATTAATTCATGCGGTATATCGCCTATACACAAAGTCACTGTCCAACTCCGCGTCGGTCGTTGATTAATATCGGACGCTTCCTTACTCGCGTGGGTAAGGCCTGCGAACTATATTTTTCGAGTAATGTGGTAAAATAGTTAAGCACGAGAGTCACACGTCGCTAAAACTCGCAATTATGTCAAGGGGGGGGTAACTACCTCTTTCGATTAGTGCATGTGCCCTCTGTGCCTATACGCTGTAATTTTGAGTATAAATCTACAACTTGAACAACAAATCAGCGCCGACATTATTAAAAGGGGTTTTCCGAACGAATTTTCCCCCTTTTAGCTTAGGTGAATTAACGCGACTATCCACGTTGAATTTCTTATAAAAAGTGATCCACTATGATCAACTATGGGCATATCAGTCCCTAGCGATTTTGTCGGTTGTGTTGCCTCTCATTATTGACTAAAACCCAAAATAAAGAGTATTAACGATGATCTATTCTTCTATTCATATAACACCTTTTAGTTATTCCTCCAAAATCAAACACCATCGGTCCCTTGACGGTCCCTGCACCAAAGTCAATAATTTGTTTGACCTCTAGTCTTCCGTACACTGACCCCAAACAGTATTTCAGCACAGGATTTTTTCATTTTCGACCTCAAGTGGGATTCACATGACCTCCCACCTAATTTCAAATCACTATATATAATATATAATATATATTATATATATATATAATATATCTATATATATATATCTATATATAGATATATATATATATATATATATATATCTAATATTAGTCTAATATATATATATATATTATATATAATTATTATTATATATATATATATCATATATTATCTACATAATATAGTATATATATATATAGTGTTGGTAAACTTTGGGCATCCGTATATTTGGCTAATAGATGGTACTCGCCCTCAGCTCTCGCTTAAATGAGATGTCAGCACCAGTTGCCGTGGGCGCGGTTAGGGGGGTACATTTTTGTTGCAAAAATACTGGCAAGGAAACCCCCTCCTACGTGTCGGACTGGACGAACTGTCGCTTTACCTTACCCTGAACGATTGATATCAATCATCTGGCATGAGCCCACCCTCTATCCAATAATTCCCCCGGACTACCCAGGCTACTAAGCATATTACATACCAACCGATTATAGAGGCACTTATGGCAAATGGATATCGGATCGCCCCGAGTCTAAGTTCAGCCCAGTGTTCCATACAAGTGAGTTATTACATATTGCGGCAGTTTTATTACAAAACGGCCAGCTTTTTATACAAAATTGGGCCAAAGAAATTTATTACAAAACGGGCTAAAGCTTTTTTATTCAAAACGGGCTATTTTATTACAAAACGGGCCAGCTATTCAAACGGGCAGTTTTATTACAAAACGGCCACTATTACAAATTGCAAGCGTTTATTACAATACGGGGTTAGTACAGAGGTTCTGAAAAATGCCTTCTTTTGTAGTTACTTTCTTCAGCACAAAAAAGTAACTCTTTAGAGAGCGTTGAACACATTATACAATAACAATGTGTCTATGCAAGTTCCATCTTCATAACAAAGCAATGTGTACTGAGCCTCAGAGACGAGAACATGGTTTTGCCTTGTTCATTGGTTCACTCACATCAGGCTGCAATAGTGACATAGTAAAGCAAATATATGGTGTCCATGTCACGATTGAAGAAAACAGCTTCATTGTTATCTATAGAACGATTTGAGCTCCAAGATTCGATTAAGCTTAGTACTTTGTGATCACGCTGGCGAACATGCGGTAGCTGAACCATATTCGGCAAATTCCCAAATATTATCCGATAACCGTACTAAGGCTGATAAGGCCATAATCAAGCGATAACCGATACTGGTAACCGATAGTCATCCCAAGACTCCTCTATTTATCGGGCGCAGCGCGTGAAACATGCCACAGCCATCAGTAATCACTCATCGGTTGACTGCCATTCGTCTGTCATGCATGACCTCACTAACATGAGAGTTTAACAAGATTGATAGACATTTCGCCGATAGTCCAGTGCCCTTCACAAGTGAATTTTGTTTTTCCTAGCTAATTCGTTGCAAGTATACACCATAGACGGTTAGTTATTATTTATTCATGAGTTAACAAACAGAATATGTGTTAATAATATTTAGGCAGTTGTTTTGGCGAAAACACATGTCATTTGACTTCAAAATGATGATATCTGGGTTTTCAAGCCTAATTATTCATTGGTTCTTACTTGTTTACACTAATCTCATCTCACAGCAGTGGATGTGGGACGTGTGTTCTGTTAAAGTGCATTGTGAGAGATTTTCTAAAGTTCTCCACCTTTTGTTTCTTATGTAGTATAGGAGTAATTCCCATTCTCATTCTTTTCTGAAGCTCCTCTTTCTATGTATGTTTGAAATTTGTCATCTAGACGTTGTTTTCAGTTTGGCTGAATATATTAAATAACACGTTGGAATTCATTCACAATGTGATGTTTTGAACTACCTGTATAGGCCTTTCTTGAATAATGTTTTCCAAACTCTTCTTAACTCATCAGAAAACATATTCTTCCCTTATTAAGCACGCCCTCAATTTTGCGAAATCGTCTATTGACACAGCTCGAAGAACGTTCATAATTCCATGGGTGCAAGTTAGCGCGGTAAGAATAATAGCGCGACGGAACCACAACCAAATCGTTCTGACAAAATTGAGCACCAGCGTAAGTGCCCAGTTTGATAATGGAGATTTCGAGAGATGATGATAATGATGATGATGACCCTCGTGTGGATGTGAGTAGTGAAGAACTCGTTAAATGGCTGGTCCGAGAAACTATTCCAGGGGGTGGCCATCGCCCCCTCAGATTGTCCAATCCCAGTTAAATGAGGATAAATATTCCATACTGTCCTGTCTGTGGTACCTTCTATACCGCACTTCTCCTCATAACCGGCTGATTCACAACCACCGATTGGTTGATTGAGCAGCACAATTCCCACACTGTAATATCTCTGCGGGAATGAGAATCACTCCATATTATTAGTATCACGTGATTCTACGAGATTTTGCATAACACTAGTATCGGTCCTGCATTTTTTTTCGAACTTCGTCAGGTTTGAACAAAGCTCGGTGGATGTAGACTATTGTTAGTCCTAAACAACACGAAGGTCATTCTACGATTACCGGAGGCCGAATGGGAACCATTAATTTATGCTTCCTCTAACTTAGGTCCACAAAGGTTGTTTCTGCAGAAAAATGCAATCGGAGGTTTTACCGCTGCACATTGTATAAGTTATGTATGTATATAGGCCTATGTTTGCATTGCCGAGAAACAAATAAATAAAACCCAGAGCTCCTCTGAATGTTGATGCAATATTCTATGAAGATTGCATTTCCTCGAAGTATGCAGCTAGAACTAAGTAGTAAGAGGCTCTACTGACTCGGATATTTTCGGTCCTCACCGGACCATCTTCAGTTGGCTATACTGGTCTGTAGTGAACTGGAGATGATCCTGTTAGGATCGAAAATGACTAATAGTGATGTTGGTGATGAAAATAACTCAACTAATTTTCCGGTTTATTCATTTGCATACAATCAGTTCAGAAAGGGGTTAATACTTTGCATCAAAACTCATTCTGCTCAAGGAAGTGTTTAGTGAAAGCTAGCGGTATTGTAATTTTAGCTATTATACCCTTTGTTAGGGTTGTGATTAGGATCAGAGATTATAGGGTATGTAGCTAATCACAGAATATCGTTAGGTCAGTGCCATGGCCTCAAAACTAACAACAAACAACAATAATAATAATAATAATAATAATAATAATAATATATAATAATAATAATAATAATAATAATAATAATAATAATAAGACGGCCATACTTGGCACTGCACACATACTAAGACGTGTACCTAACCTCCCCAGACAGAATCGGGTAGGATTCCGAGGTCAGATAAACAAGGCAGGTCACAGGCCAACTGAGAGAGTTGTGAGGAGAGAAAAAAGATATATATTAATAATAATAATAATAATAATAATAATAATAATAATAATAATAATAATAATAATATATAATAATAATAATAATAATAATAATAATAAGAATAATACGGCCATACTTGGCACTGCACACATACTAAGACGTGTACCTAACCTCCCAGACCAGAATCGGGTAGGATTCCGAGGTCAGATAAACAAGGCAGGTCACAGGCCAACTGAGAGAGTTTGAGGGAGACCAAACGATATAATATAATATAATAATAATAATAATACTAATAATAATATAATAATAATATAATAATAATAATAATACTAATAATAATAATAATACCCAAATACACACCGTGGTGTGACCGAAAGCAACGGTTATTGGATCACGATCTCGCAACCTTACCGAGGTCCCCGTGATACTGAACGCAAACTGATCATTTTATAGGATGTCTACGTTCAATCAGTACCCTGATACAGAATTCGTGTGAGAAACAGCAAACAAAGCTAGATAGCCCATTGCAATATATTCTGTCGTATACATTATTAGTAAGCCCTGAAGTGGCACTGGTGATCGAGATAGTGGGCCAATTTCTTGAAGCGGTGGGAATTGAATTACCATAACACCCCGGAGGATAAGAACGAGGTATTCACCATTACCTTGTATTGATTCCGTGGGGTTGATTTTTCTTTTGTATCTTCTGTTCCCCCGTTAATTTGCATATTGCGAGAAACAGGAAACTGGGGAATTCCTCTCACAACAATCACTCTCTTTTCAGTATATGATCATATCATCTCAAGCGTGTTTCCTGCAGCCTCTCCCTCAGTTGAGACAATGTCCTCCCATTGTTACTCCCATTCTCTCCCTCTCCCCCCCCCTCTCTCTCTCCCCCCTCTCTTTATATCTCACCATGTCGTTTCTCATTTTGTCTTCTTTGGACAGCCCTCATTCCTGCCATGTAACAAACATATCGTTCCTGTATCACTGCAACGACTTCTGATCCATATGAGTCATAGCTGATCTAACCATCGTCAACTATTTCATCCGGGCTGAATCCTCTCCATCTTCTCTCAAATCACTCCTTTTCATAAACTACTCATAGGTTCTAAAATATAAAAACAGTCTGAATTGGACGACCGAAACTTAATTATGTGTAGGGATTATCGAAGCATTAGGCCACAATCCCGAGCCCAATTTATGTGACCCTCGCAGGCGGAATATGGCAAAAGGAGCCTGTCGGTCTGACGAGGAATGATAGAAGTTAAAAGGAACGAGGGACTATGGATCCTGGGAATACACATGCAATTGCCGCAGGTGGTCATTAACACATATACGCAGGCTGCTGGTGACAGTGCGCTGACGGAATTAGCAGGCTATTATCTCAATCGGAAAGTCAATCAGGATATAAGCTATTAGACACTCAACGCTGAATCGAGGGATGTACAAATGTAGGTCGGAGGAACATTCCAGATACCAGAGATAGATAGATAGATAGATAGATCGATAGTAAGAGTTGCGCTTGGTTTCACGATAAAACCACCTGGTAAATCAGCATTGTGCAGCTTTACTGCACATCCTATGAATGGAGTGCGGTATCTGTTATTACGATTATCACTACAATCCCCAGTCTGCCAATATGAGGAATGCGAGGTACACCCAGTTGGCAAAGAAGTATATGATGCGAGTCATTCTACAATTATTACAATTTGGTTAGCACCCTACACTAACAGATCGAATGCTGGAGTGGGAACGGGAAGTGGGAACCGATCAAATCTGCCCATGCATTGACACTGCTATAGCGCATTTGATTGGACCTCGTACTCGATTAGGCATATTTATGAACTAATCATCAGGAGAGGTTAACAAGACGTTTGGATTGACAGAAATCGAGGAATGTTAATAACTCGATGTGTGTAGCCCAGTGGAAAAGCGACCCATTTAGCTAAATGAAGCGCAGAGAAACCACGATAAAAGCGTCAATTGGACAAGACTAGGCGGTGGCTGGCTACCGGCCTGGAATTAACACTATAGATGGTGGAACATCCGTTTTCCACATTGGTCACCAGGTATCTGTAATACATCACTTGCCACCGTAGCCTCTGAATCACATCGGCCTATTACTCATGGAAGCACATGTTTGCGATCCATCAGCCCCATCCACCTGCCGCTCCCAGTCACCCGGCTTTCTCCGGGCAAGTGACCGGGCCTGAGCTAGACCACCCTCCCTCAACTCCATGAGGTACCCGCGAAGCTGCGTGCCAACCTAATCGAGTTACGGGAGCAGCCAGGCGGTCGGCCCAATCTTTGCCGCCCCTTAGATCCCTGGTATTAGACACACGTTCCTGATCAGCGGTAACCGAGGTCGAAGCCTCACAAGAATATAGCAAGGCTGAGAGCACGACAGAAATACGAACACGGAGTTTGGTTCTACTGCTAAGGTATCGTAACCGCGACACAAGACTATCCAGTGACTTCATGACTCCATATGCCAGTCCGAGGCGTCTACTGACCTCAAGATCGCACGAGGCAGAGTCATCAATAGTAAACGAACGACTCTGTGACCAGTGAATTCTCCAGAGAGCCTCCCCACACCCAGAGTTGCGAGTATTGATGAAGGCTACAAGAAAGCCCTTACCGATTTCACGCACTCGTAGACAGGACACGGAGACCCAGGATGCGATCCACAGTGGACCGCTTGAGAGTGAAACCCGAAGGAGTCTCCTATTCGCCATATATTCCGGCCGCCATGCGCTGAATGTCCGTAGGGAGCCGGGCGTTACAATGGGACCACTGCAGCTGGCAGTGTTATATTCGTGACCGGACAATTCCCACCGGACAATTCCCCCTCAACGGAATGTTTTTTTTATGCTCAGAATTAGGGTTAGGGTCTAAAATTAGGGTCACGTTGGGGGGAAATTTTTCCGGTGAATTGTACGGGTGGGAGTTGTCCGGCAACCTTATTATTATTATTATTATTATTATTATTATTATTTTATTATTATTATTGTTGTTGTGAGTTTTGAGGGCCGAATGGCACTGACTTGAACGATATTCTGTGATTGGCTACATACCCTATAATCCCTGATTCTATTCACAACCCTAACAAAGGGTTGTGATAGTAGTAGTAGTATTAGTATTAGTATTTTGAACCTTTTGGTTTTAGAGGTAAAATTACGATTGCCTGAGACGGGAGAGGGTTGTCATAAAACAGTTTTTAGCCTCGTCCTCTGTACATACTTACACTACCTGGACTTCGGAATCCTACTCTTCCATGTTCAGGGTAACAGCCCTAGCGCCCCCAACTACCACTGGGATGACCTCGGCTCGGACATCTCCAGCCCTATGTCCTCGTATTTGTCGATCTTGTCTGTCTCACACTGCTTCTGATTTCAAGTTGGCCTGTCTCTTTGTTCTTCGAGGACCACGAGATCTGGCTTCATCGATGTAGTTGGTCAATCCGTCCGCAGCTCCAAGTCGTACAGGATCTTGACATGAATGTACTCTGTCACTGTCTCGGGGTGATGCAACCACGGCTGCCCTTGGACCTCTATTTCGTATTGTTTCCAGATACTGCAGCGTATGGCGGCTGCAATCTTATTTGTCAGCCTAAGTACTCCCGTTGGGCCATCTTCTGGCATCCTGACACCACGTGGTTCCCTGTTTCGTCGTCTGAACCACATATTCTGCACTCTTTACCGTTGTATTGTGGATGATCCTGGCTCTGTTACATTTTATGTTCAGGGGGGGAGTGGGTCTCCTTTCCAGGTGTTCTCGTATTCATGGAGCCATTGTGTGCTCCAGGTTATAGTTTCCTGGGCTGAGGCTATGGTTAGACTTTACCTTCGCTCTGTGGATTATCAGTCTACCGCAATTCTCGATGCCGAATTTCCTCCCGATTGTCGTCACTGAAGATCTCAACAGTTTTGATCATTGAGTCAATGCTTCGTTGCTGCGTAGTTTCCGGTCATCCATGCACATGTACATATTTGTCCTGACTCGAGTGTACGTCCGTGGCGGCAATTGCTGACTGAGTGTGTAGCAAAGGGGGTTGGTAGCCACATAGAAAAGTGTGGTGGGGACAGGGCATGTTCTTGGAATATGTCAGGTTATATTGGGATTTGACTAAGGTGTTATCCACTGGCCGTCAGATCAGTGACCTAGCTTTGCATGGACGTCCCTACCAAAGTGCATATCTAGGGATTTATCCTGTGTTACGTCATGGCCTCTGTGATCGACGAATTCGGCACGGAGTCATAGGCTTTCTGGTCTTAGCCCCGCAACCGCCAGGTTGGTGTGTCGTGTTCCTGAGTCCCGGCTCCCACAGTCTTGTCGATGATCAGTTGATTTTACGACCCTCTGCTGCCTGATCGTTATCTTTTTGTTCTTCGCCAGGATGTCATGTTCAGTCAGGTGGACTATGATCTTCTTCCTGACAGATTTATTAGAGAATACTCGTTTCGTCTTAGATTGATCGAATACTGTGATACGAACCATATTCCGGGTCTAATTTTCTCAGTTGATCACAAAAAATTCATTCATTGGATTGAGCTTCACAAACTCTAGAATATTTTGATTTTGGTTCACACCTTCGTTATGAATGTAGTGCCGCCGGTGCAACAATGGGTTTTCAACTCGGTTTTCCTGATATTAGCGGAATTCGGCAAGTCCATCTACTCGGCCCCTATCCATTAATTCTCTTCGGAAATATGCTCGCACGTCATATCTTCAGTGATGAGCAGGGACGGGATTAGGCCATGAACCCCCTCCCAACTAAGCCCCCAACTTCAGCAACTTAGTTCTAAGTACAAAGATATACATATTTCCGACCAGGATAATTAAAATCATCAATTTGCTGATGATACATGGGAATGGGAATTTCATCTGTTTCCTTCAGGACATTATTCTTCACATTGCATTCATACAGTGCCACTATTTTGCTATTGATCCTTTCTTTGGGCAATAAATTTATTTGGCATTGAGTTCACCCACAATAGTAACGACCTGTTTAGAATCAATTCCTTGAGGAAATCCAGACTGGACCTAAATCAATTTGAAATGTTTGGTTAATCAGGGAATAGACTCCGACAAGCGGGAACGTGATTGTAAAAATCTTTCGAAATTCATGAACAAAAAAAAATATTATTATTATTATTATTATTATTATTATTATTATTATTATTATTATTTTTATTACTATTATTATTATTTGGTTTTGCTAGACCCCTGCTAAAGTTAGGTACAGTTTTTTTTTAATTATTTTCGATTCAGGATGAAAAGATTGACAGTGGCTCACATAACACCAGTACTAAAAATGCCAATTTCCTAGTAAGTGATCGAACGGTAGTATTAAACCATCATAGTCCAGGTCCGATTGAACAGCCTGAACGGGCCTGAGCACTAAGTTTACCGACAATGCCACAGTACTGAGACTGTTTTACGTGGAATTCACATTGATATACTGCCAAGCTGTGGATGACAATGAGGAAGCGTTCGATACCATCAACTACCATGATATTCCAAATTAAACGGCAACCTGACTGTTATAATATCACGACCATTGCTAAACACGGCTGAGTTACTGCAGGATCCCATCAAGAAAATTAGGAAAAAGAAATGTTCGAATGGCGACATTCCGCTTGATGAGCGCATGATCCAGGAAACCGTATTAGGCCCAAATGCGTATTCTCGTGATATTACATCATTCCCACGGCACATTAGCCTGCTGTTAACGTCGCTTAATTAATCAGCCTACGGTGACTACAAATAATCCGAGTGGAAATATAAAAATGTGCTGAATAAGTTTACCAGTAACAGAATGTTTTTATTAAACTCGTAATGACATAAAAGCCAATAAGCAGTTCAAAACAAATCAAATAAATGTGGTAATCTAGAGCAACGAAAGACACAACATTTACCCTGTTGATAATAATACCTAACATGTACAGTTAACAAAACCTGGAAATACCGCAATAGGCTACCACCGAATTATGATCTGTTTGGGGTTACGTTTATAACCTCTTTTTCCATTTCACCGCTGCCAGTACTTCAGAAAATTTTCCAGGACCATGGGCTTTCCACAATTTGGAATCATAACAGTGGTTCTCCTATTTTCTGAATACATTGCAAATACAAGTTGAGTGGATGCAATGTGGTTAAACTGCTTTTAAATAGTAGAGGTCAAAGAACTCGAGCACTCGGATTTAGATAGTATTGACTCGACGTACTATTCAACCGAGAAGACTCGACTCCAGTACTGGTCCAGACACTCTTCGCACGTCTCACCTCACTCCCTCGGGCGATGTGATCTCAGCACATGGCAATGAATACATGATTTATGCCGACGATACGCAGCTCAATCCAGACAACAGGTCAGAATGAATCCGCAAAATGAACCATGTATCCGTAATGTCAGAACATGGTCGATCAAAACCGTGCTGATGTTGAATGACTCTTGAACTTAAGTGGCTTCATCTCCCCACGTTTCAGAACGTCTACCACTACCCAACAGCTCGATCAGTGCTGGTATGGTTAACATCTCCAACAGGACCATCAACCGCCAGCGTCGTAATTGATGGGCCATGAATGACCATGTTAGGAAGATTCTCCACGCCGTCTCCTATCATGATACATGCCATCTACCCAAATACCTTGACACCGTATCAACTGAGCGCTTGGTGTCATCGCTACGGACTATTGCAGCAGTGTAATGTATGGTCTTCATACCATCGAGTTAGTAGCTGCAACCGATCCAGAACTTTGCAACTAGAATAGTGTCCCACTGCAACAAACATTTTCGCATAGAGCCGATTCTCTATTCGCTTCACTGGCTACCACATATATCGCAGATTGATACCACAACACCATACTCATATTTCCCGTTCCTCCACTCAGTGTTTCATTCGACGCCCGCCGTCATCTCGTACATCATACTAGGGTTATTTTAGCATATTTTATAAAATATATTCATTTTGGTCTAATAACAACACATCCCGTTCAAGTTATAGAGACGCCGTTACTCTGAGTAACCATTGTTCGAACCACCGCTAATTTCTCATATCGGGCTTAACCAGGTTACTCAACAGCCTACTGCACCCAGCAACGCTAAAAGTTAAAATTGTCGAAAGAATACGTGGCTCACCCGGTGTATATTGTATCCCACATTATATATGCAAGGACATTCATCGAAACATTCCTGAACAAAGCTCAAGGACGGATCAAATAAAATATTTTATTTGCTGCGACTTGAAAAATCGATATTTTAAATCCGATATCCGATATTTTCAGTTTTATTGTACTTGTTGTTCAAGAACTGACCTACAAACTAATTTTGCACCGGATTACTAATAATGTTTCATATATTTTGGCGTTTTGGTGACAGTCACACCTTTTTTGTGCCTTCTCGATTTACGTTCTCATGACTGTATACTATTATTACACGAAAGACTATCTATTAATATATTTATTTATCCGCGGTATATATGTTTTTTCAGCATTCCGTGATTAATGAGGCTAATAATAACACTATAACAATACCTGCCGTGTATTGCCACTCGGATGCAAAAGAATATTATTTTATCAACGACATACAAGGCCTATGCGCGCTCATATAGCTTTGAAGTGATAATAACCCGCTTCTTTGCCCCTATATCACACTTGTGATCGCCACAAGGTCTCCGAAATCGTCATAGCAACGCGATTTGTCGAGTACATCCGGTCGCTCTTTGAATTACCCCATTAAAACTGCTGGGAGCACGGACGGCCGCTGCCCTGGGAGTTATATTATCTCCGTGATTTCACACTGCTTCAGTTATGCACTCTAATGGATTTTCAGATCGAAGGCATCCGGCTTGATTTCATTGATTGCATTTATCAAGTGGGTTGCCGCAAAGCTCGCTGTTCTCCCTACGACTAAATGCTCTAGCGGGAGAGAAAGATAACGAGCGACTGACTGAGCTAGATCCAGATGAAACGTTTAGAAGAAGCGTTCATGGATAATAAGTTGACGCGACCTATGATTCAATTCATCGAAGAAGAAAACCGCCATGTGGTGTTCGTCCTAACAAACTGAAAACCCAGTAATCACCTGTTTATACACCGAGTTTGCCATTGATGGCGAAATTTCATTTGCAGCACAAGTTATTGAATGTTTAACAGAATTGTCGTTTACGTCGAAATCATACTTTTCATTGAATCAATCATGCATCTTCCATCATTCCATCTTTCTATCATTCCAATAGTTGGAGTTCTGTTGAGTAGATAGCAAGTGATGATGTGTTTTAGCACTCACAACAAGAAAATAGCTAGCTAACTAATATGAGATAAATATATATGGAGTATAAAAAAGGACTAAAATTATCGGTCAATACCGATCTGCCGATAGGCTAAAAAGACGCAATCTTACTATCAAATGAAAATCACACAGTTTTGCGCTTTACCATACAAGTCTAATTTATATCGTGTTGACATCTTAGTATTGAATTAACAGAATCATCAACAACCACACTATTTTCCGTTTGCTGAATGTTCACCCACCCTCCGTAAAAAGAAAAAAAAAAATATATATATATTTGAAGAAATGTGCATCTTGCGACGTTCCACATTTTTTATTGCAAAATCCGTGAATATCCTATGAAAAATTCCGAACCTCTATTCCATCAATTCTCTCAAATTTTGAATTATTTTGTCTTCTTCATCACCAATTATTTATAAATTCTTAATGAATCTAAAACAGAATTTGGTCGGAATGCTTTTTCTGTTTTTCGTCCGTACCTAATTCAAGAAAAACTGGTGATTTGTGACCTTCTACCATGTAGGATCCATTTGACTTGATTTAAATTCGAAGGCTTCAGCAAGCCAATAAGGGCTCGTGCACGATTCCTCGTCGTATTGCTCGTGAACGTGGAGCACCGACGAGAACCCACCTTCTCCACTAGTGCACTCTTAAAGATGTTGTGTAGCAGGGACGTAGCCAGGTTTTTTGGGGGCAAGGTTGACTGATGGTCCTATTCATTGATCGCCGTCCTGGGGGTGGGGTTTAAGGGGACCTGAAATTTTTTGGCGGCATTGAAGGGCTCAGATGCGAAATGGTGCAATATTTTGCTTCTCGATCAATCTAGTTCCATGTAGCGGTTTTTTTTCTGATTTTATTACATCACCCACTCTCTCATGGGAGCAATGCCTGGGAGGCACTTGGCAGCATTGAACTGCCGCTTTCAATCACCGGGCCACCTGCTGGTAAGAAACAACGCCTGGTCCTGAATTCTCATTTAGGTACCTGAGAAGCTGCACCGACAATGAGCCATTTCCATTAGCACAAGGCGACAAAGCCGACAGAACAGGTGAACAGAATCGTTTGACATTCGACAGAAGAAGCCCAGTGACAGTCGCAATTCAGGTAACAGACTACCAATTCTGCATTCTATCAATAAATATTTTTATTCATCTCAAATTAGCAGGGAAGTATTGAACGAATTTGGAATGAATAAAAAACCAGGAAGCCAAAAGGCTTGGTGATTCCTCAAGTTGACTGATTTCTTATGACGTATGACCAGACACAAGAACAAAGGGACAATGTACTAGGTTATTATGGGCAACAGACTTTGGGATTTCTGCATTTAACCTCTGGTGACCTAAGATGACCTTTGACCTGACCCCGAAACAATAGGGTTCATGTACTCATTATGGAGAACACACATACCAAGTATGAACTTGATCCATCCAGATGGGGTCGAGTTATTGTGTTTACAAGCAAGGCATCGCACACATACATACACACATACGACATGACTACATAGATTCCTTGACTTTAGTCAAGTCCGACTCCAGGAATCAAAAATGAGAAAAATGCAATTAATAGCAAATCAGCATGTGTTTGATTAGCTTATGGGTAACAACAAAACAAAAAACACATGTGACTCCATGCATAGATGTCACAATTATGATAAATACAAGAGTATCATTAATTTAATGAATATGAGGTGGTTATGTCAGTATGTTATGAGGTGTTAGGATCACTGCTTCTTACCACCTGCACATACAACTAGCCTAATCAATGACACAGCACTCTACACTGATGACTGATAACAACTATAGTCTACACGCTCAAGCTCCAAGTACCATACTGCTTTAGGCTCACTAAAAATCTTTGGAAATTTCAGGGGCTCTTTCGTGATCTCCTAAACACTGCAATGACCTGTAGCAGTGTACAATTCTACGCATAAACCATTGTGTGAAATGCCATATTCGAAATGGATATCGGTACACAAGAGGATGCTGGCCAGTCACAACGTAAAAAGTTTTCTTCCAATTTATATAGTCTTCGAACGACATGTTCTCTAGCTTTAGTGAAGTGCCATGCGGCGCCAATTGACTAAAAGTGTCTATCACTTCATCAAAGTCAACTTGTTCAGTGAAACGCGATTCACTAATAAAAAAACCAGCTAGCCAATGAGAAAGGCACTCTTCTGTCATCGTGAATCTGAGGTAGGTCTTGGTGAGTTTCAGACGGCTGAAGGATCACTCACTTGTGGCTGAAGATACTGCGATGGTACTCAGTATTCTGTATAAACTGGTCAAGTTTGGAAAAGCGTTTGCAATATCTCATTTGTGCGCAGCATTTCTTGCACAGTTTTCGCTGGACTGGCAGGATTTCCGGGCAAATTCCGGTGTGATATCGTTGAAAGTGGCAAAACTGTGTGTATTCCGCTTAGGCTAAGCCTCCGTCGATATCATCAGCATTCATCGCTGCTAGACTGTCAAAAGTTCTAGCATCGTTCAGTGCCGCATTAAAGGACTACATAGCCTGAAAATCACTAAAACGGGACTGGAGTTCCTCCACGAGTGTGTCGCATATCGCGAAATATACATTTACCTTGACTTGGCCACAGGATCAATTATTGGCAGCCATCTCCCCAGCTAGCGTTTTCGTTCTACGCACTCTTCTGGCTTTGAACTCGGTGGTAATCCCTTCGCGTCTCGCAGTGGCTCGTGCTTCTTCCAGGATTCATAAAATTCTTCGTCGCACCTTTGCTGTTCCAAATTCGTTGTTGCGCTTATTAGATTACTCGCAGTAACCAAGTCCAAGACGAAATTCGTGAATTAGGACGGTGTTAAGTTTTTAAAATATTCTTATATTTAGATGTTATCACGCGTTATAACCTATAAATATGCAAAACTGCCAAAATAAAAAGGACAGCCAGTATCAAGACTACCGTTGTTTGTTGACATCTCTGAAAGCAGAGTGGGAATTTATTTATTGTGGTTGATTTTGGGCACTATAAGTCACCAGAATGGTTTGGAAGGTAAACAGGAATAGGGTGTGCAAAAGTAAAACTCACTGTCAAAGCAAGTCTGTTATAAAAAGGCTGAAAGTATAATCAGGTCATCAAAACTATGTTTAGTATGAATCGTTTTTGCCAGCATTTAAACACCATCGAGAGTCGAGAATTCAATGACTGACAGAGACGTGTTGCCAATGTGCCCTACATAAAATAAAATATGTACGCATAAAATATGTCCAACCCCCCTCCGACCCCCATCCCCACCCACACCAAAAAAAATGCTCCCCTCTATTTTTTCCGACGTTCACTGCGTCCCCCCAAAATTTGGGGGGCAGTCTGCCCCCTGCCCCCCCCCCCGCTGACTACGCCACTGTTGTGTGAGTTTATACAACACTGTGTAACTAGCACACCTATCTCGCTGTTATGTGAGAAATTACCAACATTGGGTAAAGTTTGGGTAAAAAAATTACACAAATTGTGCAGGTTATACAGAATGATAGTGTAATTTCTTACACAACACCGGGATAGGTGTGCTAGTTACATAACTTTTTTAAGAGTGTGTTAAATGACTCAATGAAACAAGCTATGACGTTTTCATTTTGGTAATGTTCACCAAATTGAGTGTGTCATGACTTTTGACTGTCAAAAAACGTTAATACCCGTCACTTCCCATCAGGAACGTGGCAAGAGGAGAGAGAATAAGTGTACCAACCCGGGGAATCGCAAGCTATATTCATTTCATTGATTTATTTATGAGTTCGGGGATATGCACACGATCGGTGAACTGGTGCGAGGTTCATCTGTAAACGAAGCCGACGATTGAAATGGTGTATATCTGGTATATGCAATCATCTTCAACACAGCAATCTCAGAATCTGTGATAAACTTCGCATAGATACTCACTTGTTTGTGAACCAGAAATTGTTGATTTTAGCTCGACTAGGAGATAACAGGTATGTATTAGTTTCTGTAATTACTGTATGTAGTAGCGTACTCACGTGGTGACCCAAGTGAACAATAAATTTTTAACACAAATACTTATTATTTTGGCAGTTCAGTAGAGGTTTTACAGCTGTTATTTAGCAAATATTGCAGTAGCATGTGTCTGGGCCCATAAATCGTACCTTATTGCCAATAGGGAGGGTGAGGGCCATTAGGATGGCGCACTTCCCTTTTGTTCCGACCTCAACCCCCCCCCCCCCCCCCCCCCCCTCCAAAATAATCTCACGGTACGTACCTCCCGACTGTATGATGCAGTCGGAATAACATAAATTCCGAGGAACGGTCTGACTTCTAGCTGTCCTGTGGTATAATGTAATATTCCTCTTAAAACCGTTATCGCATTAGCGTTGCCTACTGGTTGACGCTGATTAGTGGGCGTTGATTGGTCATTGTTTATTTCGGGAGCTTTCATGGTTTTATGATGGCGTATTAGTTCATATCGCATTTCATAAACAACTCCTCCCGAATCCAGAGAGTTCCAGCAGATTCATCGCAACTTTCTTACCGTTCAATTAAACTGTTCAACCGAAATTAAATGTCGCATGCCTACAGTAACCACTTTGAGAAACGTTGTGACTCTTGAGTTCGTTACATTTCGTTTGACTCAATTTTGCCACTGGTACGTTTGTGAAACTTGCTCATGGAGTTATCAATATTGTCTCCCAGTAATCCAGTGGAGTGAACTTGTTGTTTCGATTCAGCCTTATATGTCGGATATGATCTCCATTAGTTCATCACAGGCACCGTCTGAGCATGTGAGCATTAATTTACTGCACTAGTCTAGTGATAGCTCTAAACTAAATAGCTGCGGAGGGCAGACTCTACGAGTTTAGCGTCACGTTAAGCAGCGGAGGAAACAACTGTATGGCTCATTACCACTGGCAGTTGTTTCCGTGGTATCAGCAGCTTCAGTACTTTTCTCAAAACATTCATGAAGCATTTATTAAAAATAGGTAATCAATACATATCAGTTGGTTGGAAGCATATTCTCGGGTGCACATCACAAAGGATATTTATGTGTTTCTTTCTAAGTTTCTTTCAAACCGGGACACAGCATTTCAGGTTTTATTTTCTATGAACTAGCTACACATATAAGATTTTTCTAGGCACAGTTGGCAATTCGAAACTGAAAGAATGAACGTCACATATATACGTACATATACACAAAATGGACTGCACACTCTGTCAAGGACTCTGTCAAGTGACTGAATAACATTTAAAGTCCACTCTGCCCACTTTGACTATAGGACTTGAATTAAGAAAAATCTAAGCTTAGCTTTCATTCCAAATATTCACCTTATATCGGACAGACCGGTTAACGTTCATTCAACACACCCTAGTTGTTGGTAAGGTACTACCGAACATGAAGGAAGTAAACAGAAAGTAAACATAGACGACTATAGTTCACAGCAACAAACGATTATTATGATTAAAACGAATCGGACTTGTTTCTCTCTGGCGCTATTATGCGGCGATGATATAGAGCACATATACTGAGACACCAAGTGTCCCATAAATATAAACTACTCAGAGAAAACTTTATTGCAATGCTTCAATAATGGCACAAAAAGAGGAGTGAAGCAAAACATTCGATGACAGCAATTACCAGCGGCAATGAGCCTTACATTTGTTGATTATATATTTTACTGCTTACGCCGTGAAGGCTGTCCTTGGCATTTCCGGAGAGAGAATTAGATTGGGCTGAAGACACAAATGCTTGGAGGAATAGTTCATACACGTGTTACCGTTTCGCTTGCTAATAAACTAATGTCGGGAACAAGAAACAGAAATAGGTTAATCAGGACAAAGTATGTTTGCTGCTTTCCATTCCGAACGTGGTGTAAACGATTGATTGGTGAGGCCTTCCATTTCTACACGAACCATAAACTAACATCGAATAACTGGATACGATTGTTTCTGCTTCTGCAAATAAATGGGATGAATTGAGTTAGTTTTCAAGAAGGGCGACAGCTCAAAAAAAGGTCGTAATGAAAACAATATCGGGGAAATGTTGTTCGTCTGGGAAAAATGTTGGGTTTTGGAGTTGCGATTGCGATTGTCAGAAACAAGCTTTTGGCATGTCCTCTCAAACGTTCAGCCATCAAATGATATGTCGAGTCCTAGACTCGTGAGAATAAGCGTACATGAACGGTATCTGTTGCTTCCACAAAACAAATCATCGTGGTTTATACACTTACAGTAAATCATTGTTACTTGCCTAAATAACGGTAATGTATCGGCAGTCATGTACGTAAACTGTTATGATTTCACGCGTTTCAACTGTGTAAATGAGGCTGTTCTAAGAGGCTGTTCTAGGGTACATCAGAAAAAGCATGCACGTGGCGAGGATGTACCCAGGATACGATAAGATATTATCCTTCATTCGAATATCACCAGCAATTGAATAGCTAACAACCAGTTCGTATTGTTTTTGTCAGGGTATGCGATTCATTACGGCTACAACTATAAAAAGATTATGAAACGTATTACACTTCCAGGACGTAAGCGAATGCGAGGAGGAAGAGTTTAGGCGTTTCTGCAACGAGTATAACCCAAATTGTAGCGGCTTTACCTATTCATTAACAATGAATAGTAATTTGCTGAAATCCCAGAGTACGAAATCAATTACAGTCGTTAGTCTTTACGTTCTGAATTTGATTAAAATCACGAAATGTCGGGCAATGCAAAGAGAACAGCCTGAATGTTACATTAAAATTTATTACGTAAATTAATTACGAACGACGCTTCTTGATGAATGATCAATAAATCACTCTCGAAAAACGGACTGCTCTTGTACAAGTACTCTCTGGCGACGCTGGTATTTAGTTTGACGCGCTCGACGGGCGCTTTCTGAATAAATCAAATTTGGAACAAGTTCCATCAGATATGAGGCCGAAGCATTGGATTTATGTAGGCTACAAATCTATGAAGTCAGAGATGATTTGTCCACTTGACCAAACATGCACGTGTTAGCGAGATTCTTCGCGCATCATTTAGTTCTGACACCATTCTTCCATTACACTTGCTCCGACAATAACTTAAATTGTATCATTGGCCTGTGGGCGTCGGCACAAGATACGAAGTGAGTGAACATGACTATAATGCGTCATGTTCTCTCAGCGCAATATGATTAGGGTTCATTGACCGCGGTAATACAGAGGGGAGATCTTCAATTGATTCTCTCATATCCAAATCAAGTTAAAAGGTTTGACGGGCATGACCAGCAGTGCAGAGGACGAATCGATTATTCCGTACATGCATGTGCTAACAGAATCTCAATTTCATTCTCACTGGCTCAACCAATTTGACGATCATGTTATTATCATACCGTTGTATCTTTAACAATCGAGCAACTAGTTTTTGCTGTTGACACCAAACTTTTCGTCGTAGCATATTCTCCACTGAACCGATAACTCCTCTGTTTGGAGTGAGCTCCATCAGATATGACTCCATTCTCCCATTACACTGGCTCCGACAATAACTTAAATTGTATCATTGGCCCGTGGGCGGCAGCACAAGAAAGGAAGTGAGAGAACATGACTATAATGCTTCATTTTCTCTCAGCGCAATATGTTCAGGGTTTATTGACCGCGGTAATACAGAGGGGAGATCTTCAATTGATTCTCTCATACCCATCTCAACCCGAGTTAAAGGGTTTACCAGGCATGATCAGCAATGCAGAGTACGGATCGATTATTCCGTACACGCAATGTGCTAACACTAAACCAATTCCATTCTCAGTGGCTCAATCAAGTTGACGATCATGTTGTTATCATAACCGTTGTATCTTTCACAACCGAGCAACTAGTTTTTGTTGTTGACACCAAACTTTTCGTCAGAAGGTCAATAGTGGTGTTCCCCGGGGATCGGTCGAAACTGGGTCGAGTTCGGAGTGAAGTGATTCGGGTTTAAAAAAAAAATAGGATCAGACATGAAGCGGATGAAAGGCAGAGTGGTATCAGTAACGCTGAGGCTTCGCAAGTAATATTTCCGGACTTATCAGTCACTGGATGTTTCACCCTATGCGGCTGTACTTTCGGTTGCGATAGGTGAGGTCATGTCTTCACTTCATTTCTTATGTAATGCAGTGGACTTTTTAGGATAACCGGATGTTTTCACGAGATATTTACATTAGGTTCCGTCTGTTGCCTGTGAGCAGTCAGGTTGAATTCAAATCTTCCGCTCCTCCACTTTCCGAGAAAGACAATGGTCGGATCCTGGATTCCACAGATCGTCCTCCTGGAAGGGACGTAAAATGCCGGTCCGGGAGCAAGTTGAAATTGGTTACACCCTTCACCCGGCATCGTCTGAGCACTAGTCGAGAGGAGGAAGGCGAGGTATCGCCGAGCAATACGCCCGGGGTTTCTTGATGAGCCTCACTTGGCTTCCTGAACCACTTCAATTATAATCGCAGCAAAAATCAAAATTGGACGATTTTCCATTTAATAACTTCATTGAGTTTTCCAATGTTACTACTGATATACCGGTAGCTCATCACATAAAGCTTTGCGACAAACGTCGCAGATTAGACATTCGAAAATACTTATCCTCACGAAGAGTAATCGGTGGGTGGAATAGGCTCACAGAAAACGTTGTTTCATATAAGAATGCCTTGGATCGTGGGTGATTTCCCAGGAGTCAGTGCTGCTTCCGTCTCTTTTGGGTTGAGGTGGCAGTCCATGAGAATTATATCTTTGCTGACCTCCAAACTAAACAAAAGTGTTCAGGAGAATCGTCATCGAAAGTGGGAGATGTAATATTGATTGCACTTGGTAAAAGTTTGCAGCTGGCTGATTTGTCAAACTCTCAAACACGAACACGTCACCAGTTACTACACAAATTGTACTGGCTATCCGTCGACAGCGCATTCCTTTCAAAGTTTTGTGCTTTGTATACAGATGTTTTCATCAACTGCTCGGAATACCTGTCAGCATGTATATCGCTCTTCAACCCGTCTCGGCCAGGTCTTCGATCGGCAATGGACCCCACTCGCCTCACCGAACACAACACCACAAGAATTCCCAAGTCCGTTGAGAAAAAGTCATTCCAGCTCAGTGCCCCCAAATGTGGAACTTGATCCATTCCAGCCGGAATCAACGGGTCTCTTTCTTTAAGCATATTCAAGAAAAACTCAAAACATTACTGTATCAATACTAGTACATCGATCCTATGTGGGTCCGCACACTTACTTGACTCTAGAAAAAAATCATGGTATGTGAGTTAGTACCACAAAGGTAGAGAATTCGTTGGGACAACTTTGCCCAAAACCTCTACTGTATCTCTACAATAACAATTCACTGAAAATACTAGAGATGATTATCGGATTAGGGATATTCTTAGCGGCCTAGAATCTATGTCGCCTGTCATACAACGATTCCTGCACAACCTATTTCAAATGACTCTGGATTTCCGAATTTATGTGCAGTCTCTTTTTTCTCCAGCATTACTACACATACCGCTATACTACCTGGCGTAGTCTCACGCACGCTAACATCTCTAAACGATCCCATATCACCATGGGGAACGCAGTCTTACGCAGTTTTTAGACTGCGTTCTCCCAATGTTTGTATTACCGGGATACCTACCACAACCGGAAGTCGAGATTTTTTTTAATATAATGTAATTTATAACCTTCATCGTTTTTCGGTTGTCCCGGGATCTTGAGTGGACATCGAAATAGGCATCGTGATATGTAAGTGAAACAAAAAATCGTTCGGAAGAATGGGGTTACAATGTGGGCGTTGCGCGCGCACGCTGTACTATTTTTGATAACATTATCAAGAAGATAAACGATAAAGATGGAACGGGTGCGAAAGTTTGCGATCATCTGCAAATAGTGGCTGAATACTAGATTGAGTTACACAGGACTATTCGATAATTACTATATGCACCAATGAGCCCACACAAAACTACCAAGTCCTCACATAATCACGACCATACAACAAGTAACCGAAACCAGCTAGTCTTTGAATTCTTTCAATTGCCTTAAACTATGTCGGAAGCGATGCACACTCACTGACTGTGCAGCATGTCAAGCGTCCGCTCCCAAAATTGCTCGACGTCTATTTCACAAATTGATTTGATTTGAAGTAAACGCTATTCCACTCAGGTATGTACATGAAATATACTACAAAGGAGGCCTATTAATGAAACAAACTGGCGGAAAATGAATGAAGGTTGGGGAGTTCTACTAGAATGCTGCTGAGAAGCTATGATTATAAGAAAAGTCAACCAGCATGCGCACATGGTTTCGTATCTCCGAACTCGCCAACTCCGCATCTCCGATATATTAAAGACTTCTATGATACTAAGACATTCACCGAGAAAAGGCGATCTCTCTCGACTTCTTCGGCAGAGACTTAACGCCACAAGCTTGTGTGAGAAAAAACTTGGGCATCCCGATTGATTGATCACGTTAATACTAATTACGCTCAGCCACGGAATCTGCCTGACATTCGTCGACATTATCCGCGCGGCGTACCCACCCATAATGAATCCTACTTGATGGTAATTTCAAAAGCATTATGCATCTCGGAAAGAGATTCCAAAGACAACATCAGAACACAAACGCTGTCTGTAGATGAATTAGCCGATCGTTTCTGGGTGTTGAAATATCAGGCAAAAGTGATCGTGAATCAAGCTGTCAGCAATGTTAGATGAATGCAGTGTATATCGATTTCAAAATCATGCCTAAATCACTCTTGTCCGTAATGTGAGTGCACAGACGTACTGAGCAGTAACTGATAACTGCAAAAGCAGTCATTCATCGATCAACAAGTTCAATGTTACATAATTCCAGTTGATACAATATACAGAAACATCGGTAGATTTTTGTCTCACCCTCATCAATAAATTACTGAACTACAGTTTTAAAATGTGATGTGTTCACAATGGCATGGTGGTATAATTTGTTTTCTGCGATGGGCTTAGACGAGAATGCTCTATTTGGCGGAGAACTAGCAAATGAACGATAACATCGAGTGGACTTCTTCTTTATTCTTCCTAGTCTCTATTTTCCAAAGAAGGGACTAATCATTCTTGATTAAATGATAAAACCAATTCCGATGAATCAAATGGAATATATCAATCACTTTCACATATACAAAAACAGAACGGCAGAATCTTCATACCGCATATTCATCGACCAGAAGCTAGTCACTGTGTCTGCTCTGCAGGAGTTGATCTACATGCCACTGCTTTCTAAACCTCTTCGACGTCTGGCTCGGTTAAGCTATCTCAAGCACGGACGCGTAAAATCTACTAATTCGTTATTTCGTGGTACCATGGCTTTTGTGTACAATGGCTCTCAGTATGTACTTGATATTCTCGTTATATAGATTTATTCACAAAAGGACATTGGCACCGTCATGTTGGAGCTCATGAAGCCCTCGTAGCACTTCTGCACCCTATCATAATTCGAAGAAAAGATAATAGCAATCACCTTATTACCCAATCTAACGAACCCAGTTTCTGTATTGCTAGATACTTTTTATTTGCAGAGGATTTGCCCAGTAAATGAACCAGGAACAGAAATATGCACTTATCCTGTCACGGAATGAAAGCCTCGCGCATGCTAAGCAAATATGTATAGTACCGTACGTAACGAACGAATTCGCTTCATGACTATTTAACTCCGATCAAGCAAGCAGACCTACGACTTCCCTGTGCTTCTCGGTCGAAACAATTGACTCCACTAAATCCAGGTAAACACGATTGATTATAGAAGAAGAGCTGAGAGGGGAATTTCACTGAAGTTCAAACTTGCCTTCGGGGAATAGATTATAAAGCTAATTGGCTGTCCCTTTGCGCAATCATCGAGCGATTACAGTTCTATTCCAGCTAAGGTGATTATTACTTGATGGTGGTATTTGATATACCAATATTACACATTTCAAGCTTTTTATGAATTGAATGGACTATTGAAAGACTATTGTCAACCCGGTTCATGGGATAATTTGCTAGGATATTTTTTCCATATATTTGGGCATGAGCGTAAAACATATAGTACCAAGAATATTCCTCGTCATTTATTTGATGTATAATTGATCAGTTCTTCGAGGGTTCAGTGACTTTTGCAAAATTCCGCCATTTGCCCGCTATCGACAGCGCATAATATTCCCTGGACAATCGAAGATGTAAAATCTTCCATGTGCTTAAAACTATTCGTATGGTAATACTTAGGAAAGCCGACTATCGCCAATCAGAGTACTTGAATTGAAGGAATCGCAAGTGCTCGGAGCTGCAGAGATGTATTGGGCGATCATGTGTTTTATTTTATTGTTGAGAGATATATTCCACATATTGCACTGACCCCAGATTGGGGCCTATACTACCCCCTGCGCAGTTTGCAGGCATGCAATCAACGTTTAGTTCTAGGTTTTTGATCTGAGAGGGCTAGGTAAGAAAGAAAATCCTCATGGACGATGACATCATGGCCCTCAGCCCTTAAACAGCTCCTGTGGAGGCTTCTCCGAATGTCTAATTTAGAACGTTTACCGTGAAGGGAGGGGGGGGGGGTAACTAACAGTTGCGAACATCAATGAGGTAATCGACAGGAAGACCCTCTAATCCATGAACTATTTTTGAAACCTGAATCAAGTCACCCCGAATTCGTCTAGCTCAATCGAGGCAGCCGAGACTCCTCAATCTCTCTCCATCCATTACATCTCTGAGACAGCTAATTAATTTAGTAGCCCTCTTTTAGGCGTTTTTGATCGATTGTTTATCTTCCAGAAACGGAAATGGAGTGAAAACATGACGTTCCAAGAACACAAATTCTCATCTATTCCAACGAATGTTGCAGATATGTGTGGGTTATTACATTTTAATTCTCGGTACAAATAGTTCCATATCTCCAAAGTGGAGGATTTCATAAATCGTGACACTAAATTGTAATGATTCAGCCTCTCTAGTCTCCAAATGACATCAGATAATTTGTCAATGGACAATATGTTGCATCATATCTATACTTTCACATTACATAGGTCGTTCCCTAATTTAAAGACTGTTTCGTGTTAATATGTGAAGTCCTTCTACCTTCATTTCCATGTACCATCAGTACCATGAAAAACGTGAATCATATGTAGAGAGAAAAAGGCAAGATAACGTTACCCGGAAAGCCACCCCACTTACACTATTGCATATACAATCTTAGCACATTTTCTTCAATATGTCAAAACAATTGCAACTGCTGCAGGGCTTTCCGGACTGAACATTTTTACTCCACTAAAAATTAAACAATGATTTGTTCCCCGTTTTACTTATTCATATCATGCATATTCTCCATCACTCAAGTACCATACATCACTTCGATTCCTATAGTTACTAATCGAATGATAGTTTCAAATTGCCAACCCTGTTCTCTACGTTACTATGCAAGCAGCAGCCGTTACGAAAGGGCAAAAAAGAGAAGTACCTGCTTCATTACCGCTGTGATGACCAGGTTCGATCCACTTGTTGGCACGTTGATGAAGCATCGCTAGAGTGAAGTAGAGTGTTGTTTACATGCTCAGACGAACAACAACTTATGGAGAAACAGTGTGCTTCCATTCCATTCAAAACTTGTTCGATGTAGCCTGTTTTACATTTACGCTAGGGGGTGTCATTTGTCAATACATGATTAGGCATTTCGCAAGGCCGCCTAGGAGCATACGGGAATAGAACAGGACGGTCATAAATACTAATAATAACATGTGAATGTGGAGCTTAATGTGTGATTATGAGAAACAGTATTATATCTAAGTTGAATTGTACCCCCCGTACGTGATATTACATTGTTCGGGTATCTCCGAGTCTCACCTTATGCCACCGTGTATTCTCCGAAACCGTGCCGAAATATTACAAGGGTGCTCTCGGCAAAGTGATCCACTGTTTGCATCACAGGACTTGCTTGAAATTGAAGACTTGATCCCCTCAAAAGTTGCCTTATTGAAGGGTACTAATCCTAATACGCACGATTACCTGCCGAAATTCGCTCATTCAATATTAAAAAACAGTCTGTTCACACTTATCTAACTCGCCATCTAGCGATTTGCATTCAGTGCCTTGCCGGACGTCTCAAGCCAACTTAGTCTGAAATATAGATCTATTCAAATCTGGAATAATTTGCCTCTGACTGTGGAACAATGCCCAAATGTATCAAAGTGTCATGTGAGTCATTGTCATAGATGTAACACTAGCACAGTATCCTCAATTGTCTAAATATGTATGGACAATCTCAGTGTTAGTTCATGGCTGTTTTTATTGGTGGGGGTGGGAGGTTGGGTTGTTGTGGATCCTTTTATCATTCATGGGGGTGTGGTGTTTATTATTGCATTCCCATTTTGCTGTTGTTTTAATTGTTATCCTTCGATTTACTGTTTCTTTATTTTTCAGGGAGTGAACCTACGGGTTTCAGGTTTACTTCTTTCCACATTGTATATTGTAGCCAATCAGACTATTCTGTACCGTTCTGATGATCAATTCCTGGAAATACAAATAAATGAAGGTAAATGAAAATGAAATGGGTTGGTTAATGGCTTATGGTGTCTGTTCGACACACTGTGTACTTTGCAATATACCCGATTATATGAGACGGAAATTGAGTACCTAATCAGAAGTGTGTGTATAAACTGCTGATAGACCACTGAAATATCAACGATGATTGTCATTAAAATGCGATTGCCACAGCGTAAATGGAGTAGGTCTACAGTGAATAAATAGCAAGCCTCTCTGGTCTCGTCGTATATGATGTCGTATATGATGCATGAAGACCATATGATGCATGAGATCGGATTAGCTCTGTCGGTAGAGCTTAGGACTTGTGATCGAAAGGTTCCGAGTAAGAAAACCCGGCCGATCTGGCCTTTCCGGTGCGTCCTTGGGCAAGGCACTTTATCTCCGTTGCTTAGTCCTACCCAGGCGTTATTCAGAACCTCTGAGAGGTTACTTGTAATCACAAGTGCGCTGATTACGGCGGCCATATGATTAAATGTCCCCGGGCGACATGTTTGTGGGGGCAACCATTGGTGGTTTGCCAGGAGTGTATAGCGAGATGTGCACTATGGTGCGGGCCGAACAAGTTACCATTGACCAGGGGGTAATGGCCTTCAGCGCTTTGAGACCGTATTTCGGTATAAAGCGCTATATAAGAACGGTCAGGACATATTATACTATTATTCTCCTATGTGATTAAAGGCAAAAATTGTCAGAAGCGTGCCGGGGAGAGAAATAGAGCTACACATACAATGGTAGCAATTACCAAAGGCAATGGGCTCAACACTTTTTTTTTTTGCTTTCTTGGACAATATTCATTTGAACGGATAGCTGATAGGCTACGTGTATTCTGGCTTTGTTCAATAATAAGTTAATTGCGGTGACGGCGAGATAGACGAGGTTCACTGACCTTTCCCAGAGTAATGTGTTTTGATTGGAGCGTACGAGGATTGCGGGATCAGTAAATCATCAGAGAGAGGTGAGCTTTTTAAGGCAGGAGTTAAAGCTTAACCGTATCCCTCAAATTTCAAGCATCGGCCAAGCCTACCAGTTGTTCACAGTTCGTTCTTTTTTTTTTTTTTTTTTTTTGGTTGGTGGGAACCACCCATGTTGTTTTTCTTTTTTCACCGGATCCAAGTGATTGTTAAAACCCTGTCCGTAATGCACCATGCACCTTGCACTGACATGGTGAAAAAAAGTGACACAAAACCTCCACTGGCTTTCCTTCAGGCTAGCATTACTTTCAAGATGAATATGTATTTTGGTCTTCTTTGATTTTGATGCAGGAGAATATAACCTTGACATTTTGCTTCTGTTAATAGCCTCCTTTTCATCATTGCATATTATGCTTTAATCCGTGGCTCAGCGTAGGTAGAGACGTATGGCGAACGAATGTTCTCCAGGGCCTAACCCTCTCTGTATAAATCACTGTTTCCGACTACATTCGGTTCGTGTGAATTCGCAATTGATATCTCACTTCTATATATGTGCTAAGGATTTTCGCTACATAATTGATATGGCCCTTTTTTTTAGGCGCCTCGCCAACTGACTGAGGTGTTCAAAGTGTTTTCACAATATGTGCTCCTGTTATCCATCTGCCCACAATTATTGCGTTAGGTATGATTGATGATGATAATAACGTGCCTTATTTAAGAACCAGGAGAGCTCCATACTAGAAGAGCTCAAAGAATTCAAAGACACAATCTCGTCTACATAACAAGATCGGAGGTCCCTAAACTGAGTAGCTCCAACCTCTGGAGCTGCAAAGAAGAGAAATGATCCCTAAATACACCCCAGCAACTCTTGGATTGGGATGATACAACGGTGCATACAGTATTGAAAGAAGCGTTCAGAAAGTACTTAAACCTATCAAAGGTTGTATCAGTAGAGGATGAGACGAAGGATGGGAAGATAAATGCAAGAAGGCCCGAACAAGTCAACAGGAACGAGGCGATATTCTCCAGTTCTCAGGTATGATCTCACGAAATCTATCTGAAGATCTACTGACAGAGATAGTTAGATCTTCTATGGTATGGCAAGCTACGTCGTCAGATGGAGGAGGTCGTTCATTCCTCGGTAGGCGAATATGCTAGTTCGTTGTTTATCTGTAGTGTATCTACATATCTTGGGATGCGAACCACACAATTACCAAAATTCGAAGTAAGGAAAAGGACTTATGAGGCATAGTAAATCAGTCAGACGATATTGGCGGGAGGCAAGCATCCGCCTCCTCTCGCCGTTGTGGTATCTGATGATGATGATGATGGGCCATGTCCTAGCGAAGGTTGCCTGGGATTTAAAAACACAGAAAACTCCGAGGAATGAAATTGAAACACAAAACAACTGAAATTTGATTCAGGTGTAACTAGCAATTGGGTACGTATCAAAGTGGGACCAATATGTTACATATCGTTTTGAATGTTTGAGTGGAAGTTCTCGCATGACAGTGAATGAAATGATCAAGGACTATATGGAAAAATTATTTATAATACGAAATAAATAGTGACATGAATGAATTGCAGTAACAAAGAGTGATTCTGCAACCCCTTATAAATAAAATGAATTGGTGGAGGGCCGCGCAGTTGGAGAGTAGGCATAATGCAGCTATTTGCTTAAACTCTACTGAGAATAACAAAGTCAACGCAAGTCGTTAACCTCAGGCGCGTACCGAGAGGGACTTGTCTTGGGATGAGGAGGGTGGGGGGAGGGGGAGGGGTGAGGTCGGAAACCTACGGGAAGTGCGCCCTCATAAAGGGCCTCACCCACACATATCGGGCAAGTACCAATGATCGGCCCCCTAACACTGCTGCGCATTATTTGCTAATAACGCTGCAACAAAACCTCTATGAACTGCAAGAAATCAGTTTTTGTCAGTTCTGAGCCCCCCCACCCCCCGGCGGTACAGCCCCTGGTTTAACCTTACGTTTTAAATTCGATTTAATTTAAATCGCCGAATGTGGGCCAGTCGATGTGAAAAAATAAAACTACTTCGTAAGGCGATTCTGATCCAATGGATCAAATAAAACCCACTATGGTAAAAGGGTACGGTAACCTTTGACGTCGCTGGTAATATATCCCGCAACACTGATAAGTGGTCGGGGATATTATGGTTTTGACCGTGTCCACGCCGTCTCCGCCGTCGCGCCGGTCTCGCCGCTGCCGCCGGAAACTTAGGCGTTAGCGCTCTTCATTCTTTAACACTTTATACGATTGACACAAAACGTGGTACACATGTCCGTTGAGTAAAATCTCGGATAAGTTCGAAAATGGGCTATATTCTATATTTGCTGCCGCCTATTTTGCAGGTTTTCGCGAAAATTTACAAGTTTGTTTGCGATTTACACGAAACGTGGTGGTGGGTGAGGTTAGTTGTTGAGCCCAAAAAACAATGGCGACATTTCAAGGTCATCCGACGTCAAGTTTGCATTTCTTTAGCCAGTATCCCTAATTAGCATAATGTATGTGATATTTCAACTTCATTGGATTTTCATGAAACCCTTGAATAGGGCCAGCTTCAGTGCCTATGGAATTTCCTAATGTGGCCGAGGTCACTGGAGGTCATCTTTGCATGACTAATTGCATGAATATGGCCCAATTAGGCATTAGGCAAAATTTATAAACTTTGTTGGATTCTCACGACCTTGGTGAGTAGGACCTTCTAACAGATCCCGATAAATTATTCAATTGCGTTGAAATCACTGAAGTCATTATGTTGTTTAATTTCATATTCGTTAGCATAATTAGAATATTAATGCC
The DNA here is from genome assembly GCA_026419785.1 of Sclerodactyla briareus. Classification (NCBI taxonomy): domain Eukaryota; kingdom Metazoa; phylum Echinodermata; class Holothuroidea; order Dendrochirotida; family Sclerodactylidae; genus Sclerodactyla; species Sclerodactyla briareus. The sequence continues at coordinate 235,487 of JAODTK010002532.1, forward strand.
ATGATTTTCTCAACTTTTAGGTTTTGACAAACGTTTGTGAATATGAACCTCCACCAGTCCTGATCAATTTATATGCAATAGCATCAAGTCACTGAGGGTAAATTTGTGGGACTAATTTGCTTTTTAGTATCCTGATCAGTCAACAGATGAGTTTAATACTTTTTTTTTTTCGCAATAACATTGAACCTGTTGCATTGGGAATGCAATATCTTCTAGGAGTAAATGCATCACATGGAGTGTAACACTTTTCATAACAACTGTCATTCATTGAAGGTCATTAAAGGTCACAAGGAGTCCAAAACTGATTTTAGAACTATTTCTCTGCAATAGCACCCGGTGTGTCCATCAGAATGCAAAATGCTCTAGGAGTGGATGTCTCACATGGAGAGTAACAAGATTCAGTAAAATGTTCATATCTTAAAAAAGGTCATATTTCGAGGTCACTAGGGGTCAAAACTGTTTTTTGGCTATACTCGGAGAATTGATATCTGCGAAGGCTGGATGGCTCACCATTTTGATATAATTGTTGACCTGCAATGTGTGATGACCTCTGACCTGAATTTGCCCTCTGTCGGGTGGTCATGTTTTTAAAGTCGATCTTCTTTGAATACTGGACAAGGACGCACCCTGTCCGGGGCTGTCGGGTTGCCTCATACATTAGCAAGGCATTATAGGCCTAATATGCTCTTTTATGAGCCCTACAAACCTTTGAACTACGATTAAATGAAGAATTTGTTTTAATATCCCTTGTCCCATAAATTGCCAACATAATCAGATCAATTCATAAACAAATTAAAAGCTTGTGTGGGGTTTGATTTTATTTTAATACTGTGGTGTCCCCTTTAATAATGAAACCCTGTATTATCCAAGTTATGAGACTGTTGAATGTTGTATATATAGATTTCAATGGCAAAATAGTACTGTGTTGATCAGAAGAGAATGAATGAAGAATGCCCAAGAAAGTCCTTCTTTGAGTAGAAAGTGATTGGCCTGGATGCAAAACTGATTTTGGGCCTAAAATCACACATCAATGTCATATGTGGCCCGCCTTTCTGTTTCAAATTCATGAATGACCCATATACTGTACACGTTGTCCTTCACAAGTCTATAAAGTCTTCTTTTCTCATCGAATATGGTCCATTTTCATGTGTCACCCAAATTTCTTGAATAAGCGGTGGGCCGGGGATATATACGCTGGCGGTTTACCCGCCCGACACTTTCTAGTTAGTTTGAACGACATTGAAGAGCCGCGTTCCGAATATCAAAGTGGAGTAAGTTTCACATTATGGGATACAGATGGTATATTTCTATGAAGGTCTAATGCCCACTTGCCACAGAAGTACGTGCTAGCGAAGGTCCTTTGCGCATCATCGGTTTGATGCCATTAAACTCATTCCGACAATAATGTATTGCCCTAATAGGTCCGTGGGCGTCAGCCGAGACAACGATTTCGGAGTGAGAGAACACGCGTGTAGTGTTTTTCTTTCTTTCCTGCTCTCCCAGAACAATATGCTCGGGTGTATTGAACGCAGTGTACCCATAACAGAGTGTTACGGGCATGTGTGGCAGTGTCAAAGTCGGCCGCGAATATTCCGAAAATCTATTTTTCACACATCCTCATTGTTTCATTGAATTTGACTATCATGGCAATGTCATGATAGCGTTGCTGTTTCCACAATTGACAAGGTTCTGTTAATTTTTTTATTCTGTCGGGCATATTTTCCGCCATATCAATTTATTCTCAAGACACTGCGACTATCGAGTTGACATGGGTCATGGTCCTCTTGTACCACGTTTAACTCAGGGTAGGCCTAACATAATTCGACAAAAGTGGCCACTGTATTTTAATATTGCACACGGTCAGTCCTTCTTCCCATTCCAAGTGGTTCTCAGTCTCCGGGTCTCTACAGTATTCCGACTCACGAAAACTTGCCGAGTATATTATATGGCGCAATAATATTATTTCGATGATTGGATTTTCAGGGCGTACGAATGAAGTACTTTTTATACAGAGTATTATAGGCGGTGACTTTTTAACCGTCGATGACAGTTCCAAGTCATTGAACACCAAGCACACACTTCCTAACAGTTCGTGATATGTTTGTGATTGCATCATGGATTAAAATTCCTTCAATAATTGACGCAAAACTGAGTGCTTGTTACAATTGGTGGGCATCGGCCTTTCAACCCAGGGTTTGAATCCCGGTCGGTCATACCACATACTTTATAACTGGTACCTTGCTGTCTTCTCGCTGACAGCTCAGCACAATGCAATTTTGCAAGTTGCCTCATTCCGTTTACCTGGTTAGAATTCGCACTGACAAAAAGTTGCAGTATTCAGGTCTGCACCCTCCCCCTTGCTGGGCCTTGATAGGTTCAATCCTCTTGTCTTGGCAAGTCCTACCATGAAAAAAGCATGTTCCGCATCAAGTTTTTTTTTATTAGTAACTAATATAACTTTATATTTCTGAAAGAAAAACTACAGATAATATTCAGATTAGTGTTACCCTTCGCCTTCTCACACTTCCCTCCGACTTTTAACGATTTACAACGACTACTTCCTTGAAGTAACAACTGCAGGAATAAAGGGCTGATATGATAGCTAGAAATAAATAATTGTAGCAGTCCAGCCCCGATGCTCATACGACTCCGCATACGGAGTCATTCCAATCATCTTCGAGGTTTGTCCATGGTATATCTAGGCGAATTCAAGGACGCAACTAACCATGCAATAATTGAACTAGACCAGTGCAGTCGGTTAAACCGCCGACGTGTATATCCCCGCAGAACAACCTTGGTGGAACCCCGTTTAGAGGAATCACATTTGACCTCCAGTGACCTGTGTTCAAGACCAACTGGTAGCTCCCCAGTACCCCCCAAGTTTTGTTCAAATCGACAAAGTAGGAAAAAGCGCGAAAACACATTTGACCTCTGGTGATCTTGAAAATCACCGTCATGTTATTCGGGACCAACTTTGGTCCCACCCACCGAATTTCGTGTGAATCGGACTAATCTGTATCTTCCTTTCGCAATCAAAACACAAATTTGACCACCTCCGTTGACCTGAAATCACTGTCCATTTTTGGGGGACCAACTTTTGTCCCCACCCTCTACTTTCCGTGTAAATCGGATAAAACTCATATTTCGTGTAAAACCCCCCCACGAAGTAGAGGCAGTGATGTCAACTTTCAGATTCCGAACTCATCCAAATTTCACTAGGGTGGACCTGTGTCCCCTCTCATCAAATAAGCGTTGAAGAGTTATTGCGCAAACACCAAAGTTTCCGGATATATTCACTGTGGCATTAACTACTGTGACGTCATGCAATATTGGCGCCACGGGGCCCTCCCTTATTTCGCTTGCCCCATGGTACCAAACGTTGGCGTCACATGATCATGGTATTGAATCGGGGTTCGGTACCTGTAGATATATTCTCCATTCTCCAGAATACAACATGTGTTTTGTAGCCATCCTCACAGTTGTCCTTCAAACGTGATTTATAGATTAGGAAGCAGCCTCTCTGATGTTTTTCCAGCATCACTCCGCAATGCCGCTACTTATCTCGCCTTAAGTATCGCGCTGATAGTCTCCACAACGATCCTTCCTTGCCATAGTAACGCAACGTCTGGATTGTATCCGCCCGATGTTTGTATTACTCGGAATTATCACGCAGGATAGTTTCAATACCATTGTAATTCATTATATCTTCCACAAGCTGTTGTTCCATGGGACTCGGATGGATACCAGAGCGAAAAAATAATGGTTTGCGCCAATGTTTGAAAGAATAGATAAATACCTCTTTAACCATTTTCCACTGGGATTATAAGTTTACTCTCTAATAATGGAAATTCAAGTTACACAAAGTTTCATACATTCATCTATGTATAAACTTGTTATAATTCCAAGTAGGCGCCAAAAAGCATTGCCTTATTTTTAGTGTACCCGATAAGGAATCGCAGCTTTACAATGAGGTGCGTATTCAGGTATGGCCTTTGCCTGAAAGATTGCGATCCTCTCTACTAACCACTTCTCCGACGTTCTGTAATACAGAAAACAAAACATATGGTCATAGTTTTTATCGTCTATAGTAGTAGCAAATAGTATTTGTTTTTCGAAAATAAAAAGGCATCATTTCATTTCCTTTGAAACCTGCATTGCAAAAACTTTCTTCTACCAATAGTATTACCTATTGGTGTCGAATCTAGTATTTTTTACCTAATATAGAACAAACGACAGAGTGGCCTGTCACCTTTGAATAAACGGAACACCAACGAACGCCCGGAAATGCAGCAACATCTCAGCAGGCACATGCATGGTTCAGGAGCAATAATAATCAAGTATTCCATTCGCAGATGTCGAGCATAACAAAGTTACTAATCGCGACCCGTGTTCGTCGGAGCGCAGCCCGGGGGAATAACGAGATCTACTACCCGAGATAAGAAGGGGGAACACAATACGTCAAATATGATGACGAATATGGGGTATTTAGGCAAGGCGGGGACAGGATTGATTCGTGCCGACGTTCAAATCATGCCTCGGCAGTCCTCGCCAATGGAACTCCCTCTGTCAGGATCTTCCGGAAGAGACTACGATGGTAATTTCCTCAGGCGAATTGATCAGTTAATTCCGCCCCCTTATAATATAAGGAAGATATTATCGGCTAATCTGACGCAACAATCACTGCGGTGAAACTGAAAAAAACAACAACAGAAAACAAAATGTGTATCGAATGCTGAATTGCGGTGAGGATTTAGAGATTGGGTGGCCTCGATTTGATGTTGCCTTGTCAACCAATCACCCACCGATATTAATTTTTTAGTTAATCACACCACCCACCTCATGATGGGTTTTACCTGCTCTGAGTTACCTTTCTGGAAGCCTCTTGTGGGAGGACGATTCCGATCCACATGTATTAATCCAATATTAATCCAATATAGTGCGTATCCCAACCCCTGTATGATAAACATTTACGTCACTTAATGTAAACGTCATACTCCACGTGGTTGTAGTTCCAGTTTGCGGCAAACCAAGACGTTCCAAACAGGGAAGACAATACGCAGCATGAATCTCCGACCAAGAGATATAATTGTTAGGTAGGCTTTTTAGCTAGTGCCTATTCATTATCAATTATGGGTGTTTATGATGGGCCGGAGAATACACAAGCATCTGGCACTATTACAAATGAAAGCATCCACGATCTGTTTTTTCACCCCAAATGACGAAATTTGGCGACGCATCGTATATTTGTCAGAGTGACACTAACGGCAGTTTCGAGTCATGCTAGGCAAACGTTCGAACTCGGGTTAAAGGGCTCCGTCATATCTTAAATATTGTTGTGGGAAGGTGTAATAGTTATCTGTCATGCAACTTCTTGTCCGATCACTTTCAAATCACTCGTCAGGTGACCAACAATGCCCAATATAATGACAAGGATATCATGATATGAAGTGTTAACGACACATATATAGTATCAATTTGAGCTTGAATTCAGTTCAAGTCCACCCATGATGGGTCTTCCAAGGAGCGGGGGGGACTACAAGCAGGACGGAAGTCTTAGGTACCCTGTAATTATGTAGCATAAGACAACTAGACAAACCCAAAGGGTCGTTACAAGGGTTCATTGCCGTGACCACACTACGTGATCTTCGACGAACATGAAAGTGAATGAAAGCGGCTCCTGGAAACACAGATTCACTTTACGGGCATTGAACAATGAAAATGAAACCTAATTCACATTTTCGTGAAGACATTTGAGAGTTATTGTGGGTTTGCGAAAAAACTTTTCGTTTCCTATTGGAATTCTTCTTGTAGTCAAGATGGTATCATCTTCGATTGGCTCTATCCTCTAGATCTCAAGAACTTGTTTTTTTGGTAGTTGTTTTAGTAGGTATGTTTGTTTACTTATCTTTCATTTTATCCTCATAGCATCCTCAACAACTTAGTCCTAACTGAAGCTATATGAAGTCTTAACTCGACATATATGATATATATCTATTTTAAGATTGCATTGTTGCCTATTTTCAGGACGTGACCTTATTTTGCCTTCGCTATATAGCCTGTATAGATGGTAGTCCGCACTGTTACTGTGCGGGAAGAAGAGCACGGGTGCCGTCCTCTTGAAAAGGTACTAGAGGGTGTCATGTTACGCAGGCACTGCGCATAATTAGGTACTGGTAATAGCGTCGATTGGTGTCAAATGCATCTACATACGCCAAAACGTTTTTGTCAAGTTTGGTAATACGTTATCCCAGATACAGCCTGCAATATTGTGTGCTACAAGTTTCGACATTAAGGTCCCCTGCGTTTTTACTTATATATACATCTTCAACAAATGTTCATTAATTTACTTGCAGATGATACTCACAGGTCTTCCGTCAACGCAATAGTCTTCATAGACTTGAATGCAGTCTCTGTGAATTCGTAAATATATCTAATTGGTTAAATTCAAATAATTGTCTCCTGAAATTAAACAAACAAATGTATGGTCTTCGATAGTAAAAGAATATGATTTCAAGTGGCATAAAAATCGTTTTGAGTGGGTATGAATCAAAGGCTTCTTCTAGTTACAACTGTTTAGGGATCACATGAACAGCTCTTAATCGGAAAGAGCACATAAGAAGATGAAAACGAAAAAAATCGAGGTCAAATGGTATTATCAATCGGCTGAAGACATTTCTATATAGATAGAGCACTGTGGCTTTATTCCGAGAATATAATCTACAAACTTGGGATCTTCTATCTGACTTGCACACAATATGCTTCCTGATACGTTCAGCGTTCTTTTACCGCCAGATACCATGAATATAACACTGCTCGTTATCGGCATTGTCTGGGGCAACCATGTTATAGGACTGTTCGTGGGCATTCCCAATCCGTGGTATGGAGTCCATTTGTGAAAATCGCTTCCTCTAGCTATAAGATAATTCGTCAACTTTGAACTCAAATATCACCTATTGCAGTCTCAAATAAAATGAATCTATTTATCGATCATAAATACTCGCTGTGACATCCGCGTTTCCCCGCTGAAAAAAAACAAAAAACTTTTGAAAATCATATACGCGGTTCCATGGTTTTGTTTGTTTTTCTGATCCTCCATGCGTGTATGTGCACGGTTTTTCTTATAGGGTGGTATGTGAGCATACATTTGTGAATGAATGTGATGTTTATATATTAGGTGAGTTCAAATGTATGCGTTTATAACATGTATGAACGAAGGTATCAGACTAGAAAAGTATCTACTTATTTCTGGTTTCTCTACTCCCTCTATTTTTTTTTGTAAAAGATGACATACATAATGTTAAGTATATATGTTGCGCTATGTACTGTTCTGTTAGCAAAATATTAAGGGGGAGAGTAGAAAATAAATTTGAAGTCGTATGTAGCATGGCCTTACCGGATGGGGTTAGTATACAGGTTGTACTGCGTAGGGGACGTCAATAACAAGGGAGGATTAGCTCGCATGTGATTGATCAGTATAGACCAAGAGGGAGATCATATTACTATTTGTGTGTAAAGATGTCATGGCTCAAGGTACCGGCTGGAGTGGATATTGTTTCATAAGTTTCCGTAGTATAGGTACAGCGCAACACAGGCCAACGCTGCTCTGTTAGAATAAACCCAGCAAGCCTATACAAGGGTCCACAGTTCTGAAAGTGCTTCCACTACAAGTGTTCACACTACTTTTTAGTGCTATCGTGCAAGGCTTAATGCCATATTTGATCCATCATATAGAGAAACAGGAATACATTCTGGTATCAAAGGAGTAAGTAGGTATATAAAGTTTTCCAGCACATGTTGATAATAATGTCTTCAAGTTCCAGGCCCACATACTGGGCATCACCTCCCCTCAGCTATCCGGTGTCTAAACTATAGTTGACCGTATGGGCGCCACAGATGACATCGCAACCACCTACATCCACGTCTTTCTGCTTCGACCTTCTCATCCGAGATGTTGGCTCCCTCTTTTTCTCTGTCTGCCTCTCTTTCCCTCATGGTACTGTGCCCGCAGAATCGTCTTGGACAGTCCTGAAGATCTTGAGCATGGACTTACCACTTCAGTTTGCGTTCTTCACTATGGTGAGAGGTCATCGTAGGGGCAAATGGCCTGTTTGATTCTGTTTTTTTACTTCTTAAATACAATAGGCAGATTGACAATTTGATGACAATAAAGACGCACTGTGTTATTTCGATCATTACGTGTTCTACAGGAAGAAATATCCACAACATTGATTCGAATTATGAGAATATTCCTATCCAGCCCAAGTTGAATCATGAGTTGATCAACGTGATATGGAACTTTGAAGTGCCCTAATTGATGACAGGTGTATCATTTAGTTTCTATACATGGGAATTTTCGGTGTTCACCACATCCGTAGTTGGGCTAGGATGGGTTTAAATTTGTTATTATTATGTAAGTATGTGAAGTTGTCTGTAGTTTACCAACTATGTAGTGAAGTTATTATTAGGTGACCAACAGAAGGTTAGAACATTGAATTCAAAGTACTATATAAGAACATATGCTATTGCATTTATGAGTGTGAATGGGCGATTGTACCGATAAATAATCCAAAGTTGGTGTACCTTTCTATCACTGTTCTACCACTCAGTTGGCCCGCTGGCACCAGCGACGCAGTCATCCGAGCTTGGAGGGGGAGGGGACATGACATGGCAAATGAATCACTGGGCCCTTGCAGGGTAATTGTTCGTTGTTTTATGCTGGGCGTGTTGAACATTCATATTACTTACTGGCTTGTCCACTCTTTTGTGGCATGAAATATATTTCAGAGTGTGTAGGTAAATGACCCGAACCTTGAAGAATTTAAAGGGGCATACTCTCAACCATTTATTTCGTGTCCACTGTGTCTCGTGATACATTGTGCCCGAATCTAATGAACTCTAACTGTTACCTAACTGTAAGGTACAGCACCGAAAGTAATTTTGCTGGATATAGATAATGCTAGTACTCATCTAACCTGTTAATTTTGTGTCATTAGTTACCCCCTGTACACCATGCATCTGGAGAGGGGGATAGTCGATTACGTTTAACAATTAGTTAATTGCTCGTGAAAATAAGAATGAATAATGTATCGAAGAATGTTTCATTCCACTTTGTGCCATGATGTATCTAGCTCAAATAGAATTAGAATGATATGATTTATTCGAAAGGTCATACTCCATTAGTTAATACAAAAGCAACACGCCTCTGTTTGTAATCTGTGAACCAGAGATATATCGCTCTCGAGTGACACACGCGATTGCGTTTACTTTGTAACAATAATGAAGCATGAATTGGATTCGCGTTTTCCTATGAGCTCCAAAGATGATTAATGCGTTGTAGTATCCATAGGCATTATAATGGGCTGGGCGTGGAAAGATTTTCTTCGCAATACATCCCCCTTCCCCACACCATTACAAGACAGTTTAAGTAGTGTCGTTAAAACATGTCAGATGAAAACGGATAGTTGATTTTACCCTACCTAGCAGTACCGATCCAACTATCTGGGGTAATGAGAGCATATGATTATTCTTTGAAAAAATCGAGAGGTTTCCACGAGAAACAATCGGGAGAGCCACTGTTCATGTTAGTCCCTGGAGTAGGACGATATGCAGGGGGGTGTCGCTAGTGCCCCGGGAATCGCTAGCAACCTTGTCAAAAAGAGAAGGCGAGTAATCGCCAATCACACGGTCGAGGTTGTTAGAGGAGCTTGAATTAACCTAAAGAACTCGCAGGCATTGACGGTTAACCGAAGAGCATTATTGCGGCAAATGGAAATCTTGGAGAAAATGGAAAAAGTTCAAACACCACCCCAAAACGATGTTCCTATGTGTTCTCATTGACTTTCAAAGTTGTCCATTTCCCGCGATAAAACTTTTGGTCAACCGTCAATACCTGTGAGTTCTTGAGGTTGATTCAGGCTCGTCTTAGAACGTGCATTATGGAGGAAAATCGGAGTGAGATGGTCCATATTGCGCACTGATGTGTGACGTAACAGTTGAACAACATAGAGGGTACCTTATGCTTTCCATTGCTTTATTGTGCTAGATAGCTCAACATTCCGCAAAGATATCTGATGCCTTTCTCTTCTAAAGTAAACGTCAACACCCAACAACCCACTGCAGCATTCAATATTACAATACATTTTGAAGTTCTCCGTAAACGAACAAATTAGAACATCGGGTTGGGACTGTTTTTTCTCGAGTAATTCATTAGCCTCTATACTAGGTCCTGCAGTAGTCCTTCAAATCAAATACAAAAAATTGAATTAGAGACTGTTTCCCACAACAATGCAGATCACAATCAAATTGCTGAGAACTACGAACCCGCGCTGTGTGGTTCCATTGTCTGGAGGTTGAAAATCGAGAACGATTAACAGTGGTTATGGTTACCAGGAGCCGGTCCTTGTAAGAGTTTATTGAGTTTCCACTTTTCACGGTACAATAAATATCTCTTCTTGATCTCTTCGTAAAAAAAACAAAAAACAATATGGGTAGATTACATAATGGTCAGATAGTGAAATGAAAGATTTGGCGTAATTGCGAAAATGGAAAAAAGGATTCCAGCCCGAAAGCAAGCTAAATGTCATAACATCATAAACCTTTCCTTGAAGCGAAACGATCATTGCATATCAGGTACAAAAAAATCACGTGACGGCGAATGTCAAGGATACTACATGGGTACGTTGAGACGAATGTTCAATCCCTCAAATCATTGAACACTTGGAACAAATGCACACGATGACGTGAAATTATATAGCGTATAGATAATAGAGGGGCTATTGAAACAAGTGTACCGACTAGTACTAATCGTAGCCATGTCCTTGTATGTAACCGAATCACGAATAATTCAGCCCATTCTCACCGCAACAATTCGGTACGTTTCAAGTAACCACAATACAAATTTAAATAACTACCCTACCTTGGAATGTTCAGGAAATGAAATTTGTAAGATGGTCATCAATACATACTGTTGCATGTTTACACACGGGTTCACTCGTCGAAATATGCTTAGTGGTTATACTATGCTATGATTGATATGCCTGTCTTCTTATTCAAAGTAAATTACTTAATATTTGGAGATGCCGAATAAAAAGATGAGAGAATAGATGATGGCGGGAAAAAATACTCTAATATGAAAATACTATAATATAACTACAATAGATTAATGACCCTTCCAGACACAAATCAATCAATGTAGTCATGGCACCATGATGATGCATGCATGGAGGTGATATAAGGATGTCACAAGACGGCCATTCGCCACATAAATTCCTTCAGTCCTATTTATGACCCTGCAAAAATTGCAGACATATATACTTTATAGCAACCTTGATTTTGTCCCTCGTGTAACGATAATTAACGCAATTTCAGGCACTGCATGATTACCTTTTCTCGAATAGACTGTTCTCATCTGAACAACAGTACAGGGATTATATTACATTCATGAATGCAAATATCTGGCGTCGAATGGCATGGCCGGCATTACTAGAAAATCATTTCGTGGACATAGGTAGATGTGCTTATTTCGCCTATTCAGCGTTGGTTTGCCTTTATTTATGAATTTTTGGCTTCTGTGGAACCAATGTCTATCTATGCAAACTGAATAGAACATATTCAAACACTAGCCCCCGCTCAGTTCACGTAAATTGGCGATTTTTCACATACGCATACGCATCTATGGAATTCCAGCCTCAGGGCTTTCAGCGCAAATGTGGATCGACACCGGTAAGGACTGGATCTTTCTTCAGAGTTCCAACTGCCTTCACTGAATTCCTTTTACTTTCCTTTTTGTAATCCACATTGCCAAAAATTACCCTCTATCCTTTACTTCATGCCTGCTGGAAAAATCATAGTGATGATAAGCAGCATCTACGGCAAACAACAAATTCTCCGAAATGTACACTTGGTTATTTTCACTTTGTTAAACTATAATCGACCGACTGCTCTCGAAATAATTGCTTCCCAAGAAAGGTAAACAAGACAGTCATTTTGTCAAGAGTTTTCCAAGCATATACGCTTTGTGAATTGTTGTTTTCCCTATTGAACACAAATAAACCGGTCGGACAAAGTAGGTCATTGAAATTGACTGGCGTTGCAGAAGAAACACTGAGAACTCTTCTGTTTTTCAAATAGACCGTTGAAGAGGTCAGTTCAGTTATAATAAAAACCAAAATATAATAGAAACAAAAGCTGACGAATTGGGTTAGATTACTGATAACAAATGTCGTGTTGCTCCACTTGTTACGTTCCATAAGAGTTAGATCAATGTACTCAAAATACGTCATTTTCCGAGCGAAATTATGTTGAGCTGGGTATGTGGATGACCTTGAACGACCTAAAGATTAATTGAACATACGCTACAAACGAATTGGTTAACAAAGTAGCAATAGCTGAATGTATTCCCTCTTATTTATTTCGATGAACTAACTGCGCATCTCCCTGTTCTATAAGAGATGTGCAACAAATAGGGTTAGTGTCAACATACAACAAGTTCGCTTTACTGTGCATTGCAGTGTAATTATGTGCAGGGATGAGTATCGCGCAAAGCCGATCTACAAAGTGATTATAGGTATAGTACTTATTGCCGGTTTGTAGCTGTTTTCTATGATCTTGACTGATGAGACATGAATGCATGCAAGCTTAGCTCCATAGACTATACGTACACCCCAGCTTGTATCAGTTCAGTGATTCATCAAGAGGTGCTTTAGTTCGTATAATACGGTAATGAAATGAATTTGAAGGAATTAGGGGTATAGTCTTGCCTTATAAGTCCAAACCATATCTTGAAACGTTAAATTTCAGAATATAGATCGAGTAATGCTCACTCAAATTTCATTAACATTAATTTAGGCAAATTGGAGAAGAGAACGTCGGCACTGGAATGTGCCGACTATGCATACATTTCAATTTCCTGACCTGAGCTTCATTTCTTCAGAACGTAAAGGGTTGAAGATGAAGTTGTACAAATAGCAATCACACCCAATGGTGTCTCGTGCTTTGACTCATCTGGTACTTACATATGACTAACTAGAAAAAGTGTATCCATTCCATGTGCTGATAGTGACGAGATGTATCTTGTGGATCCATAAATACGCCCAATAATGTCGAAACATGGTGTTAATGATATGATAGTGAAGGACGAAGTTGGTTGGGTGGCCGAGCTGAAGGCGCAATCGTTGAGTAGTTACCAGTCCAGAGCATAATCAGTCAGAGGAGGCGACCGTATCTGCAGTCGATCAGGTGCTAACAGACTTCTATCATTGGGAAGACCGGCAGATTTCTCGTGAAGACGGGAAAACCCGTTGTCGGAATCGCTGTCAAACTCTTGAACAGACAACTTCAGTTTAGGCAGAGTTTGAGGGGCGTTACCTCGACGTCGGAGCGGTGAGTGAGCGACCTGTGATTGGCGAATATTATTTGCTGATTTGAACGCGTTCGGGGAAGCAGTTGACTCTTTCGCACAGTAATCGGGGATTCGAAGGTATTCGGCAATCCAGGGCTCTCGCTTCTGGATGTACCGAAGGTCTGTGGAAAAACTGAGGGGATCCTGGGTGCGCTACAAGGATAAGATGCTGGAAATAGGCTACTTCGCAATAGTGCAAATCTGGCATCAGCTTTTAGGTCAGATTTTGACTCCGCATTGATATTCTCCATTGATCTGGAAAAACCTCGCAATGGGCAATTCTTCTCATGGAGTCCGTTGCACCTACACGTTGGGGAAACTAAGGTCGATCTCACTGACCGAGGGAACCTCCTCGAACGGTCGACAGGAGGCGTCAGATTTCCAGCGTTCAATGGTTCTTTGCTGAGCGGGAAGCTGGTACTCGCATTAACCTGTGCTCGAACGCGTATCTTTTCGGGGCACTTATCGATAGATATCTTCGGGGTCGCACGACTCTTCGTCTGAGTCAGCGACGTGGAACTCGACCTTTGCCGAAATGGATCCAGGGAGTTAGTCGCAATAGACGTACCTCCAACGTGTAGAGCAGGGTCCGAGACAGACAAGTTTACGTCCTTTGTTTAGTGACTTTATGACCGGCGACAAGAGGCGCAAGTCAGGCCGCAGGTTGCCTTGGTCGGCGGAGGTCGAACGTTGGTAAAAAGGTTTGTTAGTACCTATTTTCCCCAATGTCTCGTCTGTCTTCTTACGCGTAGAGCAGGTAATGGGTAATGTACTGGGGAATCACCTCCTGAAATAGAATCCAGCCTTACTGGTATCGATTTAGTGTTCTTTGTGGGAGTACTCAGTTCACTACTTGGCCCACTGGATCCTGGGTTCGCGTCTCTCTCGGCGTCGTCTATTTTCAAACCGTGTATTCTCGTTGTCATTTTCTCTGAGGCTTCGAAACCGGCATCCATTTGTGAACCGAGGCTCGATTTTGCCATGTTTACCAGTGAGGGAATCTTTGACGGACAGTCTTCATGTATATTTAGAAAAGATGTATGGTCAATTTATGGAATGTCAATCAGTCAATCACGACTCTTCTTCCCTCTTAGGTTATGAAGGAGCAGTGTTTTCTACCTAATCATCAGTAAGCCAACTCTCAATGTCTTCTCTATATATTCAAGAATAGGGAATATTACCCCATTTAATACTTCCATCAAACCGAGGATGTTGTTCAAAGAGTACCATGTGGTGAAACGACTGAATGAATGTTCTTTTCCTAAACTAAAAGACATTTTCTGTTTCAAACATTTAAAGAGATATACTACCCTAGTAGCTATCCCATCATACCTAAAACGTAAAGGTATATAGTTATAGTGTATTTCATGCGGGCAAGTTCCCAATTTTGTTGATCTGATCTCAGAATTCACAATAAATCAATCTTTTCCAAACGCTGAGTTGGATATTATGAAAACAACCGTCTAGCAAACACACATGTTTAAATCACAACGTAGGTTCAACCTGCTGTTGTTTCTCATATCATTCAGTGGCGTGAATCTTCGTTCTCTTGAACAAGGTAAGCGCTGAACAGTCGGCACCAATAAATCGATCTCAATCAAGAAAGAATATTGATCATGTGGAAAACATCAAGCCGATATTCAATAAATAAGCACAAGTCGCGTTCACTCTCGTTCGTCAAAGCACAAAACGGGACACACAATGTCACCGCGTATAGGTCTACAGAATATTTTAAAACCGATGCAATGTCTTATCCTAACTGAGTAACAACTAAATAACATCCTAACTAAAAATTATCAGCGAACGGGTCTTAATAATCCTTTGTAGAATTCTTCGGTGACTCCCGATGCTGCCTTATGGGGTAGGCTTCATACTAGGCGAAACTGCCGACACATGTTTATATACATATTCATCCAAACGAGATGGCCATGAGTGATGTTAAGGCGAACCCGTGGAGGTGCAATGACCGGTAGATCCTGATTGGCAGGTGCAGTTCGGTGGAAGCTAACCCGACGAGATTTGATCTCCTCGGAATTCCTCACTCATGTAATGTAAGTTGATGTACAGCCGCCCACGAAATGATTCCGCGAACTGCCTCGTTATTGTGTAAGATGATGCGGATCCGGTCAAGATACGAACGCGTACGGCCCATTAACAGTGGCCCCAAGTACTACACGTGAGACTGTCTCTGAGCATTTGATGTATCTGATGTATTTGCGTCAGTTAATGGAGACAAAAAGAGAACAGCCTCGATCAATTATTCGCGATTGGTCTCAGACGAGGTGAGTGTAGTGTACGCATACGTAAGAACGCTACCTACTAAGCGTTTCCCGAGATGGTGTCGTGACGCGAACCTGCATTCCCAGTGTTGTGCAAAAATGAGCACCGATCAATCATGCACGAGGAATCGTGACGAAAATGGCAGGCGTCTGAGCGCGGCCTCAATGACAGAATGCACGAGATTTTGCATACTACCTTTCATCCTATGCACGCCATCAATCACTATCATGAAAAATCGTTATAGAATATACACACGAGGACTGTGGAAAATCAGTTCGCAACATTGATGAAAATTACTATAATACCTAATAATATCCAATAGAACGACTTTCAACAGACTTTCGTATATGTGACTGCTCCAAGTTATGGACTACTGCTTTCCAATAATTCCACAGATTCACGATGATTGCACAAACGGAGGTATCGTACATGTATAGTGAATACAAGCCATTTTCAAAGCGGAGGCTCTTCAAAAAGCAAATGCCGCAGTAGTAACATTCTCAGTAATCCTTAGCGAATCCAGCCATAACTTGACGATAAAACATAAAACAAACGTAATCCTTTCTCGGAAGATGCATGTGGTGCCAAATCGTTTGTTTCACAACTATTCCAACTGACAGTCGCAAGCATGCAACAACTCCAAAGCGCCATGGAACCGGCCGTGTTAATCTGAAATAAGTCGTTACACCAGTGAACGATAAAATAGCATTACTCCACTGCGTACGGCTGGAGCGTACGCAGGTTATTAAAGACTAGACTTATTTGCTGTTTATCGTATACCTACAGTAGTTTCGTGTGATATAAGCCATGAAAATAATCACGAACTGCCGCACGTCTTCTAGCGGCGTAATGAAATCTGCCGAAGGCTCGGAGCTGCGTGACGAGACTGTTTAAGTTCGGGCTCCTCTCCGATTGGCTGTTGCCGCGTCGTCTGAGCGGAACTGCCGATTCCATCGGAGTTTAATCAATTCCGACGGAAAGTAAGGAGACCGCCGGTGACAGTGAATGAAGAACATTTGACGGTGAAGACAGGACGCAATCCACTTAAGTATACGAGAATGAGAACGAATATGATATCACGAAAAGAAGGGAACGGGAAAATTATTGTCAGGGGTAATCATCTGGGTCGACTTCAATCAGCCATCTCTTGTAATAAAAACAAAGAGCATCTCCGCTGTATCAGAATGACTTTACTGGTCAGTCAGAAGGGGAACAAATGTGCTATAAAGATAGGGCGCCGAAATTGTTATTAAAATAGGCATTGAAGGGTACCGAAAATCGTCCAATCGGTGAACCTTGTAGCAAAAATCCCCGGGGCGCGAGGCCGCGTAAAAATCATTTGCGATCTCACGTATCAACTGCAAACATCATGAGTTTCGATACTTTTTTTTCCTCATTTGGCTGGGCGCCTCTGACACCGATGATGGACATTATTCTGTGTCCACCCAAAACGAGCAGCTCGCTACGCGCCTGTGTGAGCCCTGAGAGAAGCATAACGACCATCCTCATTCCTACGTAGTCCATATATCTCGCAACAGTCGGTCGAACAACGACTAGTTCGACTGTTCAGGGCAACTTGCACGCCCCTCGAGCGAGCGAGGAGTAACGTGGTATTAGAACAGAGAATCTGATGAATGAATCCTTGCAGGATCACACTATAGCCGAAAAAAAATTGGCTCTTCATAGAATAAATTTAGTGTGTTCCATACAAGAATATTCAAATGCCGAATATGAAGACGATCACATTCTTCTTTGAGGTAGTTGTCATACCTTGGCCCCCAAATGACCGCAAATGTAATAGAGAGAATATGATACCATTTTTTGACATTATCATATTTACCGTCACATTTGATTTTTTTTAAATAATGCGTAGTTTACCCGTTTATCATACAGTCTTTTGTTAACTGATTGACTGTTCCGTTATCGATCATACAAACTTTATTTCAATTGACCAAGAGAGAGCAAGAACTGATTCGCTTTGTAAAAAAGCCAAAGCAAAAAAAAAGTATTTCTTATCATTGTTGTTGCAACGGACACGAATGCGTCGAAACAATACATTTTATCTTTAATGCCATCCCCCCACATTTGCAATGATTTTCATACCAGATATGACTTGAACTTGGATTTACCAAGTTTGCCTCCAAATAGGTCGAAGTATAACGACCCAACCTCGTGAAATGAAGCTATTATATATTACCTTGGTGGCTTTGTAGTGTGTGTTGTTAAGGAATTTACTGATTTACCGAGCTTCACTCAAAGGTAACGTCTATGGGGGATTATAATATTGTTCAAAGATAACTTTTTAGAATATTAAATTGTCCACTTGGATTTTTTTAAAATGTCGACACGTGTTAAGTTATGCACATCGACTATCACAAAGTTATTATCCCCTATAACATAGATGACCAGTTTCTTCGACAGGCATTTACAGGAGACCTCAGCTCGAGTATATGCCACCTTCCAGGGGGTGTGGAGTACCCACTCCTCGAGGAATCTATATAGTTACCCAGCGTGGTCCACGACAGCCAATGCTTCCCCAAATCTTCTCTGTGCGGTCCCAAAACTAGTCTTGGGTCGAAAATGTTTTGTCCTTACGCGGCTAAGCAAAACTATATATCCTTCACAATACGCAGCACATATATTTTAGTGATTGCTCAGTGAACAAACCTTCTTGGAGAGCTCTCCGCTTGCTTCATGATATGATGGAACCAATCACGTGACGTCAAAACACGTAGTACGCGAAGAACACGCAGTCAGGGTTTAATGCTAGTGTATCTGTGTAGTCATGGCATTTGAATATATACGTAAAGGCTATGCATATTCATGCCCTGCTCACAGTCTAATACAACAAGACGTTCCGCTGTACAGATCATGCACTGTATATTGCTTTCTGGGTGAAGTGCGAAGAGAGAGTATCGAGCTAAATGGAGAGCCGTAGACAGGCAAAACAACAACCATGGCGTTTGAACTACCCAGTAACCAACCTGGTAGCCAAATATTGAAGAGAACGTTTGGTGAAATACCGAAGAGCAGAACACCCGTGTCCAAGAACCGTGCATTTTTTTGTAACCGTACATTTTAACCTCCAATCTGAAACGTGACTGCATCTTCAGTGATGGGGTTATCGAGATAATTTTTTTAACCTGAGCCAGACATTCCATTTTTTGCTCTCCACGGCAGCCAAGGTCAGAGGCAATCCTTCGCACGTATTCGATAAAAAAGCGGCCTAAATCGAATTAATGTCTAATCAGCTCGACAATGGGCATTGGGAATTTCCTCAAGAATAAATGGTCATTTTAGGCAGCGGGAGAACTCTCTCGGTGAGAGTTCGGATGATTTTTTAAGTGCATTCGAATCGATCTGCTTTGTCTGGGTTCAGAGAAAGCTTGCGTACGATAAGCAGATGAACCTTCATCTTGTGATAATGTATTTAGCGATGCGGTGGTACGGGTAATTGTTTAGCGACATGATGAAAACCGAGATTCTCATTGCCCGGCTTCCTCTGAGAATGAATAAGAACCAGTTTATGTATCAAAAAGATTCTATAATGGAACGACGATGGGTCAATGTGTATTCGAGGAATTACGTATTGCTAATGGAACATGATTGGAAATATCCGCAAACACTATCCAGATCATTACTTTTTTTGGTTTAATAATGATGTTACAAAACCAGGTTTTTTTGTTGTTTTGCGCATATGTTAGTCGTTAAAATATAAACGTTATACATGTACGGTCCTATTAAAGAAAGTCATAATTTTTCTTTAATAACACCACATTAGCGATATGAAATGTTAGGATAACGTTGGGTGTTTACTGGACTCTAACGCCATTCGCCAAAGTGTATGGTTACCTCGAAGCTGGGCCATCAACGAGCTCGAGGTATCCACGGTGATGCAAAACGTGTCGTCGGCATGACGCTGTCCGCCCGAACGAGCGCATCTTCTTTCACGATTCGCCAACTGACCCCCATTGAACTGTCTTTATACGTTTTATCAAGCTGTTCGTAATGTGTATACCGCAACTGACATGATCGTCGGACGAACTTTTTTCAGACGTCGCAATATATGGTTGCGAATAAGTAACGGCGTTTCAACAAGAAATGCTACACTACGGTAAACAGGTTCGTTTTTACAACGGAAGTTCATGGGAGTGGAAATGGTGAAACTAATGTATTGATCGCGGTAACGGTAAATCCAACTGTAGCATTTTCCTGAAGTCAACATGAACACTACGTTTTTGCTTCCGACCTATTTATGTTCCGACCTTATAAGTTCCGATTTAGAGACGTTTCGTCGTTGGAAAATTACTCCACGTCTCAGTCACAGTTTTAGTTCGAACACGGGGGGTACCACTCATCAGGGAAATCTACTCTAACAACATTTCCCTGAACTCCTGACTCAACTAAGTGAATAACCCCGTCGCCAGCCCCGTCACCAACCTGACCACGTGCAGTTCACCGGGTCTGCCTGGTCTGATATTCGGATCATTTTTTCCGCTGAATTTCTCACCATAACCTTGGAGAGACTCCATATCCTGAGTGTTCTGGCACGTGAAGTAGATTATTAACTTTTCAACTCGGTATTAGGTCCAGAAACGTTTTTTGCGTATAATGAATGGTGAAATTTTGCATTATAGAAAAACGACAGCTTCCGGTCGATATTCGGAGCAATCCGTGAATCGCAGCTTGATCATCGATAAGACTTGATGAGGCACAGAGGAAACGAACTAACTTACCATGCAATTCCAAGAGATCCTGACAGAGTAACATATCCGTTTTAGCGTCATTTATAGCGCTAAAATGCTACAAAATTGTGGGACAGTTTCTGAGCCGCGCCGCCTTACGTATAAGAGGTTTTAAATGTACGAGTGCCGAACGTACGTCACACGATATACGTGGGGGTCCTCAAATTCCCAGCTACTCGATCAGTAACTTATTGACTCACAATCGTCTTCCACATTGCAGTACCGCCATTTTTGTTTATAACCTGAAAAGCAGTGCTATGGATCACCTTTGGTAATAAATACCTTTGTCACACCATAATGGTTACTGCCTAATAAATTAAAAGAATTTATGTTCTAGTGTTTTTTTTACTCATGGCAAATGTTCCACCCTGTATGGCATCTGTTTTCATATCGGGAAGATATTTTTTGGTGATGGGCAATCCCTTGGATTTTTTTTTCTCTCGGGGAGGGGGGGGGGGTTCGAACGTTTGGTACCCCCTCTCAACCCAGAATCTGAGGGGTGGAGGACACTTGCTAGTTAATGGCGAGCTACTGTCCTAAGCTGACACAATGAATTGGGTACAATTCCGTCCCATGTTGGCACTGCATTGAATGGTGTCGTTATTCTAATGTTTTTATTCCGTTATGACTACTAACTCGGAAATTCAATACCACATCCCCGTCTAATGTTCGTAAATTTTCATCATTTTTTCAAATAATGACCCAGAAATAGCAACATTTTTTGGCCGCAAGTGTGCTTTTCAAGGTTTTTATTTCATATTATGCATATAGTTTGTCTGGGTCTCGTTTTGTGTCTGTACATCACATACCAACGAGTTTTTTTTTTTTTTTTTTTTTTTACTGCATATGGGGTGTGGGACGCACCGAAGGCAACAAACCTATCAAAGAGTTGGTGTATTATGGGAAAAGAGATGACACCGTTGCGAGTGCAAAGTTACTTCACCTATTGAAGCGTGGTGCATTACCGCTGAAGCTTGTACACGGTTTTATCAATCATAACGTTTGACGAAATACTTTTGACACAGAATGGAAAATAGTGCAATTATGGAAACAATTTCGCATGTCCACTGTCAATATTACGTTGTGAAAGTTTACATGAGAGCAAAACATGTACCCTAAACTTGTTTTCATTGCTATGTTGGATTGGGCTTTCTCTGTTTAGAATGAATTATTATACAAACAGGCTATGCCAGCCGTCTAGCTTGTCACACATTATATTGCACACATTCTTATAATTCATGCCCCCCCCCCCCCCCTCAATGGACACGAGAAACGCACACGGGAACCCACATTATGCTCATAACAGTGAAATAAACCCCGCTTAGTATAGCGGAATTATTTTACAGTTTTCAGCTCCAGTGGTCCTACAGTTTACAAGACAACACAAAGTTTTGTGAGACTCAAAATGTAGTAAATGTTATCATACGGCCATGATTCATGTCCAATTTGCACGGAACTCATTAATTTCCATGAAATTTGACAATTTTGAGGATGCAGGCAATTCAGAATCTATCAAAATTACCAGAACACTATTTTTAAAGTAGTATTTATAAAGAAACTTGCACATGTTATAACTACAAATACTGCAAATGAACCAAAATGGCGAAGTCATAGGTCGGTATACCTTCATGGGGGCATGGAATTACCATTATGGTTTATTGCTATGGTAGTTACTTCTTCCATATGCTTAAATATTGCCAGAAAAACGACATCATGCCCATCTTGGGATGCAGTACCTATAAGCTGCTCCCTAATATATCATGTCTATCTTTTATTTGGTTCCGTAAATTGATTTCACACCATAAGTGACGTATTTAAAGAGATTACATAGAACTGAATGCTTGTAAAGCGTGTTGAATAAATAGCCTTCTCAGTGAAATTATATTTTTAGACTCTTCTTCTTCCTATTTACCCGCGACTCAAACTTCAACGTATTTACCCCAAATATGTTTGCTGGAGTGAAATGTGGCGCTGTGATTTGGGCGCTGGAAAAGTAAATACGGTTAAAATGTCTAAATAAAGTTCAATCTTTTTGCACGGAGCCACCATAGAGCGTGTTGTCTAACCGCGCCCACGCGATCTAGCTTGGCCTCAACCCCGTCAGTCCTAATAAAGGGGAAAAAAGAGCAAAAGAGGCCATCATACGAGGCAAAGCGTGCTTTATGAGCGCGTCTCGAACCCTATAGTTAAATGTCATTCCATCGATACACACACCAATTTTCACCAGTCTTTGCTTTGTCGTGACGCAGGTGGACGTTTTTTCTATGTTCATTGAATACATCAGTGAGCTGTAATCGGAATTTATATTTTCGCGATATGTTCACGACCAAATAGGGAAAGACTGACAAGATTTTCCAAATTTTGCAGAACATGGATTAGGCAAGACCTTGCATAGTCCCCCTCCATAACTGTGTTTGTGAAATGCCCCGATAATATATGATTATATCAAGTTACGGTTCCTCCCCCACATTCAGTGCTGATTTTAAACATTCGAATTTGATGAACATCCTTAGTGAAATGGGTCTGGGAACAAATAGAAATGGTTGGCCTTGTGACCTACAAACTCCACATGGTTTCAGGGGCGGATGCAGGATTTTTTAAAGGGAGTTGTCGAAACCCGATAGAGTATCAAATGGTGTGCGCCACCATGGTTGGTTTCTGTTTCGCCCAGATTCAGAACGGCACTTACTTCGAGCCTTTTGACGCTGTGTCTAAATCATCTACACATGAGATAATATGTCCCAGAAATTTACATTCCAACGGGAAGTCTCCCGGGAAAAATTGTTTCCTACTTCTCCGGGAGAGGCATGTTCCAGGAAACCCTCTTTCGGCTCCCAAATATGTCACAATGGACAAAAAATCATCAGAAGATGCATTATAGTATCACGGATTTACAACTTTTCGCATCTCCCCATGATGTTAAAATGTGCGTTTGTTCCTGCATTTTGTGGCCAGTGGCACATCAGGATCTTCAAGTATTAGGTGGAGAACGGAATGATCCCATAGAGTGCCGTGCTGGTAATCGAAGTATTGCGAGTTCGAATCCCGGCGAAACTAGACGATCTTTCCTTTGCACTATTGAGTATCGTGCTATAGCTTCTACTACTTCTTATTATCCATTCAGCAGGGACCCGCGAAGTAGAACTGGTATGATGGGGACCTTTTTGAGAGGCTGTTCACACTAGTGCGGATACAATACGATACGATACGATAATTTATCAATCGGACTTCGAGTTAAAAGTTTTAATTTTCGATAGGAGGTCAACTGTGCGGATACGATCGTACGATATATTTATTGGACGTCGAGTTGAAAATATTTTAACTTTTATCGTACGATTTTTAAAAATTATCGGATGCGATTAAGTGCGCAATGCAGTGATAAACTTGCGCAATTTTGCAAGAGTATGGAAAAAGCAAAAAGGCTTTGTGAAAATTGGCGTGTGAAAAGTGGGTTTAGTGATGACCAAATCAGGGGTTTTGATTAATGTTTTGGGTAGTGACCGTACCGGGGAAGACATTGGCCTCTGAATGAGCTTCTCGGCCCCATTTGCCGCCATGCACGGGACCTACGAAACCACTATTTAGTTCTAATTCCTGAAGCCCGTTACCAGAGGTAATGGGGAGGGTCATGTTGAGTCGGCGCCCACGAAGTATCATGTGACATCAAAGGCAGGAGATATGCGATCGATTGGGTAGTGATTAGCCGGGGACGGGGGGGTTGTCGTGGCTGTTTGAGGGGAGCAGGGTAGGAGGGGTTTTTTCCAAGAGGGTATCGATCCAAAGCCTGACGTATGACGGAAAATTCCCCCTTACCCTCATGTGAAGAGGCGGGAAAAAAACGAAGAGGCAACGGAAAAGTATGGGGGGGGGGGGGGGTTATAATGTCGATATAAAGCCAAGTTTAATTATTGTCTTGTAGATCAGTGAGGAAGTAGTAAGATACACCGAATGGCCGAGGCAGTAGTTTTACAATGCGGTTCTGAGCGAGAACCAAGCTAAATTCAGCTCAATTGGCTGAATTGACTTAAGCTTCTTAGCTAACTCACTTCGCCGGTATTATGGATACGATTGCACAATAAGATGGTGTCCAACGAAAGGGTAGGGGGGATGGTGAGGGTCAGCTGTTGAATTTCGTGATCGTCAATTGTGCTTATCCACGCCTCCTACAAGTACTGAGAAACTGAGAAGACACCACACAAGCTCGAATTGCTTTGAAATTTACAGTATGGTACTCAAAAAACTCTGCCGGACCAGACTATTTCCACCGTCTGAAGTGACAAAAGAGGAAAACTTGACGTGCTTCTCTCAACTAAAATACCACTATTTCTCCGTGATATAGGTAGCCGAGACGTCGATAAAATTATCGTACGACATTTTTAATGCACAAGTGTGAAAACTCCATCCGATAAATTTATCGTATCGTATCGGATGTATCGTATCGATCGCACAAGTGTGAACAGCTTTTTTAAAAGGTTATTTCCAAAGACGTATTCACATTAGCGCGATACGATAATTTTATCAGACGTAAGTTTTATTAAATATTTCAACTTTTATCGTACGAAATTCATCGGATGACGATAAATTGCGCAATCCCGTGATAATTTGCGCAACTCAGCAAAGAGTAGGAAACGCCAAACGGGACTACTGGGGAGACGTTTGGCGTGAATGAAAAGGGTTTTAGTGATAGAATCAGGGGTTTCGATGGGGACTTGGGGCAGTGACGTATATCCAAGGCGGACAGTCTTTGAATGAGCTGCTTGCCTCATTTGCCGCATATGCGACTACAAAAGTCATGATTCTAGTCCCAATCCATAATAGTAGAGTGTCCTAGTGAGGGCATGGGAGGGGAGGAGTGTTGCGTTTTCCTTTCGGTCACCAAATAATGTACCATACAAAAGGTAGAACGATAGTGCAGTTGATAGTGAGGCCCAAGTACGGGGGCGTTATTGCTGTGAAGAGGGAGGGGTTGTAGGCCTACGGAAGGCAACGGACCGTTGCCTTCTCGTTTCTTTTCCCGACGTCATTCTTCGCAGAGGGTATAAGGATGAAAGTTCCGTCAAGAGTCAGGCTGTTGTTCACCTCCCCCCCCCCCCCCCCCCCCCCCCCGGTAATGAGCTATGGGGGTATCGTGACGATCTAAGGCCTAGCTGATAATGTAGGCATTATTTTTATATGCTCGATCTGAGCAGAATAACTAAGCTCCGTGTTTTCACTTCCAGCTCAATGTGGTTCCAGTCTTCATGTACTCTAGTGGGGCTCACTGTTGACTGAGGCGGAGACTGAATGCTTTCTTGGCTACCCCATTTCACCGTATCCTTGATACCGCTACCAGGACTGGGTTTCCAACGGCAGGGTATCTGGGGAGGCGTGGATGGTAAGATCAGCTACCTAATTCGTGATGGCCACTGCCGCTTCCTTGGCATATGGCGCGTCCTCCCAGTGGACGATCACGTCCACCGTCACTTCGTATGCTGCCTCAGCATCTGCCTCTCGCATACGAGCCGCCCGATTAGCGGTGGACACGGGGGGGGGGGGGGTTGGGGGGGGGTGTCCTACCAACGAAGCCACTACATCCAATGTTGGTTTTAGAATGTGTAGTATTTCTAAAAGCTCTGAACCAAAAAGGGGGGGGGATATGCAGGACCCCCCGGGACCCCCCTCTGTACCCGCTACTACGGTTTGATCGTTGAGACATTATTGTAATCGTTATAGTTATCATTATCGTCACGGTGTGACCGGGACTTCACTGGCAATAACAAATGTGGAGTATTAGATGGCGCTCTAAAGCTTCTGGCGACTCTATATTTGACAGCTTCTAGAAGAAGCATGGATCGGATAATTGTTTAACCGTATTCCGAATATCCACGTTAAACTTTGTAATTGCGTCATATCTTTATGGGATATCGACCAATAAGCATAGTTGCGGGGAAGGTGAAATGCACACGCAGAGATGATGGCCCCGAGGTAGATCAGCAAAGGATAGAAAAAAAGGTGAGAGAAGTAGAGGGATGATAGACTAACTCCCAGCCATCACAGGTACATGAGCCCACATGGGTTCATCTATAGGGCCAACGGCTGTGTGCCAGCGGCCCAGCGGGGACCACGTGGAGCCTACATGGGAAGCCCACTAAGAGGCTGATCGTGTCACAGAATGATAGGACACAAGAACCTAATAGGACTCCTGAGAGTGTTACCCTAACTCTGTCTTCCTGAATCCAATTGATTAGTGTGCCTAAAGCGTGCCGTAGCCCTACTGCTAAAGCCGCTTTTACTAGGCATGCGAATACGGCGAATACGCGAATAGGCGAATAAGCGAATCGGCTGGAGAATCCCCAGATAGGCAAATTGCGGAATCGCTTGTCGCGTATAGGTATTCATTGGGCACCATTTATTGGGCACATTACACCATTTGTAAAGCCCAGCTTCTATCTGTGCCAGAAAGACACAGACTTGCACAGATGGGCTGAAGTACGAAAATAATTACACCATGTTTACCCTGTTATGGAACTGGAGGCTATTGGTGAAGAACATATGTTTAAGTCGACGCTTAAATGGGTCATGTGATACCACTAGACGAGTACTGACAGGGAGTGCATTCCAAAGCTTCGGACCACAAAATGAAAAGGCCTGGAGCAAATTAGAGGGAACCGAGGCATAACAAGGAGCAGATTATCTCAATGAGAGACGTTAATCAAGTTCACTCCAAGTACCAGTACCATGACTACAGTTATGAACAAGAGAATTATGTTGAAGTAAATGCGATCTCTGACCGCGATCCAGTGCAGGTCATCAAGTATGTCAGACACCCCTTCACTCCTGTTACGACCATAAATAATTCTAGCAGCACTTTTCTGGAGCGACTGAAGGTTAGCAATAAGATGCGAGTTAATACCATACTAAAGAGAATTGCACATATCAATTCTACTGATTTCAAGGAAATGATAAGATTACTCACAAGATCACGAGAGAGGAAGTGTTGACCTTGGACATTTTACGAATCATAGCAAAGCAAGTTTGAGATGGTAGAATTGACCTGGGTTGTGAAGGCAAGATTTTTGATAAAAAACAAAAACACCAAGATTCTTGGCAACACTAACAAACGGATGTGTGACCACTAGGCCGATTGACTCCCCTGATAGCAATCTGACTCAGACTACGTTTAGTGCCAAGTACCATGATCTCTGTTTTATCAGGGTTAAGTTTTAGAAAGAAACAAGACATCCACCACTCTACTGCATGCATGCAGCTTGAAACGTCATGCGTGAGAGAGGCAAACTGATTTCGGTGGGTTGTCAAAAGTGTTATAAATTGATGTCTAGCAATCCCGCAACTTCAAACCCCTTATAATGGATGACAGAATAAGGGACCTTATGTATATGTTGAACAGACCCGGTCCCAGTTACAGAACCCTTGAGGCACACCATAACTTACACCAGTGGAGTTAGGCACATTCTCAGCAATGCGAACTCTCTGGCTGCGATCAGTAATGAAAGAATTGAACCATTTTAACACAGTACCAGACGGACAATTTCAGAACTGAGGATGTGAATGAGCATACAGTGGTCAACAGTGTCGAATGCAGCGCTTAAGTCGAGTAAAAGAAGGACAGTAGCATAATGATCATCATTAGCAATGTAAATATCATTAATTAACCTTAACAGAAGCGTCTCTGTACTATGGTGTTTTTGTAACCAGATTGCTCGGGGTATGGGAGGTTATCAGTGCACATGTGCTCTTCAAATTTGAGATTAGAGATAGGTATGTAATCTGTAGGACTTCAAATATGCCATGGTTCTTGAGGACTGGGGTTATATCAGCCCGTTGGCGCAGTCCATAGACCCTGTCGATAAGGAAATGTTAATGCGATTGCAAATGTGCGAGCAGCAAAACATCAAGATTGTAGTGATTAGTTTGGACGGAAACATCACTTTTAAGGACATTCGATACCAGAAGGTGATAATTTTACGGATATGTCCTCAATGTTAGTTGGAGTGAAGGCACTCAAATGATCGCCACTAAAGGGAAACATGAGAGCTAGTAAGTATGTAATACTTCTACATAACACAAATTGAGCACATATCAAACACTGCACGACGAGTTAATTTCTACCTGATGCACAGGACACCCTATCAGAAGTTAAAATTTACTATACCATAGCCCAATAAACTTCAAATCCATTACCACGGACGCTCGAGCATAGCGGCCTTCATAACGGTGATCATGATCACAACATGATAAGTAATTTCACACTAAATAATAACTCACTGAGATAACTAATTATCCATCAATAAGACAGTGAATTTTGTAAATTCGGGGGGGGGGGGGGGGGGAGTCATCTCAAATTCGAAGAAAATTGACTATAATGAGAATGTAAATATGTTTGAATGAAACATTTTTTCCGAATCACATAGAGGGTTTAACGAATAAGAACTTTCATAAATTTGCTTGGGAAAATACCGAACAGAACATCCACCCACAGAAAAATTACGCTTCAATAACACCCGATATCATAGTAGATGAGGGGAAATCATGATGAAACACCTTTTGCTAATTGAAATGAAACTGAAATAAAAATAAGCACAACGTACGTTCAGTGCATGAATTAAGCAGATATGAATAAACATCATGTTTACAAATAGATCAACGATATTAGGTATGAAACATTTCTACATGTGGACGCAATAGCCAAAAAACCACAAATGGCGTGTTTGCGTATTACACACGCAAACTCGGGGGGCAAATAAACGCAACAGTTATTTTGGATACTTTATAGAAAAACAATATATGGAAAAAATGACCAAACTGACCACAACTATAGTTTTACAGGCAGATAACCGAACGTGACCACTGACATATGAAGGGCAAGGAATATAAAACGTAGGCCTAATATGTATTTGTCGGTCAAAATTCGTCGGTGGGCTAGAGCTTTGGTCAACAACTGAGCCGGGACATCATTTACAGTAGTTCGCATTAACCTGCAGACACAAATTGATACAACTACCACGGCAATGCAACGTATCAATTGCTACATGAGGAGTGACCACTGCGGGGGCAATAGCGATCGCCGTGCGCCTACCCCCCCCACTCCCCCCCCCCTCCTACCTCCTACACCCCCCCCCCCAAATCCACCACCTACTCCCCCCCCCCTTCTCCCCTACCCCCCCCCCCCCCCCCCCCACGGCACATCATGATAGTTTTATCCACCTGACGTTCTATAACACAAAGCTATGCGGGACTTTCCATGTGCTGTCTTTTACGGTTGGGAGAGAGAACATTACAGACATGGATGCATGTATCCAAACACCCCGTGATATCGCGATATGTAACCCCCAAGTTTGTTCGCCAGAAAGAAATGACCCCGAGCTGACAAGTTAGAATTGTTCCATTCAGCTGTTTTTCACCTTTGTAGAGATGAATCAGCGATTATGGAAAACTGTCGTCGTGTCTTGCAGGGATCAGTAGCACCTGTGTGGAAGGGGTATAGCGCCATATTCCATCGTCTAGTGAGTAAAGTAGATATTAATTACGCTGTGATTCAACGAGGAGGACGCGGGCGCGGCGCGGAGCGGGCGGGAAAAAGGAGGAAAAAAAACAAAAAAAGAAAGAGATCAACGTGATTCTCAATAGAGCCGCGTTTTTTATGAGGCGGACGCGAGCGCGGGCAGTTAGGTGCGGACGCGGGCGAGTTTTCTTGAAACAATCAGTAGCGATTCCAAGTACTCGACGCCAGCGAGTGTCCCGCGTAGTAACGCGGTAATTCATTCCGGGAAGTTTCCCCGTTATCACGGGAGCTTGTAGTAAACCAAAGTGCACATGAGCTGACGAAATAACTAATTCGTATATGGGCCTTCTTATTGAATGTACAGAGTTGAAACAGCCAATTTTGTTGGTGATTAAAGCGCTCTTACTTGTGCCGCTACGAACGATAAATTTATCGGATGGAGTGTTCACACTGTGCGATAAAAATGTCGTAAGATATTCCATATCGGACGTCTGACGCTACCATAATGGAGAAAGCAGAAAGGGTGGGGAGTTTGGTTGAGAAAAGTACAAGTTCCCCCGCTTTTGTCGCCTCAGGCGGTTGAATAGCGGTCTGCAGAATTTTTGAATACCAAGACTTGAGGCGTGAAATACTGTTTAGACCCATTTTGAAGCAAAAACAACCACATTCACAGCCTTTTCCCGAGTCGTGGAGACATCACGCGCAAATAGGAGCACCTGATTATACCGTTTTCTGGACATTACTGAACTTCACTCCATACATAAATTTCCTCACGATCATTCTGCCCAAAACACAATCAATAATGGGAGCTCATGCCTGGAAGGTACTTAGGCACCTCCACCCCACTTCCAATCACCCAGCCTCCTCTGACCAGGCTGAGCCTGTTCTTTCCCCCAAACTCGAGGTACCCGCGCAGCTGCGCCCACCATGAGCTTCTCGGCCGCCCCGGCGGACGGCCCTAACCAAGGGGTCTCGTGGAGACAGAACACGGTTGACGGGATCGTCCATCGGGCTGCCGGGAGGCGCGCCATATGCCCCAAGAAGCGCAATTGACGATCACGAATCAGGCAGCTGACCTCACCATCACCGCCTACCCTTTCGCTGGACACCCAGTCTTAATTAGCATCGGTATCCAAGAATACGACGAAGTAAGGTAGCCAAGAAGGCATCAGTTTCTTTTCCCGCCTCTTTCTTCACATGAGGATTAGGGTGAAGTTCCCGTCAAGACGTCAGGCTGTGGATCGACCCCCTCGCAATTTATCGCATCCGATATATTTATCATACGATGAAAGTTAAAATATTTTCAACTTGACGTCCGATAAATTTAAGTGCGAACACTCCTATTGAAAATAACACTTTCTAACTCGACGTTCGATGAATTTTTCGTATCGTATCATATCGCAGTGTGAAGTGTGTGAACAGCCCTTTACAGCGAGGTCAGTACCCAGCATGCAAACACAGAAACGTTGTTGAAACGCTATGAAAATGTTTCGTCCAATGTTTTAGAAACATTATTTTGTGCGTGTAAACACTCTGTGCCCTTGCAACATTTTTAATGTTGTTGTGTGTAACTATAATATAACATTATCAAAATGTTGAAAACATGTTTCGACTATTGAAAACGTCATTGAAAGGTTTTGATAACACTACATTCAACGTTATGAAAACATCTTTAGAGGCCCTTTTCAAAATGCTATGATAACGTTTTGTGTTCATTGGGTAATTCAACACTTCAATAGTTGTAATCACGATGTATGGCCCCAAACGGCGGTATCAAGAAAATGAACCGAAGTGTTTATCGAGCTGGGGCGGCAAAACCGTACCTGTATGATCTGACTGACCAAGACTATGCTGACGCAAAAAGGATCGCCAACACTTGGCTGGCAATAAAAAAAATGCGACTGAGCGACAACGGCGGGGTTCATAGGTTGAGTCTGAAGGAGGCTCAAGCGACTTCACTACGGGAAAACACCATTGAACACTGTTGCAGGCCCATAAACCAGACTTGGCGAGACGATTTGGAAAGGGGGGGGGGTAAGGTTACTGAAGAACTTCATATGAGCGCATGTGCCTGAACACTTTAACACGCCGTTCGAAATCACTCACCACGAGTTCAGAAACAAAAATCGGTGTTCAAGTTATTTGAACACTGTGCTGAAGCTAAAATAACACATTTTGACGATGTGGTATATATGAGAAGGAATGCTACAAGCCCAAACACCTCTGCCCGCCTCCGGGCCCGCCCGCGTCTAACATCAGCATGTGGGAAACAGATCACCCGCTTTCCCGGGTCCGCCTCGTGGAGGAAAACACAGATACAGTGACTATAGCGGGTTCGGTGGTGCCCCCGAGTTGTTTTGTTCAAGATGCTGTGACGTACTGTGACTAATTTTTGAGCCTCTGACATTGATCTATATGACCCTAGGATCAGCGTTGGATGTTTTCGCCAATATGCCCTTAAACCACGGATACATACGATAGCGAGAAGGCACAACTTTTTTAGTTTATTGCAACGACGAAGTTAAAAAGAGCTAGTTAGGCTACGTCGTACGCAGTAGCGTAGCCTGCGGGAGCGGGTGGGGTGCGTCGCCCACCGGGAAAAAGTGGGGGGGAAAATGGGGAATAGGAGGGGAAAAGAGGGGGAAAAGGGAAGAAGAGAAAAAAGAGGGGGGAAAGAAAAGAAAAGAGAGGGAAGGAAAGGGAAGAAAAGGAAAAGGAGAAAGGAAAGAGAAGAAGGAAAGAAAAGTAAAAAAGGAAAGAAAATAGAGGAAGGGAGAGAACGAGAGAGAGAGTAGAATTAACCTGGACATAGGGGAGGGAGGAAGCTGGAGGGCGCAAACAAAAGAATGGGGAAAGATGTCAAAGGAGAGGAAGAAAAGGAAAGAGGAAGAGAGAAAAAACAGGGCCGAGAAAGAGGGAAAGCAATACAGGGAAAAAAAGAAGGAAGGGAAAGAAAGGAAGAGACAGAAGCGGGACCGGAACGGGGGATACGGGGGGGAAGGGAAAAAGGGAACGGAGAAGAGGGTTGAAAGTTACTCTAGGAAAGGAAAAGAGGCGGAAGTGGAAACGAAGAGGGGAGATTGCGGGGGGGGGGGGTGTCGTGCAAAGGTCACAGGAGAGAAAGAGGAGGAAATTAGGGAATGGAAAAGGGAAGAAGAGGAAGAGAATGAGAGAAAGCCGGAAGGAATGTAGGAGGAAGGAAAGAGAAAAAAGAGGGGATGAAGGAAATGGGAAGGGAAGAGAGCTAGAATTTACGGAAAGGGTGAAAGGACACGGATGGGGAAATGCAAAGGAGCAGAAGGAAGGAAAGCGATGGAGGTGAAAGGAAAGCACCCTGGGAGGGTTCCTGGAGCGGCCGGGTGAGTTTTTATAAGAAACACATCAAAAATATAGCGATGATGCGAAATCCCCCATCACCATCCGGAAGGTGTCGGGTAGCCGAAAAGAAAGAGAAAGGGTGACTTGCTTGTCAAACATAATACACGTAACAACATTGGTACGTAATGTAGTGAGGTAGGCCTAACGATTGTTCACCAGGCGTGAAACGGTGGCTAGTAAACGACAGTGTAGGCTCTACATTCAAATCGAGGGAAATGAGGCGGCCAGTTCTCACAGGGTTAAAATGTGCATTTATAAAAGCCAGATGACGCTGGTACCTTTTTTGCTGATTTTCCCCATTTTTACATTTTCTGGCGCGAGTAATACATCTGAGCTAAGTCATACAGACATTCCACCCTGGGCATATTACGAAGTGATATGATGTTTCTGCGTAAATCGCGGGGGGGGGGGGATGAAATCCCCCTTCAATCTTGATGTTGAGGGATGGCGTATGTGATCATCCCCTCAGTGATCCAGGCATGCATTTCAGTCCCATACTGATTGAAATGAGGTAGCAACGAAGGTGCAGTTTACGGCCTAACAACAAGGACCTGCACATATTTCTATACATATTTATATACTATATTTCTAACAAGATTGCTTAAATTCTGTGTAAATAGAAATGCAATTTCGCGCAGCGCGCGTTGTTTTCTTTCATGCCATTACGTATATAAATACAGTAGGCCCACAATAATCTTGTCAGATTTTGGCAAATATGCCTTTTCTCCATACGGT
The DNA here is from genome assembly GCA_026419785.1 of Sclerodactyla briareus. Taxonomy (NCBI): domain Eukaryota; kingdom Metazoa; phylum Echinodermata; class Holothuroidea; order Dendrochirotida; family Sclerodactylidae; genus Sclerodactyla; species Sclerodactyla briareus. The sequence continues at coordinate 269,526 of JAODTK010002532.1, forward strand.
GAACATATGGAAAGGCCACAAGGAGAATTTGGTTTGGGACACGATTCAAGTCCCCCCCCCCCCACATCAATGCTGGATTAAAACTGGAATTTTCCTGACACTGCACATAACCAATAGATAGGTCTACTCTAATCTCATTGTTTATAACAGCCTGACGTGTTGCTTCTTGATGAAAGCTATATGCAACGAAAAACAACAGGGCAGGGGGTCGTGCACATCAGTATTGAGGTTTACGTGCTTGACGTTTGGCATTGTATATAAGCGCGGAGGCGGGACAAAAAAGAAGCCTGGGGACATGTGAAATTTGGACAACAAATTTGAACGTGAACGAATCTAAAAAAAAAATGGCAAAATTTTCTACTGACTGGCTCGATTTTTTTTTCAATCGAGGGCCCAGAAAAATGCACATATTTTCTACGACAGTGATGTTCGGGCAAATTTCCAAGATGCGGGCAACCTCCAACCCAGTTGGGAGGGTCTATGGGCAGCGGAATACTTCTAAGAAATAGAGGTAAGGAATAAAGGCCACGAAGAAGAAATTTGGGAATGGACATCGATCAGTTTTCACAAATTCATTGTCAATTTCAGTGATGTCACTCATTGCCATAAGACTGGGAAGTGCCATTTCCTGCAATCTGGGAAGGGGGGGGGGGGGGGGGGTCTGTGAAACGGAAAACTTCCTTGAATGCTACGCGCCAACCGATGATGGCGCTCGACTTGGATGATGATAATCACGTATGTCACCCCTCTCAATATTTAACAAAAATCGCCCCCCCAGATATTGGCGACGATGTCACAGTTTCAGCAAATCAGTGCGGTGAACTGTGATTTCAAATTACGGACAAGTTTGGGACATGTAGACCTATTTATGAATGGGCTGTTGAACAAATGTAACTTGCAATATGATGAAGGGCTAATATGGACTTGGAAGATGGAATGAATGTAAGAGGATGCATGGTATAGATATGAGTCCTTGTATCATCTCGACTCATCAGATATGGATTAACATTCTTGTAGGTTGATTTTTTCGCATTAAATTGGAAATGGCAGACATGTGATACATATTTCAAGTCTGGTTAAAATGACAGCTCAAAACACCGGGAAGTGCCTTTTCAGGCATCTGAAGGGTCTTAAAATCCGAAAAATGTCTTATGCAAACGCGCCAACCAATGGCTTTTTAGTACGCTACGCGTCGATTATCGTGGTCGCGCTTCGCTTAGATTGCGGGGTATATGCGCGCTTTGATAATCAAAGTTTGGGGAAATGTTCGTAACTTCGCCCATCCGGGCTCCAGGGCCCGGGGCTGGCTACGCCCCTGAGACTACGAATATTTATTTATTCATTCATTGATTTCGTGCATACAAATACAGGTACAATATGTTATTTAAACGGTATGTACAGGATGCTAGAGAAGCACAGTTTGCTTATCGGAGCTAGCAACCCAAGATAGAGACTTATTATATAAACACAATAAGGAATTCTAATAAACGGAAGTGGAAGGCATACCGTATATTTCGATACCATAGGCAATTTTAGAGTAGACTAAAGAGTATTAGATCTGAGAGGTCACAGCGGTAGGAATCGAAGATATTAGACGATAAAAGATGACTGTGTATTTGACAAGGTTACTGCAAAGGTCACCAATATGAGGTTTAAAAGACAACTTATCGTCAACGAAGAGCCCGGGGTACCTAGTATGGTTCGTACGGCAAATCTGAGAACCTTCAATGACAACGGCATCGGGACAGGAATGCTCGTGAACCATCCTAGCGTGTAAATAGTGTAGTTCGTCTTCCCAAGATGGGTGTGAGCTTGTTGGCGTCGAAGCACCTTTTAAGATTACTGAGGGTGTTTTTTTTTTTTTTTTTGCTTTAGAGAACAGGTTAACACAGTCTTCGTCATGGACGAATACATTAGTGTCGCCAGCAAATTAGAGACGGAGTGATTCATTTTGGAGCCGCATTTTTTATGCCGTTAACACAGATTAGGAAAATCATAGGCCCGAGAACAGAGCCTTGGAGGACACCAACATTAATGTCCGTTCAGTCTGATGAGACGCGTTTGCATAGTCACATTGTTTCCTATTGGAAAGATAATTGGATATAAGGTCATGGGCGTTTCAGCGTATGACGTATACCATAGGTGTGTAGCTTTTGGAGCAAGATTTCGTGATTAACCGTATCGAACGCTACACTAAGGTCAAGATAAACACATTTTGACCCCTGTCCAAGTGCGAACGAATGGCATTTACAGTTTCAAGCCGAGCGTAATTTGTATTGTGGCCCTTCCTAAAACCAACTTGTGCTTCAAACAGAGTATTGTTGTCATCCCAAATTTTCCGAAGACGTTTCTCAATGACACGCTCGGAGATTTTATTCAAACAAGGAAACCGGTAGTTCTCAGGGAGTTTGACTGTCACCTTTTTGAAGGAATCACCTTAGCCACTTTCAAGGAATCAGGGTAGATACCCTTCTCGATAACCATGTTGAAAATATAGCAAAGGATGGGGGGAAGGACATGGGATACACTCTTAATGACTCTCGGAGGGATTCCCATCGATACCAGGAGATTTGGAGTCTTTGAGTGAGTTAATCTCCCTCCAAACCTCATCGCTATTTACAGGAGCGAGAAAGGAGGAGAATACTGGAATTCATGAACTGCTTAGGGTCACAATTACCAAACATTTGTTCACCGAGTTTACAACCAATTGTAGAAAAGTAGCTTTTGAAGGCGTCAGCGATGTCGGCACTGTCAGTATGGTCAGTATTATTGAAGATCAAGTGATCGATCACAGGGGTAGACTTGCCCTGTTTATTGAGGAGTTCGTTCAGAGTATCCGTGTTTTCTTTGAAGGAGATTGGTTTGAGATGAGGCGATCCTTGTAGTATATGATGATTTAGCATACCTAATGGCCCTTGGTACTTGGTACTTGGTTAGAGATGCTGGCCAACGGTCCTACGAGGAGCAAGACGTCCAGGATGGGGTTGGCAGCCCAACATAAACAAATTAGTCCCGTCTCCAAGCCAAGTGTAGATGGGTGCCCACAGCTGTCTTGAAACATGTTTATCAGCAATGGATACAATGCTGAATGGCAGTGCGTTCCAGTCTCGTACAGTTCTTGGTACGAACGAGTATTTGTAGCAATCTTTGTTTGCCGCAATGGTGGTGTATGAATTGCGGTGCGTGGGCCTGTGATGGACGGCAGACAGGTTGTAAGAGGTGACTTATGGGCAGGGACAATTGACCTAAGCTTGCTTTTCAAAAATACAAAGTCGTCTTGTTTTTCTGCGGACTTCAAGGGGATCCAAACCGAGGCTATTAACCATCTGGGTAGCACACCCAGGGGCTCTAGATATTAGTCGCGTGTGATAAAGCGAGCCGCTCTTTTCTGGACAGATTTACTCGTCTTATTCTTTTTTGTATAAGGATCCCAGGCTGAGGAAGCGTACTCCAACAGCGGTCTGACAAGTGATCTGTAGGCCTCAAGCTTGTTGTTTGATTACAGGAGTAAAGATTCCTACGGATAAATCCCAAGGATCTGTTAGCTTTACCACAAATGTTTCGTAAGTGAGTATTCCAACTGAGGTTGTTTGAAAGAGTAATCCCGAAATAAGGATGGTGGTCCATCACAGACAATACTTTGCCACCCAGTGTGTACGGGTGGAGCTTACGAGATCGGGCATGAGTTATGTCATGATAAAACATTTATCAGTGTTAAATTTCATTTGCCATTTATATGACCATTCATGTAACTTATTTAGATCATCCTGGAGCATATTCGAATCATCTTCACTCCTCACTTCACGATACAAAACACAGTCGTCAGCAAAGAGACTCACAGAGGAGCTGATGCCATCTGGAAGAACATTTATATACAATAGGAAAAGGAGAGGCCCAGTACTGTTCCCTGTGGTACACCCGAGGTGACCGTTGCCCACCCTGATTTCTCACCGTTTACCATAGCTCTTTGAGTGCGTTGGGAAAGAAAGCTTGTTACCCAAGTCAACACGGGTCCTTGTATGCCACATCCAGCTATTTTGGAAAGAAAGCTTTTATGTGGCACAGTGTCAAACGCTTTGGAGAAATCCATAATAGCCATATCAACCTGAGATTTTATGTCAAGAGTTGGCAAGGTCTTGAACGGAGGATTAATTGAGTCTCGCAAGAATAGCCACGACGAAAGCCGTGCGTTCATTTGTTATGACTGAATGATTTTCAAGATGACCCATGATCTGCGAGTGGAGAATGTGTTCGAGCCACTTGCCTAAAGATAGAGGTAAGTAAAACTGGGCGGTAATTAGAAGCCATGGTTCTATCGCCTTTCTTGAAAATGGGTGTGATGTTGGCTTGCAACAAAAATTCAGGGACCTCTCGGTGTTCAAAGATCTCTGAAAGATGAGGTAAGGGCCGGGGCAATCTCCTCGCCGGTAAGCTTCAATATCCAAGAGGTATCTAAGTCTGGGCAGAGCTCTGTGGGGATCCAGGGTCTTTAACAGCTTTAAGACACCAGTAGTTTCAACCCTTAGTAACATTTCCCATGAGCGGAATATTATCTAGTACAACGGGCCCTATTGAGAGTATATCTATATGGGAAGTGCGTGTCACGGATGGCGCAAAGTTGATCACTCAGTGTGTTGAAAGCATTAATGTTAACATCATACATGGCACTATAGAAGTCAGTCGACTCAACTTCACGCAACTTCACGAACAAACGAACTGACGTTATTAGAATATAGATTCTGATCATGGGTCTACAAGTATTCCGAGCTTTTTGGCTTTCACCCGGAGTCTCAACAATGCCAAAATTCGGGAGATGGCGATCGCTGATATAACAAATCAGATTCCCAGAAAGAACATTTCCGACTGTCCGATCAGCAGACAGACAAAAAATATGGTCTATTGGCGAAATCGAGTTCGTGGCAATTCTAGTTGGAATATTTTTGACAGGGGTGAAAGTTTTACATCTCAACAGATCGAAGTAATCTACGACAGACCAGATTTACACTTTAGGAGATCGACATTGATGTCACCGGCGACAAATGAAACCTGCGTTGTTCGCGACAGGCAGAAGAAGTGAAGCTTCAAGAGCTTCAATAAAATTACCCATATTGCCATTGGGGTGTCGATAGCAGAGCAGCAACTCATACCGAGTATTGGTAATAATATTCAAACGCAGATGAGGTGGGAATCAACCCAATTTTTAGTGACAGAAAGGTTTGTAAACTCTTTCCTGGAGTAGATGCCGACGCAATCGCATTTAGTGATGAGAGAAATGAATTCGAAATGATAATCAGAAAGTAGGTCTGTAAAACTATTTCTGATAGCATCGAACTGATGCTTGATATAGAACGAACTGTAAACGTCGGAGAACTCATCCGGAAGTCGGGTGCAAACCTCGTTGCGAAAACATTAGCAGTACGTCTGCGCTTCACCGCTTTGTTCGTAGATAAGCTAGCTTTGCCTACAAGACACTCTCTTTCCTCTGGGAACTTTATCAGTGTTGCTTCAGGAAGCAGGGTCTCCTTGTATTACCTCTGCGGACTACCGTAGCCTAGGTGGAGTATGTTCTGGGGTCGGGACGTTACCATGGGCGGGTTGATGATCAGAGGTGGATAAACAATTGAGTCCTGATTAGTACTGATGATCCCAGCTCAATACCGGTCGATAGATTGAAGTGGACGGTTAGATTGCAGGGTTTCACTTGAGCGAGTCTCCGGCAGTGATTCTGTCTCTTCAACAATTGGTGTATCGATTTCTGAAGTGGATAATCATTGATCGAGGTCGGAGGTCAGCGTACTTCCGACCCGTCTGCATGGTCATCGCGACTAACAGGAACCGCCATTGATGCCTTGATCGATGAGATTTCCCCTTCGATTTTTGAGATTTTCCCAGGATTTCGGGTCCTAGATCGATTTGGGGTAGCATTTTTAGAGCAGCAAATATCGGCGGATCCCTCAGATCAGTTTTCCTGAACTTCTGGGTGATATCTTCAATTTGGTAGTACGTATAACGCACCTTCCTCTACCAATGCTCCGAAAAGCGAAAACAACTTGGACTCTGGACAAAACCCAAATCGACAATTAACTGTTAAGGGCGGAACACACCTATCCGTTTTTTTGACGTCCGTCATGGACTTGTGCGTGCGCGTCTGCAGTACGTGTCCGATATCGCGTGTACACACCTGGACGACAAACACATGCGTTTATCGGATCCGTCAAGTCATTCACAACAGTCCCAGCCGTACCATGACAAAGGTCTGATATGGATGAGAAGGATTTAGCTACGGTAGTATTGGCCGGCGTTAGGGACACACGAAACTTTAAGATCTTAATGTAATAGCACTTGCCAGACCATATCAACACCTATCGAGATGTGCAATTTTCATGAAAAATATGGAAACATTTGATTGTCTGTCATATTCTCTCTTGTATTGAGAATACAATAATCTTTGCTACCAGGCATACCCTAAGTACCCCCTGACAATCCGTATCGAGAGCGAGTTGGAGTGGTGGAGGGGGGGGGGGGGGTTCCTCAATTGCAATCTATCCGTGGTGTGCATTTCAATAGTATACCATGTATATATGGGAGGCATGGTCTCAGCCCTTGTGTTAAATTCAGCATCTCGCTGCCTGTTTCTCACAGAGTGGCAACAAGTATATGAGGAGTGAGTGAGACATAAGTTTGAAATGTTGAGAAATAGGTTACTCTACTTTTCGCGTTATCATCGGTTAGCGCGCAGTTTGGAATTTCGGGCGAAAAATAGGCCTTGGACGGCAAAAATTATGCCTCTTAAGTAATCGAGATTCAGATCTTGAAAAAGCAAATGCGGGACCTTTGTAGGGCTTGAGTTTGCAGCTTGATAGCCTCAAAAAAATGATTTTGGACGAGTGGTAAAATAAAACACCTGGTTATATCTACAATCAAAGTTTATGAGGCATCAACAATCATGAACAATGACAGACCTATGCTCCATCCAATGGGGGCACAGACGGAACGTTTGTTGTTGTTTTCCTCGTTTTTCTTCAAGTCTTGTTTTGCAATATCATAATCACTTGATTTTTTTCCGATAAGGGAGGAGGAAGTGGTCAATATCGGTAGTCATGCCTTGCCAAACAAAAGCCTATACTGACAAATCGCTCCAATTCGCAAGACCCATGCATAATTGTAAGTTTTCCGAATAATATAAGAAGCCTTATACAGGCGCGCACCAGACATTCGTCTTGGGGAGGGGTTCCGGCTGGGGAGGGGGTATAAAGGGAGGGGCGTCCCTCTTCCCTTTGGGCGGAAAATGCAATTTTCGGCTCCCTAGACACCAAATGGTGTGAAAATTCGTGTGGAAAACAGTAGGCACGATTTCCACTAAATATTGACAAATTTTGCTCCTGACAAGAAAAATCTTATCCAAAATAGATCCAAGGATAATATTTTTCAAGGAAACCGTTGTTGGGTGTGTTGATTAGAAATTGGCTGGGTTTAAACTCCCACTAAATGCAATCACGATCAAATTTCCGATTTGAATTCTCACCTTACGGAATCGTGGCGCTACGTATCGTAAAACCATCGGTTCTATACAGTGCACGGTGCAGTCTGAAGTAGCCTAGCCTACATGTATACAAACTCAACTCCACCTTCATTGGCAAGACTGCACACATTGTACTATATTTAGGCTCTTTGGGGTGTGGAGAATTCTTCTTACTTATCCCTCGTTCAGATATTAATGATTCTCAAGTGTACTACATTTGTGTTACAACTGGTGAGTGTGTCATTGTTCTGAAAGGGAGTGGAGTTTACGGAATTGCAATATGCTAGAATACTGAATGCTCAGGATGACAAGAGCAGCCAGTAAAGGATGACGGAGGTATCTCGAAGAGGGGGGCGGGGGTGTTACACGACAAAATAGGGTGGACACATATAATCATGGAACAGGTTTGAAACACCTCCTCAGGGATATGCGTAAAAAATCGCCCACAATATGCCGAGTTCGTGACCCTGAGCATAGCGGTTGCTAATAGTAGGGTGTTTGTGTCATTTTTCGAGATAGGCTGCCTAAATTGATTCATTGCATACGGCTATTTCGAATAGCGCTGAATCCAAAAATCGAGGGTTCCATTCTTTGACATGTTTTGGTGGCATTTTGGAATTTCAAAATGGCCGCCATCTCTTATTGGAAAGTGATAGGAAATACCACCGTTTTCATAGTAACCTACAGACTGGGTTCAGTGACTAACACACTGTGTGGATCAAGGATCTATTGGTATGTGGTGTTCCCATAATGAGTACACGACCCTATTGTTTGGGGGGTAAGGTCAAAGGTATCTGAGCGTCAATCGAACTTCAAGTGGAGTCAAGGAATCACTACAGCCTCTGGTTTTTGGTTTTGTTTTGAGGTTTGTGCTACTGTAATACTATTAAGATATCAAACAAAAGAGAGGTTAACAAGAACGCAACACCGCTTAGTGATTCATTGCCATATTGGCGCTACGAATCTCCACATATATGAGCACTGCCTTGTTGGGGGGGTATTTGGTTGATTAGGGCTAGTCAGACAACGATCTCACTGTGTTGACCTCAGAAGAGCTTTGACCTGACCATCACAACAGCCGAGGGGAATGGTGGGTAAGGGCAACAGAGCAGAGATTCGGCAGTTTCAAGTTTAGCCAGTTGGACAGTATTGGGTGTATGCTTAGAGGTAGTACATTGACAACCGAGCAGGGCAGGGCAAGGTAAATAACGGGTCATTCTGTCATTGACCCAGATGTCTTTGTTCTCTTTTCTAATAAGTGAATATTTTTTTCATCTTGAACAAAAACAGTTTTGGAAGACATCTGAAATGCGGAATTCACTGAGGTATGGGTTAGAAAGGTTCATCTACTGTAGTAAACCCAATAAGCTCAAAACGAATTCTCGCAATTGGTACGGGAGAGCTGTCGTGTGATGGAGGGCGAGGGAGGGAGGGAGGGAGGGGGGGGGGGGGTTTACTGTTCCCGGTTGTTCTGGGTTCGATCTTGTGTTCTGGATCAGCCGCGATGAGGCGGTTATTACATGTAACGCTAGTGTTGGAAACAGTGTATCAAACAGGGATGTTTCTGCCTGCATCACCTCCGGATTTAAGCTTTTCTTCACAGGAACCTGTCACCCCCACTTCAGGCATTATACCTACTGGCGGGTACCCTTTAAATTAACTATGATCATTCAAGTTTGTCATAGGCACTGGGAGTTAGGGTATGCATGGCTACACTGAGAGCTGACAAATGCGGATGGAATTATAAAGTTAATATGACTTCAGTTACGGAGTTAAGCAGTCGCTTTGAAGTTTCTGCAGTGTATGCGCAAGATGTCGCACAAAGACATCCCATCATGCAATAATGAAGATGGCATATTTGCACCAAAACCAGCGTGCGAACCACATCTTGTTTTCTGATTGAAATTCACCCATTAACTTTCACTCGAAAGGCAATTAGTCTAGAGGAGAGGATTGCTACTGGGTGGTCAGGTGTTGAAGCTTTGCAGAGAACACAAGACGATAAATTTGATGACAACAATATGAACGTAATGAAATCAGACATAACTTCCCGGGTTGCAAGTGTGACGTCATGTGTTATTGCGCAATACAATTTTTCTCAATATCTCTGCTAAATGACCGAAACTTTGAAGGCAAATAACACATAGGAACATCCTATTGAAATTGGGGGTTGAACCTTAGATAAAGTTTTCCTTTCTCCACGACATAACCTCGTAGTATCAAGCGCAGTTGTCCTTTGAACACACGTAAATATGGCAGTTTATAGGTGGTCCTTGAGACTGGGACCAGTGATAACACAAAACCACTGTTGACATAGGACAGCATGAAGTGAAGGATTGTATTATGCTCATCACTGGAGTGCCACAAACAATATCAGTCTGTTCAAGGAAATTTGTGTGTCTAATGAAAAGGGGACGATGAGTCACACAGGTTGTATTACAGTAAATGTCTACCACAAATCTCATTTAGGGTGGGATCGAAAAGGTGCGGGTCTTCCCAAATCGGGTATACATACCCCTGCCTGAGGGGGACACATAATCGGGGCACTAGACTGGGCACAACTATGTCAAATAATTTCTTATCCTGACACAAGATCTGAATTGCTGAGTGGAAGGTGGCCACACGAAAGATTGCAAGTTCAAATGGCATGTAGGCTCCCTGCATAGCGAACTTGAATGCAGTTCGTCTAGAGACGAACAAAATTTGTCATTACAACATCCCTCTAAAATGTTTTGTTGTGAAGAGGTCAATGTCAAACGTCCAAATTTAACAAACTATGACCAGTGTTTCAGGCTTGTCTGGCCTTTAACACATGTGCGTTCCTTGGAAACTCGTGATAGGAGTGTTGTATGACATTAGTCTGATTCACAATATGGTTTGTCTCAACATGACAATTTGGTCTCACAAAAAAATGGCACCCAATGTCACAAGGTCAAAAGTTCGAACGAGTTCAAAAGGTCAAATAGATCAAAGTAAGTCACCACGATGTAGTTCGCCTAGACGAACAAAACTGCCCATTAATGATTCCCTCTAAAATGTTTCGTTGCCAAGATATATAAGGATAGTCTATGGTGATTCTTTGAGCACAGACCTTGACCTTAACACCAAAACAATCGGGTTCATCCTCACCATGAATGCAACCCACACACCTTGCTTGAACTGGATACTGCTGCGTTCTTAGCTATGGTGCTGACAAGGCTTTTTGAAATTTGCCCTCTCGTGGACCTTGAATGCCCTTGAACAATAGGGGTCATCCTCTCTATAATGTGCAAACCCACATTTCATGATGTGATGTGATACTGTTTGGTCCGTTCCGATTGTCGTACTGACAAGGTATGTCACACACCACACACACACACGCACATCACCACACACCCACACACACACACATGCACACACACCCACCCAACCACCCACACCACACCACACCATATCGGAACATGGCGCTCCTCAGCGCACACTAGCCTGTTTCGGGCTCTAAAACTGTGGGAAAGTCTTAATTTTGCATTATTATCCTCATAACTTCCTCATTCCTAACAATCCTAATGGGGCGTCCAGTATTGGGAAAGAATAAGTTGTTCGCTTTACAACAAATATTTGTCATGACGTGATAAAATTTTAACGGGGTGCACTTTTTTAATTAAAAAAATTAGGAAAATGCTGTTCCAAGTCCATGGGCCTTCACGAAAATCGACCCAAATTGCAGATTCTTATTCTCTAAAACATCCCTGAATTCCGAGGATCCGGGCTCCGAAAAAGCGGGTGAAAGGTTTTACAACAGTACATATCATTGGCTTTTTAGGTAGTTAAAAAAGGCAATCTGGATTGGTCCATGTCACGTTGCACTTTTTCGGCAAAGAAGGAAATCGTTATTTCTCCGGCTCCCGGTTCTTTATGTCCTTTGTTTATCCGTGACCGTCGCGGGTCCGTCCCCTTGAAACGCGTGACATAGCTAATGACCCTCCTTACCGACAGGTGCCACATTCTTGCGGTTTCTATGCGGACTGGGAAGTTTATTTATCAAAATTGACATGATGAATCCTTCACATTACTCTCATTTTCATTGTCCCGTCGAATTCGGATCGCTGGCAAATTATAGACTGAAATAAACGTTACAATGATCAAAATCTGTTCAATCGACTGAAACGACCAACACAGACTCAAAGTTTATATGAAATCCCTTCAAATTTTGAAAAGTGGATAGTTTAAAATATATTTCATTGACGGCCGACCGATTGCTCCGTATTTACGTTTCCTGTGGAAATTTCCTGAGAAAATGAGAAATTTGTATCCCACACTATTTCCTCCAGACATTTCATTTTTGTCAAGTATCAACCTCCTCCACCGTCGCTGTTTCGAGTTTCACGTCAAAACTCCGTTACCATTCCGATGAAACCACTGCAAGGGTCAAAATAACAACTGGTCCAAGGAGATGCTCCCTTGGGGAGAAGAGGCTTGAGTTTTTATGCCGTGAATCCGGCCGATCGGCCGTTTCACTTGTCCACCGTTCAAGGGGCTTGCAAATTCTATGTTGTTGACGTGAATACCACAGAGCGCTGCGGACAATGAACATTGGTTGTATTATCATGTGAGTGCCTGCGGCGCCAAGGAATTGAAGGAACGTTTGGCAGATATGTTCCAATATGACACACATCAACACCCCCCCCCCAAACACACAAGCCCGGCACGCACACAACACACACACACACACACACACACACACCACACAACACGTGCAAAATACACACACACATAACACGCGCGCGCACCCCGCGCACAAACACGGCAGTCAAACACACACACATACGCACGGTACGAGACCGCATATGAGATTTCCTTCTGCCTCGGCCAAGGAAAAAGAGAAAAACTAGGAGGAAGAAATAAGTGGAAAACAGCTTTCACTTAAAAAAATAATTGACGGGAATGCCGGAAGTGAAACTGGTACGGATGGCTCCCAACATTTCCCTTGGATTATAACAAAAGTAGTTAGTACAAGTACAACAGAAGATTGCATGATGAGCAAATGGGAAAATAAGATGTAAAAATTGAAGAAAAGAATCGGACAAATACACTTAAAATTGGTCGCAGCTGGTGATATGGGAACAGGTGATGAGTGCAGCGGTTTAATATCGACCGGAAGGCCACCAACACGTAAGTGCACCCCAATTAGACATAGTAACACTTGTGGAGAGCGATGATTAGGTTTCCAGAGATGGTATTCACATACTCGCGCACACGGAACAGAGCTTCATGGAGCCGCATCCGAAGGTACACGACCAAACATCGATCAGTAGTTATCCCGCGTTTGGAAATTGCAAAGTAGGGGTTCGCCACTTAAGAAAATGTACGAATAAGCTTTAAGTGGAGGGAATATAATCTTACTGTAACTGAGTTCCAATCCTATTCACTGTTTCACAGAACATGTCGGCAATCCGGTGAAGCTATGGATGAAAGAGGTAAACAATTTTTTAATTTCGCGCAAGTGCTACGAATCTGTGCAAGGGCGCTCGGTCATGCTACACGGACTGGCAGTAACGAAGATGATAAAGTGTGCAGTTTTTCCATTTGGGGACTATTTTCATAGGGGAACTTTGTGTTAACAGTCAATGTTTAGCAACCCAGAAGAAGCACGATATTTTTAACTCATTGTGGGGTGTGGCACCACGCCAAATCCTTTGATATTTGTTTGTGATTCTAATCACATAAAAATAACTCAAATCAAGCAATTATTTTGGTTTTTTTTGGAGAATATGCATGCCATTCAGTTTTTTATCATGGTAGGCGGTTCGGAGGATCGGTAATTTAATGAAAAGCAGCCTCATTTGAGTTAGGGAAAAATCAAATGCAATCAGAATTGTTCTGCAATTTTTAGTAAATTGCAGAAGACCCCGCAACTCTTCCAAAACTGCATCGTTCTCAATGGCGTGCCATTGCTTGTGAACCTCACGATGTAATTTTGAACTGAAGTCGGAAGTTGCTGGGTATTTTGCAATTGCAAGACCACCACAGAAATCCCATGTCTAAAGCTGACAATGTTATTCCCTAAACATTGCGTCTTTTGCAAGAATGTCAGCGTCAAAGAATAAAAGTTGGTTCAAGTTCGAGTTTAGGTATACTTTCACTTGAAACAAACAATACAGTCAACTACATATCTGAATAAAAACAGGATTCTACCACTTACTTTGATGGTCCAGTATATAAAGGAATAGAAAGGAAGTAGAGGAAACCAGAACTAAGTAAAACTTTTTTGTCTCGGTCCCTGAAACTGCTGGGATACGAATTACGTAATAGAATTAACTCGAACAAATAAGCGATAGTACGCACCAAAAGGTTAAGGACAGGAGCAGGGGGGGGGGGGAGGGGGGAGCAAGAATAGTTACTAATTCCTCTATACGGCAGATAATTGTTAGGATAAGACGTTTTTTAATTTTTCATCTTGAATATATTGTTGGGAGCTTCTTTCAGATCATATTTAACGAGTTCCAAAGTGGACCCAGTACACGAATGTTGGGACTGACCACGGGTCGTCTTAATAAGGGGTCACTTAGAGAAGTCGGACGAGTGTAATATTCATGGTGTTGAGGAGTTAGTATGATAGAAGTCCATTAAGGGTCGGGGAGATACCATGGTGGAAGTTGTTAGAGAAACATCCCCCAATGTATCAATATCGACCACAGTGTTGAAAATATTATCTCATGAAATATTTTGTGTACCATGTCTTTTGGAACCATACAAATGTTGCGAATAACATGTTTTTGTAAATTAGATAGACCATTGGGGTTGGTTATGAGTGTTACCCCACAACAGCAGGTTATAGGTGAGGTGGGGTAATATTAAGGTATAATATACCATGAGAATACCCTAGCTAGTAGAAAAGTTAAGACGATTTGATTTACTATTAATATTTTGTATATATGATGTAAGAGATTTTTGTATTACTTTTCATTACTAACGTTCGTCACACTTCTCATACTATCAAAAACAGATTCTTCTAAAAAAGAATCATCATTTCAATAGAGTATACTTAATTATGGTACATATGTTAATATATAGTATTTAGATTGACACCACATTATGAACATTGCCACGTGACCTTGTTAATCATATATTCTGACCGGGAGGGTAAATTCAGAGAAAATGAGTGATTACAAGGTGAATCAGTGGGAAGCTCGTTTAGCGGAAAAAACAATTTTGTGTTTCGAAACGAAATCGAATAATACAGTGTTTTGTAGGCCTATTTTTTTAACATCCAAGATTCACAATGGCTTTATGGCTATGTTCGTAATAGGATGGGGCCCAAACCTTAGTTATCTGTGCCCTGACCACTGGTGGAAAGAGTGATTGTTTTTAAACTCTATAATCTTTGACCCGATCATGAATCAGAGGTTTAGAGTAGTATGCAAACCTTACATAGCAACCCCAAACAGCTCTCTCCAAAGGAAATTTCACAAGTGCAGCATTTAGGTTGTGATGTGTCATTTACTGTCCTACTCAGACCTTACAGTATTACATGAACCTGTGAATTGGCGGTGCCAAATTTGCAGGTTGATATTTCACATTGTTAATTTGAACACATGCTCTGCAAAACATCTTTTTACAGATGCAAAAAGACTACTTCAAACGAAAGGTTGAAGAGAAAGAAATCCTGGACCGTCTGCTGCCATTGATTGCCATACATTACACACTTGATCGAGTATTTAAAGTTGAATGAAGTAGAATAGCTTTGCCCACATTCTTTTCTTTGCAGGAAGGTCAGGAATATCCATCTAATGATGATGTGAATACCAGTACCGTCCAAAGTTATTATATGAATTAGAGCGGAGTGGGACGTGGAGCGTAAAGATTAAAGAATGCATTCTCTAATGCGATTTCCCCGCGATCATAATCCTCAGCTACAGAATGACGCTCTTCATCAGAGTGCTCTCACCAGTCACCAGACGACTACAGTCCACGGCCCAACGTCAGTAGGCAGACACATAAAAGTTAATGAGCAGGAGCTTACGATAACAATAGTCGCGCGATGTGCCATTATCGATGGACCAGCTGAATTCATCTGCCGGCTGCACCAGTAGGCTGAATCTTCGAAGTAACCATGCAGCTGGCAGCTTCACGATCATAATTCACAGACGCATGACTGTTCAAAGGATAACCTAGCTGGCGAATTGATTCGGACATGATCAAACTAGTCAGTAAACACCCCCTTCATATTTTCCGCGTGTCGCGTAAAAAAACATGATCGGTCCTCGAACACCTTGACACGCTACAAGATATGAGTCCCAACCACTCTATAATTGTGATTTGCACGTCCGCTTCATAATCTTAACGTTCAGGGGCGCCGATTATAAGCAGCAATGGAGGGAGCGGAACAATAGGAGACAATGCACACTTTCATATAAAGAGGGCAAGCAGACAGTATCGTCGAAATAACTTTGCAACTGGCCTGGTAATTATTCTTGTCCAGTGTACTCTAGGCAGTGACGTAGGCTCACCATGCCGGTTGAAGAATCCCCCCTCGCCGTACACGCGCATGGTATAGGACTATTGTTATATTTCGCCAATGTTTGTACTGCTTGGCTGTTCAACATAACCCTGCCTGCGCCTGAATATGGTAACTCTCACCAGTTTACATGGCTGGTATTCCCAGGGACTTTGATTCATTGCGCAACAGCGCTGTTATTAAACTTGGTCATGGAAATGTGAAATGGTGTCCACAGAACAAAAAAAGGGTAGTGAGGAAATTATTAGTTATCAAAGGAGTTTTTGAGTGGTTGGTTTGAATAGTTCATGGTAGGCTATTATTGTGACGGCTGTGGTCCCTGTTCAAAAAAACAAAGTACATGGTAGTTGTTTATTTATTGTAAGTACCATTATCCATGCTTTTGTAATAGAAAATACTAAATACGCAACACAGTTTCATGTCATTTCTACTTCCCTTCCCCCACTTTCTTTCTTTTGCCGTTTACAAAAATATGTAGGCATTCTATTATTCCTACATTATTGCGCCAATAGAATGAGGGGAGCCTTGAATGCCAAGTTGAAGTTTTTTTTTTTTGGGGGTGGAGGATGAACGTCCTGAAATAATGTGTGTTGTTGTCAGGCATTCCGAAACACTGTCCGTCACTAGCTTCTAGCTGTTCATATTTTTGCGGTTGTTTGTATTAATAAAAAGGTTGGTATAATGTTTCCTTCGTTTACTACTACAATCAAGGAAAATCAATCCAAGCCTCACTCAATCAAGTAAGAAATAGAAAATTTCAGAGAGAAGCACATAAGCTGTCGATACTGATGTTCACTATACTTGCTTTTGGGAAAATACCGTGTATTTATTGTTATATAGTACGTCCAAAGATTTACAACTGCTACTGATATAACTTTCCCACTGAGCCAGGCGAGATTTGGTTTTTCCAAATTAAGTGCCCTGGTTGTACATCACATTTGGCCTGCAAGCGAGTGTTTTTAACTCCGACCACTAAGTGCATTGGAGAGGGTGTCTTCCTTTTTCTGAGAGGAAGAAACACATGATATTTAGGGCAATACCCCCATGCCGTGAAGGCCCCTTTTGCCCTTTGCCGTTTCCGAGAGCATTGTATATTTCTTATACTGACAAAAGCATCTTGATTTGCGGACGTGGCAGGTGGCCACACGAAATATTCAAGTTCAAATGGCATGTAGGCTCCATGCATAGCGAAACTATAATGCGTTAGTCTAGACGAACAAAATTTGTCATTACAAAATCCATCTAAAATGTGTGTTGTGACGATGTCAATGTCAACGTCAAATTTAACAAACTGCCAGTGTTCAGGTGTCTTGGCCTTTCACACTTTGTGGTTCCTTTGAACTCGTAATAGGAGAGTGTTGTATTACATTATATCATGACTTATGGTTTGTCTCAACCACGACAAATTTGGTCATCACAAAAATGGCACCAATTCACAAGGGTCAAAAGTTCCGCGAACGGAGTTCAAAAAAGGTCAAGAATAAGATCAACGTTAAGTCACAACGGATGTAGTTCGCCTAGACGACAAAAACTTTCCCATAATGATATCCCCTAAAATGTTTCGTTGCCAAGAATATAGATTGTCCTATGGTGATTTGAATGCACCGGACCTTGACTTAACCCAAAAAAACAATAGGGTTCATCCTTCACAATACATGCAACCACACACCTGATATTGAACGGATAACATGTATGCGTTTGTTAGATGTCGTGCTGACAGGCTTTTTGAAATTTGCTCTCTGACCTGAATGCCCTTGAACCATAGGGGTCATCCTCTCGAATGTGCAACCCACTTTCCTGATATGATGTTGATACCTGTTTGCGTCCGTTAGATTCTTACTGACAAGGGTAGTCAACACACACACAACACACCGCACACACACCCACCACAACACACACACACATGAACAACACAAACCCACACCCACCACACACACACCATTATCGGAACATTGGCGATCCTCAGGCGCAAATAGCCTCGGTTTCGGGCTATAACTTGGTGAAAGTCTTATTTTGCATTATTATCCTAATAACTTATTTCCTAACCAATCCTAATGGGGCGCCAGTATTGAAAGATATTTGTTAGCTTTACAACAATAAATTTCTCATGACGTTGTAAATAAATTACGGGGTGCACTTTTTAATTAAATAATAGGAAACATGCGTCAAGTCAATGGGGCCTTCACGAAAATCGGAACACCCATAACTTGAGATAGATTCTTATCTCTAAAACATCTGTAACTTCCGAGTCCGGGCTCCGAAAATGCGGGGTGGAAGTTACAACAGTACCATATCATGGCTTTGTGGTAGTATAAACAGCAATCTGACTTGGTCCATTAGTCACGTTGCACTTTTTCGTCAAAAAAGAAAAATCGTTTATTTCTCCTGATCCTCGGTCTATTATGTCCTTTGTTTATCCGTGACGTCGCGGGGTCCGTCGCCCCTTGACCGAGAGTGAATAGCTTAATGACCCTCCTTAACACAGGTGCCACATTCTTGCGGTTCTACTGCGGACTGGGAAGTTATTTTATCGAAATTAACTGATTAATCATTCGCTTCTCTCATTTTTTTTCATTGTCGAATTCGGATCGCTGCATTAAAGACTGAATTAAACGCCATTATCACTGATAAAATCTGTTCAATTTCGACTGAAAACGACGACTCAAAAGTTTGATATGAATTCCGTTCAAAAGTTTGAAAAGTGGATCGTTTTTTAAAATATTTTCATTGACGGCCGCGATGCTCCGTTTTTACGTTTCCTGTGGAATATTTCTGAGAGAAATGTATGTATCCCACAACTTTTTCCTCCAGACATTTCATGTTTGTCAAGTATCAAATCTCTCCACGTCGACTGTTTTGAGTTTTACGTTCAAAAACTCAGTCATTACGATAAACCACCAAGGTTCAAAGACAAACTGGTTCAAGGAGATGCTCCCTTGGGGGAAAGAGGCGTGAGTTTTATGGCCGTGAATCGGCCGATCGGCCAGTCACTTGTCCACCGTTAAAGGGGCTTGCAAATTTAATGTTGAACGTGAAACCACAGAGCGCTCGGACAATGAACATGGGAGGTTTATTATTCAGGTGATGCTGCCGGGCGCAAGATTGCAAGGAAACGTTTGGGGCCGATTTATGTTCCAATATGACACACATCAACACACCCCCCCCCCCACACCGCACACACGCGCACGCAAAACAAACCACACACACACACCACACCACCACACACCACACACACACACACAGCACATACACACAACATACACGCGCGCGCACACACGCGCACACACGCAGCACACCACACACATACGCACGGTACGAGACCGACCTAATGAGATTCCTTCTGCCGTCGGCAAGGAATAAAGAAAACTAGGACAGGAACGAAATACGTGGAAAAACAGCTTCTATTAAAAAAAATAATTGAAAGGAATTGACGGGGCGGACGGAAATTGAAAATGGTCGGATGACTCCCCATTTCCATTGGGATATTAAAAAGTAGTACACAGAAGATGATGATTGAGCAAAGCGAAATACAGATGTAAAAAATTGAAAGAATATGGCCAACATCCACTAATGTGGTCGCAGCTGGTGATTGATATATGTGAACCATGGTGATGCAGCGGTTAAATATCGACAGGAAGGCCCCAACAGTAAGTGCACCAATTAGACATTTAGATAACACTGTGGGAGAGATGTTAGTTTCGATGGGATAAAATACTCTCGACACGTGCACAGAGCTTTCATGGAGCAGGGCATCACGACAGACTCCGAAGTGTTACACGACCAAAACATCGATCAGTTCACTTCCCCAGCTGTTGGAAATTTGCAAGAGGGGTTTCGCCACTTCAAGAAAATGTCCGAATAAGCTTTCAGGTGGAAGGGAATTATAATCTTACTGTAACTGAGTTCCAATTACGATCACTGTTTCACAGAACATGTCGGCAATCCGGTGAAGCTATGGATGAAAAAGGTAACAATTTTTTAATTTCGCGCAAGTGCTACCACTGTGCCAGGTGCGCTCCCGCGGTTTGCAAGCTAACACGGACTGGCAGTAAAGAGATGATAAAGTGTGCAGTTTTCCAGTGTGGGGAATATTTTCATGGGGACACTTTGTGTTAGCAGTCAATTGTAGCAACCCAGAAGACATCACGATATTTCACTCATGTGGGGGGTGGTCACCAACCAAATCATCGATATTTGTTCTTGTCATTCTACTTCACAGTAAAAATAACTCAAATCAAGCAATTATTTGGTTTTTGGCCCAATGCATTCCATTCGTTTATCATGGTAGGACTGTGTTTCGGAGATCGTTAAAAACGTGGCCTCATTTTAGTTAGGAAAACAAATTCAATCAGAATTCTGCAATTTTTAGATAAATTGCAGAATACCCGCAGCTTCGTCCAGACACTGCATCATTCTCAAGCAGTGCCAGCGTGCACCTCACTGTATGTAATTTTGAATGAAGTCGGAAGTTGATGGGTATTTGCCATTGCAAGACCCACCACAGAAATCCATTGTTGCTGACAATGTTCCTACCATAACATTGAGTCTTTGGAAGAATGTCAGGTCAAAGATAAAAGTTTGAGTCAAGTTCGAGTTATTTCTACTCAATTTGCCAAAACAAAACAATACGTCAAATACATCTTAAAAAAACAAGGATCTACACTTAATGATGGTCATTATATAAAGGAATAGCAAAGGAAGTAGAGGAAACAGAACTAAGTAAAACTTTCTTTTCTTTGGTCCCTGAAACTGCTGGGATACGAATTACGTAATAGAATACAACTCGAACCACTAACGCGATTAGTTACGCACAAAAGGTTAAGGACAGAGAGCAGGGGGGGGGGAAGGGGGAGCACAGAATAGATACCAATGTTCTCTATACAGAAGATATGTTTGTTTAGGATGAAAAGACGCGTTGTTTAATTTCCTCTTGAAATATTGTTGAGGCGTTCTTTCTAATCAATATTTTTAACGAGTTCCAAGAGTGGAAACCAGTAGCACGAATGTGGGACTGACCACGGGTCGTTCTATAATAAGGGTTACTTAGAGCATGTCGGGACGAGTGTAATATTCATGGTGTGTCGTTGAGAGTTAGTTAGTATGATAGAGTCATTAAAAGGGTCGGGGAGCATACCATGGTGGATGGATGGAATTTGTAGAGAAACATCCCCAACTGATAATCATATAATCGAACAGGTTGTGAAAATATTCATAGCATGAAATAAATTTTGTTTACCATGTCTTTATGGAACCATCACACATGTTGTTGCGAAAACAGTGTTTTGTAAATTATATAGACCATGGAGGGTTGTTCTATGCGTGTCCCCCACAACAGCAGGTTATAGGTGAGGTGGGGGTAAGATTAAGGTTTTTTTTTTATTATATACCATCGAGAATATCCCTAGGTAGAAAAGTTTACGCACGATTGATTTCTATTAAGATTCTTGTATATTAAATATTAAAGGAGATATTGTATACTTTTCCTTACTAACGTTTTTTCATTCTAAGACTATCAAAAACAGATTTCTTCAAAAAAGAATCATCATTTCAATAGTTATTCGTATTCTTAAATTAGGTAATTGTAATCTATAGTATTAGTTGACACCATTATGACATGCCACGTGCCTTGTCTTAATCTCATATCTTATGACCTGGTCTTGTGAGGGGTTAAATTCAGAGGAAAATGAGTAGATACAAGGTGAATCAGGAGTCCTGTTTAGCTGTGTGAAAACACAACAAGTTTTGTGTTCTCGAAATTCATGTGTAGGCCTATTTTGAAAATCCAGATTTCACAATGGCTTTATGGCTCTGTTCGTAATAGGATGGGCAAACTTAGTACTGTGCCTGACACTGGGAATGAAAGACCTGGATTGTAAAACTCTAGAATCTTTGTGACCATCATGAATCAGAGTAGAGTGCCAACTTACATTTAGACAACAGATCTGCAAAGGAAATGCACAGCTGCAGTCAATGTGATGGGTCCATCTATACTGTACTACCAGACCTACCAGTATACATGAACCTGTTAAGGTGCCAATTTGTCAGTTGATATTTCAAATTGTAATGACACAACCATGACTCTCACAACATCTTTTTACAGATGCCAAAGATAGTCCAACGAAAGGTTGAAGAGAATCCTGGACCTCGTCTGCTGCCCCAATGTGCCATACACACTATGATCGGTATTTAAATTGACATGAAGGTAGAATACTTTGCCAAACATTCTTTATTGCAGGAAGGTCAGGAATATCCATCTAGATGTGTGAAGTGTGGATACAGTACGTCCAAAAGTTATTATTATGAATTAGAGCGGTGGAGCGTAAAGAATGCATTCTAATTGCGTTTCACCGCGGATCTAATCCCCTCAGCTACAGAATGCGCTCTTCTATCAGAGTGCTCTCAACAGTCACTCAGACGATACCGTCACGGCCCAACGATAGTAGGCAGACACAATACAGTTATGAGCCAGAGGAAGTACGATAAACATCGTCGCGCGACTGGGCCATATCGGATGGACCCAGCTGCATTCTCAGCCGGCCAGTAGGCTGATCTTCAAGAAGTAAACATGCAGCTTCCAAGATTCAATACTTCACATACGCATGAGTTCAAAGGATTAACCTAGCGAGGCGAATTGATTCGGACAGTTCAAACTAGTCAGTAACACTCCTTCATATTTTCGAGTGCTGTCGCGTAATTTAAACATGATCGGTCCTCGAACACCTTGACACGCTACAAGATAATTGAGGCCCAACCACTTTAATACTGTGATTGCACGTCGCTTCAGTAATTTAAAGTTCAAGGAGGCAGATATAGCCAGCAATACGAGGGAGCGGAAACAATAGGAGACAATGCAAATTTCATAGAAAGGGGCAAGCCGACAGTTATCGACGAAATAATATGCCAACGGGCTGGTTTGGTAATTATTTCTTGTCCAGTGAAATATAGCGTGACGTAGCTCACACTGCCTTGTTTTGAGAGCACCCTCGCCAGTACAACAGGCTAGTGGGGTTATCCAGGGCTATTTTATTTCGCCATGTTTAGGCTTGGCTGATTCAACAATAACCCTGCCTGCGATGTGATATGGACTCTCACCAGTTACATGGTGGGTATTCCCAGGGACTATTCATTGCGCACAGCGGCTGTTATTAAAATTGGGCATGGGGGGAATGTGAAATGGTGTCCACAGAAAAAAAAAAAGGGTAATGAGGGAAATTATCCAGGTTATTCAAAGGAGTTTGAGTGTTGGGTTTGTGAATAAGTTCAGGGTAGGATATTAATTGTGAGGATGTGGTCTTGTTCCAAAAAAAAACTAGTACATGGTAGTTTGTTTATTTATTTGAATTAACATGATCCGCTTTGTAATAGAAATAACTAAATTAGGATAACACAGTTTTATGTAATTTCTACTTTCCTTCCCCCACTTCTTTTGCTACACAAAAATATGTAGGCATTCTATTATTCTACATTATTGCGCCAAAGATGAGGGGAGCCTTGAGCCAAGGTGAAAGATTGGGGTTGAGGTGAAGTTTTTTTTTTTTTTGGGGGGGGGAGGATGAAAGTCTCTGATGTGACAAAGTTGAAAAATAATTGTTGTTGTTTTTTTGTTGGTGGTCTCGGGCATTTTTCACGGCAATTCCGAAACGAAACACCTGGCCCCCAACCGTCACTAGCTTCTAGCTGTTCATATTTTTGCGTTGTTGTATTAAAAAAAAGGTTTGCGTGGTATAATGTTCTCGTTTACGAGCTAACAATCAGGAAGAATCATCCAAGTACTCAATCAAGGTAAGAACTAGAGAAAATCATGAGAGAAGCAAAGCTGTCGATACTGAGGTTCACTATACTGCTTTGGAATAATAAGTTGTTCATTTTATTGTTTATATAGTAAATTCCAAGATTTCCTGCTATGATTATAACTTTACCAAGCTGACGCCAGGCTGGTGTGAGAGTGTTTCTTTCCAATTATAAGTCGCTACATGGTACAACATGTTGGCCTGCAAAGCGAGTGTTTATCTAGACCAATAGTGCTGGGGAGGAAGAGGGGTGTCTTACTTTTTCTGAGAGAAGAAAACATGATATTAAGGGCAATACGCACATATGCCGTGAAGGCCCACTTTGCGTTCGAGAGCAGGGTATATTTTCCACTAACATTCGAGTTTGGCACTTACCAACATGCGATAGCCTAAATATCAGTGGGTGGAAGAGATAAATATTTTTACAGATGACGATCCCCCCTCGCTCTTGGGATGCTTTTCTTTCAAGTACGGTCGAATCGTTTCATAGCTGTGGAACTGTTACGTTTGATAGCGAAACAATGTTTAGGGGTCCTATATGCCTAGTGACAGTTATATTTTTTCAATGGTTTACCCTAATTAATTGAGTAACTTCAGAGACTCCAGTGAAGCAAACTGTATTTTCATGAGAGCACAAATGTAGCCGTTCTATCATATTACTTCTCAATTGTGTATCACATGCCATGGGGATTGCGTTGTTTGTAAAAATGAAAACGTTTCCCATCACTGCCGCGCGGACCCTCTTATTCGCCTCCAACTCCACAAATCACCGTTAGCTACTACTCGAGGCAGCAGCCGCACACGGAACACACGCTAGCGACCCGAAAAAGGCTGACCGGGCCCGGAGTGACGGTATTGGAATATCAGCTTTGAATTTTTCCGCTGACACGTGGCAGGTGTATATATTCCGCAGCTATATCACGCCAAACCCCCGGTCCACAGCTGACGAAATCATATAATCAAAGTAATTCCAGCTGTGGGCTGATCAGCCGCTGCGCAGCAAGCAAGACAGTTCGTTGCCTAGCCGGGGAAGGAGACGAGTGAAAGTTTTTTTTTTGACAGAATGGTTGGGGTTCGTGTTGTAGTATTGAAATATTGATGCGGCTGGAGGAAAAAAATCCATATCGCCTGGACTGTTTTACTATGGACTAGTGGAATACATGGAGGAGAGGGAAAGGGGGGCCTTATAGGCAGCATTGCAGCAGCGTATCCGCGACAAGTATACCGGTGAGGACAAACCCCCCTGAAAATATCGGGTGTCCCCCCCCGCTCCTACGCGCTGCTTGCTTGTTGCTTGGGCTTCTACCGGCCCGGGGCCGGGTACGGGAAACGGGGGCCGGCGACGGGATGGGAGCGAGGAGGGACCGGGAAGCGAGGATGGGGTGGAAGGGATGGATGGAGAAAAAAAATATCTCTGCATCGGTTTCCAAGGAAAAATAGCTAGTTAGGTAGGGTTGATGCATAAAATAGTGGCGTTTATGACATCTCACACTTAATATTGAACCACAATACACATAGCACCCAAATGTATCGAGAATAATAATACAAGTTAAAATGTTTGGAAGGAAAAGGGAGACACTAGGGAGTAAGACCATGTGGGCGGACGGGGGACATGCACCATCCGAATTTTTAACAATGCTTCCATTGACGTTGTTACCCGTTAAACTTTTCACACAGTAAAATTTTGAAAATGTGGCCTATCCCTCCCCACTTTTGGAGAGGGTGGGGTGACGTCATGATTGCATACCCCCTTCTACACGCAAAACCTATTCACCCCTCTTCAACGTTCAAACAAATTTGCTAAAATCTGCTTAGTAATTACAGGCTAAAGTCGTATGACGGCATCAGCAGGTACTATATGCCATCTATTCGAGCAGCGGCATTACGTACATAGGCAAACACATCAGAATCGTCACGGGTAAAAAAATTTTGTTTAGTACACATCCCTACCCAGCCGGCATCGTAGCAGTCAAGCCAGGTGGGCAAGCCAAGCACAATTTTTGACCAACCAATGTCGGATGTTCTAACCCCTCCCGATATCTCGTTACGCTCCCAACTCCCTGATTCTAGAGGCACTTGGCAAACTCTTAACATATAGTCATCTCTCGTTTGGCCAGTTGCGAAACATCGAATTATCTGCGATTTGCTTAACGTGGATCAGGATTAGAACTACTTGTTTCACGCGATCGCCACGTGGGTAGTCCCCCGTAGTAACTAGAAGTGAATTGCGGCCCATAGATTAGGATTTCCAGGGACCTAATAGCCCAGTGTGTTGATCTTCTCTTCGCGCTAAATTTTTAGTAGGGGCAGAGGCCTAGTGGCATGGAAGAGAAAATAGAGCAGGACTTGCCCATAACTCTCGCTCCGTCTTTCGCGATTAATCTTGGTAGTCGTAGTTGAGTGTTCTCGTGCGTCGTGATTGATTTTTTAGACATGGGGGTATGGAATAAGAGAAGTAGACTAATGATACCCAACAAATATGATTCATTGCCTTGGAGAAGGGATGTTATTTTAAACGGAAGGCACTGTTCTCGACTTGAGAGACCTCTGCGTACTCACATCTAACCGAAACATTGGGAGCAGGGCTTGAGTTGAATTCGTACTTTGGATGTTTACGATGAAAAGGCAAGAACAGAAAATATAAAAACTTTTTGTTAATAAGAGTGCAAAACTATGAACAGCAAAACAGTCTGCAACCTAAAATAGCATCCCGATTTCTGAAGGTGATACTATATTTTCCCACAACTAAACCCTCGTTTCATTGTTTGCCTGTGTATATCGGATACTATAAGCTGACCCAGCCGGCCCATCAGGCATTCCCATTTTGTCAGGTACACGCTCCCCCAGCAAAACAAAACTTTTTAAAACGTTTTCAACAAGTTCTAAAATGTTTAGCATATGTTTCTGAAACAACGTTTTTTGTTGATAACATGAATGTTGCAAAAACGTTTATGAAAACGTTGTAAAAAAAAGTTTTGAGAAAAAGAAAATGTATTTAGCAACAATTTGTTTTATTTGATATTAGAGTAAACAGAGGACCAAGGAAGCCGAGCGATAAACTAACAAACTCCGACATACTAGCTCAACCTAAACCTGGTTTGGAGGAACTGTTTTGTCGCAAAGGTTATGGAACACAATTTTTGGAAAACATTAAAAGGTTTCCAAAACGTTTTATTAAAAAGTTTGGTAAAAACGTTTTAAAAACATTTTCCTACTCTATGTTACTCTCAACAAAAAACCTTTTTTCAAAAAATTTGTTGAAAATGGTTTTGAAACGTTGCTTGTGTTTGTAGGGTCATTATGACCACAATATATTTGAACAAGTGGATTTTTTTCCATGGAAAACCTCTACAGTAGCTAGCTCTCTGAAATTAACGGAAGGTGTGAAAGAGAGAAAACTGTTTGGTTACCAAGTTACGACAATATACAATACATTTAAATTTATTTGGAAAGCACTGGCTGACCCGTACTTTCTATGAGATCCTCCACGGCAAAACATATTCTTCATTGACACACACCACAACTGCTTTTGGACCCGCAAGTCTAGCCCCCCCCCCCCCTCCCCTCCCTCCCCCCTCCCCCCCTCCCCCCTCCCCCCGTTTTCAACATGCTTAGTACTGTTACTGTGCCCCGTTGTTTATATCATAATATTGTGGCTTTTCAGGTCGTACAGACCTAAATGACATGTTAGAGGCCCCCAATATTATAAATTTTTTTTCACATTAAGGGGGCTGGGCAATTAAGGGGGGGCAGGGGCATCGGGCAATTAATGAGGCAATTATTTTTCAACAATATAAAGCGCTAGAATGAGAATAAATATCGATAAATGCTAGAATTAGGGATAGTAGAATGAGAAATGAGAGTAGAATTTAGATATGAATAGATAGATGAGAATTATTAAAGAATATAAGAACAGAATATAATCTGTCATCGAGGCCATTAATAATAAAATCTTGCAGTATGACCTTATAAAATTGGAAATACATGTGATTGAAACATAAAATCACAGCAGAACAAAGTCACAGAAACATGAATGCAATACTAGATCTCAACCATGTTCCCATCTTATTTTATTCAACTCTCACCCCCTCCCTCCCCCCTCCCTCTCCCTCCCCCCCCCTCCCCCCTCCCTCTCCCTCCCCCCGTCCTCCCTCTCTATCCTCCTCTCCTTCCCTCATCCCTCCCTCCCCCCCCCCCCCCCCCCCCCCCCCCCCACCTCCCTCTCCCTCCCCCTCCTCTTCACCAGGAATGCACTCACTGGGAAGTCTAATTAGGCAGTTACTACACCAATCAGCCGCAAGTTTATGCAGGGGTTCGTGCGAGCGAATTCTTGAGGAAATAACTTGGATCGGTTCCGAACAAATGTCACTCAGCTATGTGTCCTTCCATTGCTTGGACTTGTTTAATCTGCGCCACATGCGACGGTTCTGTCGTTGTATCCGCCAGCCATTGATCAGAAAAACCAGCCGATGATTCATGACCGGAATGCTTTTTGATCGGCACGTGAGAGCGGCGACCGTGAAACGTCGACCAGCTTCCACACTGGATCTACGAGACTACTACCCTGGCTACACGGAATCGTATTGTTGCAGCGATAGCTGGTTAAGGCGATTTTCGGACTGGGGAAACGCGCCGACCTATTTCGAGGTTGGGATGTTTGCCTATGGGTGTGGAGAAAGGGGAAGGGGGAACACAGTGACAAAATTGTTTCTCTTGATTCCCTTCCGTACTACAACATGACATCGTAAAGACAAAAAGGTCACAATCATGGAACACATTATTATTATTATAATGGGCACAGAGAAAGATTTTGTGAAAAACAGAGGGGTTGGGGATAGTACAAGATTATATTGTAAAGAACAGAGTTGACAATGCTGAAAAAATACCAAATTATTAATATTACTCTCTAAATCCCTTGGAGGAAATTAGGGAAACTCTGAAATTCAGAGTGAATATCGTCTCTTTCTCAGAGTGCAAGTTGTCAACAATTAAGGTGAATTATGATCGACAGATGCATACATATGCTGTAGAACCACGTGTAGTTACTATGGAAGCTACCTCTATTCTCTACTCACGAAAAATGCCGGGAACGCAGTAGCCGCCCAATTACGTGCATGTGAAAGCGATTCCACAAGCCGATCGTTTATTCAGTACAATGGATTGCATTTTCGATCAATATTGGCTGCAAGATATCTCGCTGATTGTAAAGTGTGAACCAAGAATTTTCATGGGCAATCATTCGCCTTCTCTCAATACATGGAATAGCAAAGAGAAGAATTCAAGTGCCGTGCTCTCTTCAACGGTCAATAGCGTGTAGGTAAATTGCACGCAGCCCGTGTTTGTCCCACGATGGGTACGGTACGGCACACGAACGACCAACCGATGTGCCCTGGTTTTGACAAAATTTCCGGGACTGTCACGATGTTCATTTTGCTATCCAAACGGAACAAAACAATATTTACGTGTTCTTAATAGGAGGATTTTATTTTTGCACGGGCGATGGATGTCAATTAGAAGGGCAAAAACATTAGACAGAACAATTACATTAGCTGGGAGATTCGTTAGCCACCAGTAAAACTATTTTTACTCCCAGCGCCCGGCTATGCTCGGAGATCTTCAGGTCCGAGTCCCTCACAAAAGTCTGTCTGAAATCTTCAGCTGATATGGATGGGACTCTCCGATTGTTGACTAATGAATGCTACTAACAGCCGGATTACGTGTGATATTGGTGGGCCAATTTATTCAATTCTGATCAATAGGGCCGACTCTAGTGTTGCGCCCACAACTGGTTAGGTACCCTTTGTTCACTCCGCTCGACTGCGTTTTGTGGACAATGGAGCGCATTCTTGGATTGCGATGAAATCGCCCGCAAAATGAATGCGATGGGGGCGGTGATCGCGGGGGAATGCGATTTATATAGTAACTTTGGGACGGTACGGTAGTTAAAACTACAGGTATAGCATTTTAATGAAGTGTCAGCCTAAAGTAATGATGCTAGTTTGTCAATTGTAGGACACACACTTTGAAATCCGCATGGGGGGAGCCATTTGTCAAATAGATGAGAATTACAATTTTTGTAACATTGATGCATGGCTCAACTCCCAGATATGATTTATGAAGATGACGGTCTAGCTGAGTGGTAGGTCGCTTTCTCTGTCATTTTCAACATAGAAACAGGGAGATCATGGGGACTACCCCAGAGTCAGCTTTTGTGACTGACCTCTTGGGGAGTGATGCACATCGAGTCATTTTGGATTGAACAATGACCCACTTTGACTGACCCTGCCCAGAGTATTGGGGTGCAATCAGCCATGCCTAGTCCATTTCCTTGGTTCTTAGTGACAAGGCATTAAATGGACACTTTGAATACCTCCTGAATCGAACACATTCCAATTTAGCCGCAGATCCATCGAAGTAAACCAAAAGCCTCAATTTTCCCGCTGTGGCAAATCTCCCATGTCACTACAATAATCTGGTAGTCATTTCATTTTGACGTTCCCATCAAACTGCTATCTTTCCAGCTCCAGAAGTAGGTGTTCAACACATTGCAAGCAGCAAGAAATACTAGTAGGAGTACAGTAAACGGTTCTCGCACCTTTAGGACTACTCTTGAAAATTGAACTTAGCTGAATATCAGGAAATATCTGGAAACGCGGATTGACCTTTGTCGACCTACATATCTGGACTGTGCTTTTCTATACATTGAAATATTGTATATTTACTATAAGGACAGTCTTAGCCAACTGCCATGCAAAGGCAAGTGGGAGAAGATGCCTGGCAGTGGTTACTCACCTACATAAAAATAACATGGAGACGAGTACTTTTGGAGATCATCGAGAGTCACATTGTGTATTTGAAGATCAAATTTCCATAAATTATCACAGCCACATATCGCACCCAAATCTTTCCCCTACTGAGAATTGAAGTTGAATGGAGCACGCTCGAAACCCATGTGTTTTGCATGTTCTCCTTCCCTGTTTCAATTTTCTCCAGCGGCAACCTTAGCAGAATCGGACAACCTGCAGAATGCGTAGAGACTGGCTGAAGGACACAGATAGCTCGACTACAGCTATAACGTAGGATGTGAGCTCTTCCTTAGGTCATCACCTGACTGCCCTTAGATCAGCTGGAGTATCATTGAATCCATGTACAGCAGAATTTTATAGGAAGAAAAGACTTGTGCTCGGTTGTTGTATTTGGACACTTTACAGTTGTGCATGTGTAAGTGTGTATTCACTGGGTTTGTAACCCCATTTTAACGTTTATTAACAGTTGGCAAGGAGAGCCATATTAGTTCAGGATGTTGGGTTAGGTGCAATTTGGGTTCTAATCTGAAATTTGACCCAAAGATGGGGAAATACAAAGTTATATCGCAAACCAAGGTGAATTGTTGATTCCTGGCGTCACAAAAGACTTGTGTGATCAATTATTCGATAAAAGTAGAGGAGTGACAGCTCCTTTTTTGTCAAAATAGTGAAATCAAAATTTCGTTTGTTTAGACCACACACAATGAATTGCACATTGTCAGAAAATTGTCATAAACCATAGTATAACCTACAAAATTACTCATTAACCATGTGTTTTTCAGTTTTGATTCCTTGCCAAAGTCAGAGGAATATATGAAGTCATGAGCAGTGTGTGTGTATGTGTTGTATGTAAAGCTGGGCTTGTGAACGATTAACTCGACCCCACCTGGATGGATGAAGCTCATACTTGGTATGTGGTTCCCACATGATGAGGTACATGAACCCTATTGTTTTGGGGCAGGTCGATGTCATCCTGAGGTCACCAGATGGTCAAAGTTCGGAAAACCTTGTGAACAAGATAAGGCCAGAATGGTTTGTATGATCAGGTTCAAAATTGCTGTGTAGCTTTCTAGCCTTTCTTATGGGGAGTACAGGAACCAGATTGACTTTGGTATAGGTCGGGGAGTGATGTTTGTGAAACATAGAAAATTAGGAAACGTCCCCAAATATTTGGCCCATTTTGGCTCGTGAACACGATAACTCAACCCCAACTGATGGGTGGAGAGCTCAATTGGTATGTGTGTTCCCTGATGAGTACATGAAACCCTATCTCTGGTGGTAGATCAGAGGTCATGATGAGTATGGTAAAACAAAACCTACTTCGCGGGGTCACACAACTATTCACATTTTCCATCCCCGATCATCAAAAGCCACAAACTTCATAGGAGTTATGTCACAAACTTACTCACCACCCACAGTGAAAATGAACAAATTGAGCAGCTATATGATTTGGTATCAAAGTTGAAAACACTGTGTATGGAAATTTTTCGGCAAAATGCGGAGGAACGCTTTATAATGAGTGAAAAGTCAATGCAATTCAACGTTAGCAAAATAAGCAAAACTAGTCGTCACGCAAGCCCACAGACACTGTGAACAAGAAATTGTGAGGATGCCACACACACTCCTGGTTTACATGGACCCAATGGATTATCCTCAGCAAGTCATGAATTTGTAGCGTTGCGTGAATATTGCACATCCGTAATGTTAAGTACTTTTTTTGGCCATTTGAGTCGCTGTGACAAAACACGCGATGGTAGGAAAGTTATGGGAAAATCCGTCTTATGGATTAACAAAATTGATCGTTCCTTTCTCACAAATCGAGGGCAAGAAAACATGTAATGTGCAAGACTGGATATGTAGTTAATAGACTACAGGTTAACAACTTGCAATGAATTTCGGAATAATACAAAATCTTCGATGGAGGCATGTTGTGGGGATAGCATCGCACAGTTTGGCGCTACTCCATTATACATGAAACCCTATAGTTTTGAATTCACCAGGGGCCAAGTCTGGAAATCCTGGAATAAGTGTTGTAGCTATCTTATCAAGATTATAGAAACCCCCATTGGTTGTGAGTTGGGAAAAATGTTGACCACTGGTGAAAGAGCTGATTGTTAAAACTCTATAATCTTGTGACCATCCTGATCAGAGTAGAGTGCCAACCTTACTTTAGACCAAACAGCTCTGCAAAGGACTTCACAAAGTGCAGCATATGTTGATGTTCATTATACTGTCCTAACCAGACCTACACATTATACATGAACCTGTTAAGGCCAATTTGTCATTTATATTCATCAATTGTATTGCCACCTCTCTTCACAACATCTTTTTACAGATGCAAAATAATACTTCCAAACGAAAGGTTGAGAGAATCTGACACTTCCTGTGCTGCCTTGCTGCATACACGACTCTATCGAGTTTTAAAGTTGAATGAATGTTGTACTTTCAAAACACATTCTTTTTTCTTTGCAGGAAGTTCAGGAATATTCCATCTAATGATGAGTAATACAGTACCGTCCCAAAGTTATATAAATATGAAAACAAAAAAAAACAAACAAAAAAAAAATTAGAGCGCTGAGCGTAAAGACATGCATTCTTTGCGATTTTCCCCCGCGTCATAAGCACCCTCAGCTCAGCATGCGCTTTTATTCAGAGTGGTCCCACCTGTCACTCAGACGACTACCGTCACGGCCCACCGATCAGTAGGCCACCATAAAAAAAACGTTAATGATCAGGGGGGGAGCTTAACGATAACAATAGTCACGCGATGGGCCATTATCGATGGACCAGCTGAATTCATCCGCCGGCCAGTAGGCTGCTTCGAAGTAAACATGCAGCTTCCAAGATCAATATATTCACATACGCATGACGGTTCAAAGGATACTAGCATGGCTGAATAATTGATTCGGCAGATCTAAACTAGTCAGTAAACAATCCTCAATTTCGCGTTTTGTCGCGTGTAAAACATGATCGAGTCCTCGAAAACACCTGACACCGCTACAGGATTAATGAGTGCCCAACTACTGCTAATACTGTGATTTGCACGTCCGCTTCAGTAATCTAACGTTAAGGCACGCCGATTATAGCAGCAATAGAGGGAGCGGAACAATAGGAGACAATGCACACTTTCATATAAAGAGGGCAAGCAGACAGTATCGCCGAATAACTTGCCAAAGGGCTGGTAATTAGTTCTGGTCCAGTGATACTATAGCCGTGGACGTAGCTCCCACATGCCTGTTTGATGAATCACCCCTCGCCAGTACACAGGCAGTGGTTATCAGGGGACATTTTATTTCGCCATGTTTACTGCTGGCTGTTAACAAACCCTGCCTGCGCCTGATTGGGACTCTCACCAGTTTACATGGCTGGGTATTCCAAGGGACTCATTCATTGCGCACAGCGGTGTTATTAAATTGGTCATGGAAAGTGAAATGGTTGTCCACAGAACAAAAAAGGGTTAATGAGGAGAAAATTATTCAGTTATTCAAGGAGTTGTTTGAGGGTTGGGTTGAATAAAGTTCATGGCTAGGCTATTAATGGTGACGGCTGTTGGTCTCTGTTCCAAAAAAAAAAAGTACATGGTAGTTCGTTATTTATTATAATTAAATTTGATTCCAGGCTTTGAAAGAGAAAATAAATAAAACGATAACACAGTTTCATGTCATTTCTCCTCCTTCCCCCCCTTCTTTTGCAGTTACAAAAATATGTAGGATTCATTATTCTACTTATTGCGCCAATAGATGAGGGGAGGCCGTGATGCCAAGGTGAAAGTTTTTTTTTTTTTTGGGGGGGGGGAGGAGATGAACGTCCTGAATAATGTTGTTGTGTTGGTCAGGAAATTCCGAAACACTGGCCCGTCAATAGCTTCTAGTGTTCATATTTTGGCGTTGTTGTATTACTAAAAAGGTTGGATAATGTTTCTCGTTTTACTACAACAATCAAGGAAGAATTACCATCCAAGCCTTATCAATCAAGTAAGAAATAGGGGAAAATTTCATGAGAGAAGCAAGCTGTCGATCCTGATGTCACTATACTTGCTTTGGAAAAACAGTTTGTATTTCTGGTTTATATAGTAATTCCAAGATTAACACTGATCCTGATAAACTTTCCAAGCTGAGCAGGTGAGTGAGATGGTTCTTTCCAATATTAGTGCTATGGTTTACACACATGTTGGCTGCCAAGGCGAGTGTTTTACTCAGACCACTTAGTGCATGGGGAAGAGGGTTGTTTCCTTTTTGGGGAAGAAAAGGAAACCATGATAATAAGGGCAATTACAGCCCAGCCGTGAAGGCCCCATTTGCGTTCGTGAGGGCATGGTATATTTTCACTAACATTTCGAGTTTGGCACTTACAACCATTTGCCTAGCCTAAATATCAGTGGGTGGAAGAGATAATTATTTTTTACAGAGGACGATCCCCCACTCAGCCTCTCTCCTGGGATGATTTTCCATTTCAAGTACATGTCGAATCGTTTCTAGCCTGTGGACTGTTACCTTTGAAGCGAAACAAAAATGGGTAGGGGGTCATATATGCCTATTGACAGTTAATATTTTTCAAATGTGTTGAACCTAATTATTGAGAACTACAGAGACTCCAGTGAAATGCAAAATGATATTTTTCATGAGGGAGAACACAAATGTAGCTTTCTAGCAATATTATTCTCAATTGTTATCACTGCAGCCATTGTGCTTCGTTGTAAAATGAAAAAGTTTCAATCACTGCCGCGCGACCCCATTCGCCTCCAACTCACAAATCAACACGTTAGCTACTACTGCGACCGGCCAGCCGCGACTACGGACCGCACCGCTAGCGATCCCGAAACGGATCTGACGGGAATGATGACGGCATTTGGAATATAGCTGAATTATTCTGCCTGAACACGTGGCAGTTGTATATTATTACGCATGCCATATCACGCCCAACCCCCGCTCCACAGCGAATCAAAGTCATTCCACTGGGGAAGAATCACCGGAGCTGCGCAGGCAAAAAGTTCGTTGCCTAGCCGATGAAGGAGACGAGTGAAAGTTTTTTTTTGCAGAATGGTTGGGGTTCGTTGTGTATTGAACATTGATACGGCTGGCAGGAAGTCATATCCCTGTCTGTTTTACTATGTACTAGTGGAATACATGGGGAGAGGAAGGGTTATAGCAGCCATTGCAGCAGCATTATCCGCGACAAGTACTACCGGTGAGGACAACCTGACACAATAGCGGATGTCCCACCCCCCGCTCCTACCGGCCGATGCTACCGGCCGGGAGGCGAAAAATCTGCATCGTTCCAAGGAAAAAAAAGCTAGTTAGGCTAGTGGTTCATGCATAAAATATGTGGCGTTAATGACTCCCACACCTTAATATTTGAACCATACACAAGCCAAATGTATCGAGCATAACACACGTTAAAAGTTTGGAAAAGGGACACTAGGGCGTCAACATGTGAGGGACGGGGGACATGCCCCCTCCGACTTTTTACAATGATCCCATTGACGTTAACATGGTCACACAGTAAAATTTTGATAATGTGGCCATATCCCTCCCCACTTTTGAGAGGGTGGTGACGCCATGCTGCTCCCCCTTCTACACACAAAGCCCTTAATGCACCCTCTCACGTCAATCAACTTTGCCCAAATTGATTAGTATACAGGCTACAGCGTATATGACGGCATCAGCAGGATATATATGCCATTCTATTGAGCTGATACGTACATAGGGACAAACACATCAGAACGATCACGTGTAAAACAAAATTTTGTTTAGCGACAGCCCTCCCCAGCCGAGCCACAGTGGGCAGCATCAATTGACCAATGTGGATGTTCTATCGCGTCTACGGCCCCCAACTCATGATATAGAGGCACTCATTAAACATTATAGTCATTCCTCTCGTTTAGCAGTTGCGAAACATTCGATCATGCCGAATTTGCTAACGTGGCTCAGGATAGAAACTACATTGGTTCACGATCGCCACGTGGCGTAGTAGTGATGCGGCCCCTAGATGTCCAGGTACCTATAGCCATTGGGTGTGCTCTTCATCTGTGCGCTACATTTTTAGTAGGTGCAGTAGGCTACGTGGCATGGCAAAGAAGAGGGAGGGGAAAACTAGAGCAGACTGCCATAACTCGGCTCCGTCTTTCGCGATAATTTTGGTTGTGAGTGCGTCAGTCGATTTTTTAGACAGGGGATATGGAATAAGGCCGTAGAATATATGATACCACTCAACAATAGCGATTCATGCTTGGCAGACAAGGGGATGTAGGATGTTATTAAAAAACGGAGTGCTACTGTTCCGTCTAAATTGAGTACCTCGGCTACTCACCTTGCTTACCGAAACCTTGGGAGGGCTGAGTTGAATTCTACTTGGATCGCCCTTAGGGAACAAGAAAATATACAAACCTTTTGTAAAAGAGTTCGGGCAAACAAAACTATGAACACAAGCAAAACAGTCGGCAACTATAAATAGCATCCGATTTCTGAAGGTATACTATATTTTCCCCACAACCTTAAAACCCTTTTTCATGCTTTCATGTTGACTATATCGCTACGTATAGGCATACCAAGCCGGGCCCATCAGTCATCCCATTTGTAAGGCTACACGCTCCCCCAGCAAACAAAAACTTTTTAAAACGTTTCAAAACAGTTCCTAAATATGTTTCGCCAATGTTCCTGAAAAACGTTTTTGTTGAGTAAAAGGAAAATGTTGCCAAAAAACGTTTATGAAAAGTTTTACAAAAACGTTTTGAGGAAAATGGTTTAGGCAACATTTTTGTTTTATTTTGATATTTATGAGTAACAGCGCAGACCAAGGAAGCCGAGCGATAATCTAACAAACTCCGACATTACTGCTCAACAGAAACAGGTTTTGGAGTAACTGTTTTGCCGCAAAGGTTTATGGAACAATTTTTGGAAAAAAATTAAAAGGTGTTTCCAAAACTTTTTATTAAAACGATTTTGTTAAAACGTTTAAAACATTTCCTACCATCTTATGTTACCTCAACAAAAAAACCTTTTCAAAACATGGTTGAAATGTTTTTGAAACGTTGCTGGTTTGTAGGTCCCTTGATTTGTACCCCACCTATATATATTTGAATACAAGATGATTTTTTCCAGTGGGGAAAACTCTCTACAGTAGCTAGCTCTGAAATTTTAACGGATTTGTGGGAAATAGAGGAAAATGTTTGGTTACCAAAGAGAGTACCGACATATAAATACATTTAAAGTGTGGAAAGCACTGGTCTGCACCCCTACTTTTGAGAGAGATCCTCCCACGCATACATATTCTCCTTGACACACACCAACAACTGCATTTGGAACACCAGCAGTCTAGCCGATTACACCAACTCACCCACACCTGCCCAGCTTTCAACATGCTTTAGCACGTGCCCCTTGTATATCATAATATGTCGACTTTTCAGGTCGTACAGGACCTAAATTACATTTAGAGGCATATTAAATTTTTTTAAACATAAGGGGGCAAATTATTTCAACCAATATAAAGCGCTAGATGAGAATCAAAGATAAGAATAACTTGTCATCAAGGCCATTAATAATCAAATCTTGCAGTATGACCTTATATAATGGCACACATACATGGTTGAATTGCAACATAAAATCACCCACAGAACAAAATCACAGAAAAATGCATGCAATACTAGATGCTCAAACATGGTTCCCCCATTTTATTTTATCACTCCTCCCCCCCCCTCCCTCCCACCCACCCCCCTCCCCCTCCTACCCTTTCCCCCCCCCTCCCTCTCCCTCCCCACCTCTTCAAGGAATGCCCTCACTTGCGAAGTATAATTAGGCCTGTACTACCCAATCAGTCCTCAAGTTTATGAAGGTGTTCGTGCGAGCGAATTCTTGGATGGAAATAACTTGACTGGTTCCGAACACATGTCAATCAGCTGTAGGTCTGCTTGCTTGACTGTCAATATTTGCGCACATGGAAAGGTGCTGTCGTTGGTCTCCGCCCAGCCATTGATCAGAAAAAGCCCAGCGAGATCACTGACCTGGAATGTTTTGAGCGGCACGTCGAGCGCGGCGACCGTGATGAAAAAGTTTCGCCCAGCTGCCACAATTATCTACTAGACTACTACCCTGGCTACACGGCATCGTATGTTGGCAGCGATAGCTGGTTAAGGCGATTCTCGGATTGGGGGAACGCGCCTGGACTATATTCGAGGTGGGGATGTTTGCCATGGGTGTGGGAAAAGGGGGAAAAAGGGGGGGGGAAGGGGGAACACAGTGACAAAAATGTTTCTCTTTTCATTCCATCTTCATACTACAACATGAAATCATCGTATAAAGAACAAAAGTTCACAATCATGGAACACTTATCGAGTATTATTACGGGCACGAGATTTGTTCGTGGAAAAACCAGAGGGGTTGGGATTTGGTGATAGTACAAGATGATATTGTAAAGAACAGAGTTGACAAATGAAACAAATACAATTATTAATATTACTCGCTAAATCCCTTGGAGTGAAATTAGTGACAACTCTGAAATTCAGAGTGAAATATCGGAATCTTTCTCAGAGTTTCAGTCAACAAGTAAGGTTAATATGATGACAGACGGCATACATATGTGTACCGAAACGGGTAGATATACTATGGAGGAAGCT
This sequence comes from Sclerodactyla briareus, assembly GCA_026419785.1. Taxonomy (NCBI): domain Eukaryota; kingdom Metazoa; phylum Echinodermata; class Holothuroidea; order Dendrochirotida; family Sclerodactylidae; genus Sclerodactyla; species Sclerodactyla briareus. The sequence goes on from JAODTK010002532.1 coordinate 308,752, forward strand.
AACTATATATCATACTCACGACACATGGCAGGGCATGCAGTTTTAGCCGCCCAATGTACGTGTATGTGAAAGCGATTCCACAAGACGATCGTTTATTACAGTACATGGATGCATTTTCGATCAATATTTGCTGTCAACTATCTCGCTGCTGTAAATGGTGAAACAAGGAATTTTTCATGGGCAATCATTTCGCCTCTTAAATCCAATGGAATAGAAGAGAAGAATCTCAAGTTCCGTGCCTCTCTTCAATCTTTCAATAGCGTGTATAAATTGCCTAGCCCGTGTTTGCCCACTGATGACGGTACGGGAAAACGAACAACCAACCGACTGTGCCCTGGTTCTTGACAAAATGTCGGGACTTTCACGATTTGTCAATGTTGATATCAAATTGAACAAACCAATAATTTTAAGTGTCATTAATAGGAGGGATTTATTTTTTGCACGGCGATGGAGTCACTACGAAGGGCAAAACATTAGACAGCACAACATTAGCTGGCGGATTCGTAGCCACCAGTAAAAACTACTTTTTACTCCCATCGCCCGGCTTACGCTCGGAGCTCTTCAGGTCAGATTCACTCCCACAAAAGTCTGTTGACATCTTCAGCTTATTATGGTGGACTCTCCGATGGTTCACTAATGAAGGTCTAACGCCGGATTACGTGTGCTTTGTGGGGCCAATTTTTTCAATTCTGCTCCAATAGGCGACTCTAGTGTGGGCCCACAACTGGTACTCATTTGTTCACTCCGCTCGACTGCGTTTTGTGGACAATGGAGCGCATTCTTGGGTTGGCGATGAAATCGCCCGCGCCAAAATGAAGCTGAGGGAGCGGGATCGCGGGGAATGCGGAGTATATAAGTAACTTGGGACGGTACTGTAGTAAACTACAGGGTTATAGCACTTTTACTGAAGTGTCAGTCCTACAGTTATGATGCTAGTTTTCAATTTGTAGGACACACCCTTTGAAATCCGCATGGGGTGAGGCATTTTCAAAGATGAGACATTACAATTTTTGTACATTGATCCATGGCTCAATCTCCCAGATCTGGATTTATGAAGATTACGGTCTAGCTAGTAGGTCAGCTTTCTCTGTCAGTCCACTAGAACAGGGAGATCATGGAGACTTCACCCAAGACGTCAGCTTTGCGGCCTGACCTTCTGAGGGCAGGATGCACATGCGTCACTTGGATGGGACAATGACACTTTTGACTGAACAGGCCAGAAGTATGAGGGTGCATCATGCAATTGATAGGTCCATTATCCTTGGTCTTAGTGACCGGCCTTAAATGGACAATTTTGAATACATGAATCGGAATCCACATTCCAATTTAGCCTCAGCTCCATCGAAGTGACAAAAGCCTCCATTTCCCGCATGTGGCAAATCTCCCAGGGTCACTACAATAATCTGGAGTCATTATGGAAAGTTCCCAATCACTGCTGATCGTTCCAGCTTCAGAAGTAGGTGTTCAACACTTGCAAGCAGCAAGAAATACTAGTAGGAGTTACAGTAAACTGTCTCGCACCTTTAGGACTACTCTTGCAAAAAAAAAACATTGAACTTAGCTGAATATCAGGACATATCTGAAAAAAGCGGTTACCTTGCGACCTACAATATCTGACTGTGCTTTTACTATACATTGTAAATATGTATATTTACTATAAGTACAGTTCTTAGCCAATGCCGCAAAGGGCAAGTGGGGAGAAGATTTGCGCAGGTTACTCACCTATCATAAAATCCCCTGGAGAGAGGGACCGTTGTAGTCTATCCGCGGTTCACATTTGTGGTTTGAAGATCAACATTTCCATAAGTATAAGCACCTATCGCACCCACTATCTTCCATTACAGGAATTGAAGTTGAAAGTTTGTGAATGGAGCACTCTCGAAAAACACCAGTGTTGTGCATTGTTCTCCTTCCCTGTTTCAATTTCCCAGCTGCAACCTTAGCAGAACTCAGGGACAACCTGCAGAACTGCGTAGGGGCTGAAGGCCACAGATAGCTCGACTACAGCTATAACGTCAGGATGTGAGCTTCTTTCCTTAGGTTCATCCACCCCGACTGCCAGGATCAGCCTGTGAGTATCATTGTTGACCTCCATGACAGCCAGGAATTTTATGGAAAGAAAGACTTGTGCTCTGTTGTATCTTGGACACTTTACAGTTTGTAGCATGTGAATGTGTATTCACTGTTGACCCCATGTTTAACGTTAATAAGTGGCAAGGAGAGCCATATTAGTTCAGGATGTTGGGTTAGAGGGCAAGTTTTGGTTCTACTGAATTTGACCCAAGATGGGGAAACAAAGTATTATAGCAAACAATTGAATTGGTGATCTTGGGGTCACAAAAGACTTGTGTGATCAATAGTCGATGAAGTAAGAGGAAGCTCCTTTTTTGTCAAATTAGTGAAATCAAAATTCTGTTTGTTTAGAACCACACAACATGCATTGCCACATTTTGTCAGGAAAAGAAAAATTGTCATAACCCTAGTATAAACTACAAAATATATGACCTCATGTGTTTTTTCAGTTTTTGATTCCTTACCAAAGGCAAAAGAATCTATGAAGTCACGTCAGTGTGTGTGTGTATGTGGTTATGTAACGTGGCGTGTAACACGATAATCGACACCCACCGGGATGGATGAGCTCATACTTGGTATGTGTGTTCTCCATGATGAGTACATGAACCCTATTGTTTTGGGGTCAGGTACAGATGTCATTGAGGTCCCCAGAGGTAAAAGTCTGAAACCTGGTGAACAAATAAGTCCAGAAATGTTGGTCGATCAGGTTCAAATTTGGTGGTAGCTTTCTGAGGGGAGACAGAACCTATGTTCTGGTATATAGGTCGGGGGTGAATGTTGTGAAAAACTAGAAAAATTAGTGAAAGTAATATTTGGCCCCATTTGGCTCGTGCACACGATAGACTAAACCCAACTGGATGGTGGAGCTGACTTGGTATGGTGTTTCCCATGATGAGTACCTGAACCCTATCATTCTGGGGTAGATCAGAGGTCATTGCCCCATTCACGGAGTGTTTAGGTAAACAACCTAACTTCGAGGGGGGTCACACAACTATTCAAATTGTTCCATCCCAGATTCATCAAAATAGCCACAACTTCTAGGACGATGAGAGGTCACAAACTTACTCCCACCACAGTTGAAAATGAACAATAATGAGCAGATTACTATGATTTTATCATGTTAAAAACGCTGTGTCTGGAAATTTTCCGCAAAGGCGGACGCTTATAAGTAGGGTACAAAGTTCAATGCAATTCACCGTTAGCAAAATAAGCAGATCTAGTCGTCAAGGCAAGCCCCAGAACACTGTGCAAGAATGTAGAGATGCCAACACACAATCCTTGGTTACTGGACCACATGGTCATCCTCATGCAAGTCATGAATAGAGTTGCGGAATATTGCACATCCGTACTGTACGTACGTTTGTTCTGTCATTAGTCGCTGTGCAAAACACGGCGATTTGTTAGCGAAAGTTATTGGGAAATAACCGTATAATGGATGGAAAAATTGATCGTTTCTTTCTCAACATCGAGGCAGAAACATGTAATGTTCCGACTGATTATGTAGTTAATAGACTACAGTTAAAAAATTTGCAAATGAATTTCGGACTAGTACAAAATCTTCGATGGAGGTGGAGTGCATCGCAAAGTTTGTTAACTCCATCATACATGAACCCTATAGTTTTGAAATTCACCAGGGGCGGCCAAGTCTGAAATCCTTGGAATAAGTGTGTAGCTATCATTATCAAGAGTATAGAAAACCCTATTGGTTGGTTGGAAAAATGTGAAATTTGTCAGACGAAGTTTCCCATGAGAGCTGGTACTTGACAATCTCCCATTTGTCTTGGTCTGGCTATGGGTGTCAGAATAAGTCAAGGATTTACTAAGCCGTTTGGCTTTCTAGTTATAGAAAAACATAACAGATGCGAACAAATAGACCCTTAGCGATATAAGGCTGTGCATGGTGTCGGTAAACTGTGACAACTAGTTGCAATCGGTTTCGGTTGAGACCTCTGTTACGTAACTTACAGATAACCGGCTAACCAAAAAAACTGAGTCATCCGTTATAACCGCAGACAAACCTTAAAAAAAAGAAAATTGGGGACGTCCATGGCACTGAGACGGATGGCACGAGCCTCAAAGGGACTTCAAAATATTATCAGTTATCGACGCGATCGAGGCCACGTATCACAAGAATCTCGCGTGCATGAAGTCACCACAGAATAACTAAGTATTAGTCAGTGTGTACATTATTTTCCGGAATAGTCCCTAGGACCAGCCGCTGTGGACATTGCAGCTTCATCATTACCGTAATTATAAAACTGAATGCATGTGGCTAGCTCACTCGCAATGCGGTTGCACTACAGTACGTTTCAGACTACAAACATAGCCTGCTTGGAACACGTTGATCCCGAATCCCATGGCAAATGTACATGTAAGTGCGCTAGCGTGCCTCCTGTAGATTCCTGACAGACCAGCGACATCAAACCTTTTACTGCATAAAGTTAGCGTCTATGGGGCTTTCCATTGACTCTGTGGTGAGGACTGAATATTTGCGATCGTCAATCCCTGATACTGCAATAAATGTTGTGGGTATACAAATTCTATGAATTACTGTGATTAATTGGTTAATTGTGGATAAAACAATCATACATAAGTTTAGCACTGATTTGGTGCTTTACGGCTAATTTTAGATTGTCTTTGCTTCCAGTTCTTGGTTAAAATAATCACAGTTACATTTGGGCTTAATCGATAATTGACATGTGCTGGGTGGGCGTACTACGTACGTAGGAAGAAGTAGTAGTTGGACTGCTTTTCTGCGCCTACCAGCATGACGGGTGGCAGGTTGCTGTTTGCCTCGTACAGTAAATTCTTTATATCTACGTACAAACCGAAAAAAATATGAAAAAATATCTAACACAAATTTTTTTTACGATTCTTCTTACTTGGATGTTTTGTTAACAAAGAAGAACATTGTGTGAAAATAGAGTCTCATGAAACAAGCTGCAAGTATGCAGAGTCGTATAGTAGGCCTTCTTGACACCGTATGGGCCGACAAGGAATGAAATTGACGACAGTTCGTGCGACGCAAAAAAAAACTGAAAAAAAACGGGTTTTTGACCTGTTATCAAATTGATAACCGTTGCGTTTAACGCCTTTCTTAGCTACAATTGGCACAAATTCAGGTTTGTTCGGGTATGCTTGATGACCAGGTCTGACATTTCACAGAATGTTATTCTCAAAGTGACCGAATTGCTGAGAGTAGTTGAAAACACAACCAAGGTAGTCTAAGTGCTTTACCTAAGGTTTCGTTCCACCATGACACACCAACTGGTAATTCTTCAAATCAACAAATCTTTTGATCATGTACATTGTTACTAGACTGGAATGCAATTTGCAGCAATTACACAGGATTTGTGATTGTGGCAATGTTGCAACCCAAATTAGTGTTGAGTTGGAGAGTAGTAGCTGTATTGGCACAATAAACGGTTAGGTGGGCAATGAGTTTTTCACAACAAAATCAATATGCATGCTGTCATAAATTGGCGATGTTCTAATTTTTTTTTTTTTTTTTTTTGTTTTTTTTTTTTTTTCCCACAGATTCACATTGCGGATATAAAAAATGTGATGTTTAAAAAAATAACATTAACAAACGTATCCATGAAGCTACATTATCCTGGTTCACCTCTCCCAGAGGGTAATGACAACCCTGACATTTTGACCTCTTTGAAGTGGGAATATACTAACTGGGAACATATTCTGCTCAAAAAAAATCCTGAAATCATCATGAATCATGAAAATAAGCGCTGCAATGAATTTCTAGCTCAGAATTACTCCCAGAAAAATCTTTTTCACCAAAAAGGGTCCTAGTTTCATTGTTTTGATATTCTGTTATTTCAAAACTTGGTAACATACTCCCTGTAAGTCAGGTATCACTCTGGTTCGTGGTTCATTTATCAAATTATTTGGTTGGAGTGAGAAAAAATGTTTCTTCAGGGCCCCATCAGCCAGAACTTTTGCAGATTCAACGAGGTGCAAGGAAAAGCTTTGTGATCCGAACAACTCTCCAATAGCTTCAGTGGAGATTTTTCTAAGGATACTGCAGTTTTATCTCTACTAGGTCAAACACTACATTAGCTCATGGTTGGATCTTCTCGCTGTTTGTCATTGCAAATCAATTCCGTCAAAACATGTGATTTGGGAGTTAGGTAAACACCTAATTCTTGTTTCTTGAGTTATCGATTGCAGTGTTGTGGATACCTACATGTTCATGCATGTGTTATAATGACTACAGTGTGCGTTTTGGTATACTTGTCATAGATTCCAACGACGATCTTCATCTCAAATCAGCTTTCAAATTACTGATTTCAATCAGGGTGATTTGAATCATATAAATCTGACACAGCTATAGTAAGAGGCAGTTGTTTTCCTATATTTTTGCACTGTTTGCACAGGTGCATGAATATGGCAACACTCTGTAGATGCACCTGCATTACACATGAACTGCATGCATGTGCACCTACGTTGCCTTGTGCTGCACCAGTTCTGCACTTTTGTTGCACGAGTTCTGCACTCGTGTGGATGGCTACCTTCATACTGGAGCATCCGACTTGTGGCCAAAGAGCTCTGGAATCATTCCCGGGTCATGCCAAAAACTCTGAAAATGGCAGGCAGAGAGGTACAGTGCAGGGGTTCTTTAAAAATATAATTGTCCATGAAAGGTAAAACCAAACTTATATGAATAGTGAACAATGCACCATCATGCACCCTCAAATTGATTATTAAAAAAAAGTCCATTGTCTTCAAACATGGGGTCCATGGGTAGAGAAAAGGATTGGAAAACTAGGTTTTAGAGTGTGGAGAAATAGTACTATATTTCTATTTCACATTCTATTTACCCAAACCAATGCTTCACCCTCAATATAACATTCATGTGAGCATATCATTAGTGATTCATCATCAAGCCTACAGAGAAAGACTTGTCTTGAGCCGTTCATCTCATTTCATCCATGCAAATATTACAATAGTATAGACATGATAAACACTTAGAAAAATGATGCTAGTTTATTGAGCTGCATGTTGTGACCAGGTTTCAATCTTGAAAATACTATTGATGGTCTTATTCATTGTGTTACCCAGGGTCATATATACACAAATTCTCATAGGGGAGTTAACTTTTTGAGACGACAGGATTTGTTTGGAACAACATTCTAGCTGATTTTTTTTCAATTTTCCCCTGCCTCCTCTTCTCAATTGAGAGGCAAGGTACAAACAATTACATTTCTATTTTGTGTCTATCTTTCCTCCAGAATTTTGCAGAATGTAAAAATATCCTAGTTGAGAGAGGGAACATGTACCTGAAGAATGTTGCGGGGGCCAGAGAGAAGATTGCCCGTCTGGGTCATCCTTTCATAGGAGATGGTTGCCGTGAGTTTATTTTCACAGCCAGGCTAAAAGTTAATCGCTTTACATTAATGTCTAAGGCCAAAGATGCAGCAATCAACAGGCTCCCGTTAGCTGTCTTCACTCTTTGTCTGCTTGCTGGCAAGTGTGAGATCGATAGTTTTTTTGGTCCACACTAGGTAAAGATGAGTCACGTTCTGTTGTCTGTAGGAGCTCTATGCAGGGGCGGCGATTCGTGTCAAATATTGGGGGGGACATATGAGGCTGGCACCATCCTAGCGGAGCGCCACCATCATATTGAAACCTTTTCGACCATTTACCGATCAACTGACCGAGCCAGACCTACAACCCAAATTCTCCAAGGTCATTGCACGCACACATCAAATTCAACGACTCCACATGTATAAAACTGCATTATTTTATCACTAGTTCATCGTACCTCAACAAAAAATACATGAAATTGATGGGAAAAGGTTTCTCTTTCGGAATATGTTGATAGTTTTTCGTAAAAATAGAGATTTTGGTACAAAAGAAGTCATATTTAGGACGGGCAGTCTGAAACCCTGGTTCTAAAGTGTACGTTTAATTAACTCTCCATACCTACAGTGTTGCGCACTGTGTAGAGCCATATAGGGGGGTTCACACAAGTGAATAGTATACTTTTTCGCTCCAGGGCTGAAATGATGGAGGTGAATGCTGCGTAACTGGTACGAGTTTTTAGGACCAACATAGCTGAGATGTGATCTTTTCACTGCCGTGTGAACCTAAGTGATCGGATGAAGGGTTATCGAGTTAGGAAGGAATGTAGAGGATATACGGCATACCAACACTAGAGCTCTTTCAACACTAGCAGCAAATAAGACTGCTACAAGTTTTCCTTATTCCCGAGAACGATCAGAGATTGGAACAATTTAACTGAAACTATCGTGAACATCAACGATTGCGAAAGTTCCAAGCAGCAGAGTCATCTCGCAGCCAATCATGACTAATTATGTTTTTTCTGCATGCACAATCTATTCCTGACCGCTTGGCCAGTATCCCCCTCAAGATCAAGAGATTGAATTAAGACCTACAAAATCGTTCACAAATTATTTTAGGATAATCATTTATTTTCAAATGAAAACCTTTCCGTCATCATGGCACAAATATGCAGTATTCACTGTTTAGGGTCTATGGACAATGTTTTCATCTTCCTAGGTAGATGAACTGATGAGATTTCCAGAATTAGGTCATCTAATTTACCTAATTCATGCAAAATTCTTGTTTGTCAGAAATTTATTGAAACTTGGTGAATATGGTCTACCTTCAGTCCCAGGATTTGGTAACAAAGATTTGGGGCACTGAAGTCATCCAATGTGTCTAATTTGCATACTTTTCTGGCATACCATGGAACTTGGTGGCCTACTTTCAGTTCGGAATCTTTTAGCATAAATTCAGGGTCACTAGAGGTCATAAAAAATTTCAAACTTTGTGGATTTCCATTAACAGTATTGATTGCATCCACTGTTGATGCAGAGATCATTTGAGAATGGGGGCACTGGCATGGAGTCCGTGAGGCGTCTAAGTATATACTTCTATTTTAGTCACATTCCCACAGAACCTGGTACTCCTTTGGTATAGACATGGTCAACAATCAACATTCATAAGTGGCACGCTTTGCGGCTGGCAACCTACATCCACCTCTATATGCTTTCAGATTTTTGCCAATTTTCAATAGTGGATCACATATATGTCATTGTACAGTATATCCAGCACAAACAATTTTTCTTCGGGCACACTATACCGAGTGCTAGGTGGTCCTGCTCGCCACCGCCCACCATAGCTACATCCCATAGTCACTCTGGAAAGAGGGTGAGAAAACCATATCCATTCTGATCCCGATTGAGCTCTTGCAAGTTATTATATCCTGTTTCTGGCCCCACATTGATTGGATCAGACCTCCTGGATATATATCTACTTCCTGTAATAAGCATATGTATGTGCATTTATGCTGTACGCACAGCAAAGATTTCCAACTGCTTCTAATGCTGTGATTATAACTCATTACTGAAGGTGAATTCCACACTGAGGACTTTTATTTCAGAGACACCAGATGCAGAATGGGTGATCAAAGAGGCAGGGCAACCATCCCCTGCATTCAGTCATCCACTTCAGAGTATTAAGGCTAGTTTCATGCCCTAACTTGCAGGGCACAATGGTTTCTCAGTTGTGGCCTGTGCGAACCTACATCATTGGAATACTTGACCCAAATGGATCAATTATGAGGTCGATGATACAACCCTTACGGGAATTTTATCAGGGTTCCCATTAGTCAGTTACACATGGATTTTTTTTCAAGCTATCCATTGTCATACCCACATCTCCTTGCGGTGCGTGTAACACAACTGGGCTGCACCCAAGGTCCATATTTTCATCAGTAGTTACAGTACATTCACAGATACAGGGACCGAAGCAGTTTGATCTCCAATAAATGAGGAATGAACTAACGGTTTACTGTCCTCGACTTTTATATATATATTTTTTTTCTCCTCAGGTTGTTCTCACACACTCTATTCGAGAGTTGTTCTCAGCGTATTGCTCGAGGCTTCTCGTCAGAAGAAGAGGTTCAAGGTTTTTGTCACAGAATCTAATCCAGACCGATCAGGGTAAGACATATCACCCAGATGTTTTTTGCCATGATTTCCTTCAAGTCGATTTTTGAAGCAGCAATTCACAATCTCTTCAATTTTAATCTCCCTAAATATGAAGGGTATCTTTGTCATTTAACTGAAGCTTTTTGAGAAAATTCCTGTGATGGGTATGTTAGACAGAGAATAGTTGTCATTTCATTATTTCTTCACTTTACTGGCACTTAATCTGTCATTTGAAGAAACTGCTATTCAATACTGTGGTATATTGTGCTTCTGTCTATAATAGTCAGGAAGCATTGACTTCCTATGCATTCCCAATTAATCTATAGAGCTGAACTGACTGCTTGTCTATCGCCATCACACTCCCACTAACATCCTCCAACACTGGTGTCGTGGGGATTACATCCGGGTGATCAATAGAACAACCATCAATCTCTTGCATGCAAGTGCTTGATCACTATCATCTGTACCATGCACAAGCCCACTGACCCTACCATAAATGACTGAAATGAAAAAAAAAATGTTTGGAAACTTGACTGTGTCATTTGTTTGGTATTGTATGCTGCAGGGGCTGATGGTGAGGTTAACAAGTCTAGACAAGTCCCTGTGTTCACATCAGCATAGTTGAGCAATAGAATCCTTTTATGTACTTGCAGATTACATCTGTTAGGTATGATGCAGTAGTATTTAATGTCTTCACTCTTTCAGTTGAAACTGACAGTCTTCTTTCTTTTCAGTTTGTGAATGTGTAGTATTGCCTTATACAACAATACAGTCTGGAAATGGCAAAACATAATTAGGTTATTCTCCCCTTGTACCAACATAGCTGTTTTCTTTTTCTCAGGGAGGAGATGGCTCGGAAGTTGAATGAGGCTGGTATTCCTACCGTGGTAATCCTTGATGCATCAGTGGGGTAAGTGTTGCCAGTTTGGGAAAACTGCCTGCATCTGTGAGCTGTGTGATTGTACAACCAACAGCACTCCTCAGCATGACCTTGCTGTCCATTCAACATGGACCATGGACCGTCTTGTTAACAACTTATTATTAATGTCATTTGCACCACCCCCTGGGAGAAGGGCATTGTGCAGGTTGACAGGAATGCTAGTGAAAGTCAGACATGAGGGTTTCTGGCCAATGTCAGTAATAGCCTTCAGGCCCGGCCACTGTCAATAATAGCCTTCAGGCCCGGCCACTGTCAATAATAGCCTTCAGGCCCGGCCACACGTAATGAAATTGATCAAAATTAAAAATTATTACTCGCACACAAACCTCAATAGCGCCCGTCACACATGGACAATAACGATTATGAGAAAATGTGACTAGAGCCTTGAGTGATAATCCATCCAATGAACCAGAATGATAAAACTGTCCAGGTGGTTGTTCTTATTCAAAGTGGCAGCCTGTTCAGCTCGCAGCAGCTGTCTCATTATTTAATCACCAACAGGTAGTGTGACGCCTCAAATTGTGTTTCGATTGTTATAATATCCTCATCGTGGTAGTGTCACCAAGGGTTTACAATGTTGAACAAACTCCACATTACAATAAACTAATACTGGCATATAAATCTGCTGGGGAAAAAGTAGAAAGAAATAAAAACAGTGTCATATAGGTAAAACAATGCTAATATGAGTTTGATTGACAGAGTCAGAGGAATCTATGCAGTCATGACAGTGTGTGTGTATGCGCGTGTGTGTTCATGTGAGACCTAGCCTTTTAAAAATGATAACGACCCCCCCTGGGATGGATGAATTTCATACTTAGTTTATGGGTCCCCCATAATGAATACATGATCCCTATTGTTTTAGGGTCAGGTCAAAGTCATTTGAGGTCAAGAGTGGTCAACATCTGAAAATCTTGTTAACACAATAACGTTGAGAAAGCCTGGTTCGATCAGGTTGAAATTCAGTATACAGCTTCTTATGGGTTATAGTAAGGAACTGTTGTTTTCTGTGTGGACCGGGGGTCAGTCTGGGGGAAAATTGGAAAAAAATGTGAAACCACTGATAATTTGGCAAATTTTAGCGCGTTAATAGATAAAGCGACCCAACCTGGATGGATGAAGCTCATACCTGGTATATGGATTTCCTGTAATGCATTGAGGTCAGTTTTTGCTAAAAATTGGTAATTGTGAAAAATTGATGATTTGACAATTTTTTAGCTTGTTACTACGATAACTCGATCCCACTTGGATGGATGGAGCTCATACTTGGTATGTGGGTTCCCAATAATGGGTACATTATCCTAATTGGGTTGGATCAAAGGTCATTTGAGGTTAACAGAGATCAAAAGTCTGAAACCTTGTAACACAATGAGTCCAGAATTCCTTACCCAATCAGGTTGGAGTTTAGTATGCAGCTTTCTCATGGGAGTACAGGAACCACATATGCAGATTACCTTGGATGATATAATGGTGCTCATGTGGTGGTTTCATCAGGGACCGTTGGTACTTATAGAGTGGGTGGTTGTTCAAGAATTTGAAGTCACTGGTCAGCTCAGTGTCGTTTTGAGTCACAAAAAGATAATGTTACTGCAGTGAAATGAATTGCATTGGTGTTGGTTGAGATACAGAACATTGGTGTTCTAGTTTTGATAGGCTATACTAAGATGCATGTATGAAACGTAAAACATCAATACTAGTCAACAGTTTTCCATACAGCAACACAATTTATTCCCAAAGTCCACCAAAAAATTCAGCGACCCATGATCCAGGTTTTATTAATTCCAATTCTGAACTCTTCAGTCCAACAAAAATGTCTACCATCAAAATAATGCATGCCAGTGTAATTGCCAATTTGGGTCCAGTAAGAAAAAAGTTAAAAAAGTGATAAAATTTTTGAGGGAATTTCCCTCCTACAAATATTTTGTGGGTGGGCCAAGACTGTTCACCATCATTATAATGCATGAGTATAAACTTTGAGTTGCACATACACCTGCATCCATGGATTCTAGCTTCAGTTCGTCAAAAAGGTCTTCCTAGAGCAAGTTCCCGAGTCTGGGTCTTGCTGGTTTAACTCTAGAGGTGAGGTCATATATGCTTCCAGATTTTGTCTCGGTTGAACAAAGCAGGATTACTCCGAAACCGATAGACAGGCTTTTCATTTCTTGACAAAGTCAGAGTCATCTATGCAGTCATGACAGCGTGTGTGGTTTTGCATAATTTATATATGTATATATCAATCAAATTTTTTGTCCTACGCCAGGAAGTGTCCTTTTGTCATTGGTGTTTCCTTTCACTTCAACAGATACATCATGGAGCAAGTGGACCTTGTTCTTGTCGGCGCTGAGGGTGTGGTTGAGAGTGGGGGAATCATAAATAAGGGTAATAACATTAATAATTGTGGGAATGGCAACTTTTCTCTGTGACCGCTTGTAGGCCTGAAGGGAGAGGGAGAATTGTTCAAATTTGATGAATATGGCCAGTGCTTGAGAGTTGGTCAGCTCTAAACAACATTTTGGTAAATATAGGCCAGAGTTCATTTGGCATGAAGTGTCTGTTCCAAACCTCTGGCTATGAGCAGGCTGGAGGAACCAAACACATACATTACTGTTCAGGAATAACACTGGAATGTCAACTTCTCCAGTGGGCAAAAGAGGGGGTGGGTGCTTGTGGTCAAAATTTGAAATCCTTGTAAACATGGTAAGTCCAGAACTCTTGGTCCGATCAGCCTAAATTGTATTATGTAGCTTCTTATGGGGAATAAAAAAGAAAAAAAAAAACTATTATTTTTCGGTGTAGATCAGGGTCATTTTTGAAAATAAATGATAAATCATCATTTTGGCCAATTTTAGCTTGTTTTTAAACACAGTACCACAATGGATCAAGTTCATACTTGGTAAACGTGTATGTTCCCCATAATGAATACAGGATTTCTATTGTTGTGGGGTCAGGTCACAGGTCATCTGAGGTTACTGGAAAGCAAAGTCTGAAATCCTTGTAAACATGGTAAGTCCAGAACTCTTGGTCCGATCAGCCTAAATTGTATTATGTAGCTTCTTATGGGGAGTAAAAAAAAAAAAAACTATTATTTTTTGGTGTAGATCCAGGGTAATTTCTGCTGGAAAAGTGTCAAGAGTACAGGAACTCCAGTGTCCACCCGTACTGAAATTTTGTGATCTGAGTCAGGTTAGGGGTCAGCAGAGGTCAAAGTCTGAAATCCTTGTAAACATTGTAAAGTCTAGAACTCTTGGTCGATCAGCCTAAATTGTATTATGTAGCTTCTTATGGGGAATAAAAAAGAAAAAAAAAAACTATTATTTTTTGGTGTAGATCAGGGTCATTTTTGGCCATAATAGAAAATAAGTGATAAATCAACAAGTCCAGAATGTTCAGTCCAATCAGGCTGGAATTTGGTGTCAACTTCATTACGAGGAGTACAAGAACCCTATTTTGGTGTAGATCCAGGGTAATTTCTGCTGGAAAAGTGTCAAGAGTACAGGAACTCCAGTGTCCACCCGTACTGAAATTTTGTGATCTGAGTCAGGTTAGGGGTCAGCAGAGGTCAAAGTCTGAAATCCTTGTAAACATGGTAAAGTCTAGAACTCTTGGTCCGATCAGCCTAAAATGTATTATGTAGCTTCTTATGGGGAGTAAAAGAAAAAAAAAAAACTTATCTTTTGGTGTAGATCAGGGTCATTTTTGGCCATAATAGAAAATAAGTGATAAATCAACAAGTCCAGAATGTTCAGTCCAATCAGGCTGGAATTTGGTGTCAAACTTCATTACGAGGAGTACAAGAACCCTATTTTGGTGTAGATCCAGGGTAATTTCTGCTGGAAAAGTGTCAAGAGTCAGGAACTCCAGTGTTTCTAGAATAGATCATGAGTCTTTTCCTATGGAAAATGAGAAATGTATGCAAAGTTATGTATGCAAAACTATTATCTCATTATTATCTAATTTTAGCCTGTGTTGACTAAACCCTAGATGGACAGAGTTTTATACTAAGATGTGTGTCCCCATGAATAGTACATGATCTCTATTCTTGGGGTCAGGTCAGAAGTCAACAGAGGTCTAATTTGGAAAATGCTAGACATGTTAAGTCTAGAATGCTTGGTCCAATCAAGTTTAGATTCAGTGTGTAGTATTCTCATCAAGAGTATAAGGAACATGATCGTTCTGCAAGGATGATGTCATTTTTTGTGGAAAATGGGAAATTCGTGAGAAATGTCATATATTGCCCATGATGAGCAGTTACAATTTCCCAATAGTTTGCGTCTGGCTTCTGTTTTCGAGCAGCCTCTCAACCCAACTGTTAGTTTGGACCTGAGAGACTCTGGTAGAGCCAGATCCTATATTTGCTTCTGCCCCTCGATCCTCAGAGTTGCTGGAGTGCAGCGAGGCTGAGGCATCCTGTCCTTTTGGAATGTATTAATCTATTTCAGATATTCAACTTACCCCATATTGGACCATGCACCCCCAACCCCGCAACCATTCAACATCTGGCAACAACACAAAAGTCTGGGTATTATTATATAGATATTATTGATGGATATTAATTTTACTGATCTGTTTTACAGCCCCTCTCATCAGAAAGCGACAATCATTGATGGATTCATGCTTGAGGTGCTTTCATCTTTCTACATTCTCACCTTGCCCAACAGATTGGTACCTACCAGATGGGTATATGTGCGAAGGCCTCCAACAAGCCGTTCTACGTGGTGGTGGAATGCTTCAAGTTTGTCAGGATGATATATCCCCTGAACCAGGAAGACTTGCCAAATGAAGTCAAGGTATGGAGTCAACTACCGTAGCTTGCAGTCAATACCGTAGCTTGCAGTCAACTACCGTAGCTTGCAGTCAACTACCGTAGCTTGCAGTCAACTACCGTAGCTTGCAGTCAACTACCGTAGCTTGCAGTTTGTGCTTTTCAGTAGAAACAAGAGCCCAAGGGCCCAGGAATTCCATGCCATGCTACATCTGAATAGGAGGGTTGAGGGCTAGCTCGGGTGTCTGAGAGTGGGAACATATAGTGCACCTAAACTTCTCCCAGGGTATTACAGATTGGCAGTTGAACAACTTTTCAATTGTGTGTTTGTCTCTTCTTCTTCTCCCCTCCAGATATGTACCCCCATCACCCATGGCCTCCTCCCCTCACACCCCCAGGCCTGGTTTCCAGTGTTGAAGGACTTGAGGCCGGCCGTGAGGCCATTTTTTTTTTGCCGGCCTCGGAGGCTGCGGCCTGGGCCTAGGCCTCGAAGCTTCCGGCCTCGGGTTTTGGGCCGAAGCCGTTCGTAGGCCGACATATTTTTTTGCTGAATAAACAAAAATTCGATGCCAGAGGGTAACTTGTTTTTGATTACCGCGATAACTTGATAAGACTGCCATAAATGTACTGACGCTGCACTCGGCCCGGCCTGCCATTCGCCATGCAAGTTCCCAGTGCAGTGCTAGAGTGCCGGCTGCTCACGAGCTAGCTGGCCATAGACAACTTACAGTGCTGAATGTACTTGCACTGCACAGTGCAGACTTACGCATATGTGCTAGCTTTTAAAAATCAGGAATCCTGCAACGGCGCGGACACATGTGAACACTCACTCATGGGGGCACATTCCTGGAAGGCTTCAGCCTTCAATCCCGCCCGCAAAAGTTGGACAAAACTGCACGTACTGCAAAGCCCCCACACCCCCGATGCAATGTTGAATGTATTAGTGTCATTCCATCCTAAGAACGATTCCCCAACATTGAAGTCGTATGTCATAGTAGGAGTTGCGAGGTGTAAATTATCGTCTCCAGGCATAAAACGATTATTTAAATATACATTTATATTTTGCAGGAAATTGGCACAGTCCTAGGCCTAATATTACTGCGTCAGCAATGCTTGATTTGCCGTGCAATTTTGTATTTAAAAAAATGATTTAAACACTAGTTATATTATTCTGTCAAATTAGTACCACAGACACTGTAGTCTGTAGTCTGTACGTAAGAAAATCACACGCAATATGACTTTAGTCAAAGGAATCTATGCAGTCATGACATGACTTGTTAAATGTTGACACGATGACTCGACCCCACTTGGTGGATCAATTTTGTTTATACTTGGTATGTGGGTTCCCCCATAATACTAATGATCCTTATTGTTTTGGGTCAGATCAAAGGTCATCTGAGGTCAATGAACTTTAAGGCATTCAACGAATCACTAAGCCTCTGGCTTTTTGGTTTTGTTTTGTCGTTAGGTTTATGCTACTGTATGGTATTGCTTTCTCAAAACCTTGTTCCTAGCAATACTAAATTTCTGAGGTGAATGGTGCAGGTAAACTGATAGGGCCATGAGAAAACATTAATACTGTGCACCGTTATCCCTACTCTGGTAAACAAGACCCTCAATGTAAAACCCTGTGGCGGCAAAAGCCTAGGTAAATGGTGGTCATCTGCATTGAGGTGGGGGTGAATTTGATGAGAAGTATAACCTTTATAGCAAATCTCACTAGCATGAACATTTTTAAAACTGCATTCATATTCTTTTTCATTCTGAGTACTGGACTTCAAGAATTATAAAAGTTGTGTGCTATCATTTGTGTTTTCTCAATTTTCATTTTTGGGACTTTAAACCTTTTTGTCTCCATAATTTATTCTAATGACTAGCGTAGCCATTGGGAGAAGACAAAAAACAAAATGGTTCATGTATGTAAACATTGACATTGCATGCTATAATATTATTGCCCGGCCTCGGCCTCGGAAGGTGTGGCCCCGGCCTCGGCCTCGAGGGTGCGGCCTCGGCCTCAGGCCTCGAAGGGTGCGGCCTCGGCCTTGGCCTCGATGGCAGCGGCCTCGACTACACACTGCTGGTTTCTGCTCAAATTACATTGTAGCCAATAGTAAGCCTCCAAAATTTTACAACCAACCTGGAAATGACCAGTGCCATTACCACCCCCAACCCCAAAGTCAGGGTAAGTACATGAGTCTTGTCAATTGTCTGTTTTCCCCTCCACAGATGTACCCTAAACCCAACCCCCCATACCCTCCTCCCTCCATTTTCCTCTCAGATCATAACTATAGCCAATAGTGCCCCCATACCCCCCTCCCTCCATTTTCCTCTCAGATCATAACTATAGCCAATAGTAACCATCCATATAATATCAAAGTTACACAGCGTAACTGTGCCATTACTGTACTTCCCAGGTAGATCCAGGTCAATGTTTACATTTCTGAAAGAAAGCTGGGCAACAGGCCAAAGTTCCTGGCAACCTGCCCAATCTATTTTCAGACAAGTGCCAGTTGCACAGGTCAATGGAGTGTCTGGCAAGTGGATTATTGTGCAAGGCATGGAATTGATGCCATACTGGTTTTAGGCAGTAACTTGAGTTACAGCCTTCACACAAGAGTACCTGACCCGTCTTAAGAGTAGAATCCAGTCATCAAGAAAACGACCAAAAGGTCAAGAGGTCAAATGAGCTCAAAGTAGATCATCATATGTATTCACTTCACATGAACGAAACTTTCCATAAACGCCATCTCTCTAAAATGTATCGTTTGCGAGATATCGATGAAAGAAGATTGCCTGATGTTTTTTACCCTATTGACCTTTTCCGATTGATTCAGTTCATGCCATCAATATTCTATCACCTGCCGAACTATCCTATCCTAAAATTATGTCAACACTTTGAGCAACGGACCAAAGTTTTGGTGAAAAGATCGATTCTATTTTGGCAAATTTTTGCTTGTACACACGATAACTCGGCCTCCACTAGATAGATACTCAAAATTGGTATGTGTGTTCTCCAATGATTATACATGAACCTTATCGTTTTGGGCTAGGTCAGAAGTCATCTGAGGTCACCAGAGGTCAAAGTCTGGAAACCTTGTAAACACGAGAATGGTTGGTCCCATCAATTTGAAAATTGGTGTATAGCTCTCTTATGGGGAGTACAGGATAACTATTTTTTTTGGTTTAGGTGGGGGTGAATTTTGGTCAGAAATGGAACATTTGCGAAAAGTTGATATCTTGTCTCAATTTTGCTTGTAAACACGATACTCGACCCACCTGGATGGATGAAGCTCATACTTGGTATGTGTGTTTCCCCATGATGAGAACATGAACCCTATTGTGTTGGGGTCAGGTCAGAGGTCATCTGAGAACCTAGTAAACATGATAAGTCCAGAATGGTTGGTCTGATCGGGTTGAAATTGGTGTGTAGCTTTCTTATGGGGAGTTCGGGAACCCCATTGTTTTGGTAGGTCGGGGCGAATTTTGATCAAAATAGAAAGTTTGTGAAAAGTCGAATGTAGGCTATAAACAGAATAACGTGACCCCACCTGGATGGATGAAGCTCATACTTATTATGTGTGTTCCCCATGATGAGTACATGGAACCTATTGTTTGGGGTTTAGGGGTCAAGTTCATCTGAGATCACCATAGGCGAAAGTCTGAAAACCTTGTAAACACGATAAGACCAAAATGGTTGGTCTGATTAAGGTTGAAATTTGGTGTGTAGCTTTCTCGTGGGGAGTACATAAACCCTTTTATTTTTTGTTTTTAGGTCAGTGGTGATTTGGTCAAGAAGAGAAAGTTTGTGGAAACATGATAACTCGACCCCAACTGGATGAATGAAGCCCTACTTGGTATGTGTGTTTCCCCATGATGAGTACATGAAACCTATTGTGGGGGTTTAGGTCAGAGGTCATCTGAGGTCACCATAGGCCAAAGTCTGAAAATCTTGACATTTAGTGTGAAGCTTTCTCATCAAGAGTATTGGTTTGTTAGGAAACTGGGAAATTTGCAAATGTTATGTTGCCCATAATGAGCTGGTGGCAATCTCCCATGTGTCCTTGTGTCTGGCTACAGGTTGTTAGAAAGAGTCAAGGAATCACTAAGCCTTTTGGCTTTCTGGTTATTGGGACTACATGAACCTG
Source organism: Sclerodactyla briareus (assembly GCA_026419785.1). NCBI lineage: Eukaryota > Metazoa > Echinodermata > Holothuroidea > Dendrochirotida > Sclerodactylidae > Sclerodactyla > Sclerodactyla briareus. The sequence goes on from JAODTK010002532.1 coordinate 328,642, forward strand.
TAGACCTGGGTAATTTTTTAATAAAAAATGGGAATTTGATGAAAATTCAATATTTCGGCAAAATTCAGCTACACAAAGACCTAGATGGATGAAGCTCATACTCATTATGTCTGATCCACATATTGAGCACATGAACCTATTGTTTGGGGTCAGGTTTGAGGCCACCTGAGGTCCTTGCAGTCAAGGCAGAAAATCCTTGTACATCTAAAAAGTATGCCTTGTCTGATCTGGTTGGAATTAGGTGTCTTACGAAGGTTTTTTTTTTTACAAAGGTACCCTGTGTAAGACAGCTGATATTCTTAAATTTAGTGTGTAGCTTACTTATCAGAGTACAGGAACCCTTTTTGGTGGTTGGGTGAATGGGAATTTGTCAGACGTTATGTTGCCCATAATGAGCTGCTACAATCTCCCACTTCTTTGTGTCTTTGTGTTTGTGTTGTAATGTTGTCAGATAGAGTCAAGAAATCACTAAGCCTTTTGGCTTTCTAGTTTGATGTTCAGTTGAGAATTCTGTGTGAGATGTCATAGAGAAGGTTATGGAAATCCTTTTATTTGGTCATGAAAAGTCATGAAATTGATTGCCCAGATTCTTCAAGAACACTGGTTATTGGTGAAATGGAAAGAGGATGCCTCCCTCCCGAGATTTGCAGGAAAGTTTACTTGAATTCTTTGCACATAACCAGCCAGCCTGCAAGTGCTCCAAGTCAAACAGCTGGAAGTGGTATGGGAGGTGACTTACAGAGGCGTATATGACACTTCTTCCTGATGTAGGGTACAGCCTGGCTCTTTTTTATCAGGCCAGAAGGCAAATTTACATTATGTCACTCTCATAGCGCAGTTGGGTAAAAAGTGTGCAATAGCAATTTTAAATCGGGACTTTATGCACGATTGTATAATAGTTTTATATTTTATGTTAATGTCATGTGGCAACAGTTGCCTAATGATATGATGAGGATATAATACGGTGTTAAATAATATTCTGTATCAAGGTCCACTAATGGACGTATATATCTATTATGTGTCATTATAGCACAGGTTCCTTACTCTTCACACTTCTGTTTCATACATCCTGCTGTTGATTCTCTTCATTTTCCAGTACAATGCGTCTACCATACGGGACAGCACAGATCTCAGCAAGGAACATCCATTGATTGACTACACACCTGCCCTCCTACATCACGCTTCTCTTCATCACGATCTCGGCTTCCTAGCCATCAGCGGTCAGCGTGAACTCTTACCCTATAAACTACTGTGATGTCACTAACAAACTATGAGGAGTATGTGTGGTATCATGCTCAGTTAAGAGGTAACTTGGATAGCTAGTCCAGCGGTGGTGAGGTCCAATCTATGTGTGTTGTATCCACGAGCGAGAGATGTTTGATTCCCACATATGAAAGCAGGCAACAGTCTTACATTGCAATGTTCTTCACTGACCTTGGTGTCCCATCTACCAACAAACCATGGCAGTCCAGCATTGAACTCATCATTCTATCTTGTGATATATTGTGAAGCATGACAGCCCTGCTTGGTGATGAAGATGTCAAGCCGCTATTCTAGGTGAACGTGTGCCCCCAAGCAAGACACCATTTCCTAATGGAAGGCAGGCAGTTGGTAGCTGCATGCATTTTAACCCCCCTCCTCCATGTTGCAGCCATTCGACAGAGGTCTACTTGTTTTGTGGTATAAAGGGCAACAGCTGATCAGCATTCGCAGTGCCCATGTCTGCACATTTGTTGAGCCGAGCATGGGCACTATTGCATAGTATGTACTTCTTGAAAAGTATGTATATGAAGAAAAGATTTAGTACATAGCAAGATGTCTGGAGCACCGAGTTCACACTATCGACAATCTGGAATTGCGGTGTATAGCAACACCCAAGAGACAAGAGTGTATGTCAATAGCATTATGCCTCTCTACAATAACATGGATAGTTGATAAACCACTAATTGGTGGGAGGTGGTGGAGGTCAGTTGTTTGATACGCGATGGTCAACTGCATGTCTTCCTGTTATGGTTGGCATTCGGCCGACGACTGTGTCCACTGTGTTCGGTCCAAACAGCACCCAGTGAGTGTGACAACGCTGTGGACAACTCGACATGCTCAGTAATTGGCAGCATATGAGGGATTGGGAATGAAGGGTGGATGCAGCTTGGTGGCTTCAGAGGATGTTCTCCCACGAGTGGGTTGAGGTGTAGATCATTTGCCAGACACAGACAACATGACTGAAGATTTACTGGTAAACTGTACTCACAACAATAAGTCCTCAGCAGGTCCGATGGTATAGATCCAATACAGCCACATCAATGAGAGCACGGTATGTACTGAAAGGTTTGAAGTAGAGCAGACCATCTAAAAACACAGAAATGCAACAAACGATATACACCAAAGGACAGAATGGTTTGATTGATTATACTGGTTCCAGAAGCCAAGTAAACCTGGCCGTATTGACCCATGGACGAGCACCGCGATAACTGCCTCCCAAGGAGGGGTTGTAATCATTACCAAACACTCCGGGCTGACGATGTTCATATAACCTGTGAAGTATGACCGGAACTCCCGGATATGACCCATTTTTCCGAACCGGAGAGGAGCGCAAGATAATGGTCTTGAGGATGCATGTCGACAAATTGAACACAATGTTCCAGAACATGCGGACAAGTTCGACTTGGAAGGTGGAAAGGCATTGAGGGCAAGAAGGCCATTGGGGGGAACATTTCAGATGTATCTGCTCCCACAGAGTACATGAGATTTCTTGAAACGTTAAATTTGTTCCCTTGGGTGTGCTTTTTAGTCTTGTCAAGATTTTGAATTCAGGATATAAAGGCCGTTAGAGGTTAAAACAGCAGGCTCTGACTGAAAAAGAATGTTCATGGTCCCCAATAGTCCATCTGGATGGAAAGTGACCAAACTTGGACCCACATTGTTCATTGACAGGGACATCTTCGACCTGTGAAGGTCATTAAGGAGAACAGTAGGCCACTGTGTCAAAGTACCTTTTCTTCTCAATTGGGCAATCTTCGATTGATGTGACCAAAACTGATCGTAGAAGTAGAAGTGTTTATGAATGTAGGACATCTTTGGCCATATGAAGATGATGGTCAAAGGTCAGTACAGGGGGCCAAAGGCCATGTTTGAAACTGCCTTTCTGGCCGGATTGACTGGAACATGTGACACATAATTTGTACATTTGTCTTGGTACATTTGTGCGGCGTGAAGCTATAGCACCATTGGTTCTCTAGTTTGGGATTTCAGGATCATGTACAGTCATGGGAGGCTAATATACCAAGAATGGACTCAATCATCCAGATTTGGTAAAGTTATTGTTACAAAGAAATGGCAAAAAGATTGAGCCGGTATGTTCCCCGACAATCCCGGAGAGTATACGTTGCTACCATTGCAAGGCACAGATTGGTACTCCAACTACTCACAGGTCCAATAACGCATGGGGGGGTGAAACCAATGGGGATGAAGTACCTTGCTCGGGGGTACACCGGAAAAGTTGGTCATTGGGGTTCGAACTTGCAACCTTTGACACCAGTCCTAAGCTCTAACAACCAAGCTCATCCGATCTCAGGTCATCGTAAGAGATGAAACCGATTGTGGAAAAAATTGCTACTGAAGTAATCTATTTGCATATTAGCAACATAAACACAGTGGTTCACAAGCTGCTAGTCTCGCATCTTCGCGATCGCGGTGGTCTTATTTTGCATTTAGTTATGTTTCAACCAACCGATAAGTTGGCAGTTAGCAGAGAACAGTAGAATCTAACAACAAAGCAAATAGAGGTGGATATAGTTCGCCAGCAATAAGTGTGCTACCATAAATGGCACTAATCAGTGACTAAATTTCAATACATAAGGAATGTTGATGTCACAAGGAGTACTAAGTTTCGCGGGAAATGTGACTACAAATACCAAGTTATGCAAATTATTTATATTGACATAATTTGACTCCAGAACCCATTTCCAATTTTAAATATTTCAGGACCAACAGTGGACTGTATTCAATATGTGTCATGGAAATCCAACAAAACTAAAAGTGGCATTAAAAGGGGGCAAATCAGAGAAGAAAGTGTGATGGCTGAGCACTTATCAGAAAAAGACCAAAAAAGGCGGAGGGAAAAAGACTGTAAAATATGGTATACCTCCAGTCCTAAGACTTTTTAACAAAGATTCACGGTCACGGGGATCACTAATGGTTAATTAGCAGAGTCATACCAAAGTTTTGAACCTCTTGGATTTCATGAAACTTGGTGGGGATAGGTTTAATTGAGGCCCCATTTTTTTTAAAAACATGGTATTTCAATGTGACTAGAGGTCATCAAGGTCTAATTTGCATAAGTTATGGAGAATTCCATTTTGTTTAAATATTGACATGAATTTTGGTGGGTATGGTTACCTAAGGGAGCGTTCCGGACCGGTTTATGAAAGTGGGGGGGGAAACATCGAATGCAACGACCATCTGAGCGGAGGCCAACATCGTTGGCGCGTGGCGTACTGAGAAAATTTTAGATTTTCATAACCTCAAGATCGACGGAAACGGCATCTGCCAGGCTCAATAACACCCGTCTACATGTGGGATGTGAGGAATAAAGACAGACAAAAAAGTTGTCAGTGCTGCAATAATAAGATGATTACCGAATTATCAACATGGTATTTTGTTTTACCTTTTTAACTATGGATTGTTTGCGTGGTGAGCCAGGGGGTGGGTCATAACGATTACGGTCTCTGTTGGGATCGAAGGGGAAAAAAGCCATAGAAGGCGTACGGTACACTCCAATTTGGGAGCAGGAAAATTTTGTACCCGAATTGTACAATTCGAATGGAAACTTACCGGCGCGCAGACAGTCGCAAAAAAAAAAATTGCCTGTTTTCTGCGCATTTTATCGAAAAAGTCTGCAAAAAAATCAGGCTTTTTCACTTCGCTTTTTTCTTCCCAAATTTTCCACGAAATTTTTCCTCTCAGAAAAAAGTGGGGGGGGGGGGCAGCAGTCTGCCCCCAAGGCTTCTGAATTAATCGGGTGAACAAAATTATTCGAAGCATTGCAGCCGCATAATTTGACTACAACGCATGGAAAAAGGGGAGAAAAAACGCAATTGTGCTCGAAACACTTGAAAAAATTATGCACTTTGGCTGTTATACTGCAATTCCAGAACTCGGTAGAAAAACTGGATCATCCTTCCAATTTGGCCCTAGTCGGGTCAGATATAACCCAGAATTAGTGGACTAAGACAATTTCCAGCGCGATTGTTTGTAGACAAAAATTGAACAGTTAGAGTGAAGTGATACAAAATCTGGGCATGTGCCTATTATTTTTTTTATTACGGTCCGGAAAAAGTGGGGGGGGGGCAAACGATCTGAATCCCCCCCCCCACTTTTGAAAGGGGAGGGACATGTCGCCCTGCCCCCACCACCGGGTGACGCCTTGGTCCCTCCTTCAGTCCCCCCATAAAATTCGCCTCCGCCCCCACCCAACCCAGCTCACCCTATGAACTGAAGATTTTTGAAAGTATCACGGTTGGCGGTTTCATGTAAACACAGCTTTAGACTAATGTTGTTAGCAATAAAATATAAAAATACAAATTGTTCAGTTCCAGGAACTTGTTTGGCAAAAGGACAAAGTTGTTATGTTGTTGTTATGTGCGGAATGATTGCGGAAACAAAAAGAAGAACCCTTTGGTGTCATCTAGCATGACACTGGTAATGTTAATTCCTTTGTATTTTGTGCACATGCAGATTCATTTTAGCTGTCATAGGGTAACGGATTGTCGCTGAGTCCACCTGTAGCTGGTGGGAAAGAGGTTAACGTCAGCAGTGACCTACTTGGTGCATGGGAAATAGGTAGGGCAACCAAAGCAAGGCGTGAATTGGATGGGTTCCCATGTGTGATCAGGTGCGACATGAGTAAAATGGACTGCAGCTTTTAGATATTTTTGAATAGTAAATACCGCCACAAAGCCAACTATGACATGTAGAAATAGTGTAATGTCAAGCAACTTGCTTTTAGTGCCAGGACTGTTCCGCTAAAATTCTTGTCAAGCAGAAATGTGTTGATGATTATCACATGTATGCAACAGTCAGTAGGAAATACACAGCGAGCACTATAACTGTTCATGCCATGGTTTTAAATAACCTGATGGGCATTCATAAAATATTATTAGTAATGATTAATCAATAATGTGTCTCAGCAAGTACTGTAACATGATCAGATTTTGCAAGGGAGATGCAATAAATTTCTTAGGCAAGTTTCTTAGAAATAGGGAAAAAAAAAAAAAAAAAAAAACGGAAAATCGTTCGGTCAGCTCAGTAGCTGGGCCCAGGGTCAGGGAAACTTCCTTTCAGACTTGGTGGTCATGGATGAAGATCTCAAGTACGCAGGTAACGTAAGTGAATGTAGTGGACCTCTGTAGCCAGAGGGTCCAGAAGGGAATTAGGGGGAACACACTAATCATACACTAAAATGCTATATTTACTACTAAACCACAAAGGTTTTACGCTTTTCTCTGCCAAATCCCCAGAACCGTTAAAAATATTGTGAAATCGAGCAGTCCTTCTTCGGGAATTACAGGGCAATTCTGAGGCCTACTAGGAACCAATTTACAGGTTGTTTTAAAGATTAGGGAACTTCGAGTCAAATAATAACTAGATGAAATAACTCGTGTACCTGTTTATTGATCCAAAGTTTAACGTCCCCATCAATTCTTCTGACAAACGTAAAACTCCGTGGTTCACAACTCTTACTCAAGCCTGCCAGCTGCCTGCACTCCACACTTTGTGGAAGTGCAGCTCCAACCTTCGTGAAAAATGAAATGTTAGGTATTTATCAAGTTGTTGGTGACCTGAAGATTTTAAACAATTAAAGAAAATGAGGAGAGATCTTCTCCCAATACGATAGATCAATCATCAAAATAATACGTGAACTTGGAGTCATATAGGAAATCTTTCATTCAGTTGCTCAAGTGCACTAATAACAACTTACGCAGCCAGCTGATCGAAAACCGGCAACAGATTCGTGCAAATAGTGATCCATGACAGCTTTCAAGGTTGCAATGAGGGATTTGGGAGCGATGGCATTAATTAATTGTTGGAAGGATCAATCTCACAGGTAAAATCTAGATTAACTGGTTCTTGTGACCTAATAAATACGCTGACTCCATTGGAGACAACCATGAAGACTGAAGAATGGTTTACTATTCGGATCTTCATAAACGAGCCTGTTAGATTCATAGACTTCCCTGAGTCATGGAATGTAGGATTTTCATGAATACAGCGACTGATCACAGCGCGAATGATAGTTAATGAACTTGTCTCATTCACCACAAGATAAATTCGTACACGCAAAACTGCAAGAACCCTCCGATGGACTTCTAAATGCAGGGAGATCACCGCAACCATTTTCAACCTCAAACCAGGCTATCCTGAAGGGGTACTGGTTGGTGGGCCAGTATTTGTTAACCTGTGTAGTCCAGGGACTCACTGATATAACTTAAATGGGAGTCATCTTCATACTCCCAGTGGATTTTGGGTTCCTCGGCAGGTCCTGTGGGCTCAGGTCGTCAAACTTTGTGGGTCCTCTGACCGGCTGTGATAGGAAGTTGACAACCACCTCCACAGTAGACATCCTGCTGAGAACAAATTAGGACGTCGTATTTCAGATTGTTACAGAACACTCTGCCGTGGACCTGTTGTAACAAATGATAGGGTGAGAATGGGACAAAATGGAGCGATGATGATATCACAAGACCTCCAAACACAATTTGATATGGTGTTGAGCGTCTCAATTTATAGTAAGCTTGGTATTAGCATACCAGAGTACTAACGGTGAAAAAGTAATATACATCGAAAAAAAAAAATGAGAAAGGTAAAGCTATATGGTCTCCTGAATCCGTAATTAAGTATGGAGGGCAGAGTTTGTACTGTAGTTGGAAAGAGTCAGTACCGGACGTGAGAATGAAAGTAGAATTAGTAGTTTATGTGTATGGGATGAAGACGGCATGAAGTGTTCTGGAATGGACGATTTTGCAACCATTTCTAATTTGTGGAGGATCAGGCGACCAACCGAAGGCAGGAATCAGTTGCTGATGATGGCCAGAATTAGACTCAAATATTTTTAGGACGGTCCATGGTGGATAATGTACGATGTGATAATGATTACCAACATGTCAATAAGGTGCCATGTTGGGTCAACATGACTGTATGAAAGACTGAGCCGTTAAAGTGAACCATAATAAACCAAGCGGCGCGGCACAATCTATGATCAACGTGAGTGGGACTGATGAAATGAAATAGTAGTCCACCTAATCTGTGGCGGGAATTTTGCAGATGCTCATTATGCTCCATTGTCCTTTGACCTCTAATCCCTGAATACCCTATTGGTACCACTAGGCACTAGTCCATGATAATGATGACAGAGTATAACATACTTCAACCTAATATGAAGGAGAAGAAGCATTTGGCAGATTTCTGCAGTTTTTCACATATACTTTCACTATGCCCATTCAATGACCTTTGACCTGAAATCCATGAACATGTACCACTGATTCATAAATAACACTGACAAAGTATGATGGTAATCCAACCTATACTGTACTGTAAAATCTGTGATGAATGACCCGGGGGAACTTACTTCAGAGAAGAGCGATTTATTTGAGAGTAATTTTCTGATGCAAATGTTTTTGCAGCCTAGGCTTCCAGAATTTCATACATTACACTGTGCCCACAAATTATTTACCACTATGGAATAGAAACTGCAATCACGGATCCAGCTCGATAGGACCAAGCCCTCTGGACTTATCTATCATGTCAAATAGATTTTCAACTTCAACCTCTTCTGACCTTTGACCTCACCCCAGAACAAAGGGATCATGCACTCATTATAGTGGTCTCACATACCAACTATGAGCTTAATCAATCAATTACACACACTGTCCAGGACCGCATTTTTATACTGAATGAAGAAGTTGGCTGTATGAGACGACCAGACACTGATCGCTAATTTCATTGAATGGATGTTACATGTAGTTCATATGTCTATGGTACAATGCATCTCGCTCACATGCCTATCATTTTACACAAGTGCTATAGTTTCATGAACCAATCTTTCAGAATAAATAAGGTATGTGAACAATTTCTGGAAGTCCCACAGATTAGTTTGGATCACTGGATACTTCGTACTTGCTACAATAACATTGACAAGTGGCACCTATGGGGTGTTCAGGAATTCAAACATCAATAGAAAGACATAATGAGCTATTATGTGAAGAATTGTGAATAAATCTCTCCCCCAAGGATTGGGCTGATTGGGTTACACATGGGTGACCCATGTGTAACAAAAACTATTCTCTCTCATATTTACATTGTACTTGGTAGATGGATCTTGCAGACTGGTTTCCTTCCAGCTCCCTGCGTCTATCTCCGGACAGACCTGTTTGGTTATTTTTTCAAAGATGACTTCCTCAACATCTTCTGGAGGGGTGTAAACTCTCTTCCGAGTCTCTGGTCTGTTACAATGAGAATACAAGAATGTGGGGTTAAGTAATTATTAATGAAAAATCTATATCAGCAGGGAATACTAAACGAAAATACATTGTGCAAATAGGATATGGGAAATGTGGCAACTCACACTGGATGAAGTGTGAGACGAGGAGGGGCGAATATTGATTGGGGAGGGGGTGGACAGGCACAGCTACCTGTATCAGTACCACAAGTTGGCTGCATGCAGCAAGTCACACGCAGCAGAGTAGTCAATTCTAATCTGGGAGAAACTTTGACTGTAACTTGGATAGGTGTTCAGCACAGATCTTATAAGCTTTTCCCAGTGCCATGAGTTAACTTGTTTTTTCATAACTACTTAGCTCCAATAAGCCTCAGTAGCATTTTAGTCTCCTTAGAAACATGTCACAAATATTTCAACACTAGTCATGGTGAGGTTGTGCCTTCCCTGTGCTATAGTTGTTGTTGTTTTTTTTTTTTGGGGGGGGGAGGGGGGGGGAGGGAACGGAAAGAGCTCAACATACAGTGCTCTCATATCCCAGTGCAAACTGAGTAACTGCTGACGTTACTCAGTCACATTTTACTCAGCTAAAACTAGTCAAGCCTCTAGTTGCTGTAACCGAGTGTTCCTCGTCATGTCAATGACTGAGCTGCTGGATAGTACAGTATCACACTACATTCAGTTTTCTGAAGCATCAAAAAGTCCCTGAAGCTGTGATGATATACAGTGTAGTCATGCTCACTCAAGTTTACTTTTCCTGCATTTAGTAGCGTGCCAGGTTGACAGTATTACTATTGAAACAGTAGAAGATATGCATGATAGTAATTAATGCGAAATTCACATCTGCCATAGCTTTGCGATCAACCTCATCAACACTCCAATACAAAAACAGAACAAGGCACTAACATGATTGTTGATGTGTATGTAGCTAGTGTTGCAACGATCATGACCATGGTTGTCACCACGCCTGGCGCACCAGGCGGTGCTACCCGTGGCCTTGCAAATTCCGCTCGGTACCAATCCCCCAAGGTCATTTCACCTCTCCGCCCGGCAACAAATTTCTTACCACCCTAACTGAATTAAAAATCCCAGGAAATTCAGTGATCCAAAAGAAAAAAAAACAAAGGTATCTCAGGGGAATTTTGAGGAACACACCCCTCCCCCAGGATGCCCCATCACTGGACATCACAAATTACCTGGCTCTAAAAATGTTCTGGTGACAAAACCTAGTCTGACTCGAGTCACTACTTGTTAAATATGATTGACTCGAGCACCTTTATGGAAATTTTCCCGATAGGAACAGTACGTGACTCAGTGGACTCAACTACGAGTCACATAAATCGCTGAAAATGCAATGAACTTTGGGGTCCAAAATTTAGTGACTTGTTACACGGCCGTGTATGCGTCAGGTTGGGAGCATTCACGAGGAAGAGCCTCAGCAAATTCAGGTAAAAACAGACTGTTGACATTTCCTGAGGATCTTTTTCATCGTCAGGAGTGTAACGGTCTACTGTACATCACACTCCACCACCCTACCACCCCCTACCTGCCTACCGCTTTCACATTGCCCCATACTGTAATCACGTCTGAAGAAACCATGTATATTGTACCACTGTTGTTATCCACTCGTCGCAATGTACAAACACTCACTTACTTTTTAATGAAGCTCTCTTTCTTTTGATAATAAGTCCATGTACTGTGGTTTCCACCTCCACAGTTTCTTCCTCGGATTCCTCGACTTCTGCAGCAGTCCACCCCACGGAGTTTTGGTGACCCATGCCTCTCCCCTTCTGAACCTTATTTCTTGCACCATTAGCAGGCAAGCCATTAGTTATCTTTCAAGCAAGGAGGTGACTGACTGCAACTGCTTTCTTTGTAGTATAAGAGCAAGCGGGCCTTCCAAATAAACAGTAAACCAATTCTGTTTGTAGCATGGTCAAAGAAGTCCCAATGAATTGTTTGTAATCCAAATTTGAAGTCAACATCCATCAAGATGGTTGCTCTATGGGGCCTATAATACAATCTTTGCACCACTTTTTTTCAACTCTAATGGGGCCCTGTTGACAATTTCATCAAAACTTGGTATAGCTGAAAGCAGCACCACCAAGGAAAATTTGACATGATTTCGAAAGAATCTAAAGTACTTTGTAGGAGGTACATTTTGAAACTTGGCACAAAATGGCCTTTTTTGCACACATTTTGATTTTCATGACCTTTTTTGCTGTCAAAAAACCGTTCAAAATATCCAATTGTCATATAGACATTGTTTTTTCAGTTTGAGCAACATCCATCGAAGGATGACAACTTGGTGGACCAGAACACACTTCCACATAATAGTCTATTGTGCCCCTGTAAAGACTTTCGACCTTGACCTTCACCTGGTCAAAGATTTCCCAAGAGCAATGAATGTGTACCCAAATTTATCAACATCCTCGAAGAATGCCTGTTGGGAACCTATAATATGTATCTTCTCACTAGGTTTCACAATTTTCATCACTCTACTGGCACTCTTATGACGTTGCATAAAAAAATTCTGTACCCCAAAGCAACTCATGACATATTTATAGAAGCTAATGCATTTGTAGTTGAATTACATTTTGAAGTTTTGCACCAATGGCTTATTGTGCCCCTTTAATGACTTTTTGACTGACCTTTGAGTTAAAAAAAAAAATTTCCAGTGGTCAATGAACATTGATTTCCAGATTAGGAGTTGATCAACACCGCCAAAGACTGAGCGCACAAATCGGATTTCATTTTCAATCAGAATGTTCTGCGATTTTCATGTGAAATAGAATAAACACGAACGAACCATCAGGATTTGGTGGCAATACACACCCACAATTCACAAATGAGTGCAATTCTGTGATTTTTCTGAACTTGCTCTCATCGTGCTAAAACAAAGTTGACATAAAAAGATGAAATGATGAAATGATTGTGCACATTGCCTATACTCCTGGGGTAACATATCAGAACTGTGGTACAGTGTCAATTTACTGACATGTTTTTAGGTAGTACGAGCCTGCGCTCCGGGCGGGCTTTAGTACCTGTACACAAAGCCTGCGTTCACAACTCCCGGCCTAGGCTGTTTTTTAGGCAAGCCGCTAAGTGGCCAACTTTCTGTTTCAACTGCAGTTTTTCTCTTCTTCTGACCACTTGTGTAGCAATATCGATTGGAGAAGGGGAGTCAGGAGACAAACCTTGGGCCCAGGGGGGGGCTGTAATCCTTAGCAAACACACATCCTATTGGTACAAACTGCATGGTGGCAATGTTGGTGTTAATCTGGGATCAAAGAACTGCTGAAACCTTTTGTCTCTGAGAATCCCCTCCCCTCCCCCACCCCCCCCTAGATTCAAATTCCCCCTTGAAAATTTGTGAGGGGGAATTCCCGCACATTTCGAAACCTAGCCGTAACACTGTTTCTAGAAATACATAGTACACTAATAATAGTCCTGTAACCAAGCTTAAAATAGACAGTCTTTGAATCTTTCTGAACAATGTTGGGGGTGTTACTGCTCTCAATAAGGACCATAAGAAAAGAAAAGCAGGAAGGAAGCCAGGCCAATTATGAAGAGACTCGGCGAAGCAAATTTTCAAAGAGTCGTGGCTGTCCAACCCTGCCATAACGCATGGCTCAGATATGACAAGGAGAGCGAAATATGTTTGTAATTCTTTGAAAGTCATGGGGCATCGATCAGTGTTTGTGGTAGGGTGTAGTGTCCATCAATTGAGAGCTTCCGAACATGTGGTAAGCCATGCCCCATTAAAGCGGCAGAAACAGGGGGAGCACTCAACCATGAAACCTGGTAACTTTGCCGGACAAACCATTATTCTCTTCTTTCATTCGGACAACCAAAAATGCAACGCTGGTTTTCCGACGGACACCCATAAAACAATCTAAAAATCGAGGCCTGGCTGTGTAATCGGAGGGAGAAGTTTGGAGGCATGAGGTGATGGATTCCGTCATCTTCAATGGGAAGGTGCTACAGTAAAATTTCTCCTGATACATGACTAGGGTCGTACTAACACATGTCCTTGTCAGTGTTCAATGTTGTTAGGCTAGTACTATTGCGGTAGTGCTATCACACTGGCAACAGCGAAGTTAGGCTTGCAATAGACCGCAAAAGTAACGACTTTTTCTTACTTTGACATGATTCTTATGAACGCTACTACTTGGTGATGATTTCAACAGATATCGAGCCAGAAGTATTGATACTCGAGGAAATGTAACGCCGCTCATTTTCCTCTCAAACTGTTAAAGTTTGGCAGTTCTCTCCGGTAAATGTGTTAACGAGGTGGGCCTGAGAGGAAGGTAGCTGAACAACACATTTCACCTACGTCTGTTGTGTTGCGTGCCTCTGTTGCCAGCGGTTTTTTTAAATCCCCAAAGAATAAGCCTTCTCACGGTTGTTAATATATCATGTAGAGTTTTTCATGGGGTACCCTCATTTGTGAAGTTCATTTATTTATTCATTTTTCGGATAATAATATTGGCTATCTGGTACTCACCATTTGGCATCTGTAGAGACTAGCTTACTTCAATAGATTTGCTACGCTGCGCGGAAACCAATCATACCGCTTATAGTTTGTGGGCCCAATTTGCTTGATCACCATTATGGCATTTGATAATGATTATTTCAGAAAAAATTGCCAACGCTGCGGGGCAACTAGTGGTGGCCGCTTCGCTTGATAGCCCTCGAATCGCAAGAACAGTGGCTAAGGTGAAATTCTCCACCTGACACTAGACTTATGAGTTGCATTAGCACCATGAAAATAGTCATTTGGCATTTTAGAAGACCCAATTTCGAAAATTTCGCCACGCTGCGCGGCAACTAAATGTTGACGCTTCGATTGGATAGTATAAGCCGAAACCTTGACATACGGTGGATAATGAAATTCATTTAATTGGCCAAGTTATTTTCAATTCCACTACATGAGAAATGTCCCATTTTGGCTCACTGTGCATCTGAAAAGACCATAACTTGAAGTTTTCGCTACGCTTCGCGACAACCCATGATGCCGCTCTGCTTTCATAGGAAACGGGCTTATAATCGTATCAACATACTGTTGACTAAAGTGATTTTTTCCCATTTCAAATGTAGTTCATTTGAATTACTTCGAATGAAAAATGGCCATCTGGAGTTCCCCATTTGGCAACGGAGAACTAGACAGAACACGACACGAAGTCGGTGGCTCACTGATTTATCAATGGGAACTCCTGGTAAATCCTCTGTGAGCATAAATCTGAAAAAAAAAAGAGTGAAAAGAAGTGAATTTTAACCAGTAGCCTTATTTGACATTTAGCCTCTCTTAGGTGTATTCTCTGAATTTCTGAAGCCTTGAGGTTGTCACACGCAGACGGCAGGCAACTTGCAAATTGCTCACCCCTCGTTTGTCCCTACTCCAGCAGGTACCACTCTAAGGTATTTGAAGTCTTTGGTATGACCCGACCAGGATTCGAACCCCAGTCTCCCGGTTGGAAGGCCGACGCTCCATCAGTTGTGCCAGTCACTCGGTTGTATTGCCATAGGAGGCGGATTTAGCTCAGTCGGAATAGCTCCAGACTTGTGATCAGAAGTTCGTGAGTTCGATTCCCACAAAGCCCGCGGCTTTTGCATGTCTCCTCTCTCCTTGGGAAGAAGAGGTACGTACTATATATAGTACGGGTGTGACAAGTCGCTAATGGTCAGGGGTAATATCTGTGAAGCGCTTTGATCACTATACGAAAAAGCACTATATAAGCACTTAGGTATCGTTTCTCTCTCTTGAAACAAATCTCTAAATCGTTAGAAACGTAGTCACAAAACTCGGTACGAAAATGTCCATGACCGATTACAGATCTAGCGTTTAACAGGGAGGGGTAAGACTGGTACGGTGGTAGCAGAAATCCTTGGAAGAAACAAACATGTTTGTCTTTTTATTGGGAAAAGTCCTAAAATATGTTAACCGTATGTCAGTAAGGATCCGACAGAAAAAAATCCGACTGGTCCGGGAAAGGATGGGAGGGGGGGAGGGGGGGGGGGGGGTAACGCCCCTCGTAGGCTAACTCCCTGTAGGGATGTCTCTGATCTCAACGTTGCACGAACAACTATTGTACAGACCAACCTTTCGAACCCCCCCCCCCTTCCCTCCACCTCACGAAACATCCTACCAGCGCAAAACATAATTAACATACCTTTCAATGTTAACATCCGGCCTAATGTTTGAAATTTCGTCGAACAAGTACGCACATATATGTAGTGATTCCTTGCGATGTTTACAACGATATCAATCTTCTGTACACTCTTGTTTCAAAACTTATCACTATGGAATGCGAAAACGGCAACCTCATTTGGCGTGGCTTTGGAGTGACGTGGCTTTGGAAATGACGATAGAATTATGAGATGGCGGCGAGGAGGGTGATATGTGGCAATGAAAATGATGTACACAACTGAGTCATTATCATTTTTCCAATTTTACTAATAAGTGACCCTGAATGACCATTGAATATATGACCGTTTTTAGAAAAGAAATGTTGACCTCGATGTAATGTACCCAGTCCTACGAGCATTAACCAGCAAACACGAAAAAGTTGTTTCGAAACATGTTCCTATAGTTTTTTGAAAACGTTTTATGTTGAGTAAGGAATGTTACGAAAAACGTTTCCATACCACTCCAAAAATGTTTTGGGACCAATATTCCAGAAAACATTTCAATTTCACTTCAAATCAGAGTTACAGCAAACCTAGGAAACAAAATGATAATATAATATTACTACGACAACACTAATATAAACTAAATCCGTTTTGACGCAAATTTTTGCCCCAAACCTTTTACAAACTTTCAGAAATTGTGCAAATTGTTTCAAAACTTCTTCAAAACGTTTTGTGAAACGTTCTGGAAAAATTCTCCTAACCTTCTTGTTACTCACCAAAAAACGTTTTCGAAACAACAGCAAACATGTGAAAAAATGTTTGAAAACGTTTTGGTGGTAGGGTAGGTATTCAACACACAACTACCAAAAAGGTGGTCAATATCCAAACTGTTGATCAGTCTCTGCATCGATGTTAGTTCGACCCACTCTGAAAAATACACGGGATGATGAATATCTATCAACATCTACCTATTGCTTTAAAATTTTAAAACCGAAAACGCACACCTATGATATCTTCGCACACATAGGTTACATGGGGTTAAGAAGGACAATGAAAAATGTTGAACAAATCGCAACACTCAAAGAACCGTACTCTACTGCCTTACAGATACTTCCCTGCCAAGCTTGCTTGAATTTTAGGTCTAAAATTCGGGCGTCAGTAATTTCTTCGTCTCGCTGAATAAAATCGAAAGAGACTCATCGATCACTTGTGGCGTGTGTGTATATGCACGTGTGTATGTGTACGCACGCACGCATGCGCATGTGTGCGTGTGCTTAAACGTGTGTGAATGTACGTGTTTTGTGTGAATGCAACGTCCAGGGAGTTCAAATAAGCATAGGTTGCTTATACAAAGAGAAACAACTATATTACCCTTGGTACAGGTCACAGACTCTCAATGTCGAGGGGGTCAACAACGAAAGAAGTCTGTGTGCAAGATGTAAGGAGTTTGCTAGCATCAATAACGTCAAGGAAAGCATGTATAGGATTGGCAGATATCAGAAGAACTGTGACATCATTCAATGGTCAGAAGAGGCCAGAAACGAATGCACCTGTGTGTATAATATCGGGTAATGGCGAACATTAATCACCTCCGGAAAAGCCATGTAGGTTGATAATATAATAAGGGACAGTCCCATTGGTTCCAGCAACAGTTCAAGGTCAGGATTATGCCGGAAATACGAAGATTCTTGCACGCACAATGTCAGAGAATTGCGAGCATCGTTCAACTTCGAGGTAGAAATGTATTATGCGAATATGAAGAAGAAGAACTCATCGTTTTGGTGTCAATTCTTGTTCAAACAAGGTCAGGGATTTCAAAGTGAAAATGCTTGTGAAACACGATATCAGTACACATGGTAGGCTAAAGAGGCATAACGATGTTCTTTGGTACCAGTTGAAACAACTGACAATGCTCGTGAGCACGATATGTAGGTATTGCAAGATTCTATCAAACTTCGAATCAAACGTGTAGGTTAAAGATATAAGAAGGTAGAGCCATAATATAAGTTCAAATTTGGATATATTTCACTTAAGCATTTCGGTTGTAAATATAAGAGGGGTCGGGCCCAAATAATTGAAAGTAATTATAAGTATACAATTAAATTGTTGTAACATGATGAAAGGAAAACATACTGTTTCTCTATCGTGTCCAAGCCTTCAAGAAGGTTGAATGTGTTGCAGATGTCTGATGTTGTTACAAATATGGCAACGAATAACCACATGCACACTCTCTATGTTTAACAGTATAAGAATGAGATTCCCGAGTCAAACGCATCACAGGAATTGAGAGCATTTTCAAGCAAATATAATACAAACTAGATGTGCTTGATTCAGGTCCGCTCTTCGAAAGTAACGATTTGGGTGACAATATTAAACGTAACTTTCGCTATGGAAAGTTTGTCTCCCACATGCCATTTCTGGGCGAAGCATCACTGCTGTGAATTATTATTGTGTTGGTATGGTCGATTCATTCCAATATAAACCTTACAAGGCCAACGCCAATGACCTTGAAGGAGGGTTAATTGTCAGCCTCGGGTCAAATCCAGTCCTACTCGTCTTTCTCCATAAATTAGTTAATAATCAAATAATGAATATTTAGGCAATTGAAGTCAATTTGTGTAACTCTTTAGGCTTAGTTGTTCATATCTGGCACACATTAGCGACACCAGCATCAAGAGTGACTTCCATCGCTCCAAATGACAAAATATGCTCGATTGGTTTTCATGACAACAGTTGCATAGACGATTTATATCAGAAAATATGTCTCCGTGGGGCGCTGGAGCAGGTGATGCTGATTTTCGAGAGAAGTGCTTAAGAAAGTAACTATGTGGGTGTGCATTCATTCATGATGGCTTCTCCGAACAATGGGTTCCAGGAAACTCCCCCAAGATCTGGATAAACCATCAGTGGACGGAATGCCAGTAAATGGGGGGGGGGGGGGGTATGGTACACTTCAGGATTTTGCATCCGGTATGACGTAATTGGTGTGGAGAGAGTATAGCACGGAAATGACGTCGCGAGTAATTCTTTCTGTATGACGTGACGATTGGTGTGGGAAATGGTTGCTACCTGCACAGGTGTGTTTTGGGGTCCGATTATTTTAATCCTGGAATCTACCACCTTGCAGGCAACACTAGTAAGACTCACTGGGCCTGTACTTCACACGGAAGAGACCGATTGCCTTTCTTGAAAATAGGAGAATCATTTGCTCTCCTGCAATCTTCCGGAACAACAACTTCTTGGTTTATTGAAAATAATAGTTGCTAATGGAACAGAACAACTGTCGGCACAGCTTTCATTAGGAAGGGGTACACTCCGTCCGGACCAGGAGCTTTACCACTTTTGAGCTTCTGCAATTTCTCCTTCTTCACATCAGGCGAACATATTATATTACCAATAGTATTATGAGGCACACCAACCACAAGGTCGCTGAAATTATCAAGTTTTCCTCAGTGAAAACCGACGAAAATAGTTATTAAGAACGCTGGCCATCTCCTGACTATCGCTGGTGTATTACCAAAATCGACCTCTAACAGTAGACCAATGCTGTCCTTGACTTTCTGCCCCCCCCCAAGCCCCCCCCCCCCAACATAAGAGAAGAGAGAAAAACGCACGGGGATTATCCTTTATATTATACCATTACATGCCAGAAAACCAGAAATGCCATCCAAATCGGCCCCGAGAAACAAGGAATGAGCTCAACGCTCTGTGGGATATTGACAGAGATCGTGGTACCTGCACCAAGATCACCTAAACTCTCTACATCATCTACGGAACCTGGATCACTAGACTCTGAACTAAATCTAAATATTATTCTTTCTGGTAGGAAAATGAACATGCTGCGAGAGGAAACAATCTTGGGTGACATTAAAAAAGTCCTTGCCTACCACTACTACCATCAGAACAAGAAATATATGGATAATCGAAATCACCCATAATAGTTGTACGCCTATCGGAAACTTTGAATAGCATGTCGAAAAGAAGCGAGTAGAGCAGTTGGGAGAACGATATACAACACCGACCGACTATAAAGGATCTGGGAATACCTGAAGCGTTAGACGGATTTTCACACCAAACAGAATGACGTAACAAACACCAATATCCGTCTTCTCAATGCTATTCAATTCAGACCTCACATACAACAAAAACTCCGCTCCCAATACCACGAAGAGTATTAGTCCGATCTTGCCTATAAGCAACATAACCTGGAACGTGAACTTCGGCTGAGGAAGGAAGAAGGAAATTTCACTGTTTTAGCCAAGACTCCGTCAGGCTTGCGTTCCTGGACCAAAAATTCGGAACTTATCGGATTGTTCCTGAAATTTGAAACATCAGCGCAGAAAAAAGACAGCTCGCTAGTATGTCTATCGCTAATAGTATCTAGCTTACCCGGCCTAGTACCACTGAGTGGACTACTATTCACAACCCGTCATAGTGGAACCTGAAACCCTCGCCCCCGAATCTAGTTTAACAACCCTTCCACACAAAAAATTAACCAACTCCCTACAATGGACCTTCCTTAGCGAAAAGATCCCCCCTTCCCCAGAAACACGACGTATGCCTGAAGAAGTTCCAACTAACACAGCATCAGCTCGCTTCGAAACACACATATATGGAAAGAACGTTCTTGATAACCCTGAACCCCAGCCCAAATTTGGAGTTTCAAACTCATCCAGTTCCTGTGACATTTAGCGTGTCACACCTCAAGCGTTTGCAAGATATCACTGCAAAAATATCGCACCACAGTATATCTTATTATTGAATTAACATATCATAGTGCCGATATGCCGTATTGATATGAATTGCATGAGGCGGTTTTCGTCATGACGCCAAGCAGCAAACGCCGTCGCTTGTTCGCCAGGTGCTACCAGACGACAATGCCCCTCCATCCAAAGGATGGACAAATGGATGAAAAGATACCCTGGTGATAAATTACTGACGTTTACACGTTCCTTTATAAGGTGATCGTCATCATCGGTTGACGCGGAGCGTAGAATCGGTCAATTTATGGCCTCAGATCAACAAGAATGGACCACTATGGACTTCAATTGCCCCGAGATAATTATTTGACTGTTTTTTGAAGGAGAAGGGACCGTACGGTCACTATCTAGGCCAAGCGCCAATATCAGCTGGTCCAGAACGTTTATTTGTTGATGAAATGTCCCTCCATGAAAGCTTCGAATTCTGTCTGAATAGGTGATAAGCATTTTTGGTGTCATTTTCTTTCAAAGGGTAGATAGGAAAATTACCTACGATATTGAATATTTCTGATGATTCTATGTGTCGGTATCTCGGCGGAGTGCCACAATCGATTGACGCGGAGTGTATCTGAAGAAGGTACCCCCAGGTCAGCAGATCAGATCAGATGGATTTATGGAGATATACAAACGGAGCTTATACCAACGACACTCTGTAAGCAGTGCACCACTATCGACTGGCGCATGGCGTCAACATATTAGCAAGAGGAACAAGGAACTAGGTTTTTTTGTATAACAATAAGGCTATGCCTGACCCTGCACATGCTGGAGGAGAATTCTGACTGAAGAACAGGCGGGCCATTCCCTATGCATGTTGTCTATGCAACTGGTTATTATTGATACCATGGTGTATGTTAAAGCACGACCAATGATTCGAGCGAAGCCCAAGAACCTCGGGTCAACACGATCATACATTGCCGGAGATTGCCGTGTGAGGCAATTGCCCCCCCCCCCCCCCCCCAATTGCTCTGCATTTATGAATGAAATGAATATGAAAGTTTTATGGTTCACGCCATCAATACAAACCTAACATGGACTATACTAGATACGTGTAAACCCCACTTCACACTCTCCTCTAAAAAAAAAAATCATGTTACCGTTCTCATCGATTTGCCGAGAGACGCGTGGTACTGCTGATTGCGTGCGCAGAAACTGTGAACCTGACGCATGACATACCTCAAAATATTTGAGACAACTTGCTGCATGTGTATTTCAGGTATACCAACCAGGCAGTAAGTTACCCCAGATGTTCCAAGTTATTCCAATGGTCGTAGGGTTCTACAGTGAGTGAGATGTTACCCTTCTCACGACCCCGCCTTCTTGGTAACGCCCTTGGATTTACTTATTCTGGGTTCCTTGTGCATGCATGACTTTCATGTTATAGGAAGCCGCATGAACATTGAAAACAGTTTTGAATATGTAGCTTAGGTGTGGACATAATAATCTAAAAAGCCATTTTTCTCTTGTACCAAATAACCATTACATTTATGAAAATAATCAATTCAACACGTCAATCACCTAATTGTATACCGGTACTGATAACATAATATAATAATATATCGTAAAGAATATTCACACCCTCACAATTTAATTTCAGTCGCTTTAGTTTGTCACTCTTGCTGTGAACTTCTACAGGTGGTGCATGGGTATGACGTATTATCACATTCTATAGAGTATTTTGAGTGGTGTCTGACGCTGCGCAGGCATCGGAAGACCGCCCTATTGCTCTGAGTGCGACGCCATCGCGACGCTCCAAAGCGAATGCAGACATCTCTAGCCAACACTAGTGACGAGAGCCGCGTGGTCACGGAAAGGAGGGGGATCTCTAAAGAGGTGGAAGGCTGTGTAACTGTGATTAGCATCTGACTAATTGAATCTAAGCAATTTTCCTAAAAACAGAATATATTTTCTCTGTTCCACAACCCTTCCTTTCTGAGCTGCTTTGCCCAGTGAATATCGTTTTTATCGATGCTGATTGCCTGTAGATAGGCCTTCGCTACTCGAAGCTTTCCATATACAAAGCTGACTTGCATGCAAGGTACATTTGGTGACTTGACAGTTTCTTTTCTGTCTTGAATCACTTGTCGCAATACAATGTTGATTAAACTGCAAATAACATAAGTCAGGTAGCCTAATGTATCGACTCGGGTACTTAGTTCTAGACACTAGGTTATATGGCGCATTTCCAAGCCGAAAACAGCCGTAGCATGCTGTCACCCGTTCAATATATCACGCACACCTTGCTGTTCACCGTTAACGTAATATTTCTACGAGTTATATAGTCAGTTTAGGATTACTGCCACATACGGCACTCAATTAGGCAACTTTTCACAAGTCACCTCACAAGGTGCCCACCTTTCGCAGGTGGGTACTGAGTAGCGTGAGAAGACACATAACTTGACCAATAGCACACACACACAAAAACAATGAGAAAAGAATAGGAAAACACCATGGCGCTCACTGGAATCAACTGAGAACTGAGAATCCAGTCGAAATGTACGTTTATTTTCGTTTCATAAAGACTCAGGATCCTAGCAAATATCCCCATTTTGCGAATTCTCATGAAGTGGTTACAAGTCAAATCCATATAGTCATGGACTCAGACTCTATGGGAATTGTAGTCGAAATCGAAACCAATGACCCTGATTCAGAAACCAGGGACTCATTGGGACCCGAGCTTGGATTAAGGATATATTCGAATCTATACAGCATTGTCGGAAATGTATCTTCAGATTCCAATTTTTGAATGTCCGAAATTTTGATTACGTATTAGGTAAGGTATGGAGTAAAACTTTAATTGACCCAGAACGTAAATTTAGGTATCGCACGTACGGATAGAGAAATGAAGAATAAACACTTGTGGAAATATTACTTATTATATAGGCCTACAGATATTACTATCAAATATGAAACGATAAGAAATTAGCGCAGCAATCTATCATTTTGAACTTTTATTGCACGCGGGACGAATGAATTGCGATGCCTGTTCGTTTTAAGACAAGAAAGTCTAAACCTTCTGATGCCTATGCCTCTCGGTATTTGTCTGTCTCGTAAAAGGTCGTGCTATTTGGGAAATCTATCTCGGGAAACTACCAACATTCTGGCGGAGTATAGACATTTTGGGAGAGGAAAGGTAAATTTTAACATGTGTCCTTCTCTTATTGCGAGTGTTTCGTAGACGCGTGTGCTCTCGTAACATTATTCAGCAAACTAATGAGGATTCCCACGCCTATAGGAGTCTACCATAGGTCTACAGCTGGTTGTTCCTTTAAAAGGCTCTCACATATTATCCGTTATAAATCCCCAAACTAACAGTGCCGGTCAATATTTTAGCAACAGTAAGCTGTTTTGATTTGCGTCAAATTCGAATCTATTCTAGCGGTGCCAGATTAACACGTTTGAATTGTCATTTTCCACTATTGATCGAATTAGACGAGATCTATCAAAACAAAGAAAGAAAAACTGCCTCACCCGGTTGAGCGAATATTAGGCTCCTTACTGTCATTCCAGAATAAAATGTGTGAGTTATTTTCATTCGAACCACCTTTGTTCCCACGACTGCAATGTGGCACCACACGTCACGTGGCTTATATGCGATATTCTATCGATTTCACCAGATGGCGCAACAAAGCTCTTGTTTCCCAGCATGGCAGGTGCAACTAATGGCGCTGGTGATTTTTCCCTGTGAGTTGACAATAAGCCAGTCTGAGGTTGCAGCATGGGGTTTGCGGTTTTTTTTACATTCGAGATAACCATGTCAACAAACAATACGAGAGTGGCAGAATCATTTCTAAAACCGGGTGATTTCCACACTAAATACATGCGATTTCCTTCTTCAATTACCATGCAATCCACCAGGGTGGCCTTCCATACGTCTCTTTCAATCTCGAGTTCTCTCCGTGAGCGGAATTGCTCAGTGTGCGATTTTCACGGACGCAAATATTTCACTTGCGCTATCACAGAGCTCCATTTGTGCACTGCGGAGCGCCGTTCGTGAAAGGATGTGATGAAAGTGCGTGTATAATGTGCAATCAGAGGTAGGGAATATTAACCTCGGGAGAGACTTGCAGGACTTGAGAGCTGAAATGAAGGTCGGAGGAGTTCCCGAATAAACTCATTTACCCTCTTCCACTGAACGACATCGCTGACCAATGTCCGTGCCATCACACTGCGTATTCGCGATATCATGCAATATAGACACATCAGATGACCTCCAATGACCTCGAATCTATGTTAAAGAATTTCAAGACTAGAGGTGCACCATACCACCAAGTTTCAGAAAACCTACAAATTTCGAAGTTTTGCTATAATTATGCACTATATACACCTTGAATGACCTCCAGTAACCCCGGATCTATGTTGAAAAAATTTCGAGACTAGAAGTAGATCATATTAACCAAATTTCGTGAACAATCTGCCAAACTTCAAAATTCCGCAATAATTAGGCAAATTAGACGACTTGATTACTCTATTTCACGTTGTAAATCTAATTATTCATCCACCTAAATTCTGTACCCACGTGCCAAACCAAATCACCATGGCTTCTACGGTTTGCCCGCAATCTTGCTAACAATTCCAAACAATGAAATGCATGAAATCCATTAACTGCACGTAATTAGTGATGTTCGTGCCCAGAATCCAAATCAGATCGTGTTCTCCCAACTCCGAGAACACATACGAAATTTCATCAGAATCAGTCATAAGGTTCCGGAGAAATCCTGCTGATCGGCAAGATGGACACAGGGCGAAAAACCACACGCACACATCCAAATGAACACAAAATACACACGCCTGAGTGACGGCATGAAGTCCTCTATCCTTCGGCAATATGTTCAATGTCATTTTCGAGGGCAATGTTATAACACCGGCAGGTGCAAATCGAAATTTTATTGTACAGTGAAATCATTACATTTGTTGGCCCAACGTATTACGATGATTTTCGCACACTTTTTATTTTCGTCGAATGCGATTTGAAAAAAAAAATCAATAGTGGATGGTGAAGTCACACCAGGTGCTTTTGATGCTTTCCCAGTTTCTCTTTATTAGAAAGTAGGATAAATGCAAATATGTGTCAAAATTGACCCTCCTGATGTAGGTGTTAACCGAATAATTTCCCCCTCAGATGGGACAGTTCTTGAAACTCAGTGTTGCTTAAACCCACGGCCGTGATGGACCGTTGGCTCTCGTCGTTTTCACACTGTAAACAATTTACTTCAGAATTGCAACAGAGTTGCCGGTAATGTAAATTGGATTGTAAGTAAAATACTGTAAATTCTACAGTTTACTGTAGTCTACCGTAGAATCCACAGTGAACTATTGTAAAATTTACAGCATGTTTTTTTTTCTTTTAACCTCCTCTGTAGTAACAGTGACTTGAAAAACAAACAGGGACATTACTTACTAACATTTTGTGGAAACAAAAATCTGCAAAATGCTTGTCCTCCTACATATTTAGATGAATTACTATTACATCGGCCAGTGTTATCATGGGCTCCTTGAACCAACAGTGTGTTCAGCGATTCGAGGTTGAAGGACAATGGTGGGTCATAATAAGCCAATGGGCAAAATCCTTCTTTTGGAGATTACGTTAAATTACTCTAATACTTGGTCAGTGTTATCATGAACTGGTGGTACTCTTAGTCTGTCATAAGAGTTGACCAAACCGGGGTACCTTGTTCATTGACAGGTGGGTCCTCTTGGCTTTCTACAGAAGTAATTAAAGGGACATAATGAGTTATTGTGTGAAGAGAATGATAGACTATTGTGGAAAAAGCATCGAATTTTCCTAAAATGGCAAATTATGGCGTAAAAGCTAGCCAATGAATAGCTCTAACACATGGGGTATATGGTGGTCGGGAATTGAGGCCAGCGATCATCGAAGGGTCTGGGGTCAGTTGTCTTTTAGGGGATATTCTCAAGTCAAAACGCTCTCCGGAACGGTGAATGTCTGTGGTCAGATAGTGGCAATCTGAGTCCCAAGGAAGTCATTTATCTGCAGAAAATATTGAATGGTTTGGTTTGAGAGCTACAGCACCATGGGTGCTCGAGTTTGTCATGGCATCATCAAATGACATCGTTCAATTCCAAGAGACGGTATAGTCTTTGCGAGTAGTTTACTACCTTTATCGTACTATACAAGAGGGAGAAGAAATACGAGTTATACAAAAAAATATTTACTCATTTCTGTTAACAACGATCCTAAATAGTATAACCATGGAAACGGGCTAAAATGACACCTTACCAATCCCAATTTTTTTAGCCAAGGAGAAAAGTATCTTTTGAAATTTTACCTATTTCAATATAGGAGAGAAGCAGTTTCGTATATATACTATAATTTGCTACCAGGGACGTTGAAATTATAGTATAGTTGGAGATTTCAGCTAACCAGACATCATTTTTAATAATTAAGACGTCTCAGAATAAATGAAATAAAAATAAATTGTCACAATAAAAACATGATGAAAAGGGGGAACATTTTGGGGTCGTTAATTTGGCATACGACTCCTACATAAACAGCCCCTGCCCTTCGCGCAGGGCTGTTAACACCTGAACTTGAAACTGTTTCAGGGTATGTAACAAAAAACAGTTTGGAAAAATTTGAGATAGTGGCTCTGGCTGGTTTACCTAGACATAGAACAAATAGGCCTATATAATAGATGAAACTCAGCGCCGGTGCTGCAGGGACTTCGGACACTAAAATTAGTTTGAAAATCTTATTACTTTTCTTCTTCTTTTCACAAGGATCTTTCAAAGGAGATTTAGGAAGCAACTTACCTAGACTCGGAATATTTTTGACTCACGAAGATTCGTCCCCCAATAATTATTATTAATCTCCTTCTAGCCCCGAAAGGCATGGCCTCACCCCACTTCTATCAATTGAAAGTATACAGTACTTTGCTTTCACAGCAATTTTGAAAGCTTTGCAATCGTGACTGATTCTTGAGGGTTCAAAGTCAACTTCGCCAGCGAAATATTCAAGAACTAGAGAGCAGGCAATTGACAATGCTCATCGTAGAACGGGAGATGCCTTTTCCAGTTCTCGGTGATTTGAAAGGCACTATTAGAAGGGAAAAATAAAAATCCCGTGTCAGCGAGGCGGCGCTCATTAAGATATATGTTATCGTGTAGATCTTCACTTTGCCGATACCAATGTTATTCCGCCTACACCCCTATAGGCCTCTCCGGAAACAAACAGTCAGTCGGCTTTTTTTCTATATTAATTCTTGTTACTCTTTTTTCTTTCCTCAGCTACGTCCCTGTTTGCAACCGCAGTTTTCTTTATATGAAGAAATAACTGTACCAACAGGCCACTCAAAGGGCAGACAGGATACCCTGGGAGGTTTCATCGAAAATATACGATGCCACTCAAAGAGCAGACATCCTATTCTGGGAGGATTCATGGAAAATATACAATGCCACTCAAAGGGCAGATATACTACTATGGGAGAATCTACGGAAACTATACGATGTCACCCCAGGGCAGACATACTATTCATCCGGATTCATGACAAATATACGACGCCACTCAAAGGGCAGACACAGTATTCTGGGAGAATTCCTGAAAAATATACGATGCCACTCACAGGGCGAACGTCCTTTCCTGATAATTAGATAAGTTTTTATCACAATTTCCATGCATGTGTGTCTGATTTCTGAGGATTCAGTTCCGGGCTGGAGCGCACCTCAAGACAAGCGTTTCCAAATTGTTTTCTCCGTTTTAGGCTTAGTGGTTAGGTTCACTATGACAGCTTACGCTCAGCCAATATCTTAAAGTTAGGGTTACAGCCTTTAGTGACTTCCTGAACTCGTAATAATGAAATAAAATTCTTGTTCAAGTGTGCGCACTGGCCTTCAATCTTAATCAAGACTGCATCTCTTGGGGGGAGGTGGGGGGGGGGGGGGGGCTTCACAAGTCCCATTCATGACATGGCAATGCTCACCAAAACTCACTTGTCACTGTGCCCATTAGGATATTGAAAATTTAATATCGATCATTTATGATTGGCGTTCCCAACAACACTCCAGGTGTTCTCGGCGCTGTAGAGTCGGTTGAATGCTGAATTATTGAATCTTTATCGATGTGTTACAGAGGTGCGACCAGACAGGTTGAGCGGTTTAGCAAATAGATTGTCGACACAGATGTTAGCGGGTGGCACACCCTTGTCTTTTCCTGTTTCGGATGAGAAGCTAATCCCACCAATCAGCGTAAGATAAGTATCACTGGACTGTGGTATCCACGCCCACTTTTAACAGGAAAATCTAATCTCTCTCACTTATTAACCACCGTTTCTCAGAGTTTCGTTCATTCCAGCATACGGCGTACCATCTCAACACTGCTTTGAAGAATCAACGATCTCGGTTAATCCAGACACTAAGGTTAGTATTTTACACTACATTCAAGTTATCTAAGTATAGAAAGCCATGCAAAGTGAACAACAGTTTACCTAGTGTGAATGAATTTTCATGCAAATTCCGGTTCACATTACAAGTAGAACGTTTTATTTTACAAAATGAGGGTAACGAGTACATGATCATAGGGCCTAATAAAGTTTTTTAAAGATATATGAATGCTCTACGAATGTTGTTTCATTCATTTGAATAACTTGTAAGACAAAGGTTAGTAACATAGAGTAACAAAAACATATCCATGCGATAGTTACATTGGGAAGAGTAAATGAATTATAGATAGAAAAAAAAAAGAAGAAGCCATGGTTACGTTATTCCTCTCTTCATTGGTGATGTTTCATCGGAAACATATGATTTGTACGGATTTATTCTTTCCTTCATTCATGATAATCTATTCAAAATACGAGTGAATTTACTGATATACGGGTTGCATATTTTTCGGAATTCTTCCATACCTCTGCCTAATTGAATTTCACGAACTTACGGTTTCGCAACAATGTGAACTTCTGAACGAGAATTCTAGCTAACGCTAATCGCAACCTGATCTCTAACCATAATGAAGAACACAACTAACTCTACACAATACAAGCAATCAATGAGGAAACATCCTATTGTGGTGATCTCTAATTATATATTCAGCTAATCTCACAATATTCGCTATGAATAGTGTAAGTGTGGGCAGCCATTCTTTTTAAAAACATATGGATGTTCAGTTTTGGTAAGGACATGCTCAGTGGCCCAGTCGAACGTATTCACTTGCCAGTATGGTATAATGGTTGTACACCTGATTTTCCCAGAAGTTATACTCGAGGGGAATTTTCCAACTACCTTCGATTGGAGGAAGAAAAGGTTTCGTCTTCTTGTATTTTTTCATCCAGGCACCAATTATGCTATTTAACTGACCTCAGATCATTTTACATAAACATCCATTAGCATTGTTTACATTGAATGAAAAGAAAAATAAAAAACGTATGCATTCATAACTGTTATCTCCCACTTAATTGTCAGCCAATTATGAACTAAAATTCAGGACGCTTGTCGTAGAATCGTGCCGATTACGATTGGTTGTGTACCCGCAATGGCTGGAACTCGCAATTTCCTCGATCTCATGGTAAAATTTCTTTTTATTCCGGCACCGATAATTAAAATGATGTATATTCTTGGTGCTTCGTGATAGTAAGTATATCAGCTGGATATGGGTATTTCGAAACCCTAAACTACAACTTTCAATATCAGAGCATCCTGCCTTTTCAAGTATTTCATTTAGACGTAGGGAATTCCAAATTGACGGACATCTGTATATATTGTGCACACTATATACTAACTTTTGGTCAAATTCATATCTAGCCTCATGTTGTTTTTGTGGACTATTAAAAGTGGTTTTAACGAGTAAATGCTCTGTTCTTAATTCGTAAAACAAAACCGAAAACACTTCGCGTTGCGTGATCCCCCCCCTCCCAGACCCTCATTTCTCCACGTTGAGGCTGCCAATAGTCGTGGCTTCAACCCAAATTGTCAAATCAATTGTAAATTGAACACACCCTCTTGGGCCAAAACCATCTAGCTACCCAGTATGTTAGCCAGAAATTTCGACTACTGGATAATAAAAGCAGTACTGATAAAACCAGGAGACTTACACTGGCCGCGGTGGAGTGGAAAACAAAAATAGGCCTCTTGCCAACAACGTAATTCGCCATTACAATTTTTGTTTTACGTCCTATTTACATACACTTATCGGCTGAAATCGTCGACGAAAACCATGACTGCCCCACTACTGGGAAACATGAGCTGCCCACTAGACCAATAAATATCTTGGTATTATTAACTTAGCCCATTGGATGGTTGTATTGTTCTTAAGCATATCGAAAAGAAGTTGTTGCCATCGCAGAGCTGCTGTTGGGGGAACAATGAATATCTCCAATGTTAAAGAACTAGGAATACCTGAACGTTGAGATACACGGGATTATACGCTATGCAGAATGATAAACTACCGCACTTATCCTCCTTGCGATACTAGATATTTCCAGCTGACATACAACCAAACTTCACAAAGACATTTTTTCCCCCCCCCCCCCCTGTCGGCTCACTCCCTCCTCGGCACCGACACGCAGACGTCCGCTACAACTGCCTCCCGAAGGACATCCTCAGCTTCCAGTGGACTGAAGGAGTTAGTAGTCACAAGCTCGTGATTACCCGAACTTTATGATGTCTTGGCGGACACCCCCCACAGCGCACACTACCCCCCCACGAGTCCATGCCAATGCTGTTCACGCGCTCCCAATTCGTTTCCAACTGGAGATCTATACACGTTTCCGACATTTTAAACGAAGCCATCCGTCCTGCCTCCTCAGAAGCAACTCCCCTAGAGCTCACCCTAGTGAACAATCCAGCACATTTATTCTCTGGACCGACAGCTAAATTGCCCATTAATCTCATAACCGCTAGCCAGGAACGCGCAAGAAGCTGAAAACATCAAGCTTACCAGCTAGTAGTGAAAAAAGACACAAACGAAATATCAGGGACTGTCAATAAAACAAAATTGCATTCCATTCACAAATGTGCTTTTTTTTTTGTAGCAAACGACGAATAATGCGAACAAGCGAATTGAAACGGCAATCACATGCTCACGGAGTGTCAGAAAAAAATAGATCAATACACGATGGTGTAAATGGTAATCACAGATATTATCATGTTAGGCCTATTTAAGAGATTGCCCATTAACCTTGTCGTGGCATGGAAATAACTGTTTGAAAATGGGTCGTCGCCTTCCGTTCCCTTTCCAGGTTTCAATTGTATTTTTTCGCAGATTCAACTAGCTATTCACTCCGCCGCCGATTTATATTTTTAATTTGCAGTAGTGACACATCTCACATCGACAAGATGAATAATCGGCCGCGCCCCCCCCCCACTTATCCTTATAGCCGGTTTGGCGTACTCTTCGTAGCGTTGTCCAGGCTGGAGGTATGTACCAATATAATAATTTTACTAATGTTGTATGTATGTCGCAGGTGAATTCGCAAAAGCCTCTTTGAGATTATCGAGCAGTAGTGGGAATGAACAACAACATCCCTCTTTCCACTCAAAAAAATGAACGGATTCCTGGTCAGGAGGCTTGGGATTTGACCCTAAATGAGTTGGACATTTGACTGTTTGGGTAAAAATTTGACACAAAAAATTTCGTTCGGTTCCCTCCAAACCAAGTGTGTTGCTTTCTTTTCACCCGTTCCGTCTTAGTACTGTACCGACCCCGGAGACAGGAAAATGGGAAGTAGACAATAGAGGGTGACATCTGCATGCTAAATAACCACACTTTCACATTGAGGTCACGGCATCGGGTATGTCTCATCATTCTGTGAAGAAATAATGCATGCTATGCCGTCACCGGCCAATCGAATTTGACCTGGCTCCATTCGGAGTGTAACCACGACGAAGTATTCATGGGTAAATGATCAGACGGCATTAGTATGATGCGCATTGAGGGGTGAATGTTCCTGTTTAATTTTACTGCGTATTTGCAGGAATATCTAGGACACACTGGGAACACGTTGATACTAATGCACCTAATACTAAACGCGCTCGTTTTATCAAAGTGTTATCACGTTTATGTGTTTTGCTGTCTCAACGGAAGAAATATTAATATTTAACAATAATGTGATTGACCTCTACTACCACTAAGTTTTTGAATATGCAGTATGGACAACGGTGGAAAGTGATTTTGTGTGGTTGAGGTGATCGGAGTCTGTTTGCCAACCGTAATCCCCATGCATGTGCTTAGGAAAATGTCAGGCTGGAGGCTAGGATTCTAAATGGGTTATTGATGTCTTATATAAGGTATTATAAATTAATTGAGAACTTAAGAATGGACTCATGCTTTTGTGTACTGAAATGGGTGGTGAGGCTTTTATATGGGTTTTCAATCATATATAGAAGAAAACTAAGTTGATACAGAAACATCACTGGCGCTGCACCATGCGGGGCATGGACATCGAGATTTGGTGTATGTTAATATAATAGTAATAATCATACTAATAACAGGGTATATATGGTCTCATTACGTTACCGAGGTGAGAGCGCAACCAGGAAACAGATGCTGATGTTTCTCATCCACATACATGGGCGTCAACGAGTGGGGGGGGGACAATGTCCCCCCCCAACTTCAAAAAGTGGGGGGAATAATATAGTTTGTCCCCCCCCCCCACTTTTCCGGACCGTAAAAGAATAATAGGCACATGCCACATTTTGTATCCACTCTAAATGATTCAATTTTTGTCCAACCAAAACAATATCGCGTGGAATTGTCTTAAGTCCACTATGCCAGGTGCGGACCCCAGGTGAAGATCTGGACCCGACTAGGGGCAAAGTGGAACTATACCCAGGTTCATACCGAGTCTCGAATTCTGAATCGAATAGCCAAAGTGCACAATTTTTCAAGGTTTCGCGCGCAATGGCGTTTTTCTTCCAGGCGTTGGCAGGCTAACATGCCACTGTAATGCTTCGTATAATTTCGTTCACTCGATTAATTCCGACGCCTTAAGGCAGATCCCCCCCCCCCACCCAACGTTTCTGAGTGAAAAAATCGGAGCGCAAATTCGTGGAAAATTTGGGGAGGAAAAAAGCAAAGTGAAAAAAAAAATGCCTGAATTGTTCGCAGACTCTTTCGATAAATGCCCGAAACATGCAATTTTTTTTTTTTTTTTTTTCGCGCGCTCCACGAGCGCCGGTAGTTTCCATGACTGACCTTGTAAATTTCGGGCACAAATTTTCTGCTCCTAAATTGGAGTATCCCAGTACTCATGGCTTTTCCCTCCTATCCCACCAGAGACCCTTCGTTAGACCTCTGGAATCCCACGCATACAAAGCCAGCATAAAGAAGGATAAAAATACCATTGTGATACTCGGTAAAAATCATCTTAGGTATGCACAACGACAACTTTTTTGTCGTCTTTTACCAAATCACACATGTAGATGTTTGCTATTGGCCTGGCACGTGCGTTTTCGTCGATCTGGAGTGTATGAAAAATCTAATCTTTTCTTGCGTCGCTCCGCGCCAACCGATGGTGTCGCTCCACTTAGATGGTAATTTGGCGTTCGATGTGTCCCCCCCCTTTTCGGAATGCTCCGACGCCCCTGTCCACATACGCCCAGGGAACCCAACACCAATGTGGGGGTTAAGCTTTCTGTTAGGTGACAGTGCTCACCTGAAACGATGTGACGTGAGACTCAGGACTGATATGTCACGTGAAATCAGTTTTTCTGCTGTGGAAATTATCTTTTGAGTGACCGTTCGCCTATTTCTTTATTCATTTACAGATGACACCGCGAAGTGAGTTTCTAACAGATCATAGCTAGCGCAACCTTTTTTTTCATTTCCTCGTTATAAATATGTGCTGTCACATGTGCGGGTTGCAGAATTCTTCGCAACCATGACGCTACTTTCACAGAACACCAGCTCAGCGATGGTTAAAACAGAAATGTGACTGAGTATTAGGACGGATATGATTCGTGAACTGGCGAACTTTTCGTTTTTCCACGCAGATGAGTTCCTCGAACAAATCATTAGCTAGCGCTACTTTTGTTTCCATTTGTTTCTTTTTCTTCTTAAATGACGTTCGGTTTGTCACGCATGGCGGTCAGCAGATGATCCCCAAAACCGATTCAACGAAGAGTTCGTATTGATGCACACGATCAGATCATTTTGGGGGCATGAGAGTCGTCGCTGTTAGGTAAGTAATTAACCTATTTTATGTATTCGAGTGTTTGCGCTCTCACAGTGTTAAAGGCTTGGGTCCGTGGGTGGTTTGGACATATATACGTCTTCATAATAGCATGTACACGAGCTTAATAATTTCAGCATAAAGTATGCTATTCAGATTATGCTGAATAGGCTAATTAATTTTCAAGTAAATCTTTGATATAATGAAAATATGATAATATCCAGTGCCTAGATGCCGTTTCCCCATTTCAAACCGTCTTCACGATATTACCTGGACATTAATGACCTTTTTCACACCCGTACTAGACAGCACGCTTTCTGGCTTGGGTTTCATTACCCGACGCATCATTTTCATTACTTTCATTTCCGCGGGGGACCTCTAAATCATGCAACTCACTACTCCTACTCACTACTCTTCACTACTACCTAAAACGGGGGTGGGGACTGTCACCTTTCCGTCAATGCCTTGTCCACGGCACTGCGGAAAAGTCCTTGGGCTTTCCAACTCGCATAGACGTTTTGCAGTCTGGAGAGCTCTGCCCGAGCTAATTCCGCCTCCATGATATGTCACGGAAATCAGTTTCCTGCTGTTTTTGGAAATTTATCTTTTGAGTGACCGTCGCCTATTTTCTTTATTCATTTACAGATGACACCGCGAAGGGGAGTTTCTTAAACATAAGATCATTAGCAAGCGCAACCTTTTTTTCCATTTGCTCGTTATAAAAATATTGCGTGTCACATGTGGCGGGTTAGCAGAAGTTCTTCGAAACCATAGACGGCTACATTCACAAGAACTCTCAGCCGATGGTTAAAACAGATGTGACGTGAGTATTATGACGGTATGATTCGTGAACTGCGAACTTTCGTTTTCACGCCAGATGAGTTCCTGAACAAATCATTAGCTAGCGCTACTTTTGTTTCCATTTGTTTCTTTTTCTTAAATGAAGTATCTGTTTGTCACTCATGGCGTCAGCAGATTATCCCTCACACCGATTTCAACGAAATTTCGTAATTGATAACCGATCAGATCATTTGGGGGGGGGGGGGGCATGGAAGTCGTCGCTGGTTATGTAGAATAATAACCTATTTATGTAGTCGAGTGTTTGAGCTCTCAACAGTGAAGAGCTGGGTCGTGTGGTTTGTTATATACGTCCGTCTATCATATACAGGTACACGAGCTTAATATATTTTCAGCATAAAGTATGCTATTCAGATTATGCTGAATAGGCTAATTACTTTCAAGTAACTTGATATAATGAAAATATGAAATATCCATGCCTTATACGCGTTTCCCCATTTTCAAAAAGCACGCTTCACAGAGATTCACCTGTGATCATTAGTGACTGTCAAACCCGTACTATACATCACGCATTTTTTTTTTTTTCTGGCTTGTTCAATTCCCGAACGCAGCATTCATTAACATTTCATTTCCTCGGGGGACCTCTAAATCAGGCACTCACTACTCTCAAACTACTCACTACTCTTCACTACTACCAAACTTGGTGGTGGACGTTGAGCATTTTCCGGAATGCCCTTTCCAACGTCACTGCGGAAAGGTCCTTTGCTTCAACTCGCAATAGAAGTTTTGCAGTCTGGAATCTCCTGCCCGAGCTAACCGCCTCCCGCAACTTAGAGTCTTCGGGTCAGTCAATGTCTGAGTTGCTTATTCATTCAAATCTTTGTAGTGACTGTTTGATGTAATTGAACGTAAGTTATTTATGTACAGATTAATTGGCTTCCATTGATAACAAGAATACAGAAATGACTAGTGATTCTTTGCCATCTTCTAGTAAAGGTCCAACTCTACTACCCTGAACCGTGTTCCAAGTTTTGTAGTCTAACAAAAAAAAAAAAAAAAAAAACTACTACTTAACCCCCCCCCCCCCCACACACACACTTTCTATCTATCCCTCTCTTGACCTTTACTGCCTATCCTCTTCATATGTGCGACCTACGTGCTTAATTTCACATTGTTCCTCAATATCAGACTTAATGACCTCAAGCTGTTCAAAAGCCTTCCTTCCTATGTTTGCGACATTTCTGCCTCCGCACCCTAAATATCGAACTAACCGCTTTTTTAGAATTCGACTCTATTGACCTTGAATGGAATAACCTGGCCAAGGGCCGGGTTTGCTCTCTGTCCACACAGTTATACAATGGGAACTCGACAAATGTTGCGTTCTCAAAAAAAAGATTTCGTGTCTAACAATTTTCGTTCATATTTGAAAATTTCTGGCTTACTGTCTCACATACTTTGGAGTTATTCTGCTTGCCATTTCCTGATGTGAGCATGCGCAACAACTTGTTCGGGACTTCACTGGCAGGTGCACTTCACGTCAACTCACGCTCCGTACTAACCTGATTGTGCTTGCGTTTCTGATTGGTGCTCACAAGGCTTGCCACACCGACATCCCGTACACCACACACCCCCACGCCACCACACACACACACTTACACTACCACACACACATGAACGCCACACACACACACTCATTTAGTGCTAATACTTCCGGTGGTTTTTTCATTCCTTCAGCTCGCCAAGCATTCCAGTGTATTTTTTTACACTTGACTGAGTTCTCACAGGAACCTATGTCAGTGATCACGTTGTAATGGAGCCCATGATTTGTGGTGATTTTAGCTCTTTTTGCATAGCGTATCTGCCGAGGTTCGAAGGGGATATGGGGCAGGGTCCCCCTACCGGCGCCACTGGGGTGGACAGCCTTACATTTCTGAAGGTTCGATGACGCGGACCGGTGGTCGGAAACAAAAAAAAGGCAAGCGAAAATAGAAGTGGGAGATATAGGATATCAGAAGAAGAGGTGAAGTGGCGCTTGCGCTGTCCTTTAACATGATAGGTCGGCCATCACTCTGTATGTATATATTATCCGTTCAGGTATAGCGCCAGCGACGGCAACAGACGAGGACGAAGGTAACAACGTTGGAGACTAATGGAGTTTCTTATAAATGATCTGACCTGCCGATGCTAGTGAAAAAGAGGGCCAACACTGGAAGCTGCCTGAGAATTCAAAGTAAACAACCAAAGAACACTCTAATTGTGGAGGATTCCCTCTGTCATGCAACGTAGAAGGACGCAATGGCTAAATGTCTGCATCTGGACACCAATATGTTATGGTAGTTAAACATGGCGGTAACTGACTATGACCTTTTATACTTGAATTTACGGGCAAACCAGATGAGATGTGGTTGTTACGATCATACCCCAACGAGGCTATATGTACGCGCATTAATTGGAGAGAACACGTAAGGAATGTAAATAAACACATTTCTAGGTCAATGTGTATTAATAGACTTAACGACTTTTCTGCCTAAAACGGTCCTCCTATGCTATACAACCACTAGTTCCCTATCTATCTTATAGCCTACTATTGTGGGGGCGATACACAAATCAACTCTTAGAAAATGTATAAAATTACAAACAGAATTGTCCGTATATTTATAACGTTCCATATAGACAAGTGCTACGGCATTATTCAGGGACTTGGAAGATTTTGTACCTTTTTCGATTATACAATCGCCAACTTGGAATGTTTCTGAAATTTATCACTTCACCACGGCATGTTGCCTGATTCATTCAGTGGTTTCTATGAATACAATTCCGATATACGATTATAACACTCGCAATCGACATTCGGCTTCGTCAACCATACTATCGGACTGTTCGTGGAAATTCCCAATAAGTATTATCGGGTTCATTCTGAATTCGCTCCCCTTGCATTAAAAATTCGTCACTTCTACAGTGTGTTCAAGAGAACACTTAGATCAACTTGCGGAACATCAATAATACTCACGACGCAAATCAAGCAAACCATGCTAAATTTATAACTCGCTCCTTGCCCCCGCCCCTCTTTAAAATCACTCCCTTTCACTTCTGTAGTTTTTAAGAAGTTAGAGGTGTTGATTGTGTTTACACTGAGGCATGGTGTGCCCGTACGCATTGTGGTTGCTTGTAGGTTCACATCTATGTATTCATATGCTATTTTACGAATGTGACAGATTAGAAATTATACTTAATGCTGGTTCCTCTACTTCCTCAATGTACGTTTCTAGAGGCTGCTACATTTTTCTGATTTTTGGACTTATATTGTTGAGGCATGAATTGTG
This sequence comes from Sclerodactyla briareus, assembly GCA_026419785.1. NCBI lineage: Eukaryota > Metazoa > Echinodermata > Holothuroidea > Dendrochirotida > Sclerodactylidae > Sclerodactyla > Sclerodactyla briareus. Next base: position 367,265 of record JAODTK010002532.1, read on the forward strand.
TTTGGAAATGTGGCTTTGGGGATGTAAGGATAAACTTGAACTCTGAAACTTGAAACATCTTGCCATCGCACTCATGGGGTTTCCCCTAGGAACGTGATAGGCGGCTTACACCCTACCCCAGCACACGTGTTTTCAACCTTCACGGTGTATACTCACGATGCATTCAATAGACTATTTACATTCACAGCAACTTGAACTGTAAATGTAATCAAACTGATTTGATTCACGCTTTTTTATGATCCGTTTCAGTGCCATCACTAGTATCGCAATTTTTCGATTTTTGCTTTCTCCATCGGTTATCTATAAACTGATGCTCAATACTGATAGTATACAACATGCATTTGCTCTAATTTGCACCATAGAACTGTGATGTGTTTCCAAGCGCTCCTTTTTTTCTTCCGTTATTCTTTGAATGCACTTTTGCGTGATTGCGAACCTTCATCATGATTTCTTTCCGCCTGTTCATAGACGCGTAAAAGGAGCGACGACGATGGTGAGTTCCTTTTCTTCATAAAAATAATGATAATAAGCGAGATTATGCGATTCACGATCACCTGACACCCCAGTTATTGGTCTGTATCGAGTTTCCAGAGCCATATTAGTGAGACATTAAAGTAACAATAACATTGTCTTGGTGGTAGCTAGGAATCCATACATGCAGATGTCGTAGAGGCAAGACACTAAACTAGCGAAGCTGATGCGAGTACGGAACATGGAACGTTCAGTTACTGCAAATGATAGAGGCAAGTTCCGGTATGTAGCAAAAATCATCCAAATGAAATGACACGGGTCACTGAGGAGGGCTTTGCGGTATCACAACAAATCTATTCCGTGGAAATCTTCGTTATCAAGCAAATCCAATGTCCTTACTTCTGCCTGAGTTCGCTCGAATTTCTGGTCTTTTTGTCTCATTAGAGGGTTTAATCCCTTCAAGACTGTGACTCTTACTCCATTCTCACACGACAATCCGCATCTATGGAATACCTAGACATGAAATTCCGCTCCGCGTGTCATTTGCTCATGTTATCCTTAGAATTCATTCGTGGCCCTCCCCCCTTCGATGATTTTGCCTTCCGTTTGGATTTTGTAAAATGTTAACAGAGTCAAATATCGACGAGTAGATGCACGCACTCGATCACCGAGATGATATCATTTCCTCACTAGGTAAGGGTTAGCATCTCCCTTCCCTATTAGGGTGTAATTATTGGGATCAGAGATACTTTTATTGAGGTCTATGAATTTTCACTCAACGTTTCCTCCTCCCCTCATATTGGTTGATTTGCAGAATACGATGACGATGAAAATGGTGGTAAGATAATTCTACAGATACACCTCCAGCTAGATGTTTGCATATTAACTGCGTGACAGGTGTTTTTGACAAGTTGTTCTGGTATTACAAATTAACTGTTTTTGTACAGTTTTGTACAGGCAACTTGGCGTCCCACAGTCGAACATTCGAAGGCGGATTTCCGAGAGTAGTATATCATTGTTGTTAGTTGCGTGTTGTCCTAACTCTGCCGAATTTGGGTGGTAGCTACTTTTGGGCCTATTTCATGAGATTTATCTTGTATATTGGCCATGCATCTATAATGGCTAAATATCTGCCTCTGGACACCAATATGTTATGGTAGTAACATGGCCGTAACTGACTGTGAGCACTTTGAATACTTGAATTTACCGTGCAAACCAGATAAGATGTGGCTGTATTACGATCATACCCTACGATGCTGTATGACCGTGTAAGGCCCATCGCTACGGGCTCCAACTTTAAAAACTATTCCCACCCCTAAGCATACAACCAGAATGTTTGTCTTATTCAAGCGATACTCTCCCCATATATTTATGTTATTATTCTTTTATATTAATTTAATCTTATCATTATTATTGTCTGCAATTTGTAATATTCACGGATTCGAGCGCACAATTGTGTACTTGTACTCCGGGATCTGGCCCTATTTACTTGTTACCCAAAGTAATGAATAGCACAGTTTTGTTGTACTCGTACTCTTGCCACGCACCTCAGTGGGGTTTATTCCTAGTAAGCGAGAGCGGCCTTACACCTAGCCTGTTGAAACAGTCGTTTGACCTTGTTCACACCTCGTATCAGCCTCATTCACTCATAATGTGGGCGCAATGACCCTTTAATCCACTCGTGATTTGCCTAAACAACGCCTGTGCGACTTTTCGTTTCGGTCTTGCTGTCGAGCTGATCCTTGGCGGGTACTAGCGGGCGGTGCTAACGTCCACGTTGATTGCGCCATCGGACATTCTCTCTTTCAATAAATCACGGGTAACGGCCCTGGTCTGCTGGAAATTACTCTACTTGGTCTGGATTTGGAATTGTTTAGAGACAACTTCCACAACCAAGTTTTTGGCCGACGTTAGATTGATATTGCTTTTTTTATTTTTGCCTTTGAAGGATTCATATATTTTCAGAACCTCTGGCGGCGATACCAAACAGCCGCAATCGCCTGTGCATAGCCGGAACAGCGGCTTCGGTCAATTTAGGCTTCAAATGCATCAGTCTTCGATACTCTCATTTTTGGTTTCGTAAAAAAAGGTTAATCGAAAATCTTCTGTAGCTTTCATGAACCTAAATATGGGGGCTTTTCCGCGGATCTATTCATGGTTGCTCCCATCCATACCAACGAACGCCCGTGTGGCTACTGAGACTGACTCTACGTCATCCGAATCGGTATGGCAAATCCCAATTTTTTGGGATTTGTCAAACGAAGTCTGCCAGACGATATGTTTGTGATAGTCGAAGACCGTGGTTCTAACTAAGAAGCGAATAGCCCCCTCTATTCTGGAATGGCTTCTTCATACGTCTGCTTTAGCAGGCTCCTACAACACACCCTACCAGGCATTCGCGTGTTTTTTACCTTCACTGGTATAACCCACGACTGCATGTCAACAACAATGTACCTGCACAGCAACTTGATACTTGAAATGTCAATGCATTGATTTCGATTCACGCTTCTAGGATCCGTCTTCAGTGCAATCATAGCGTGTAATGTTTCGATTTTTGCCTTCTCCATCGGTTATCCATAATGATGCTCAATACTGATAGTATACAATGCATCTGCTCTATTCGGACGTAGAACTATGTTTGTGTTTTCAAGTGCTTCTTTTTATTCCGTTATTCTTTGAATGCATTCGTTATTTGGGTAGATGTCGAACATTTGATTCAGCCGATTTCTTTTCGTCCGTTTCATAGACGAGAAAAGGAGCGACGACGATGGTGAGTTCCTTTTCTTTCAGAACAATATATAATATCGAGATTGCGGATTCACGATCACCTGACCCCCAGTATTGCGTCTGTTATCCGAGTTACGAGCCATATATAGTGAGAACGGAAAAGTAACAATAACAATTGCCTTGTGTAAGGCTAGGATTCTATATATCACTTGATATCAGATGTCTTATGAGCAAGACACTATAAATAGCGACTGATGCGAGTACAAACTGGAAGTGTCAAAATTAGCTGCAAATGATAGAGGCCAGTTCCGTCTGTAGCAAGAAAATCGTCCAAATGAAGTGGAACGAGCACTGAGGAGGGGTTGCTGGTATCACAAGTCAAATTTATATTCGTGGAATTATCTTTCGTATAACTAGCAATTCGGTCGTCCTTACTCATGCATTAGTCGCTCGATAGTTATATGGCCTTCTTGTCTCATAGAGGTTTAAAGCCCTTTAAGACTTTGATTCTTACTTTCCATATCGCAACACTACATCCGCATCTATGGAATAACCTTAGACCGAAATTCCGCTCCGCGTTGTCATGTGCTCAATGTTTTCCACTAGATTCACTTCAATTCGTGGCCTTCCCCCTTCGATGATTTTTTAGTTTAACGTTTGGATTTCAAGGTACAGTCAAATAACCGAGATGTAGATGCAGCGCACTCGATCACCGAGATGAATAATCATTTCTCACTAGGTAGGGTACATCTCCCTTCCCTATTGGGTGTAATTATGGGATCAAGATAACTTTTATTGAGGTCTAAATTTTCAACTCACGTTTTCTCTCATATTAGCTGATTTGCAGATGACGATGGCGAAGACGGTGACGAAGACGGTACGGTGGTGGTAAGATAAATTCTACAGATACACCGCCAACCGCGATGTTATGTCATATTACTGCGTGACTTTGTTTTTGACAAGTTGTTCTGGTATTACAAATGAACTTGTTATGTACAGTTGTACGGGAACTTTGGCGCCCCACAGTCGAACAGTCAAATGCAGTATTTTCGATAGTAGTCGATAATTGCTGGTTTATTCCTGTTCCTATACTCGCCGATGTGGTGGATCTACCTTTGGGCCTATCTCATATTCCTATCTTGTATATGCCTATGCATTCTATAATTACAAATGTCCTGCTCTGGACACCATATGTTATGGTAGTTAACATGGCGTAACTTGACTATGAGCACTTTGATACTTGAATTTAACGTGCAAACCAGATAAGAGTGGCTGTTTTTTTTTTTATGGGATCATACATTCGAGCTGTATGACTCGTGTACGCCATCGCTAATCATCCAAACATTTTACTGCAGCCTAAAACAGAATGTTGCTTATTCAGCGACCATCTCCACATTATTAATTATTATTAGTAATATTATTATTATTATTATTATTATTATTATTATTATATTGGGCTCATTCGGTGACATTAATGATCTAGCGCACCATTGGGTACTTTGTATCGTGATCTGGCCTATTTACTTTGTACTCCAAGTCATTATACACCGTTTCTGTTGTACTCGTACTCTTGCCACGCACCCTAGTGGGGTTATCCCTAGGAATTGAGAGTGGCATGATACCCTAACCAGGCACACCGTGTTGCCCTTCACGGGTATCCCGCAACGACTGCTGTCAACTGACATGTACATGGACACAACTTGCAATACGGTAAAATGTAATCAAACTGATTTGATTCAGGCTTCTAGGATCCTTCCTCAGTGGCCATCAGTAGTATTGCAATGTTTCGATTTTTGCTTTCTCCATCGCTTATCTATAACGATGCTCAATACTGATGTATACATGCTTGTCAATTTGCACCATAGAACTGTGATTGTGTTTCCAAGCGTCTCCTTTTTTATCCGTTTATTCTATTGAATGCCTTCGTTTATTCGAGGTAGATAGCGCACATTTGGATTCACCCGATTTTCTTTCGTCTGCCTGAGACCGTAAAAAGGAGAGACGACGACGGTGAGTTCCTTTTCTTTCAGAAAAAAATAATGACTAATCGAGATTGTGCGGATTCACGATCACCCTGACCCTCCCATATTGCGTCTGTTATCAGAGTTACAGAGGCCATATATATTGAGAACGGAAAAGTGACAATAAATAACAACGCCTTGTGTAAGGCTAGGATTCTATATATGCATATGTCCGTTTTGAAGCAATACACTATAAATAAATAATGAAATGAACCGAGGCATGGAGTGAGGGCGTTTTCGATCACAGCATTTTTTCCGTGAAATATCTCCGTTATAAAGCAATTCACGTCCTTACTCATGCACGAAGCGCTCGATATTTTGGCTATGTCTCATCTCATTAGAGGGTCTAATCCCTTCTAGATGTTATTTTTCCATCCATATCGCACACGACATCGAAAATAATCGAGTGATTCGGGAGAATTGGCACAATAAATTTCAGTCATCTTGATTGGGATATAGAGCTGTAGAGCAAAAAAAAATATTTTGTATGTAATGTGATTGCTTTCTGTGTTTCACTGTTCTGCTCGCTCGAATTGCGATGCCACCTCAACTCCAAAAAAAAATCTTGTGAGGGGCTTCAGGTTAAACAAATCACTACTTGAAAACCGCCATGCCTTTTTTACTGTCGAGGTAGCTCGACACTGAAGACGCATGTAGATGAATTGATACACGTCGGGACCCCTCTGAATTATTGGTCCGCCCATAAGTCGTCGATAGACAAGGCAACATTCTATGGTCTCATTAACCCCCAGTCGCGCACTAATTTATGATATCCCAATACCTAATTAAAGAGTTAAAACGCAAATCTTGATACCGTTAATAGTAAATGATTTTGATTCATTCTTTCAGGATTCGCTTTGAATGCCAGCAGTATCATCACATGATTTCTATTTATACCCTCTTTTGCGTCCATTCAATACGATGCGCAATACCGATCGTGTACAGTGCAATTGCACTAATTGATACCGTGAATTAATGGGGACTAACACCTTGTTGATACTGTTTTATGTTTGCCCTCTCTTTCCTCAGTTTTCTATCGCATGCATTTGGTATTCGAGGTCGATATCGAATGTTTGGATCATCAACTAAATTATTCTCTTAATTTATAGATGGGAAGAGAAGATTTTTCTCTTCCTCTGGGCAATAAAATGATGAAGGTCAGAAATTCACGATTCCCCGACCTCCATTTTAAGATTAAAATGGAATCTTCAACCGTGTCCGACCACAAATCTACTATCACGTTTGGAGTAGCATTCTCCCTGTTTAAACATGGAATCGACACGCTTGTCGTGTGTTCAATAATGTTGATTTGACAGTTTGGCACAAGTCGGTTCCTGATCTGCTTGGTTGCGATAAGTGGTCGTGCCATTTCGCGATTCGTATCCACATCAGGCCTAACGCTTGACATGGTATTTTTTTTCTGTAAATCCAGCGAGGCTGTCATTGACACCAAAGTACTCTAAATAACAACACTGTTCCACTTCCAACATTCGCTATCGTAGAACTGTAAATGCTGTAGAGGAATGTTTTTGATCGAATGCACGATAATACTAGATATTATTTATTAAGTTGCGACGTGCACGCGGAACATGCCGTTACTGGGCTTGTTCATAACCCCTGGATCATGGTAAGCTTCTGTCCCAACGGAAGAGTGGGTCCTCATTGATTCAGAGACATTCTAACGTCAGTAATATGTGCATGGGAGGGAGATTCCGAGTGGTTTCCATGAAACCTCTTGTTACTATCATTTCATGCTCTAAGTTTGTGCAAGAACACCTCAGAAATTCAACAGTGCTTTAGTGTCTTCGTTACAGAGAGGTCTAACGTTGCTCATGGGAAACAACCTCCTAGTGGTGCAATAGTTCCATCTCTGAGGACAAACATCGTCGAGGTGACAGATAAAATGAATTTTTAATGTGATCTTCTCATGAATAGTTCGTAAATTAAAAATGAATTCTGGCACTCGGGACCGACTCTCTTTTTCGATTAATCGAATTCTACTTTTTGTTTATTTACCGCGAGAAGTACGACGACGACGGCGACGCCGACGACAAATGGTAACTTCTCAGTCTGAAGGCATATACTTTAAATTTCTTGAATAATTTTTGCTTTCCCCTTCCTCCCCCCGAGGGGGCATGGGGGGGGGCCCCTAATTGGTTTCCGAATCCCCGTGGTCACTCGGAAGGCCAGCGTTTATAATACTATCCAGGTAACACCTCACAAAGCACATGGGACAGAGGTCGAACCGTAGTTTTTGGGTGAACATGTTTCTTGGAGCTAGGTTTCACTCGTTCGATGGGAAAATTTGGTTATATTTTTTCCTCGCAATTCACGGTCAAATTTACCCAAGTGGTTCAGAATGTAATGCTATGGTGTCGCACTGCTTTTTGTGTCCTACTACTGTCAAATAAGCGAATTTGACGTTCAAGCAGAGTCCCCGGCAAAGCAAACCGTAACAGTCGTCATCAAAACGGCTACATACGAAACAATATGACATACAGCAATGATCGTAGTTATGTATTACGTGGGGTTAACAAGGCTGTCATACGCTCACAGCAGAAGAGTGTATTGCAGGATCTAAGTATCTAACACTAGGCTTCATACCTCCCATTCAGAATTCTTGTAGTTCATGACCTAGTAATGTTACACTAGGGCTGTCAATAACCGCACAAGGCAAATATTGGTGTTTCGTGATCTAAGTAATGTTAACACTAGGGCGTCGTACCCCACATGCAGAATCCATTGTATGTTGAAGAAGTTGTGTCATGGATAGTCTGGGAGCCTACAAAGTGACTACCTATCTGAGACCGATGTAATACTGGCAGACATCACTGTAGTTGGGCTGTACGGTTAGTACGGCTGTCATAGAATGGTCTGGTAGCAACCGAGTGCTACCCATCTGACACCCGATTATTTCTGGCACTCATTATAGTTTGGGTTAATACGGTTAGTACGGCTGTCATAGAATGTCTATTATAACTCGAGTGGCTACCTGACTGACTCCGATTATATACTGGCAGACATGGTTAGTACAGCAGTCATGGGAGGGTCCTTGCAGCCCGCAAATGGTTACTGCCTGAAACCGTTACATAATAGCAGTACCATCGTATTTCAGTACTGTTTTACTGGGGCTGTCATAATTGGTTTAGTCGGCCTATCTACAAGAGTGGCTTACTTACCCTGACACCGATAACATACTAACAGAACTTTGTGTTTTGTGGGGTGAGTGAATTTTCAATGGCATCGATTACGTACTTGCAGAAAGCATTTATTTTCAAGTATGTCTTACCAGGGCTGGCGTGGAATGTTCCGGTAACCTACTAAGTGCTATTTCCCTGATACCTATTTTATAACGGCAAAACTAGCGTTTTCTGCTGTTTGAGTAGATATAATGTTCACACCAGTGCCATCATAGCTCCGTACACTTTCCTCCGGTGGCCACATAACGGACCCTTTTCATATACCAACTGAGTTATTATAGTATAATATGGAGATGTGTTTACTGAGTCTGTCGTAGAACCACTTGACAGTGTGGTTCGTAGATACAGATTTCGCTAGACCTTGTGTAGACTCCCATTTTAGTCCTCGAAGGCTATCTGTTTTTCACCCATCTATACAGGTAAACATAAGTCCCATATGTTATCTACTTCATCAGTCGATGGGCGCTCGATATAACTGAGAGATTAATTTAATTTTTTGGCGAGTCGGTGCAGGATTCCCTCGGTCGTTGTAACATAATGCCTTTAAACAGGTAAACAGGCATTGCATATTGTTGCAACTGGTAAATATTTTTAATATAATGAAACCCCTATCCTCCGTTACGTGGCAGTCGTAATGACACATCCACTTCCTGGCGTGATAAAAAAAAAAGAATTGCACCTATAACGGTGAACAAAAGCCTACCTACTCCACTTGTTACTATCACTCAAACTTCGCGGGCTGCACCGGGGATAGGAACATTGGAGAGTTTCTCAGGTGAAACTTCTTTTCTCTGGCGTTGTACACAGATGACGACGAACACGATGAGCTATGAGGGAGGGAAAGGGTAGGGGAATGCGACCGACTGCGCACAGCCCTGACTGAGTGCAGGTATCTCTGATTCATCCAGAAGCCGATATGAAATGTGCAATCGAAACAAGGGGAATGGAAACGCCGATAAAAAGATGATCGTCGCCCTTCATATCCAGTTGCACCAGAAAACTTCCTAATTGTTGCCTTGCTAATCATCAACAGTAGTCGCATCGATGAATATTTGAACAGGTGATACTCCGGGTTCCGACACGGACCAGTAATTTGACCCTGAATCAACAAAGGAACATACTTTGTTATGCATGCAGAAAAAATAATATGGTTTTCAAGAGATTCTTCACGTTGTTTGAATAACGACATTTCTTCGTAATGGCGACATAATGTCTAGGTGTGATTGTTTCACCCGGAAGCTCGTACGGCCGCGCCTGAAAAATATAAAACGAGCTCGTATGGCCTATAGTCTAGACAATCTGCGCCCAATGGTATCTACTTTGTTTCTTATCTTACAGACGCCTAACACTACGAAGTCCAGCGCCCCGAAACCTGGCGCCGTTTCCGTCGTACTATTTCTACCGTATTCAGTCGTCCCTGGGAGGATAAGGGTTTTGGCCACTAGGCCTGCAGTCAATAATCTTGGTGTTCCCACCATCGGCCTCCAGGAGTTACATGACCTACTTTTGATCGAAATTCATCCCGAACTTTCATTGAACCCTCTGCCTCCAGGAAAAGATCCGCCCCCCCCTTCAATCTAATAACTTTCATTCTCCCGCTGCTGCATGAACTGGCTACGACTAATACCTGTCAGAGATCTGGGCAGAGCACTATTAGGATGAGCTGATTGGAGAGAGATTTCTAATGAGGTAACCATTGGTAGTGGCCCTGGGCAGGTGTCGTCGACGGAGAAGATCTGCCTTTCCAGTTATATGCGCTCCCCGAGAAAAAAACACCAACTATGAGTTTACTACTTACGGTTAACATGTAATTCCTAACCGTAATTTCCGGCTGATGATATTTTTTTGCCACTTCATTCCAAGTCCAATGGAGACAAGAGTGAGCCATTTTGATATGTTGAGAGTATATTTTTTTCATACGGAACGTAACCATCAAAGTGGATGTTGACTAACCCGAGCAATACGGCTTTACCTATCGTCAATTAATCTGACAAGTTGCCGAACACTGGAGTAGCTGAATATATTTATGCTCCTTAGCCGTAATTCCTGACGTTTTTCTCATATAATGTGGACCTGACGATCACTGTCCTCTCTGATAATTACAGTGCCATCTTCTCATAATCAGTATTTGGAAATAAATATCACGGTAATAAGGGTACACTGTTTTCCTTCATACTCCTATTCTTTTATTTATTTGTACCAGCTCCGCTCACATCATGCCGCAGGAACGAGTTCCTATCAGAACTGGACGGTTTTCCAGAACGTATGAAGCAATTCAACGTGTCCGCGAAGCCGCCACCCAACTGGTCATAAGCATACTAGTCGTATCGCCTAAATATTTCTGCGTTTGGAACCTTTGTCAGGGAACGACTAAACATCGTGCACAGATTAAAGGAAGAGGTTGGCAGAGATGAAGCTATTTATTTCGTATCTGATTGATTTACCGGAGCCTGATGCTATAAGGTTCCTCGCTCAATGGGCTGTCCGCTGTCATTCGCATGACCTCAACATAGTTTTTGAGTTTTTAATGCAGTTTTGGTCGGCGTGAACGGTAATGTGGTGACTAGCTACGTTTAAGAATTGATATACTGTTGCTCAAAGCGGACAGGAAGTACTGTCGAAGAAAATAAACTAATAAGTTAGTTCAGTTTCAGTTATTAGAAAGGATCAGGAAGGAAATACGATCCACATGAATGAACCATGAAACCATTACACCCAAAAAGAGAAACTGAGTTTAACATGACCCGCCCACAGTCCCTAGACAAATCAAGACGGTTTTTGAAAGCTTAAACACTCTAGACCACACAACACCTTCAAGTGGTCGCTCCACTCAATGAGAGAAAAACTTGGGAGAAAAAAAATCCGGATATGTACACTGGCCCACGTCGCCACGAACTTGAGACGATGACCCTATATAGTACCATTAGAAAATTCAAAGAAGTAGTCGAAAGAAAATGCATCGCAATCATGGCACAATTTGAAATCTGAATCGAAATCGCCCTCGAATTTTGCCTCAATCTCCATTGAAGTCGAACCGAGATGCTCTATAATTCTTCCTCATCCTCAAATCCCACAGACTCCTCAGTTGATCCGTGACCGTCTTTCGAGTCAATTCTCAATTGACAACCTATCTCCTGAGAAATAGAATCCAGCCTCGCCTGGAATACTCCCGGCGAGGTCTACCAAGTCTTTCGCACAGCCTGACAGCAGTATCTTGATGAAAAAAACAACTGACAAATCCGTTCAAACTCCAAGCGAGAAGCTAATATTACCTTTTCTAGCAGCGTCGGATCACTGCTTAGAAGGTTCAACGTCTAATCGAGATCCCACCAAGATCCCTTCGGAAGTTACCACAGCTGACTAAATACGCTGACCGTGCCCCTCCCGTCACTGGAATCTAACAGTGGACTAGTGTGTTGCTTTCTGCTCACTTCTAGCAAAAATGGTGGAACATGCACGGAGTGTTACGGACGGGGCTTCTTCACAATATTTGACAATGTGCCTCTCAAAATCAAGTTCAGCACCAGAAACTAACTGCACGACTAATTTTTGTTGCGCTCTATCCAATGATCCAGACCATTGACACTTCGACACTGCGCCCACAGAACGATGAGGACGCTACACTTTTTCGCTTACCTTCCCATTGCCCATAAAAAAAAAACAATCACTTTGGTCATCCAATAACGGTTCTCGTTCTTATTTCGATCGACGCCTTTTTAGGATTATAAGGATCATACCTTTCATGGCCTCAATTCAACTTTGTCAAGAAAGCACTTCCATGGGGGCAACCGCATTCGAAACTGATAACAAATCATCCCAATTAATGTTACTTAGGAACCCAGATTCTTCCAATTGTCCGCTTTCGGGAAAAAAAGAACGACCTCTATCTACAATCTGCGGGATAATGACAGAACAAAACACATCAAGCGCTACGATATCGTGATCACTTGCACCAAGCCTTACCGATACACTCCACATTGTCCCAATGAATCATGATCACTATTCAAGACTTAATCCAAGATTTGTGTATCCTTGCGGGGGGGCCTCTGATAAAAGATAATCTGGCTAATTTTGGAAAAAATCAGAACCATAACTGCAACTTCTACCATTAGAACAAGAAACATCTGTAATCTCCCAGGAATGATTGAATTCTTTCCGAAGCCTTGTGAACAAATCAAATTGAACGAGTCGTTACTTTCATAGCTTTAGGAGAACATACACAAATCAGCCGTCCAGATGTCCTGCCGAGTCTTGCCTAGTCACAACCAAGCTGGCATATAACATCCATATGGTGGAAGATGTCCTTATTCTGCCAGACTATGTAATCCCTCATTACGTCGGAGACGCTAGCTGTAAAGGAAAGGCAAACTGCTGCGTTTTTGATTGATTTCTCCGAGTTTTTTTGCTCTACTCCTCTCGGACGCTATGGGACGCCTACCCCAGAAGCTAATAATCCGCTGGGCTCCAATTGTCTGGACTAACACCACTATCCAGTTATTTTCGATTGAATTGGACAGGGTGTTGAGTCGGTTCCGGTGTTAGCGAGAACGTGGGTGTTCACCGGAGTCTGAAACAATCATCAGTGCCATAGTGGCTTTGTACATGTGTGGCGACGCCTGAGGTTAGTATCTTCTTGAAATCGCGGATTGGGCACTGAAGTTCCTTGATTCTGGGGTGCTGACAGTTATTGGGTATATAGCGCTCACGACCGGCATGCGATCACTACTCCCCTTGTCTAACCCGTAGGGGACCGTGTGGGTCGAGGCTGCCCACCGGAATGGCCTTGTAATTAAATGTTGTCACCTGCCAAGCTGTTTCGCTATTGGACAGCAGATCTGACGCATTTCTGATTAGTGGAACATCAGAAGATTTTCCACATTTCACACCTTGCCACTTATTTTATTATTTTTTATTATTTGGTTGGGGGTTTCATCACTACTTAACGAATTCTCACATGTGATTCATGTTCTGTTTTCTGGCGACGCGAAGCCAGTGTGTAGGAGGTAAACATTCAGTGCGATATTGGTAGAGAATAGCTACGCTTGGCCGGAAATCCTTTCGTAGTTTTGATCAGTATCGTCATGCACTGTGTGTGGTTTTTTTGCTTTTATCTTTCCACTATATTTCTAATAATGATATTAAAGTTAAGTTAATGCGAGTAAAAAAGTTAATGAGACAACAGAACGATGAGGACGATACAATTTTCGCTTTCTTGCCATTGCAAGAAAAAACATCCTTTGTTCATTCCAAGACGGTTCTCCGTTCTTATTTCGACGCTTTTATTAGGATTAAAGAATTATACACTTTCAGGCATTTCATCAACTTGTCAAGAAAAGACTCCATCTGGCGAACAGCATTCGAAACTGAAACAAATTAGGCCAATTAACGTTAATAGACCCAGAAATTTATCCAAGTCCGCTGTCGGGAAACAAAGAACGACCTCTATATACCACTCTGCGGGATATTGACAGACCCCCCCCCCCCCCAAAACACCATCAAGCGCTAAGATATCGTGATCACTCGCACAAGCTGTAACCGATACACTCCACATTGTCCAATGAAATTCATGATCACTATTCAAGCCTGTATCCAAGATATGTGTACCTGGGGGGGGCTTCTGATAAGAGCTAATCTGGTAAATCTTGAAAAAAAAATCAGACCATGACTGCCACTTCTACATTAGACCAAGAAATATTGTAAATATCCCCCAGGTGATGATTGTTTGAATGAATTTGACAGGATGATTGAATTCTTTCCGGAAAGCCTGTGGAAAAACATCGAAATGAAGCGAGTCTTACTTTCAGAGCTATTAGGAGAGAGGCGAATCCGCTGGGACTCCAATGCATGGACTAACAACCACGATCCAGGTTTCGATTGAATTGAAGGGTGTGAGTAGGTCCTGTGTTAGGCGAGAACGTGGTGTCACGGATTCTAAACAATCAGCGTTGCCACATTTTTTCCACATTTCATCAGATTTGCCCACTGAATTTTATTATTTTTTATTATGTGGGTTATTCGGGTTTCATCAAATTCTTACAGGGTATTGTTTCGGTTTCATGGCGACGAAAAAAAGCCAGTGGTAGGAGGGGGTAAACATTCAGTGCTATATGGTAGAGGAATAGCCTACGCCTCTGGACGGACTCCTTTCGTAGTTTGGATCATTATCGTCATTGTACTGTGTGTGTGGGGAGTTGTTTTTTTGTGTGGTTTTAACTTTCCACTATATTCTAATAATGATAAAATGGTTTCGTTTTCATGCCAGTAAAAAGTTTTTTAAATTCCGCCATCAAACAGATAATTCTTAGTTGAATTACAGTTAATCCGCAACGAGCGAGACGTAAAAGTGGAGTAACAAAAAAAAAGGTTATTTCATCGGCATCGCGTTGATGTGAATCAATAAATGCCCCTGATTGACGTTTTTTATTGTACTTGCCTGAACTGAACGTTAGAAGAGCCCCGACCGAGGAAAGGGCGACCGGGCACAGTTTTGTGATGGAAAGCTCCGAACTACACAAGAGGACAGACCTCCACTAAGAAGACATCTAAGTTTCGGAGTAGAATTCCGTTAAGTGTAAAGGTAAAAACTGGGTGTGGGTAGGGGAAGAAAAGGACAGCGCATAGTAAGAAACAGGCACTGAGTTGGAGTATACGGGTATAGGCCGATGGGAAACAAGAGCTCGCAAATGGTATGTCAACACAGTTTTTGCAAGAATAATGAGGTCAGCGTTATAGAATTGAAAAATGTTGAGAAAATAAAAACACAAGTTGAGAGCACCAGGTTACGTTACAGCAACAATGCTAGGTAACGTCGGGATTTGAGTGAAGGAAATTGGATGTATCAGGTGTGAAAAGATAGGGATGTGTGAGGCATTTGTATAAGGGACGGAAGTCGAGAAGACCAACACCAGGTTAAGTGTGATGTGAAAACCGGGAATATACTTGAGCCACGGTGTAAAGGGGAGGGCCGCGCAACTAGCAATTAAATATGCATCGGAGGGAAAGGAGGGGGGAGGGCTGGGGATTTATAATATAAAGTGACTTATTGCCCTATGACGTCGGGGCAAGTATTTCAGTTCATCTGCAGGGAATATGCGTCTGCATGCGTAATGGGCAGGAAGGGTGTCGAGCCGGCCTGTCTGTGTAAAGCTCTATGTTGTGGGATCTGTGTCGCGTTGCCGTTAGCGGTGATACGTGTGTAAGAGGGGCTTCGGGAAAGGGGTGAAGTTCGGAGACGGTGGAGGCGAAGAAAATGCGACATTAGCATTAAATAGGCGACTCATATCATATGCATACTGCATCCTCGAGAGGAGCTACCTCGACCCGAGATGGCTAAGAACGAGATCAATTTCAGCAAAGCGAAAGACGCCGACGTATTTATGTACGAGTCAGTGTTGAATGTAAGACGCGAAATAGCAAGCAGGGGAGTAAGGGCAAGAGTGGAAAAGTCGTAGGAAAATAGCGACACGACGTGTGGTTCAGAGTCACAGGTTACAGGCTATGGACTTCAAAGTGAGCTCAACGAACCAACAAGGTTAAAGTGTATGAAAAAGGTCGGAGTTGACATTCTGCTCAATATAGATTGGCTGTGTGAACAGGTGTTTTTTTTTAAGTCGAAAAGACCAAGGAATTACAACGTTGGGGAAAAAATGGGAGAGGGTGTACAATTGTATTAGAGTGCAAAGAATGGAAAGACCAAAGCCTCTATTTGAACTGAGGAAATGAAAAAAGTAAGACCCACAAGACGGAAGATTCCAGCCACGAGATTTGGATGAAGAAGTGAAGTCATCTTCCATCGTGTTATAGCATACAACAAAACACAAAATTCATTTGACACAGTCTCTATTCGGAATTAGAAGAGGGAATATCGATGGAAGGACAAGACTAGGTGCCGGAGGTTTTTTCCGCAGGGGGCGCCGCGCTGCCCCTACGCCTCTCCGCTTGTGGCGCGTCGGGAACCCGCGCCACCTGCGCAGGCCGTGGGGCTGCGAGACCGCGCAGTTGTTCTCAAGCAACTTTGCGAGGCTGCCAAGCCGGGTACTACTTGAATCGGTTTTGACTAATCACGTCGTCATTAACCACTCCTTCCGATGAGCAGCTGTTCGCCAATAACGAGGGGGAATGGTTTCGTGAGACCCCGGCCCCCCCGTGGTCACTCATGCTTTCTACAAAACGGTCTACGACGGTCTAGAACGATTTTTGGGATTTCGGGGTCCATTTCTTACGGCTTTCTTGAGGCTTTCTTACGGAAAATGCGAATGATCGAGACCGTTCGTAGCCAGGTCGATGATTATGTCCAAGATTCGTTTTCAATTCTTAGGAACCCCTAAGAAATGACCTACTGCCGGCAGCGGGAGGAGAAACGCCCGCCGCCGAAATGTAGATTCCTCCCGTCCAACAGCGCATTTCTGGTTCCCTATTCTGCCTCACGGCGGCCGTAAGTCACCGCAAGAACTTCTTGAGTGTTCTGAGAACTTCTAACGCTCGTTCCTGAGAATACTTTTTTTTATTTTATCATAGTTCGATGGGCGTTCTTACCACGCTCACGGCGGAGAATGCGGGTGGTGTTGCCGTGCGGGTTATTTGTTAGTAGAACTCTAAAATACCTATCTAGACCTTCGCGTATGTTGCATTCTCGATCCAGTGGCCAAATAGTGTATCATATTGCCCCCAAAAATATGCCCACGCTGCTGTATCTATGTCGGCACGGGAACGCTCCAACGAGGTTGTAGACGTGGACCAAAATAGTAATATGTGACACAAGATAGTAAGCATGTCTTCCGTTATTCAGGCTAATTTGCAGCTGGAGCTCAGGGATTAGCGGTAGGGTATTGTTTCCTAATCATTGTTGTTATCTTCGGAATGGCGCGAACTCTTCCAAAATGTCGGAAGAAAAATAATATAAGGAGAACAGTCCCGAATGTGTATATTCATTTCCGTACGAATGACATGCGTGTGCTGCGAGTTGCACGTAAGTTCGTTTACGTTGACTGTATATGACACAACTTTCTTGGACCCGGGAAGTGTCGTTCGTTACCCGTAAGTTCGCAGCAAGAAGAGATCCACGTCAGTTCACGGGCCGTTCGTAAGGAACGTTGAGGCCATCAGACGAAGATTTCACCGAGTTCTCACGAAACGACTCACGGCGTTCTCGCGGAGACTGGTGAGAGAAGCTCCTAAGAACACCGTAAGAAGAGTAAGCAATTCTGGACTGAACTCCACTGTTCGTCGAACGAGTAAGCACTTGCTGTAAGCTTAGCGTACGAACTGATACGGTCGTACGGAAACGTTGATGAAGTCGGCATAAATCACACCTACATTTTCAAGGTCGATCCCGTCCCCATCACGAACCTCAGAGTGCGTTTATTCCAGCGATAGGTAGCATCTCGCGAAGAGCCATAACCTTAGGCCAACGAACTAACGACAGACCAAGTTTAGTATTTGTTAAGTCATGATCACGACACCGCCGTCTTCGTTATATTGATTCTACGGATCTGAATTGTACACGGGTACATTAACTCGTTGAAATATTCACAGACTATTGGAACATATGGTATTCAGCTGCTCTTAGGTGGTTCGCTATGAATGTGAGGTTATTGCACGGTTCATTCGTATGCTATGCCACTCAGAAAAAAAAAAATCCAAACACCAGTTAGTGATTGGTCAATCAATCATGAACTTGGTTCACACAACAAAATGTAACACAAGATGCTACCTTCAAGTCAATGGAGGCAAAAATATGCCTTCCTTCACGAGCATTGATTGACCGAGCCTGTGCACTAATTGTGAAAAAAAATAGGCCCGTCGCATCTCCTTACCTGCAGGTGGCCAAGATTAGGTAGTATGTGTGTTTGTCTCGAAATGTCCGATGTGAAATATCCCAACGTACTAGCATCAGTCCTTCAAACTTATATCCATCATATTTGATGCTTCGGTACTTATGCCGTCTCTTTTTTCTAAGGTTGCACAATTTACGATTAGAGCCATGCAGTACACTAAAAGGAATTTGTTGCCATTTAGAGATTCCGTACAACCTCAGGACACAAAGGCATAAGGTGAGGGGAAGGTGGACACGCACTCCAGCATAGAATTGCTTGGGGCGGGCCCCCAAACCCGGGACGTTTGCAAAAAGTGGCAAGCAAGATCTGATTCCTGCAAAATATAATTGAAAGTGTAAGCTACATTAGTGTTTTTCACACTTCTGTGATACCGGGGAAGGGGGGAATTATATACCTCGGAAAGTTGGGTTGGAGATGTCTTCCCCGTCTCCCGGCAGGGCAACAAATGCTGATTTTTTTCGACTTTCTTTGCAATGCGAATATTGTTTTTTAACCATTGTTATGAGTGAATAGAATCTAAATTCCATTACATCGAACTTACACCACAAGGGTATGTATTATCCCGTTTTTATACATGGTCGACGGAAAGGAGCCCAACAGGAAGTAGCGTCCCCGAAGGCCGCGCATGGTTTTACGCGTCCGCCGACATATTCACAAAAGGGAATAAATAAGATGGTTCTTGGTTCCAAAGATGCGCTAGACTCAACAATGATGATGTTAATGACTTACTGATCGATGTCATGTTTCTCATAGACGGGAGGAGAGTTGAGGATGCCAATGAATGTGTTGTGAAGTGCCCAGTATTCCCATTGATCTTCGGTGGTTGGCCCATATACTCAGGCATGAAAAAATAGCGCTTCGTCGAACTTCAGAAAGTTGACGGGCCAACTGAAGGGATATGAAAGGAGCCACGCGTAATCAGAAGCTCGGGCAGTTGTTTTTTTAAAAGGGCTGTGTGCGGGGAATCGAGCAGGAATGGACAGAGACTCCGCAAAACCTCTGCTTTGTGGCACAGTGCTCAGCTGTCAGGGCAGATATGACGGCGAAATCGCGACCCCGAGGAGAATCCGACGTAAGGGTGCGCTTGGGGTGGGTATTTGAGGGTTTGCCTATAGTTGGAGCCCCAATTCGGAACTCAGATGGAATGGTGTTGCAGGATCTGGTGACAGGCAGCATGTGATTGAAGATTGCGAGGTGCCTACTATCGGGAAAACTCGAGAGGCTTTGAAGGGCATTAACGGGCGGGAAAGCTCCTGTGCTCGGGCTGGGGGGAGGCTGCCCTCGAGTTGTCCCACGGCTCTATTGCCTGTTGGGAGAGAACTGTTCAACGCTCAATGGTGATTTGCGACGGCGATTGGATTTCTTTTTCGACCACCTCATTTCGCCGCATCTTTGGTCACTGCTTGCATGGTCGTATCCAACACAGGAATTTTCGTTGAGGCGGGTTTTGGTTAGTTTATTAGCCGCCCTATTTGCATTCGCCCACTCCCCTTTCTCGAGCGCGCCTCCCGCACTATTCCTGTCCACCGTGTCCTGTGTGAGTAGTAGGCTCCGGTGGGTTGTTGCCGACATGGTTAGCGTAGCTCCGCGGATACCTCGAAGAGGGGAAGGGATGGATGAGGGTGGATAGACCAGTAGACCGGTTCGGATTGTTCTTGCCCGGAGGAAGCCGGGGCGACTGGGAAGCGGCAGGGTAGACGCGGCTCGGTGGTTTCCAGGCATGTGCTTCCCTCAGTGAGTGGTATCTTCAGTACATCGCGATGGGGCTCGGGACGTCTACGGAATTGATGAGCAAGTATAGGCCATGAGCCAAACCAAATTTTGCAAAATTTGGATTCGGTAAGTTAGGCAGCTTGAACGGGTGAGCAAGCTTCACGGAGTGGCGGAACTTTGCGGCCACAGACTAACATAGGGCCTTTGGTGGGGGGGTATCAGAAAAACACTACAGTGTACCAAATGAAATGAACATTCCTAGAGTGGCAACACATCTGACCCTTCATAATCAAAATCAGTGATCATCCCTAAAAGAAGAGCGACTGCTTACTGGCAAAGACACTGCAAGAAACTACGGATACGATATATTCAGGTAATTATTATTTGCAATAACCACGGTAGCTTGTCAGTGAATTAGGACATCAGCTTCCAAGAATGCCCGGAAACATGCATTAAAGACACGTGGTAAACAGATTACGTAAACATGTACATAAAACAGGAGGAAACAGGCAGACACGTCTAACAACTTTTTGATGGGAGAAGAAAAGAAAGAGTAGCTCCAGATTCGGGAAAAGGACTACTTCGTTCGGACGGGCTTATCTGAGCGGGCTAGGGAGTCATTCCACTCAAAGGGCCTGACTTGGGAAGAAACAGACTCACCACCTTGCTAAAGCATGGAACCTAATTGATAAAATGACTAACAAATAATCGGGTGCTTGATCAGACATAGCCCTATAAACCACCTTACAGCTTAGTAATCTCCATGTCCTCAATAGTTCGGCAAAGACATAAGAGAGTGTAAATCGTCGTAGCTCCTAGAACCAATCCAGAGGTTTCGGACACCAAGAATTTAAAAGCCTTCATTGCGGGTCACGGGTTGGTCAATGGCGAGTTATAGGGGTGATTTAATAATGACAGATAGTTGTAGTCATGTAGGAAGGACATATCGCGGTGTGTCTCACTCTTCAACAAAACGACCCGTTAATTGCTGGGTTGGAGATAAGGTGCCAATATGAAATGATGGCATGCGTGTCATGACTCGCCTTTGTGAGGAGGACATAGCATCTTGTTATATAAGTTGTGAAACAATAAGGTGAAGGGGAGTCCCTATCCCATGCCTGGGTATACGACAGGGAGTAATGGCATGTTGTAGAGTGACAATTATATAGTTATAACTTGGACCATTTAATGCATCCATAATTTAATCCCCACCGAAAGTTTTGGCCCCTCCCCAACTCTTTCAAGTGTGGTTAAAGGCCAGCCTCTTCACACGATGCCTTTTTGTCTGGAGGGAAATTCAGTTTGCCTAATAATAGAGAGAATATGTCGCTGTGAGCTTGCAAATGGGGAGGAGAGAAATATGACTGAAGATGGTTGGTGGGAGAGGATGCCTACCCTTAAAGGAAGTCCTCCACTAATGATAGGGTTCTATTCCATTTCATAAATACATATTTTGTGATGTTAAGAACGAACAAACAATTATATCATATACATATTTTTCTAGGTGTTTAAAAGCAACCACTCAAATTTGGGGATTTGCTCAAGTGCGAAGTAAAGGTACACTGAGTTACATTGTCAGCCGGAAAACTCATAGAGTTCTAAAAAAACAGAACTACAATCAGCTTTGTTGTGATTTTGTTACATGTCCTGTAAAGTAATTGAAAGACAAGCTACAATATAGTTACTGGTGCTTTGCCAACAATGGGAAAAGGTCGTTCAGCCGCTTTAGGTGACTCACAACAAAGATTTTAGCGGAGGTCATAGACTGTATGTAGGCTTTCAACTGGTCACTCAGTTGACTGACGTGCCACACTCAAATCCTGGTTTCCACAATGGTCAGTGATGTGAGAAACATTATGGCCAGTAACACCTTATGCAAGTACCAAGCCTAGCCGATTAATTCACTCACAAACTTCATTATTCTATACACCATTACAATAATATAGTCCAAGTAAGGCTTCGCGAATGAGATGGGCTGGGTGATAGGGTTTAGGCTATTGAGATTCTTGCGGCGGTGACCGTATTTGTCGATAGATTGTATGTGAATTTTTATGGCGCCTAGGGAAGGCGGCAGCTGAGGGCTAAACGTTAGGATAACCTAAGCTAAGGTCGCGAGACTTCACTCAGCCTAAATGGTCAGGTAACCACCGTAATCTAACGCTTACAATATACTATTCCGCTCATAAGTCCGATAACTTAGGCAACTGGAAAATGCAAGTCACGTTCTGTTGACGGCTGCGGTATGGTAACGCACATGTCTGGTAATCCCTTCGACTCCCGCACGTACATACCCACAAGAGCAGGATGCATGCAGAAGCTCCGCCACGTACGATGTGCGTGCAAGCCTAACGAATGTGGCAAGTCGGGCAATTTGTGCAGTCCGACTTGTTGTTGTTGTATTGTTTTGTTGTTATATTGTTGTGGTTATTGTTATTATAGATTGTTGTTGTTGTTGTTATGTTGTTTTCGTCAATATGAACTCGGGGTCATAGGTTATAATGACGTCAGAACGCTTACGGAATCGCCCGGAAAATCCGAGTGTCATAGGTTATAATGACGTCCTGAACGATACGTAATCGCCCGAAAATCCTTAATTTCGGCAAAAATAACGCGCCTGCAGAAAATATTTCAATATTTCTTAGTCCCGTAAAAATATAGCAAGGTATTCCATTCGTTTCAACCGCATCAGGGCGGCTGTGTTTGTAACGAAGATAAATTCGCGTTTCAAACCATTACCGTCGATCAGGCGACTAAACAATTAGATCTGTGTTCCATCAAAGCACTTCGTGTGTGTTGCCACCTTACGGGGATTTCCGGGACTGCTCTAGCCAAGCTTCATATTTGTTGCACCTCTCTGGTAGTTCAGGCACAGTAGAACCCAGGCCAATGCTATGTATGGTAATAAAAAAGGGGGTGAAGAAACCAAAGCAGTAACAGTTTTAAGCTGTGGTAGGGAAAGTAATCGTATCATTGCTCAGAAGCAGTTATCAGCGGAACTAGCACTGTAAAAAAATGATTGTATTATCGGCGGTTATTCACTACTTGGAACTGTAGAAAGGCATAACCATAATATATACAGAGGAGGCCCAAGAATAGATTCGCGAGGAACACCAGGATAGCAGTTTCCTCCTGGAGGGATAGAGGATTGGTTGTTCCGTTGCCTTTGATGTTAATTCAAACAAAAGAGGTCAAAACCCCACTAATAGATCAGGTGCTGAGCTGGAGTGCACTTGTGCGTCAGTAGGCCCAAACAGCATTTAAGTAGTCGACCCATTACTAGAACGGAAGCCAGAACCCATCATCCGACCAGAACCTGTCCACCGGCAACAACAACACAATGATAAGCGAAACATGTGGAGATTTCACCTTGAGCATGATTATAACGTATAATCCTCTTCTACCCAACGCCGCACCCTTCGCCATGGCAGAACATTATAGGAATTCCCCTCCTAGTCGGGGCTACTTAACTAATCGAACTCTCCCCATTTCGGATTTTTAAACTCCGTTCAGGTCATATCAGCAATTTGAACGCCTCGTACGGAACACGGAGGTTTCACTCTCTGTAAATTCATTTTTTATACGCGTGTATCACAAGTTTCAATCTCAGGTCCGGTGTCAATAAAATCAGTCATTTAACGCGCCCTTCCTCGCACGACCACAGAGTTTTACACCGGTTAATATCAGCCGGTGTGGGGGGGCCCCACAAAAAAAATTTAAACACTACGTGGTCATATTAAACTGATCACTTTCACTCACATCCAATCATGTCATATTAGCCAATGAACGTCATGCCCGGGTAGGCAGTTATGAGCAATTAGAACCCCCCACCGCGTACAGAGATAGGTTCCTAATTAACAGAAGTTTTTTCGGGTGTCTACAGACGATCTCATTGTGGGGCGTGTTCCGTCCCTTGGCATAATAGACACAATTTCCCCTTCAAGGTGCTAGTGGTTGGTCAATGATTTCCTCTCTGCATCCCGCGGTGGAGCGAGAGAGCCCCCTCAAAACATCTCGTCTCAGCACGGGGGAAGACCGTTTCCGTTCACGTTTCGCGCCCTCTTAACGCTTAACGATGATTATGTGTTGGTCCTCGCCCCGCTTCTTATGAAAAATGATAATGTTACGAGCTGATGGTATTGCGAGAAGCTAAGAGACGATGTGTCACTGGATGAGCTGTCATTCTCTTTAATTTTGTCACACATATTTATCATTGAATACCAAATAGGCGCAATTTCTGGCAAAAGAAGTGACCATTAATGAGGCAATGATATCAACACCTACAGGGGTACGGTGGCAAGGGCATTAGAGAGGAGGAGCAGAAGATCTCCAAATATCTTCTGAGATAGATTCAATTCAGGGACAGGAAATGACGAGATTCGGGCACAAATAACTTAAAATCCGGGCCGACAAATGAGAAAACTGCATGAAAATTGCATTGAGTGACCTGACTTATCGGACGCCTGGAAATACACTGCAACTGCATGATTCAGTCAACTCTCTTATAGTCCGGGAGATAAAGTGGATTTTTTGACTAACCCTGGACACTTTGTATATACTTTTTTCTTGGAGGAATTTTTTATAGTTTTGAAGAGTGCTCTTTCAACACCTCCGCCGGGTGACATCGTGACACCCTTGAGCGTTTTGATTAATCCAAGATGGCGTCCAAAATAGAGTCCGACCTAACCATATTTTTCCTTCCTCCCATAACAAAATGCTCCCATTCGCAATGAATGATACGTTTGGTGTCCATTGTTATGTTTTGGAGGTCAAACAATCCACTCAGTTAAATGTGTGGGGGTCCTTGTGGGGATGAATCTCGTGACAATAAATCCAAGATAACGTCCAAAATAGACATGTTCCGGGATCACATAATTTAATCAGCCACTCAGGCCCTGAAAATCACGTGTAACAATATTTCAGATGTCTCCGTTTTCTTTACCATCTCACATAGCTTTTTTTCTATTAATATTTATTGAACTTGACCAAGGAGAAGAAGAGTCTTCGACACAGTCCTTTTTGACGGCGCATGAATAGTTTTTTTTCTGTCATATTTTATTGAACTTGAACTTGAAAAGAGTGCTTCGACATCCGGTCCTTTTTTACGCATTCATCGATTATATTAGTGCGATACATTGAAGACACATATAATTAACCATGATGGTCACCAACAATACTTGTTTTACAGACTTTTGGCAATAGTTAGGCGATATCAAGATCATGCTTGGAACCAACCCCGCAATGTTTCCTCCCATCCCCCACACTTGCATCATTCTCCCTCCACGTGAAGACTTCCAAAACTAGCGGGAGTGTAACTATGCAAACTATCCTGTTCGTGTTTCCACTTTTTTGGTCAATAATCTCCCATATTTGATGTCCGGAAGAGTTTCTGGTTTCAGCAAATGTTCCGATAGGACTGTGCTCCCGAATGTATTCAGAGGGGGCAGCCCTCCCGGTCGACGATCCCGTTCCACTGTGTTTTGTCCGACCTAGTTAGTCGGGGAAGACCGACAGGACTGTCACGGGTTAACTCATCATTGGTTGGCGCAGCTACGTAGACCGTACAGGTTGAGTTGGGGGAGAGTTTAGGTAACGGCTGGTCGCCTGTTTGGATGAGGTTGGACGATTGGAGGCGACTTGTGCATGCGGCTTCCAGGCACGTACTTGTTTCTCCCATTAGTGCAGGGACGAATAATGACATGCCTACGATGAAGCAGGCCCTACGATTGTAACAAATATAAAAACAGTCATAATTTACGTGACCTATAGTCACGCCAGATTATTGGTGGTCTCATGTGAAACCAAAGAATCAGGGTGGTTGTTTACAGCGAGAGCCCCCCTTGCACACACAACGATTGTTCATACAGCACTGCGACTTTAAGCCCTATAACGGGCCTTAATCAATAGAATTCATGAAGTTCCAGGATGACCCTTTTCCTGAGTATAAAGCTATCGTTGCTAACTTTATTTGAACAAAACTCTAGTTTTTACCACCTACACTTCCACGGAACCCTTTGGCGCACCCACATGAGAGCTGCATCACTAAACTCCCGGAGAGTTGCTAAGTAACCAAACCAAACTGCCCATCACTCACTCGCACTGCCTCATCACCGCATCCACATACGGCTGCCGTGGTATTACGGGGTTTATCCTCAACGCCACTTTGTTTCCCGCTGGCGTGACTGACAGCCCCGCGGTGATCGACAGCGCCAATAATAGTATCTTCCATAACCAATAGTTGATCAATTCCAATAGTTTCATCAGAGTTTCTTAAGACCTACTGGGTGACGAACGATCACCGTTTCAAGAAATTGTGCCAAATGGCGTCCAAGGATGACCGCACACTAATCATATTGGACGAAAGCTATTGAGCCTAACTATTGAAAAAAAACAAAATGGCCAACATCGTTCCGTTGCAACCAAACGCTGTAATTTCGGATTAAATCAATTGCTCGGATCCCGAAATTACCAATAAGTATCATCGCTGGTTGTGAATGGACTTTTTATATGAAACTTTTACATATGGATACAAATATGTAATGCGGCCTATTTTAGATGCCATTTGATTTATACTTGTCACAAGTGATACTGTGGGCACATAAAAAGCTAACCTGGTGCCACTGAAATGAAAAAAAGGGGAACCTACCCAATTTTTAGGTCAAAATTGTTGCCCCAAATCCGGTAAACTTGCCCCCTAAATTATGTAGTTCCCGAAACTGACCGCTTCTTTTACAGTGAATTTGCTTGATCACAAACATACCAATAGACATCATTATCCTTGACAATAATCATTTTTGTTATGAATAAAAATATGCTATAATGTGTCTATTTTGGACACACCTTGGGATGGTCAATGCCTGTGAATCACTGCTACTCACCGCAATTATTTTGAGTGGTTTATTTGGCCGGAACATAGCGAATAGACACCTTAATTCCTCATTTTGGTTGAATGAAACTAAAACGGTTATGTTGGACAATCTTATATATGGGCTCCTACGCTGAAGGTGACTTTTGTTGGAGGCCATCTTGGGTTTATTTCCACGTGATTCACTAGACCCCCTACATTTACCTTAAGTGGATTGTTTTGATTTCCAAACATGCCAATAATAGACACCACAAGTTTCATTCATACTGAATGGAAGCTGTGTGTATGGAGACAAATATGTTAGAGGGGTAATAGGGGGGCGGTCATGTTGGACGCCGTGCTGGGATTTCTCAAAACGCTCAGGGTGACACGATATCACCCGAGGAACTGAAAGAGCACCCTTACAAACTTAAAATCATCAAGAAAAAAACATTTTACAAAATATCCAGGTTTAACTCATGTTCCGCCATACTATGTTTCGTACAAGATGTCTGCTCCAAATTGAATCGGTCCTGTTTTCCTAGCAGATTTGATTTTATGGGTCCGGAAGTCACTGAGGGTATAAACAGGAACCTTGGCCGTACAGATAATAATTGAGCTCCGGCATAGTAATTCGTCTGAACCCCCTAATCCACAGTCAACTGTTCACAGCAACCTAATAAATGTTTTGTATGAACAGTGAACAATTCCTCCTGTTCCCCCCGGGGTCATTCTGGTAGGATTATTTTCTCTAAGGAAGAAACAGTCAGGTTTGCTCCTTATTTCGGTCAGGGGAGGGGGAGGAGGAGAAGCCAGGAAAGTTGCCTGTTTGTTTCGTGATGCAGCAGCGAGGTAACATTGTGTTTACCGTACCTGAAGAGGTGGAATGAATGTTGATAAATCTCCTAATTATCCACTTATTACCAAATCCCAATTGACTGGAGCACAGTACATTATCAGACGATTGTTTTGGTGCGCTAGTTAGTAAGGTATAAGGTGCGGAACTGTCCGATGTTGTGAAAATTAGGTTATGGAGATCGTTCCCACAGAGGCTTACAGTGGTTGCACCCATGAGCATTACTCGATCAAATATTATTTGATGGTAGCCTATACCTAAATTAATAAATAATCATGAGAAGTTTGACTCTGTTGTTTCAAGTTCAAGTTCAATAAATTTATATGGCGCACAATCTGAAGCAGGTTTCCAATGCGCCGTCGCAAACATCCCCTCCCGAAACCCCCTAATACAGAATCTAGAGTAGGAAAAGGCACAGCTAAAGAGATGGGTTTAACAAATTTGAAAGTTCCAGCGAGCGGGGGAGACTTCACACATTGGTCAGACCCATTCATTTTTTCAGACTTTGGGTGCCACGTTCACGAGGCACGTTCACGTTCGCCGGGGTTATAGTTCTCTTTAGTGGACATGTGGGTGAGATAGAGAACTTCCATATTTTATATTCCAAAGATTCATACAAGGAAATATAATCTAATTCCTGTAAAAAGATTATGGGCGCCAGTGTTGTAATTCTTACGGAAGAAACTGACGACGGAGGACTCGGACCCACCTGCTTGCAACCGCGGGCATGTTTATTTTTTAATATTTTTTTTTATTTTTATCAAGCTCTGGAATGCCTGAGGAGGAGAGTAGGTTGCAATGATCAATACAGCTGTTGTAAACGAAGTGCTGCATTCACAAGAGTTTCAATTGCTGCCTTGTTCAAGAAAATGGCATATTTGATATATGTAAATGGTTAGAAGGAGGCTTCACATTATGATAGTTATGCTCAGACATGAATCGTCCCTGATCGATCTACACGCCCAAATATTTTACTTAAACTGGAGATTACTTAAACCAGAGTGAGTCCCCCCCCCCCCACCCCCCCCCCCCCCCCCCCCCAAGTAAGAAAGTGTTCTTTCCCGACTTTCAAAGCAATAGTATTGTTACGCACATTCAAAGTCGTCTTTTATTTCTATGAAATCTTTTCTTCTTCAAATCAACAGAAGAACATGAGAAATGATGATGATGTGTGGTGATGGTGGTGGTGATGTGATGATGATGATGATGATGATGACGAAGTAACAATGAGTTGAAAAAACAAATACCAAAAACACAACCAAATCTCGACATTCCGTAACCAAACAATCGCAATAGACTGAGGGGGTATCAATCCTTTATACTATCTAGATGGTAGGTTACCGGTAATCGGAAGGAAGGAGGAGAAAGAAGAAGAAAAGTAATTTCCGTCCATGACTTTAGATGGAGGCTATGTTTAAATACCGCACATGGTATCGTGGAATGACAGATCACCGAAACGAAAGAGATAATTTCTAATCAAAAAACAGTGTTTCGAACAAAGAAAACAAGCACCGTTTTGTATTAAAATTTAGTAGAATAGTAGGAACAGTTTCGTCAAAGTCGCATTCTACCGATTAGCAGGTTTACGGCCAGTGCAAGGGCGGAGGATTTGTACTTGAGACTGTATTGGAGTGTTAAATTACAGAACTCATTTCGTTAATAAAAGGCACAATAGATGGGGGAGAGACATTCACCCGTAATGTATATCTGTTAGGATCCTCACCTAGCTAATGCAATGACCAATTGAGGCAGAACTCATGCTTGCTGTCATTGTATAGGAGTATAATAGTACTTCTGATAAATAAAAGCTTTATGCAACCAACAGGCTCAGGACGTGTGTGGAAAGGGCCCTATAGACGGATCGAGTTTGGGATATTTACATATATCTACAATTTATATGTGACGAACTAGTAACTTCCAGCCCATTCTCTCACCTCTGTTAGTCTTAGAGGGAGGAGTCAATCAGGAAATCTGTTGGTCGTTCATAGGCCTGACTGCATTCTTCGGAACTCCTCACTTCTGATATTATTGCAGCTTTGATGCTTTCCCAAGAAGAACACATATTCGGGCACCCCTTGCGGTGTGCACACGCGAAAAATGGAAAATCTCAATCAAAACGTTTTTCAACTGGGATCTGAAAATGAATACTAAAATGACATATCATTTTCATCATCATTCTGACGTGATCGAAACTTCAAAACTTCATGGCTTCCATGTATCTGTCATTGATGCCTCTAAACATCCGTGAGTTTTGCTGATTTCTTATACTTCAATTAACAGATGACGACAATATATAAACGAAATGACGACGACACCGGGAGTTTCCCACCTAGGTAAGTAGGTAGTCATAAGAGGTTCTCACCTATGTATGTAGGTGGTTATAAGAGTTTCCTACCTATGTAATGTAGGTGGTCATAATAGTTTCCCACCTATGTAATGTAGGTGGTGATAAGAGTTTCTCATCTATGTAATGTAAGGTGGTCATAAGGTTTCCCACATAAGTATTGTAGGTGGTCATAAGAGTTCCCCCCTATGTAAGGTAGGTGGTCATAAGAGGTTCCCACGATGTAATGTAGGTGGTCATAATAGTTTCCCACCTATGTAAAAATGTAGGTGGTCATAATCGTTTCCCACCTATGTAACGTAGGTGGTAATAATAGTTTTCCCCACCTATGTAAGGTAGGTGGTCATAAGAGTTCCCACTATGTAAGGTAGGTGGCAAAGGGGGAGTTTCCCCACCCTATGTAATGTAGGTAGTCATAAGAGTTTCCTCACCTATGTAATGTAGTGGTCAAAGAGTTCTCATCTATGTAATGTAGATGGGCATTAGAGTTCTATCTATGTAATGTAGGTGGTTTAAGAGTTTCACACCTATGTAATGTAGGTAGTCATAGAGTTTCCTCACCTATGTAAGGTAGGTAGTCTAAGAGTTTCCTCACCTATGTACTGTGGTGGTCATAAGAGTTTCCACCATGTAATGGTAGGTATTATAGTCAAAGAGCTCTCACCATGTAATGTAGGTTAGTCGTAAAGAGTTTCTCATCTATAATGTAGATGGCATTAGAGTTTCTCAGCTATGTAATGTAGATGGTCATAACAGTGGCGTGAAAATGTTTTTCATATTGGTTGGGAGAAAGGGTGGGGGGATGCGCGAAATGAACAACTATATCTATGATACATCG
Organism: Sclerodactyla briareus; assembly: GCA_026419785.1. NCBI lineage: Eukaryota > Metazoa > Echinodermata > Holothuroidea > Dendrochirotida > Sclerodactylidae > Sclerodactyla > Sclerodactyla briareus. Next base: position 398,112 of record JAODTK010002532.1, read on the forward strand.
GTTCGCCACATCAGTGGTCAATATCAGTGGTTATGTCATGATGCATCAACCGTGCCGTAGATAGGGAGGGATGGAACTCGCTGGATATGGGCGGAGCACATTCTAAGAAATCGAAGGGGCAACATAAGATTGTATCTACGCCACGATTAACTGTTATTGGGCATCACCTGAACTTGTTACCTGATGTCGTCCCAATGGCTCTATTTGAACAGTGGGATCAGAATCCAAGGATGGTTGGGGGCGGGGGGGGTGGTGGGACGGGTGTGAACCATTTCTGGAGACCGACAAGATTTTCGTGAGGATCGATTTTAGTATCGGTATGGTACAGAGGCGGCGCCATGCGACTCGTGGAGGGGCTCTGGGTCTCAGGAATGGGTGGCCAATCGTCTTTCGTTATGATCTGTTGATAGATGACTGAGGGAGGGGTCCTTCACATCTGGTCGGCATAGCCCAGCGGCTGAAATCGGCACGACATGTCCATATAGTTAATCAGTTTCATGCACTCCTCGGACGTGCACAACGCCCATTTTTTCTCACTTTTCTTCCCGACGTTTCTCGCTTTGACTCCGCGACGGGGGGGGGGGGCGGGGTTTGACCCCGCTGCGCCCCCGGCCTGTACTGTGACGCCGATTTTTCGAATGTAGTTTACAGTGTGGTACGAATATATAGTGATTTCAATTCAATGTGAGGTGGAAACGAAACCCCAAACACCCCGCAGTATACGCCCTGGGTGGTGAACGCATCAACAAATAGGAACGATGATCGTGTTCAAAGTGAAATACAAATGCGAACCCATTGGTGAAAGGGTTCATGTATCGCTAACAAAATGAAATTAATAGCTGGTAAACACATAAGTCTCAGGCAGACGGATTAATCTCTCACGTAGCTAATATGGAAGCATACATTCAAGAGAGCTTCCCGTTGTTAGGCAAAGCACTGGCGTCTTGGTTGTTGAAACGTTCTGGGCGTATTTTGACAATTGATGAGGATCACTTTAGCCAAATTTATCACTCATAAGTGACTGGTGTGGTCAAGCAGATAGATAAGTGGCAGTTATTTGAACGGACGACCACTCATCAACAATTTCAAAATCTCTTTTGGGTATAGTGTGGGGAAAGTGTATACAGGCCTATAATATTGTCACTTGCATCCCGCCACTACCACCCTGGACAACTGAGTAATGTGTTAGGTTTACATTCCTGTCCCAATATCCAGTGGCTCACGAGTGGGTCATTGTACATATGTCGTTATCACTAATGTGACTGAGGGGTACCTCCTTGCCAGTCCTCGTTTCATTTGTACAGCAGAGTAGCCTGTGGTCTTTCAAAGTGACTGTGGGTGTATCATTTCGTTGACCCATCTACGTGGAATGACTCACCTTGTCCTGGGGTACAAGGGGTGGTTCCATGCTATTGACAAGTGCATCACTGTTCAAAATCGTGTATCAAAAGCCTTTTACCAGTCCATCAATGTCTTGATTGCCATTTGTAGGGTCAACTTTTCACAAGGCTTCCAAAATACATGAAAGTCCCTTCATTGGTTGGGGTTGGGGGATTTCTCTATATGGCCCCCCCATTGCAGCACCACTCCCATAACAAACATTCTGGGCTGCAAATGAATAAAATACAAATAGATAATAGAACAGACAGATCTTTGCAGATTTTCTGGTGTTATATATTATATATATATATATATATATATATATCTAGAGCCCATGTGAGACATTTCTGAATCATGTGGGCTCAGTTAATGTTAATCCAGTATGACACTTCGGTCTGGCCAATTGTTTAAAAATGTGATTTTCGGCCAACACTTTTCACAAATGGTCACATCATGTGACTGTCACACCAGATAGAGAGCCGGGAAGAAGAGAGATATTTAATACAACCCAAGCCCCTACCCTTTCTGTCCTGGGGTACAGGGTAATGCCCTCTTTTTTCAATTAGCGAAAATAATGCCAGCAAATGTTTGTGCCCTCTTCCCCACGTTCAGAAGCTTCCTTGACCCTCTCTTCTCTTTCTTCTTTCCTCTCAACTCACTCACTCCCCTCGTCACTGCTTCTACACACACCGCAGTTAATCCGGCCCCTCCTTAGGGCTTGTTTTTCTATGATCACCGGTTAATAATACCCAATAGTCAGTCCTGCCCTGTCAGTAATTTACAAAATCCTGGAAGTGTGCTTTTTGAATGCTTAGAGGGCAGTTGTTAACTCTAAATGTAAACAAATCAGATAATCAGTAGACTGAGTGCACCACGAGACTAATTGGATTACATACTATCCCAATCCTCTGAGCATTGCCAGTGCCAGGTCCATTTCCACACTGTATTGTCTGACAGGCAGTCAAAGGTTTGGGTGTTAAATCAGTCTCACGCACACAACTGAGGGGAACATAATCCTTTTGGGGATTGGAATGTTGACCCGCCAAACTAAGGGCTTATTATAGTATACAACCACAGAGCAGGCAGTGGGTTGACGAGGATGAAATTAAAGGCTGGGCAACATAGGTGTTCTCATTGAGTTCAGCAGGACATTTCCTGGTGTGCATTTCTGCTGTAATAACTAGTTAAATGGGAAATTGAGGATCAGATTAACCGTTTCCAATAATGGAAAGCAACAAACGTGGCATTCACCCTCGAGTAAATATAATATAGGCTATGGAAAAATTGCCCTCTCCCACCCCCATTGATATCCATGGTTACTAATCCCAAGTTGTACCTCAATGAGGAATTGCCACAGTGATTAAATGTAAAATATAACACTAAAGAGGGAAGTATACGCAGAGAGGCGTTCTGCCTTGCAATAGGAATTTGTCAATGAATGCAATGATGCAGGCTTTAAATGGGCACATTTTTCAATTTTTTAAGAAGCTGCCTATGAAAACCGGGGGGGGTGGGGAGGCAAGACCAAATTACAACCCCACCTGTAGCAACACAACTTACTGATCAGGAGGTACATATAGTCTGGTCACTGGTGCTAGTCCATATTCAGAATATCCGGAATAATAATAAAAATGACAAATTCAACAATTTGTACTGGACTTCACTGGGAAAATATTTGGTGCTAGTCCAATACTCAAACATATCAGGAAGAATAAGAAAATGACAATTCAAGAATTTGTTACTGATTCACTGGGGGAAATATTGGTGCTAGTCCAATACTCCCAACATATCAGGACGAACAATAAAATGACAATTCCAAGAATTTGTACTGTTTTCGCTGGGGGAAAATTGGTTTGGTGGCTACATGTTGTTATCACTTGTACAATGAATCGTTGCATAGATAAGGATTGTTCTATGGCGACCTGAATACCTTCCTTGAACTGATAACAAAAAACAATAGGGGCAATCCTCTCTATATGTGTTACAATCACCACACTAATTTGGTTTAATAGGATACTTGCATCATTAGATATCATGCTGACGGGCAGATGTCAAATGCCAAATTATCCACATTTCAGGTTTTCAGCGGTCTTGACATTCACATTCATTGAGATAGCCTTGTGATAAGAGTATCGTAGTAGGGTAGGTTCATTGACTTTTTTGTTTGTTTTAACAAGCCGCATGTCCAACACAAAAAAAATCATGCACAAGCAGTCAAGTGAGGTCAAAATGTCAAAATGAGGTCAAAAGTTCAGAAGGTCAAATGAGGTAAAAATCGAGCACCAGATGTATTTCACCCAGACGAATGAAAATTCCATACGACTGTCCTCCAAAATGTTCGTTGCCGAGATATATGACGATTTCCTTATGGTGACCTTGAATGACCTGACCTGACACCAAAAACAGTATGGGTTCTCATTACCATAAAATTGCTACCACATACCCATTTGAAAATTGATAGATCTTCGCGTTCGTTAGATATCGTGCTGACAAGCTTTTTGAACTTTGACCTCTCGTGCCGTGAAATGAACGTGATCGGGCACCCAAAACAATAGGGTCATCCTCCCCATATGTGCAACCCACATCCTAAGTTTTGACTTGATAACCCAGTTTGCGAACGAAAAAAATGACGGTGAATTCAAGGCCGCCGGAGGGTACGTTTGTGGGTTTACGAACATAAAGTTAGTCGATAAACGCGAAAACTTGGTGGGTGGAAAACTGGTGATTAGTCTTAAACACATTGAAAGTCCATTTCAAGGGTACAGACAGGTCAAATCTGCCAAAATCCTGCAATTTTTTTACCTTTCTTATTCCCAAACGAAACTTGCGAGAATGTGGACTAGAGTTGGTCCGAACACAGGAGGGTATTCCAAAGTCATGGAGGTCTCACATAGACATAATTTAAGGCTTTCTTAAACGTAGGCCACATGGTCATTTCGGCGGGAGATATACATGTCGTTTACCCGCCTGCACGAGTCTGACACTCACCCCATGCGGGAGTTTTCCATGCCGCGGCGCAAACTATCTATCTAATAGTTCATTCTTCAAAAGCCAGACTGTGACGGTAGGTGCATGATAATTCAAGTCACAGTGGCTGGTAGAAAACGTGATTGGAATGGGTAACGCGTGATAGTTCCCAAATGAAACACGAACATAGTAGACTTAGAATTCTTCAGTCAGTATTGTTGCAGCTACTTGGTTTGCGTGCCTATAGGAGCTACATGTAGGTATTCCTCATAAAAAAAAAAAGCTTTGTTGTCTTGACTTTATTCCTTACAATGCCAACTTGCCAAAAGAAGATGTTTTGTGAAAAAGTCCTAAGAACGACGGAGGCCGACATAACGGACGGGGTGTGGAATTATCAATTTAGGGTTTTACAACCCCACCCGGGGGGTTGTCACATTACCGGCCAATGAATGAATTACGGACTATATATGATGCTAGTCGTAACACAAGCCGCCTTGAAGATGAACTCCAATTAAAGTTGGTGCAGCTCGAAATACAGTTTGGCATTATTGCTGGATCCTACCCATACAAGTACGCTATCAACCAAACAGTGACTCCAACATTAACGGCGAATTGACGAGGGCTGCAAATTGGAAATTAGCCAATTACAACAACTTGCAGAACTTTACAATAACACGAACTCGTTGCTATCGGCGACCGCAACATAATACTCGGCCGTGTCAAATGAGATCATCGTTTCCGATCCGGATATTCTGCGGTATCACCACCGTCAGCTCTACCAGCTGGTTCCAATCAGTAATGACTCACTCATCCAATCAACACGCGCTCTCCCTCGTACGTGCCAGTGTGGCCGGGTTTTCACGACAGTGGGTAATCTCTAGAGAGCGCGTCGAAGATCAGGATTTTTATGTGTTCGTAGCCATGTCATGTTGTGGAAACAAGAATGTATAACCACTATTGAATGGCTCAGCAGCATGTAACAGGTTTGGACCCCGACGTACGCCAGACGAATCCAAACCCATGCAAGCTTTCCACAAAAACTGCCTCCCAATTACACCACTATGTTCCGAAAGCCAACGTCCAGGGACCATGCACTCTTGTGTGATAATATAGGCTAGAGGAAAATCGCATTAAGATGAGTTAGGTACGCGGCTTAACCTGCCCATCTGACTATTAATTTCCACCTTGAACACGTAGAGAAAAAGAAAACTGGACACAACCACAAACCAACAATCCTACGACCAATCGCGTGTAACCTTTGGAACATGAGAATAATACTATTACATACAATATAATACAATTCAATAATAGTGATTCAGCTTCCGTGATCCGTGAGCAGGGGACACGCGGATAGCTCGATGTCCTACCGCGAAGGCCCCTGGTTGCTACGGTTAGCCCAGTTCGCAGGTACAAGAAATAGGAAAAGCAGCGGGTGAATCGGCCAGGTGCCTCAGGCATTTGGTGGTACCAGGAAAGTTACACTCTAGACAGAATCCAAACTTGAAGGGGAATATTGGGGTGTATGCGTAGGGCCTCGTGATGTGAACTCACAATGCGTCCCTATGCGTATGCGTTCGTCAGATGGGATAATTGGATGAGCACAAAACAGAGAAATAGTACCTCTGGCACAATGAGAAATGGCAACCTAAAGTACCGAGATGTCTGTGCGTTGCAACGAAAAGAAGTTGAGAGAAACAGACAATTGTATTTGTTGCGAGTGTATTATCCCCACCCTAATCCCAATAAATCTCAATGAAAAGAATTACAAATGATTCAATACTATACAAACAGGTAATCACGCGTGCATTACCGGCGGTTAGAATAAACTTTCATTTGTTACCGCCCCACTAGAAGAAAGGGCTCTGCACGAGCAACTGATTTCAATGCACCGTGGCAAGTATGTCACCAACGAGGACACACTACCAGTCGGCGAGCCTGCTTCCCTCGTCCGGGAATTACCATTTTGGGGAACCCGACGTTGCGTAGGCTGAATGGCACAGCCTGACGAGGCCAATTTCCCCGATGGGAGATCGTTTTGCCAAACCGTATTAAGTAGGTTAGTAGGCCGCTTTCAGGTAGGGCTTTCGTCCGAGGGTTTAGCATATCAGCGATAGGGGAGCTTGGGGTTGGCAAACCCATCCCCTACTTCATGTTTTCGCCGGATTCACATCGTGAATATCGTTACTGGGTTTGTTGTGGGGATCCGACCGACCTGCTGCTCAACGCAGGTCCCACGCCCGTATAAAATCAGGGCAAAGCCCTCGAGAACCCCGAGTCAGAGAGGAATGAAGGACACCGACTCTCGTGGTCCTCGTGATGGGGAATTTGCTGGTGATACAACCTATCCGGATCGGTAACAGTCGCGCCCAGTTATTGTGATGCAGGCGGTCCTCTTTGGTTCCTGGAACACCCTCTCACTCCCTGATATTGTCCCTTGCATTCCCTCCTCATGAAACTTGGTAAGCTGACATTGTGTAGTGTGTAGTGTGCCGGCAGGCTTTCTTCTGGCGAGATCAGTGATAGTTTGTTAACTTAATACTGGTCTGGTTCGTGACTTTGGTCGGCATACGCAGGGGTGACTGTTGCAGTGGCCAACCACCCCGTTCTCTTGGTAACACCAGGTCACAACCTCCAACCGATCAACAAACGTATAACGCGACTGCGGATTCCCCACAACTGGGGTCTGTGACATGAAACCAGAGATTATCTGGGTTTGTCGCCAGAGTAGCTCTGCCTGGTGGTTAGGCCTCCGAGTTGTTGCATTGTCTTCACTGCTCTGTTTAGCACTGTGCTCCAACTGGAAGGGGGATACTGCAATGAACATATAGGGTTAACACTCCCAAGTGTCCTGGCGAAGTCTTGTTAGGATCATCCTTATAGGATCCGTTATCAGCTGCTTGTGAATGCGTAACTTCTAAGGTTTTGTAGCATATATTTTGCAAAGCTTCCGACTCGGGAGTCGAGAGGTTCTCCGGAGAATTCTCGAGCAGGTGGTGTGCCAACCCGTCGTGTACATTCGACATCCGCCTGTGTTCTGGGAGTGAGAGTGCTGTGAAGTAGCCTCTCTGACTTCTTCCCCTTGTTACGGATGTGATTGTGAGACAGGAGTTTGCGCAAGCTCCAACACGTTTCAACACGTATATCGACTGGATTACGGAGAGAGGTTGTGCAATAGTACCAATGGCAGGGTTTTGGTGCATTCGGGGTTTCTGCCCAGATGTTAGGCGAGAGCATTGGATTCACCGAGTCATTCATTTCCCTCGGCAGTGCCATTAGTTACTTGCTCCATAAGAACCTGAGGTCAGTAGACGCATCGGACTGGCAATATGTGGAGTCATTAAGTCACTAAAAAAGTTACTGTTGCTCAAACCCAAAACCCCGCGATAATCTTAGTAGGACAGAACCGAGCTCTGTGTTTTTGGATCTTTAGTGCTTCAAGTGGACGCTCACTGTTGGGCTGAGGTTGAGGTTGGATTCCTTTTTGACTACCTCACGTCGACGCATTCTTGGTCACCGATGGCAGGACCGTGTGTCTAATACCAGGGTCCTCGGAGAGGTGGGATGATGAAAGGTTAGCTGGCCTGATTTGCGACCCACAACTGCGTTCCATTTCGGGCATATGACGCGCATCTCCCGGAGACTAATCTTGGCCAACATTTCCTGTCGGAACAGGATCTGACGGGTTGAGGCCGACCGCCGGTACGCCCCCGGAGGTCAGGTTTGATGCGGCCAGTGGCATGTTCTCCCATGAGTAAGTTGTTTTAGCAAAAGTTTTCATTTGAAGCTGAAAAGTATTTGGTAAGCGAACGTGTCGTATTGATAATTGGTTAATTGCCTCAGACTGGGTAGCTATGTGTAAATTCCCATGTCATGGCGCGCCTCAAATTCGTGAATCAGATTCGTCTCTTCATTGAATGTGAATTAGGCCTTCGATATAGGTACGTAGCGCACTGCTATATAGATGAGTCCTTTGGATATTTTAGCCAAGTATATGTAGGCCCTTTATATACTATTATTAGTCGCATCTTCGAAGCAGTATGAACTGGGCAATTTTTATTAACACGAGGTGTTTTCGCACGTAGTGTCGATCAGCCTCAGGCCTGGTTCGAGATGAAGTGGTCGCTAATGTTATCGCGTTTTTCATACACGTTGATGTTCAACATGTATGGATCACTTAATGCTAACAAAATAACTGTGTATTTGGTTATAAATTTCTTCGTTATATTTCTTGGAAATAGGCTCGGAGAGTTCATACTTAATTATTTTTGATGAAATGTGCATTTTGTTGGGGAAGTCTGCGATTTCTCATATTTTTACAGTAATGTTTTGAGGAATTCCCTCAATGTAGTCGATATCTGTCGCAAACGAATGAAAAGGAGCATACAGCCCACGGTTTAGTGGCACCCTCGAAAGGTGAATAATTGCGATATTCTTGCTCTTTTGAGATTTGGAGACAGCTCTAAAACCTAAATTGGAATAATTACTACAGAATACTAATAATGATATTCGCAGATGATAAAACAACCGCCGTCGTTGGCGGCGTTTTGCGTTTATTATGTGTTGATTGGACCGTTTTAATTCAGGGGGCAGGCATTTACTGCCCGAATAAAAAACAAAGCCCAGGTTCCATTGTAGTTTATATGTTTATTACGAATTATAATTTTCTTATTATTATATTATTATTATATTATTATTATTATTATATTATTATTATTATATTATTATTATTATTATTATTAATTATTATTATTATTATTATATACCAGTTTTATAGAGCGCACAAGACACCTCGTATATAATTCGTACTAATGTCGGCTACTCGATCATATTCATGTGTCGAATCTGTGTCTTGTCGTTCCTCTCGTTCCAGCGTCGTTCACCTGTCATAAAATCAGTTTTATTTGCTAAGTTCAGGTTGCGCGAAAATATTCAGAGCTGACACTTTAATGCATCACAGTAACTGATGGGAATGTTCAATGGTAGCACATGATGCCCTTATTTTGCTTGTTTATACAACGGCTGCAGTTATTGGCCGTTTGTGTTGTTGTCGGTATTATGGTTCGGATATAAGGGTCTATGCAACTGATGCACAAAAACAAACCAAAAGCATAGGAGCGAGGGCGGTTCGCCTACTAGTATTACAAGTCGGGTGGGTTTTGTTTTCGCCGGGAACTCAATTTTCATCCTATAAAACGAAAAATGTTCCCCAAGCCTTTATATAAAGAGGGACACCTGAACTACCGGTAGTTTATTAATGTAATAAGTGGTAGATCCACCCTAGGACCGGATTCAGATGTGACATGAGGGCGTCGCCTCAGTTTCGAAAATAAATCATGTCTACTTGTGGTATTTTACTATATGTCGTTACCCCTGTGAGGCATAGTGATAAATGATTATGTACAAAGTCAACGCAATGCGTAAAAAATCACCAGATTGCCTTTTTTGAGGGTATCTAGCGATTCAAATATTTGGCTATGGGCTGTAGCCCTGCCCCCCCCCCCCTCTTCAGGAACTCTCCTCCCCCATGACGGCAGTCTCTGGATGATACGCCCCCTATGCCGAAAAAATTTTTTCCCACATACATTCGGGCCCGACTAGTCTTCATTCCTGATTCGGCTTGAACTAACCAGGCTTTCCTGCTCTACACCTTTTCCTATTCTGCGGGCATTGGGTTTTGTAATACTCAATATACAATTTCATTCGTTGCCCCCATTTCTCGAGGTTGCTGTGCCCATTCCTTCCTGGAATTGTGTCGCCCCTCTCAACTGTCATATTGCCTCTTAGGCCTTTGCAAACAATCAATGTATCCCAAGATGAAAGCATGTGTCTTATATGTTAGAGTGTTACGGTGATAATAGACTCCAGTCGGAGTGACTATCACCACTGTGCTGTTATGTGTTAATCAATACATTACTGATTTTTTGAAGTTCCGCGACTACCATACCGTTTTTCTATTCTTATTAAAAATTAAATGCGTCATGAATTTTTCACATATTAATTTCGCTGACGCGTCGGCATTTCCGCGGAAAAGGTCGTCGTGCGTGTCCCAAATAAATGGAAGTCATCGATGCGGAATTCATCCACACCGCAGTATCAAAATAAAACAAAGTTAATAACCACTATCAACCAGACTTCCGCCTGTGATAGTAACAGGGTAACAAATGGACTGTAGTATAAAACTAGACGGGGTATAAAGATGTTCCATTAGCTAGTTTTCTTTTGTTTGATCGGGTCATGAGGGGTAGTAGAATTACACGTAGTAACAGTAACAGTGGTAAATGTAACTTCTTGTCTCTGGGCAAAGCTCGAGTAAAAAATTGGTAGAAGTTCGTCATTTGTAGTTTAGTGATTGTCACGAATGTAGGCAATGCAGTGTTTTGTCATCGGTTTCGGAATAGAAGTTATACTAGGAATATATTCCGTCTGACAATCATCGAAACGGGCCACCACTACTTTAAAATATTTTCAAGGGAATTGATAAGATTGAATCTTGGCTTGTACTTCGTGGATAACCTTATCCTTTTACAGTGCTCTGGTACGCCTATGAAGTGTTGCGAGTGAGTATTATTGTGTAGTGAGTATTATTGTGTATCTACTGTATAAGAAGCCGAATGGTCATGCAGCATATTTCCTTTAAACTAGTACAGGTGCGAATCGGACATATTAAAACCCCAACCCCAAAGTAGGCCAGCAGGTGCCACGTTTTATTCAGGAATCTATAACACACGACTTCATAACATGAAGACGGGAAGAGGTATTCTGCGATATATTGTGACCAATATATTCTGCGATATATTGTGAACAATATTTTTCTGTTAAGATATCCTTCTATAGTTCGTTTGTTAAACAGTATTCGGATTCAATGTTCACCATTTCACTTTTGACTTGACCAAGCCGAAAACGTCCCGAGAGAAAATTGCAAAGCTGATTGACGATTTGGACTTTATTGCGAATGGAATCAGCTCAAATTCGCTGTGTGGGGGCTTGGTTCTCGCAAAGCTATTTGTAATCATTTCTCACAATGGTATGCGGATGGGTGGATTATTCTCTAGACACATTCCAAAATACTTAGATGGTCATTGGGGGGGGGGGGAGGTGGGGGAGGGGGTATTTCGTGGGCCTTTAACGCATTTCACCCAAATTTCAAGTAGTTTCAATGTTATCAGGTCGTTTCCAAGATGCCCCAGCAGGTAACATCACAGGTTCGGTCGACATCTATCAATATTTGATCACACTTGTGAGACAATAAGGCAATGCACACCCAATGGCCAATGGTGCCTTTTTAATGACCTTGGACCTTGACATTCACGAGGTCAGAAGAGCACTAGTAGTCATGTAAACAGTGGGTCAACATTCATCATAAAATGTACAACTGGAGGTAAGAAGTCAACGTGCTCCAGCTCCCTGATCACTGTACTTAAGTTTGTTCAACATCCATCAGGAAAAATATTGGAGGCCAAAAAAACGTAATTTTAGGCAAAGGCTTATATCTTACCCCTACCGACCTTTGATTTTGACCTTCACGTGGTCAGAGATGCCACAGCAATCAACGATCACTGTGTCTAAGTTTGGTCGACATCCGTCAAAAAATGAATAACGCCCACAAAAGCGATCCACACATTGCATGATGTGTCCCTAATTACCTTCGACATTGACCCTTCAAACATGGTCAAATATGTACAATGTCAATATACAGGTTGTGTTTCAAGTTCAGCTAACTATCAAAGAATGACTGCCCTGGGGGGCATTAATACATCTTTTCAATAATTCCACTTTTTCTAATCTAATGCATATATGGACATTCCATCACAAACTATGTGTACCGCTGATTGAGCAGCACAAGGAGGAACATATGACATGATTTAAGGGTAATCCAAAGCTCATTGTAGGAGGAATACATTCTAAATTTGTGCACACAATGCCTATTGCGCCTCTTCAATGACCTTGACTTGACTTTCTTGAGTTGAAATATGTCCCAATGGTTAATGAAAATTGTTTCCCAAGTTTGATCGATCTTCATCAAAGGATACAAATTGCGGGCCGTGAAAGGCCTTCCCACACAATGGCCTATGCCCTCTTCAATGACTTCTGATCTTGACCTTCTTCTTGAGTTCAAATTCCAATGTTTAATGAACATTGTTTCCTCCCAGTTTGATCGATCTTCATCAAAGGTACAAATGCGGGCACGGAGAGCATTTCCACACAATGGCCTCTTGTGCCCCTTCATGGCCTTTGCCTTCTCCCATGGTCACTATCCAAGCGTCAATGGACCATATTGTTCTTTTGTCACCTTGCAACTCTTCAGGAGGAGATACAATTTCGAAATGCTGCACACAATGACATATGTGCCCCCTTAATGCCGATAGATAATTGGAGATAATAGAATAGATAATAGATAATAATAATAGAAGATGATAGCGAAATCACAATAGTTCAACCGCATAGTCTTGTATCGGCTGCGAACGTGTGGAATCTGCCTCAGCGAATATGAGGTTCTTTTATTTTAAACGAATCACGGTAGGTTCAAGATGCAAAGCACCAATGCTGCGAAATCATGTCATATTTTCAAATCTGCCGAGGATGAGTTTGGCTGTATAGTTTTTGCTCATTTGTGGAGGGCTGATGTAGAGCTTAAGGTTTTTGCGTACAGTGACCATATCGTGACCGTAGCCCCCCCCCCCCCTCTGAAAAAATGATGGAAATCTGAATCAAGCAGCAGCATTAGAAGAAGGTCTCCGTTCTCCCTGCTCATTCCAATTTCACTAGACCGTCTACGTGTTTAATTATATAGGAACACGTCAATATGGGTGATTGCCATGTTTTTCTCAATACTTCTCTCAAACGGATGAGAAGAAATGGGAATGCTCACAATCAACTACCTCAGTTTCTCTGTGAGAATGCTGTGTGTTAATAATCAAACGACGCTAATGCCCTTCAGTAGCTAAGTGACACATACAGTGGATATGAGGAATAAACAGTTAGACTACTTGAACATGTATCATTTCAGGTTATATCAGCTTGGCTTTCTAACATGCATTCCCCCTCGGGTGAGTGTTAGTATCTACAATTAAAGCCTAATTATGCAAAACAATAATTTTCTGTTTTCTTCAATGCTCAGAGCAATATCATTGGTTCTAAAATATTAAACGTCCGGTGTCACTGAGACCACGAGCATGTAGCAGGTTCCTATAAGCATGTGGGTTACCGGTTTGTTTAGAATAAACCCTATTGGTTCGTTTTGGTCCAATAATTTTTGCGGTCTTGAGAAGGCAAATTGCAAGAAGCTCGTCAGCAAGATTGTGTAAACAACAAGAGCACGGTCCAAGCGGTAAAATCAGGTAGTTGTGATACACATTTAGATCGGTAAACTCTAACATTTTTCCGCTGATGAGAGAACCGGATGATTTAGGATTTAGGCACCAATGTCATCGAGATTCATTCATAGTCTTAAGCTATTAGTTGGCTGAACCACGTTAAGCAAGCTAAGCTTAGCAATCAGCTAAGCAAGCTAAGATAAGCATGTTTTGAGATCTGGACAAAGGTGCCCTCCTGCGGTATACAGACCTTGAAATAATAGTAAAATCAAATGAACGTTTACGTATTTGAGGCTCCAAGCAAATGAAACTGGCACAGATTGCTTGTCACCACACCGCGATATGCTCTCTTCCATTGTTTTTGAGAGCCTCAAGTTCGGATGATGAAATCGATGCTTTTAAGGAGTACCGTAGCCCCCACACCCCAAAAAAAAGACATATTGTAAAAATGTCAGTAGTGAGAAAACTTAACATCTAAAAAAAAAGATTGTTCACTGGATAACAGTACTCCCTTTCATCGAAGAGATAGGTACGGTACTTGTACATGCGAACTAATCACGCGGTCGATACGTTGCCAGTACTTTCCTATTTATAGCTCAAGGTATACTTCTGTGATTTGAAAACAATGAAACTGTTGAAACTAATATGATGGAAACTGTTTTTTTAACACAGTTATCAGTTTTTTAAAACATTGCATAGCATTGAATGAGTACACTGAACTTCGTGAGGAACTATATATGATGTCGCCAAGTTTGCATGATATAACTCACAACTAGTTGTGCTTCTCCTCTTATTTACGAAAATAAATTATTTATACCCATAATCCCAATTGGAATAGGCCATTTGCAATTCGCCGTAGTTATTGAACCGGAATATGCATGTTCGAACTGTGATCGCCGGTAGTTATCGGCCATGAAGCATCCTATTTCTTGTTTCATGCAGAGAAAAGCGAGAGCCTTCAGGTAACTCGCCCCCGCAGAACACTCCGGAGAAGCAGCATTCGAAGGCCACTGATAAAGATGGTGAAGTAGACGAACGATCAAACGTACATGGGGGGTTTATGGATTTTCAAAAACAAGTGGTATATTTTCTCACAGGACTCATGTTCTATCGGCTAGTGAAGGGCTCGGTCCGATGTTCAGGCATTCCTACATCAAGCCCTGACAGTCAGTCACTCAATTTTCACCTCGAGGACCCATAACTCCCAATCAAATGAAAACAGCATTCATGTAAACAGTTGACAGGTCCTTGATTATTAAAATTATCGGCTAAAAACAATACACAAGAAATCCAGAAATATAACCACGTTAGGTAGGCTTACGGTCTTGCAATAATTTTTCTGATGATATTACAGCTGGACTTAGACGTTCAAGCCTGGAATACCTATCATCCGTTAATTGCACACAGTGACCATCGAATTACTTCCGTCAACATCATAATGAATAAAGATTTGGAGGACAAACCGTAAAGCTTTAGGCAAAGGCTTATTCGTCGTACCCCACCGACCTTGCTTTGACCTTACCGTGGTCAGAGCTGCCACAGCAATCAACGATCACTGTGTCTAAGTTTGGTGAACATCCGTCAAAAAAATGGAATAACGCCACCAAAAGCGATCCCACACAATGCTGATTGTGTCCCTCAATTACTCGAAATTGACCTTCAACATGGTCAAATATGTCCCCATAGTCAATAAAGGTTGTGTTCAAGTTCAGCTAACATCATCAAAGAATGACGGCCTGGGGGCCTTAAATTACATCTTTTCAATACATTCCACTTTTCTAATTCTAATGACACTATATGACATTCCATCACAAATCTGTGTACAAGCTGAGGAAGCACCACCGGAGGAGGGACAATATGAAATGATTTACGGGTAATCCAAAGTCATTGATTAGGAGGAAATACTTTAAATTTGTGCACACAAGGCCTATTGAGCCTCTTTCAATGACCTCTGACCTTGACGTTCTTGAGTTGAAGAGTGAAAGATGTCCCAATGGTTTTAATGAACCATTGTTCCAGTTTGAGCGAGCTTCATCAAAGGATGAACAAAATTGCGGCCGGAAGCAGTCCCACACATGGCCTATTGGCCCCCTCAATGGGCCTGTGACCTTCACTCCACATGGTTCAAAATGTCCTAAGCGTCAATGCCAGCTTGTTCTTTGTACCTTTTTTCCCACATCAAGGAGGAGAACATTTCGAAATGCTGCACACAATGACATATTGTGCCCCTAAGGCGATAGATAGATGGATAGATGCTAGAAGATAGCGAAATCACAATAAGTTTCAACGAGGCATCGCTTGTATCGGCTCGACTGTTTGGAATCTGCCTCAGCGAGATATGAGGTTATTTTTTACGAATCAAGGTTAAGGTTCAGGGAAACACCATGCTGCCCGAATAGCACTGTCATATTAATCGGCGAGGAGTTGAGTTTGGCTGATAGTTTTGGAATCTTTGTAGAGGGCGGAGTTTAGAGGAGACACTGTAAGGTTTTTAGTACAGTGACCATAGTGCACCGGAGTCCCCCCCCCCCCCCCCTCGAAAAATGATGGAAATCTGAATCAAGCAGCCGCTTCGACGAAGGTCTCCGTTCTCCTCTCATTTCCATTTCCCTAGACCCGTCTACGGGTAATATTACTATAGAGAACACGAAAAATATGGGTGAGTGCAAGTTTTTCTCATACTTCTCTTCAAAAAGGATGATGAGAAGAATGAATGATCACAATCAACTTACCATCAGTTTCTCTGTGAGAAGGCTGTGTGTAATAATCAAACGAGGAATGCCCGTCAGTATCTACGTGACACATACAAGTGGTATGGATGAGAATGACAGTTAGCACTACTTGAACATGTATCATTTCAGGTTATATCAGCTTGGCTTTCTATACGCATTCCCTATTTGGTGCGCGTAGTATCTACCAATTAAGCCTAATTATTGCAACAATAATTTTCTGTTTTCTTCAATGCCAGAGCAATATCATTTGTTCTAAATATAAACAGTCGGTCAATGAGCAACACGAGCATGTAGCAGGTTCACTTAAGCAGTGGGTACCGGTTGTTAGAATAAAACTCTATGGTTTAAGTTTTGGTCCAATAAATGTTGCGGTCTTGAGAGGGCAACTTGCAAGAAAGCTCGTCAGCAGATGTGTAACAAACAAGAGCACGGTCCAGGTTAAATCAGTAATTGTTTTGTGATACACATTAGAGTCGGTAAATCTAACATTTTAGCGAGAGAGGGAACGGAGTGATTTAGGATAGGTCACCAAATGTCATCGAAGTATTACTAGTCTAAAGATATTATGTTGGCTGAACCATCAGTAAGCAAGCTAAGCTTGCTAATCAGTAAGCAAGTAAGCTAAGCAATGGTTTTGAGATCTGACAAAGGGGCCCTCCTTGCGGTATTACAGCCTTGAAATAATAAGTAAAATAATGACAAACGTTTACCGTATTGTAGGATCCAAGCATATATGAAACTCACAGATTGCTTGTCTACCACACCGCGATTATGCTCTTCTTCCATTGTTTTGAGAGCTCAAAGTCGACGTGATGAATCGTGCTTTAAAGCTACCGTAGGCCCCCCCCCACAAAAAAAGACATATTTGTAAAAATGGTAGTGTCAGTCGTGAGAAGAAACGTCATCTAAAAAAAAAGATTGTTCAATGGATAAAAGATCTCCCCTTTCATGGACGATAATAGGTACCCGGTACTGTGCACATGCGAACATAATAACTCGATCGATACGTTGCCATAATTTTGTATTTCATAGCTCAAGGTTACTTGCGGTGATTGAAAACATGAAACTTGTTGAAACTAAATATGATGGAAACTTTTTTTTAACACAGTCTATACAGTTTTTAACATTGTAGAATTGAATGAGTACACTGAAATTCTGAGAATATATATGATTGTCGCCCAGTTTGCATGATATAACTCACAAACTCGTGGTGCTTCCTCGGATTCTCCGAAATAAATTTTATTTTATACCCCATAATCCCAATTGTGAATAGGGGCCATTTGCAATTTCGCCGTCGATAGTTTTGAACCGGAATATGCATGTCTCTAACTGTGAGCGCCGGTAGTTATCGGCCCATCGAAGCATCCTATTTTCTTGTTAATTGCAGCGGAAACCGAGGCTTCAGGTTAACTCGCCGAATAACACTCCGGAGAAGCAGCATTCGAAGGCCACTGATAAAAGATGGGAGTTAGAGAACGATTCAACGTACATGGGCGTTTTACTGGTAAATTTCAAAACAAGTGTATATTTTCTCAATGACTTCATGTTTATCGGCTCGGCAGGGTGGTCCATTTCAGGCATTCCTACATCAAAGCCCTGACAGTTCAGCGCTCAATTTTCACCTCGAGGAACCATTAACTCTCCAATCAAATGATAACAGCATCTCATGTAAAAACAGGGAAGGTCCTTGATTATTAAAATATCGGCTAAAAACAGATACACAAAGAAATGCAGCCCTATTAAACACTGTTAGGCTATAGGCTGGCAATAATTTTTTGATGATAATTACAGCTGGACTTAGACGTTCAAGCCTGGAATACCTATCATCCGTTAATTGCACACAGTAGGACATCGAAATTACTTTTTGTGTCATGCCTGTCTTGTACATGCTCTGGTAGGATATAACGGTCTAAATATGCCGCTCAGGCTATCAAAATCAAGTTGGTTTCCCAAGCGCGAATCAACTACTTCATGTGCTCCGGCGTTGCAGCTTTGGAAAGCCATGAAAAAATTAACGGTTTCAGTTGCTTTCCCTGGAATCTCGTTCAATATATAGAACGCTTTTAAAAAGACGGCAAACTGCCTCTAATTTGATTATCGTTATGCAGCAAACACCATTAACGTTTTAATTCTATTGTCTTTGAAGTGAGTGATTTTTTAACTTTTTGCTGGTTATATGACCAAGTGTGTATTTTGTGAATATCCCACTACGAATATTCATTTAACATGTCCTTGTAATCACCTCGAATTAAGAGGCCTTGTTTCTCAAGCTTAGGGCTAAACGAATGGGAATTACCGAAAACCGTTATCTGCACCTAAACTCTCATCAGTAGCAGATAGACATTGCGAATTCGGGCTGTTTCTACTGCAAGAGGGGAACGGGCAACAGGTTAAAAACGTGGTTCTCCTTACGTAATCCCGACTTGAGCTGAAGGTAGCAAGTATCGGCGTGAACGACTCGAATTGCAACGCATGAGAGTATGCGTAAAAAACGAAATCAAACTTTTCTCCTCACAGGTTTGGTTGATATATGAAGGACAACGACTCTGTGTGTCTACCTAATACGGTCCGACGATCAGTCACATGTCGGACACATGCTGGATATAGATATAGATATAGATATATATATAAATATAATATTCTATATATATATCTATATACTAGATATATATATTATATATATATATATATATATATAATATATTATATATAATATATATAATATATTATATATATTATATATATATATATATATATATTAACTCTATTTATATATATATATAAAAATTAAAAAAGGTTACCGATGAGAAATATGATGGGACTGTTATTGTAAATCATTTAGTGCACTTGAGAATTAATTAATAAATTCAAAAACAAAACGCGAGTCATCCATGATCTACCTTTAAAAAAAAAAACATTATATAATAAGTGGATGCACTTCAAGCGTATTTATTTTTATTATTCCAGCCTGTTTAACAAATGAAATTCATTGCCACCGACCGCCACAAAGTTGTATTTCCAGCAAATCGGTTCCTGGACACTTACCAACGATTGTTTGATGGCTCCGACGAGACAAATTGTGGTTGGTAAGCAGCCTATAGCGTACAGTTTGAATTAGGTTTGATGTATCGTTGTGATTCTCTTCAGTGGACCTCTTATATAATGCTCATTGTACTCTTATGTATAAATACAGTATATATGTTATTGGTTCTTCCTTGTGAGGGAAAAACTATTCCGTAAAATAATTAAGATATCAGTAGACGAAAAAGTCCAAAGATAGAATAGTCACAAAGCAATCGCAAATCTGAAAAATTTCAAAAATAAACTTCACGAAGGGTGAAAAGATTACCAGAAATAACTACCTGGCTTGGTTTTTTTTTTCATATTATACCTCTTTCTCTCGATTTTGCTTGTGCGGTGAGACTGATTTCAGTTGGGCGCGGGGGTACGCCTTGAACTACGTTTGTGATGGTTGGATCGACTGTTTAGATGGATCGGAACGAAAATAGACTGCAGTAAGTATAGGTCACTATTAAAATTCTTATGGAATAATTGCCAAGTAGAAGAAGAACATAGTCCAGGTCCAGCACGTTGCATATCCGTAAACTGTACTTTTTGTCAGCTAATACCTATACCAAATAAACGGAAGGAAGGATTTTATTTTGGCATTTCAGAGGCGGTTATCACCGTTGCGGCTCTCGAGGTGAATGAGAGGAAATTTGTGCTGATTCACGCCATGCTAAGTTGTGGAAGCCCACTGTGTATGTCTCACTCGTCGAGAGAGAATGCAGTCATTAGAATTATGTTTCGCAGTGATGTATAGTAATAATTGATGCAGCTCCTGTGGATCAATTTGCCTACAGGGGCTGGCCTAGCCTCAACTATTATCAAAGTGGTGGTTCATCAGTGTTTCTGATGATTTTCTGGGAAACGATATTTTGTGTGTATAATTTCTTCTATAGTGCGTGTCATTCGCCGCTTTTTCAGGAGGCTTTTACAGAGCTCCTTGTATTACTCTCGGATTCGTAACCGGGGTATGACGGAGCCAACACCGAAAGCTGTCAACATGCCGAGGAAGGGGGACAATTTCTGAGCGGTAAACTGAAACCGACTGAATTTATATCTTATTCACCAGTGGGATATAATTGTATTATATAATGTAATTGTACGTACTAGGATGAGGTATTTAACAAAACCATTGAGTTCAGTCGACAGAACAGGTCTATTCAAATAAGGAATACTTTCCTATTGTGAAACACTATTATGGTGACAAATGTTACACTTTCAAAACGTAGTTTATATATATTGCTGAAAGTATTATAGGTCAGCTAGATATTCGGAACACCCAGGTCAATTCGGTTTCAAACCAGTTGATAACTAGGTGCTAGGGGTTAGAGATTCCAACGACAAAACGTTGGGTTACCAAACAATTCAGAATTTGCTCGAGTCTATTAGAACTGTTATTTCGACTTACAGTTTTTGAAAGCATTCAGCAAAATTTTGCAGGTTGAGAAGAACAATTTTCCACTTTGGTGTTACATAGGGCCCGTAGATAGACACGGAAGGACGCGGTTTCCTAACAACTTAAACGAGACTAGAAAACGACGAAGGCAAATTCCGGGATGCAAAAATTATTCGCGCCAAATAATCTGTTTGTACGATTTTGTATTTACCAAATCATCAGACCACCCGTACAACATGTTCGAATTCCACATGTTTTGGGAATTTTCGGATTAAACAACATTTTTTTCCAGGGTTGGAAATACAGGTCATATCAATGACATATAGGGCTATCGAATAAAATCATTTTAAAAACCTAATGTTCATACTGCCGAATGAATAATAAAATTACATATTTCATCGCGGTTCACAAATTCAACGAGAAACCGCTCTTTTGTAACGTTCTTCAAATTGTCATGGCGCCGAGGCGATTCCAATCCCTATTTGTCTGATAGCTTCAAACTGCAAACGCCTGAATAAAACGCAGAATCATGCCTCTCAATCTTCAGCAATTTTGGGAAATTGCTTAGGTTATTAAACTGCAGAATAAGCGAATCCACAAACAAAACTCCTCACAATTTCGACAAACTACTTACTCTCCAAACTCTCCATTGGATCAGTACCAATGATAATTACTCGGTCAGTCATAGGTCGTGCGAATGGGTTGGAACCCCTGACCTAATCCCAAATCCTAACAAGGGTACAATGAATCCTTCTCGATTGAGAACAATAATCAAGACGGTTGTTGTAAAATCTGCGCATTTACTGAATCAGTGCCCACTAGAACTCAAATATAGGCCAGCTTTGGCTGATGGGGCTTTCCAATCCGGTATCATCTCTAGTCTAGTCTATTTAGTGGGAAGGTTTCGCCGTATAACATATGATCCAATACGGATCTTCACGATATTGTAGAGGTTGAATGTTGTCCGTTGTGTTTAGCGCACGTCCTGCAAAAAATTCGAGAGGTCTCTGGATATTTGTCCTAGATCCTAAATAAAACTCCATTTGCGTCAAGACGCTCTGTTGTCAGACATGCTTTCTCGTTTTAATCCTCTTTCTCGTTGTGAATACAAGATTTCACAATACTATCATGCTTGGCTTGTACGTTGAATTGTTGAATGGGAGATTAGGGTTTTGGGGTTGAGGCCGAGTCTTTTACCTCCATTTGGATCTTCTCTCTTTGCAGAGTTCTGAAAACCTGTGATGTGGTTGTAATATACTTTTTTTTCCGTTATTTTATTGCAGTAGTATTTTTTATTTTTATTTTCATTCTAAGCTCTCTCAGCCAATCGGATCGTATAACGATTAATTGTGACCGGAGTTTTATTGTATCCGCCAGCATTCCTGTGTAGAACAGCTTTACCAGGATGATTCACCCAGAGATGTGGTCACAAATGGGGACTGCATCGACGGAGGGAGATGAAATAGAGGTCATTGGGTGAGTATTGAATATGTGAACTGTGTGTGACTAGAAATCCTCACGTGCGAAATTGGTATGACATACACTCTTCTTTACACAAGTGTTTGTAGGATTTCATAAATTACGGGGGGTACACTAAGTGCGCCACTGCGGAGGTGTTTGTGTAAATTTGTTATAAACATGAGAGGTGTACAACTATACAAGTTGAGTGACCGTTCTACAATAACGGGAGAGTGAGATGGTACAATTTAAGGTAACTTTGCCGGCTGTGTGACCGTTCCAAAGCAAGATGTCCATGCTATTGATTAATTTCAGACCAAATGTACTTTCGCTTTTTCTCTAATAGGCGATTCTGGTGGATAGAGAAATAGACAATAATAAACTTGAACGATACCGGTAAACGTTCTGTCGGCCCAAATAGAGAACATGACTCAAAGCTATTGCGTTTCAAGTTATCATTAGCGAGATCAATCATTAATGACAATACATGTTTTGAGAGTCTCATTTATTTATTCCGACAGAAATATTTGAGTCCAAATGTTTACCTACCTAAATTCTTAGTGAACTGACTTGCACTCAACCTAAGTGCGGCGAGTCGGGAGGATGGGTGTGTTGTAACAGTACTTTCATTAGGTCATACTGTGGGGCGCCGTGTTCTACTTCCATTGCGAAATGTTGTGACACATCTAGTACGCCATTTTCTTTTGATGTCAGGATAATTGTGTAATTTTTCAAGGTCAGGTTATCGTGGTTTCGGAGAGGCTGGCTAATTCTGAGCTCACAGCCGCTTCAGAATCTGCGGTTGGAAACCTATTGGACCATTCGAATTCAAAATGTGTTTTGTTAGAAAGGAGTTCCCAGTGTTGACATTAATTCCCCATTTGTTAATACTTCACTGGGCCGATTTAACACAAAACCAACAAATTCAAAACACAAACCTAGAGCCCAGGTTTCATCATGTCATTCACGGCCATCTGTGTAGGTAATTTTCTTTCTAAAACAGGGCACTGACACTATTAGCCGTAGATTGTCACAATGACGTCACACAATTACCATTTTAATACCCTCACCACGCCTCAATACTGGAAAGTATCATCGACGAGGAGGTAGGATGGTCATAATCTGACGTTTCTTTGCATTTTTATGTCACCGAGGGAAAGGAAAACTTTGTTCAGTAGGCGACGGGTCGTACCCAATTCGCCAAATTACCCCCGTCAGCGTTCAGTTTGCCGATTGAAACGTCATCGGGAAAGTTTTTAGGTCATTGTGGATTAGGTTCACCTCAAGTTATTCGAAGAGAATACGGATGTCAGCAACAGTGCAAATGAACATCTGGTAGTGTGTGTATGGATTAGCTAATGAACATGGAAAATCTTCAAACGAGTGGTCAGTCTGGCATTGTTAGGGCCCAAGTCGGTCAACTCGTGACACCTAGTACTTCTACGATTTAGCAATTTACCAACGCACCAAAATATTTCGAAATAGGTTTAGTACAAACCCCTATTAACTTTCTATTCATGCAAGGAATTGGCACTTCACTCTGGAGCAGGTCTTTAGTTGGCACATGAAACTTATTCTTGACTTTCAAACCATAGTCCTACGTTTTTGCAGAATTCCGAATGACACGTAAATACAATGTGGGAAATCTTGATATTTCACTTAAAGGCAGGACTATTATAATATGAAAGGTCTTTCCAATATGGGTTTGTTCCTTAGACATTATGTCTCATTATTGCAAACTGAGAAAAAGAAAAACGTCGGAAAAAAAAAATTGAATACCCATAAATGTGGGAAATGCAAATGGTCACCAGGGGTCGCCCAACTATTTAACAGCCTAATGGAAGGTTTGCTATTACGTTCATAATTAAAAGGTAATTCTCGCTCATGGTGAACTCTTTACTTAGATTGCTACGAGAGAGTTTACATCCTAACATAATTCAAGATACTCTAGTAGAATACTTTGCATCGTTCTCCCCCCCAATAGCTTGAAGAACTTCCAATTATGGGCGGTCTCAAACATTGCCAGATCGATCATTGTATTTCGATGCAATCAAAAGTAGGTATCATTTCAAATTACAGAAGAGTACACATACCGACTCACAGTCGGGGTGAGTTCGGAAACACTTTACTCCTTGAACAAATCTTATACCCTCCTGCTTGCGGTCATGCCCGTTGCATTATACTAACCAGTTACACTGTGTTCTTGATGGACGTGCTACTGACGAGAGTGAAGTATTTACGTGTGCTCTATCGCGTCAAAACGAATTGATATGGGGCAAAGTGGTCAAAAACGTCTCGATTTACTTTTTGCGAGGAATCCGTCTGATCCTAGTCGAGGCAACGTCTTCAAAACGACGAGACCGTCGTGAGTGCAATGTACAAGAGAGGACATTGCTGTTACTTTTGTTCTTCTGTAGTTTCTCGTTGTGCGATCTCGACCGGTACCAGACAGTGTTTATATAACGCACTCACCTCACTCACCTACCGACCCTCATGGGAACAACATGTCATGAAGGCACCTAGCCGCATCACTCGCCGTTGGGGTGGGTATATCAGAGGGCTGAAACGTCACTTGGTAGGCAGAGAGACTAACCAATCGCAAATCACAGGCGATTAGGCAAGGCTAGGCTCATGTATTAGAGGTATCTGGTCTATTTAGGAAAAAAACATAGGCTATCTTTGATAGTTTACCGTGTGTGTAAAAGTATGGGAAAATTACTAATATCAAGCTCAAGCGGGATACTACAAAAAGATACCAGCACGGTCGTGTGTTGTTTTTCAGTGAATAATGTTTTCTTTTTCTCCTTGGTAGTTGCTGGCAGGTTGGAAATGGCCGGGAATACTAACAAAGTCTGTGACCACGAATGGGATTGTCAAGACGGCCGTGATGATTGATGAACGGATGCAGTAAGTAACGATTGCTCAAAGGGAACGGACACGATGATTAATAATAAAGTTAATGTGAGCAAGATTATAACGTATTGTAAACACATTGGTCCGGTGCCTGGTCAGTTGAAATATGGGAGTTAAGAACGCTTAGTTTACACACCATGTAGGTGGATTTGCTTTCATCTGTTCCGCGAATGGCCCATCTTTAGGTCTTGTGGGAATTAAACACCGGAATACATATATTGGCCCCATACAGCTGCTCTCACGGAAGCAAGACCCAGCGGTACGATCACCGCCCCGACTATGTCCGGTCGAGGAAATCTCAAGCCGTCGACAATTTGGAATTGGTTGCGGAAAAGTGACTGAGACGCTCTCTCGAGTATGTGAGCAGTTACCACCGAGACGGAAGTCGGCGATAATCTGCAAGTGGGCGAGGAGAAACTACACATCGATGCGCGATCTGCACGTGCAAGAAAGCCACTGACTACAATCTGTTCGTCGGACCGAAATAAAGATAGGGGTCTTTTTCGCGACAGGGGAATGAAACCGTCAGCTCACGGTCTTCTCGGGCGAAAGTGAGAGTTACGAGAAAACGAGTAAGAAGCTTACGTATCCAAAGATGAGTGGATGGGTTTGGTACACTAGCCGAAATACAATGAACTCTAATTTCATTCCTTCAGTTTACTGTCTGTTGTCATTTGTTTTATTCCCAGATCTTGTTATACCGCATCGTCTAATAAAAAGCCAAAATATTTGTACCAGGTTTATCTCTAATGGAAGAAGAACGATTCACTGATAATTCATTTCCAATACAATTGTGGTAATTGAAAATTCAGCACTTTGGTATGTATCTGTGATGTATTCAGGGTCGAAGGATAACAATGTGCCGAATGTTAAAGATACTACTTTCCTCGTACATTCGATGTATACGGAAACATTCCGAGATGGTTCGTTAGCATGAACTTCCCACCACAATGAGATTCATTTCCTCAACCCAAATTCGCACACTGTATTGATGTTGTGTGAATATTCCTACAGGAGTGGATATGGTGGACTTATGTTTTCAAGTTCTCGAACCTAGGATAATAGGAGGTACGGATCCACATCACGAGGTGGCGCTGCAGGTGATGATACTAGCGATGCACCAGGGGGTACCAGGAGATCACAGTGCGGAGGAACAATGATCACTCCAAAGGCACGGTTGACGGATGCACATGTTTCACCACCGCTTCCGGGTAAGAGTATCTATGTTGTCCATCACAGATCGATTGTTCAGTGGAATTATAGTTACGGATGCTCCGGGCTGGGACCTACACGACCGGTTCGATCTACCGTCCTATGCATTGTAACAAGGAGGGTTGGTAAAAGGAATGTTTCCAACGTGGGATGATTACGGACTTATATTTCATGGTACCTTGTCAACTTTTAACCTTTTTTGTTAAACAGGTTAACTTCGACAGATCGTACGGAATTTGCAAGCATTTCTATAACTACCTGATCATATGATAATCGGAGGTGGCAAACGCTTATAGGATAAACAATATGACAGGAAGGTAAACAATTGTTTTTTTTTTTTTCTGGACGGGGAAAAAAACTGATGTATGGAATAATGAATCCCATGTGCACGTTATTTTTATATTGGTGCCATTTTTGCACCATGTCCGTTTGTTCGTGTAACGAATAGATCTGATTCGGGATGTTTCCTTTCAACAGTAAGATGATCCTCACTATTGGAGGATAGCTTTAGAGGAAGACCACATTCCCCTCTACACAAGAAATAAATGAGTTATCGTGCGTTGGAAGAATAGAAGATCCAACAGGAAAACCAATGGATCCGTGACCTACGACAGCGACAGCGCGGTGATTCAACTGGATTCTGGAGGATGGTGACAAGAGGAGGGAACCAGGGGGGATTAGCCGGAGAGCCTTCCGTGAACACCGTCTGTCTCGACGACGGCAGCCAATGGTGGAAAGAAGCACAGCGACTGGTCGTTTACAGGATAGGGGGAGTGTGGAACGGTGAGTTCAAGTTCGTATATCACAGGGTCTGCTGAAGCATGGAATCGTTTATTCTTTGTATACAAGTGGGTGTGGAGCTGTGGGTTCCTGAAAATTTCGTAGAACGGTGGAAAATGCATTGCAGGATCATTCAGTCCAATGACGAAGTTATACCCATCTTTCCAAAAGGGAAATGCATATTCCTAATTACATTAATTGGTGACAATACACTCGGCACGAAGACGATTGTACAACCTGCCTAATGATAGTGACGTGTTAACTGGTGATTCATTTCAAGAACTGAGGAGCGAAAAACGTGTCATGTGTGACTGTTTCCATTTGGAGGGGGTAATTTCATAAACACGGTCTCAGGGTTCAAATGTGATTGTTCACTAGTGAGTGGCGTGCCGAGTTAGGGAGTATGAGTGTTAGTAACGGCTGGTGTTCGGGATGCGATTGTAACTTGTGTTATGAGTGACCGCAGGGCGAGACACGGGAACCTCGGGCAGATGTAAAGATTGAAGCCGAAGCCGTCCCACTTCTATGTCGGAAATTTCCTATAGATAGGACGTATTATAGCAGTCTCGAAGAGATATGGTTCCCATCAGTCCTATTAGACTCTGTACACAATTGAAAGAGAAAGCAATCATTACTGGTCTATCAGTTCTTTGAAGATGATTATCGGTGGGAAGACTATATATAGAGCGTTACATTACATCAGGTACACCTTTTGTTCTTTCCTTTCTAGATCGTCTCCGACATCGTCAGACACCCTTCAGGCGGCAGGGGTCTCGTACATCGGACCCAGGAGTCATGCCAAACTACCACAGAGTACCACGAAAACGTATGGTCATCATCAAAACATGATCGGTGCTATAGCCCGCCGAACTTTCAAATGCAGAGAGTACCTGCTAGGGTAATTATATTTCCTCATCACCTCGCTCATCGTCATCACCATGATGTTAAACTCGCGGGAAACCAAGTAGTGAGGTATTCTTACTCAAGTAACGTTTCTTTGCTCGGTACAGCGAAGGGTTGCCAGTATCCCACACGTGTACACCGCATAATAATGTAATATAGATTCTGAGCCATGGACAACAGTTTACAAGCAGAGTGTCTTAATGGGAACCCAAAGAAGAGAAGAACAATACAAACAGAAACAATGCGATTTTATCCCTGTTATTCAGAAATTATTAGAAATTGTTAAAGCGACTCAGTTAAATAATATGCTGTAGCCTAAATTCGTGACCTTTTGACTGGAGGAAATGGCTTGGTGCCTACGAAGGATTCCTGTCATGTGGCATTAGGTTGACATATGATTAGGACATCCAGGGAAACTCGAATATGACAGTCTAGTTCTTGATTTGTTAACTAGCACATGAGTTGGAATTAGAATTCTCAGCAAAAAGTCTCAGTGAAATTTCTCGCAAATTTATATTCACTGGGTCTAAGAAATATCCGCATTCCAATCTCCTCAAATGAAATGACCCCCAATATTCTTTCACTGCTAATGATTGGTGCACAGTGGGATTTCAAATTCAGTAAATTTTGCTCGAAGTCCTTAACTAATTAGCGTTCGAAGTTATCATGTAAAATGATGGCCGGTTGACGTGAGGAGTGGCCTAGCTCAATTGATTGCAGAAGTTTAACGTCCGGATTTGTCAAGGAAATTAATAACTCCGTGGTATTCAAATAAAAATATAGCAATTCAGTGTGGTGGTATGTAATCCCATACAGGACCTGTGGACTTCAGCTGGCAGTACACGTGTCGGGAACTGGTTAAGTTCATATGTAATCATGGCACCGAAATCTCTTGATTTTCCAGATAATTCGATAATACATTACTTGACGGAGCCCAAAAAAAAAGAGCCGTCTTGTATGTGCGGGTTTGGTGGTAAGTGACTTCATTCAAGAATACGATATTACGAACTAAGTCACCAATTTGAAAAGGATTCAGCCACCGCGATGCGTTAGTTAAGATTGTTTGGTACATCACCATATCAAGGAGGGAGATCCCTCTTGTTCCTCGCGGGAGATTCTGGAGGACCCTCGTAGTCCGTGGAAGGCAACTGAACTTCATCCTTACCGGCATCAGCTAGGGGGGTTATAGGTGTGCCCAGGTGGTACCCCGGTGGATATACCAGGTAGTAATTCTAGGACTGGAATAAGGCGAGACAGCTGGTACTGGTTGAATCGGTGACATCGAGCCCGTCGACAGACCTTTCTATAGTTTATTGCCGTTAGGTAGTGAGTAAACATCAATCAATGTCATCTAATCTTTCAGGAATCCATTGAATAAATGAAGAAACCCAACTATGCGGACGTTGATGGTAAATAGCTATATGCAGACAATTCAGGAAATTCAAGTGACTGCTATGGTGACATGAGATTCTCTTGGATTGGCGTGCGACATTGAGGGTCTTCTCTTACGGAATGATTAGAAACTGTCCAGTGTATTGAAGAGGTCGAGGGGATCAGGGTTATGATATTGTTCCGCATATGAGGTACGAGATAGAGAAAAAAATTCAGTGTGACACAACTGGAATAAAAGCTGGGGTACTACTAGATATTCGAGGGTCACAGCACCGCCAGATGATTAGGTTTACCTTTTGGGCAAGGCACTTTTATATTCGCCCTCCTTCGATTTGAACTGGAGGGACTGAAAGTAAATCATTATTATTATTATTATTATATTCATTATAGTTATTATATTATTATTCTTATTATAAATCATATTATCATATTGCAAAGAAATGGGGGATAATTCCTATGCGCATAGGGTCACAGTTGAAACACACAGATAGAGTACTAACTATGTAATGTATTCCAAAAAAGGAGTATGGAGTGCTTATTTCATGATGGATTACTTTCAATATTGTGTAAACGACGGTTTTCGGAGGACGTATTCAGTTTTTCCCCAGTTATTAATTAGCCCCGTCATGCTTCATACCGCCGTTGACCTTCAATGCATTGGCATCTTTGTTCGTGAATCATATAGAATGGCAATGTAATCTGCGTAGATTAATAATCTAGCGCGATGATCACAACATAGACAGCCCCTCCTGTTTAGTAGGCGATATAGTAATTTGATAATTGAGATTTAGGAATAATTATTCACATTAATAATGCGGAGTTTGTAAAGAGTGGTCATATGAAAGGGAAAGCTATTGTCGGTTGTGCAACATGTATAGGAACTGGGGTCATGATAAAATTTGGGATATGGCATGCACCCCGCACGTTTTATAGGTCTCATCTCAAGTACGCCTATCGTACGAGCGAACCACATATGGACTGAGGTGAACGAAGACACCAAAGGCTCTTAGTGATTCCGACCATGCTGCGCACTGTAATGCAATCATTATGGAAATCAATTATACTATTATGAGCCTCGTTCCAAACAGGTGAGGTAAGTTATCGTGGGTTAACAAAGTAGCTAAATTTTCCACATCCGCCCCAGACAATAACTCAAACACAAAGCAATAGGGAATAGGTACCAGACCATGGTCTCTCCCAAAAAAAGAAAGAACGAGCAAATCCAACTTGAACGGAACAAGCATTTGGGTCTATTACGGTTGAATCCTTTCACTACGCTCCGCGGCCAAAGAAGACAAAAGACGTCTTTCACGGAAGCTACAAATGAGAGAGGGGGGGGGGGGGGGGGGTGCGGTGGTGGGGAAGGGGGGGGGGAAGGGTAAAGGAACGGTTCCCCTCCCCCATATTTTAGGTTGTGAGGGGGTGGGGGGACGCAAAAGTTTGAGGCTCGACTACTACTGGCTGTTGACCCTGATCGACCATATCCATCAGCAACCGGGTTAAACAAATGCATAATGACCTAAATGATGAGTAGAGGAATTGCTGCTTCATATCCGATTTTTTTTTTGAGCGCTCCGCGCAAGCGGGGATCTATGTACCGGTAGAGTTCAGACATATGATTTGCCTTGTGCAAACATATTATGTTCCTCAACAAAAATGCCTGAAATTAGTCCTTCCTGCTTGTTCTGAGGTTCTGCTTCAATCCCATATTGGTTGCATAAGATGGGGAACTGTGATTTTTTAAATTGTTTATGGGTGCGACACGGCGTAAAAGTGGGGTGCACGGTTCACATACTATTACTATGGGGGAACGCGGTGCGGCATCGAAAAAATGCGGCCAGGCAACGTCACCCCAAAATTGCGTTGTCAAGAATGAATGATTCAAAATTCAAGTGAGGAAGGAGAAAAGGCTAAGTCCCCAAATATTGCCCTGAATTTTCGAAGGGAATCATGCCCCAAGGTGACAAAAAAGGGCCAAATTCGCCTCGAAAACACTACTAAAAAGTGACCAAAAATTTTGTGTTTTCGCGCGCGTACTAGTGTTGGATTTTGTCCCGTTGCTTTCCCGTCATCTCAGCACACTCTGTGGAAATTCAATTTCCGCTCACTGGCCCCCTAACTTTAACATATCTGTGAGGTGGGGTGAATCCTACAACAACATTCTCATTGACCTTGAAAAATGCAACCTCAACTTTTTGGATTCTAAACCATTAGCCTCCGGTTCCTGCTCTTTCGGGCATGAGTTTCATATCATGGTCGGGACAGCCTAGAGCTAAAGCTTCGCTAAATGTGTCCCAAATGTTTGGGTGTGCTGATCCTGTTTTTCCGATATTTTGTTGAGACAAAGGGTTGGTTTATTCCGGCCAAACCAACAGTAATAGTCGGGAGCAGCGATAAGACCGAGGTCTGACAAAATGTTAAAATTTTTCCACAGATTACAGAATTTGTGTGATAATAAAATGCCCATATGTGAAGCTTGGTATGTGCAGCCTGAAACGACATGAGAGGTCATTCCGGGCCATCTGAGGGGCCTGCGCAAAAAACTTGCTCCTTCCGCTCCGCGCCAACCTATGGTGGCGCCTCCGCTAGATGTGTTCTCGCGCCCCTAAAAAATGTCAATGCCACCCCCCCGTATGGCAAGTATAGAGTGACGCCATTCTATTTGCCAAATTTGAATTAATTCTATTAAACAATCAATACTTTCTGGGGGCGACCACTTGTTGAGAGGGTGCGTGCACGGTGCACCAACCTACGCCAAATTAAACATAGTCATCGAATACTCGGCCAGGGAACGCAACAACATCGTGAAGAGAGAAGAGACATGATTAAAAATTGCTGAGGATAAGTGCATATCCAAGATTCGCCTGACTTCACGAGGGAGTCCAAAGTGAAAAAAATTCAGTGACGCTTCTTCGCGCGCAGTTTGCGGCTTTAATTCTGTGCTATACTTTTTTTCATTTGGCCAGGATATTGGTCATGACGGAGTAGGTCCCTACAATGAATGCGCCTCCTGGGCCGGAATAGGATAAAACTGGGGGCCGTAATTTTTGAGCAAGGGGCAGCCACCACTAGGAGGTCCGGGGGTCATGACCCCCCATTTCGGGAAGGCCATCCATTAAATGATGATTTTTTCACAAACAAAATGTTTCCAATCACTGATTCGGACCCCCCCCAACTTGTCTTGACCCCCCCCCACTCAACTTCATGACATTGGCTGCGCCTGTCTTTGAGTTAAAAACGCAGGGCAAATGATAAGTGAAAGGTTCAAAGAGGGTTCCGGTGCAATTGCAATGTCGGTTGTCACATTGGTATTCTGCCAAACCTCGCGCTTCGTGCGAAAATAGGGGTTGTTGCATTGCCCATTGTCCATTGCCTCCTTTCGTGACCTCACTGTGAACCCTGACGGGCGATGGTATTTCGAGTCACAGCACCCAACGCAACCTTGAAGAACTGATCCCTAAGGGATGAGTTTTTGGAGAACTTTTCATGAAATAACTTTTCTTCAATTTTAGGAATGCTGGCTTCTGTCCCATATGGCCACGGGAAGTTGCTTTCGTTTCCTGCAATCGAGGGGGTCATGATTCAAAACATAAAATATTCAGTTACGCTACGCGCCACACCCGTGGTGCGTTCCCGATTAGATAGTTTCATTCTGTCCGCCCCCCTCAATCGCAAATACAAATCGCCGCCCATGGATTCCATCATCCCGAGATCTCACAGGTCAACTCATTTCTTTGAGGCCCAATCAGGGACGAAAGAAACAGGGACGGACATTGTACTGAGTGTTATTAAAGGTAGAAATTAGTGGACTTTGCCTCTATAATGCTGGCTGTAGGAAGGACCAGAATAAGAGGGAAATGGACGGACCCAGTCTACCTGATTGGCCGCCTTATGGTAAAGTGATCTGCAGATTTCCATTGGAATCGCGAGAAAGAAAGACCTCACAAACATCTCTGACGGGACTTTGATATCAAGGGCGTAGGAAACGGGCTGGGGCTGGGGGCCAGCCCCCCCAGTGAAAAATTTGGGGGGGCGAAGGGCCTTTCGGCACCCCCGCCCACTCGACAGGTCCGAAAACCCTTTTTGATTTTCAAAAAACAGCTTTGTATTCATGCTTTCCCGACTTTCCTCATTCCAGTCTAGATGCTTGAATTTTCTGCTGATTTAGGTCCAATTTCGATCAATATCCACAAATGTTTATGAGGAAAAAATTTCGTCGGGCGCTTCTTGGGCGCAAGGTGAACATGATATCGTTTGCACTGTATTCTTAAAGTATGATATTTCGAGCTATTTTTCTCTAGCAGATACCGGTGACTGCATATTTACAAATCGCTGTCCTGGATAATCTGATGAAGGCGTGGAACATAGGAAGAGGAAGCGTCCGCCCCCTTCCCAGCTCTCCATTCGGAGCAAAGCCTGTTTACCACGGCATGGTCCAAAGAGACAGCCGAAATAGATTTGAAAAAACGAGAGAGAGAGAAGAGTTCAGCGCAGAAATCGATCAAATTCTAAAATTCGGGCAAAGGTGAGGGGCAACCCCATCGTAGTTTTTAAATAACTACCTGAATTGATGCACAGGTTTTGGCGCGGTAAGCGTTTCCCTATTTTATGTACATCTGTTCACCTTCGTAAACTGCAATGGAATTCGTTCTGAGATCTTGATGATATCGGGCAATCTTTTTTTAAAGATTTTTTGCGTCGAAGCAAGAACGGAAGAAACGGGAACGTGGAGAAGGAAATCTATATATACCCTGGTTCATCCAGAATGCATTAACTGTGTCATTGTGCTTGATGCATCGGTTCCGGGACAAGTGTGATTTCCGATCAGCTTCCAAAGAAAGGCCCTTCACTGCCCTTCGTGTCGCAATTTGGGGCAGAGACAAAAAAACACAAGATCCCCGAGCCGCAACGCGTATCTCAGGCACCGGCCCAATCGCAGACATTGTCACCTAGTGGGGAAGAAAGGTGGATTTTGGCAGTCCACAAAATATCAGCGCAGCACACAACTCCGGGGGGGACCAGGAACTTACTGCGCGCAGGTGATCACTTGTGTTTTCCGTTTGGCAGAACAATGATCCCACGCAGCTTTATCTTCGTCGGTTATGTTAACTTGGCAAACTCGCACGATTCCGTTGTACCTGTGCTTCACTTGTCTTTCCTACCACTCTTTCGGCTTTGGAGCCAGTTTCAGTTGTTTGTCTTGGCGTGATATACTTGTAACTCTGATTCTCAGGCCCTTGCATATGCTACCCCTCTTTTACCGTGCGGGTCTTCAGGGGGTATTGGGGGTCCCCTTCCAGTGGAGCTTCCCACCGCACCCACCCAACCCGCTCCCCCCCGCCAGGTCCACGCCCACCCTCAGACCCCCTTTGGCCGCAAACACTCACAGGCTCTCGAGCAGCCCCTCCATCTACCAGACACTGTCCCCCCCCTGTGCCACACAATGACCTATTTCTCCGAACGAACCTGGCTGCTTTTGAGCCACCCCCCTCCCGCCTGCCCCTCTTTTGACACCACACACCTGGACTCCCCCCACCAAACACTACGCGGCCCCCCCGAAGACAGACCTACCACACATTTCCCAAGCTGGGGGGCCCAAAGACTGGAGTGACCGACTTCCCCGGTACTATAAGGCCACCTGACCGGTGAGGTGTACGACACCCACATACCACACCCCTCCAACAGACCGGCCCGCACTCGCTCTCGATTTGGCAGAACCAAACCCATCATCGCCCAGATTCAGCGCCACCCCCGCCATCGATTCTACAACAAATTTTGCAAATGCAAACTTACTTGTGGGAAGAAGCGCGTGTTCGGGGTCAGTATATTCCACCAAAACCTGCGAAATCTACAAAAGCACACCTGAAAATGCACAGAAACTTTTCTCAAAGGGGGGTAGGGGGACATTTCGAGGTCCCTGAGAGATGAGAATTACGATCAACTCCAAAGAAGGGCGCACCCCACCATGCCCTTGATTTCAACCCACACCGCGAACAGCCCCACACCCATCACAAGACTGGAAGCAGCAATCGCATATAAGGAACTGACACGAAAATGCACCAATTACAGCAGAAATCGGCGCAAAGCAGTGCGGTCTCATGGATCCCCTTGTATTGCACCAATTGCATTCAGCACACACCTAAAAATGCAAAAATTTCCCCAACGTGGGGAGTGGGGATTCGACGGTCCCGAAAGGTGAGAATTAGACCAACTCCCAACGAAAGACGTTTACTGCCCTCCGATTAGGCAGAAAATTACAAGATTCAAAGCAGCAAAACGCAGGCTAAACGAATGTGAAATGCACAATTAGTTACGGAAAGAATGTGTTTCGGAGTCCATGTTGCACCAAATGGAATATCAGGACACATGAAAAAGCAAAAATTTCCAAAGGGGGATAGGGGAACTTCGGCGGTTCCCGGAAAGGTGAGAGTTAGACAACTCAAAAGAAGGAAACTCACTGCCCTCAATTTGGCAGAAAAATCCAAGATTATAGCAGCAAATCGCATCTAAAACATGTGAAATTGCAAAAAATTTTCTGGAAGGAAGCAAGTGGTTTGGAGTGCTTATAACGCACCAAATTTGCATTAGGTTTATCTGAAAATGCAAAAAATCTCCAAAGGGGAGGGGGAAACGCCCTCCTTTTTAGACCCTCCCCCAGATCCGTCATCCAACCCCCCCACTCAAAATTTCGTTCCTACGCCACTGATTGATATGCTACTTTCCATAGCAGTTGGGATTTCAGATTATTCTTAACATGTTTCATTTCACTCAAAAAAATCCAATTTCAATTTTATCTCTCTGGTTTCACCAAGAAATACCAATGGTCTTTGTTATGAGGCACTGATACATGCCATGATAGTTACAAATTTGTGTTTTCGCCATAACACCTACCATCGAAGACCTAAGGTCTCTCTCGGCATTAAGTTGCTACCGTGAAAAATCAAGTGTCAAAAAACACATTGTGGGTTGGCTCCCCGAGAGTGTTTAATTGCACGGCACTTACGAAGTGTGGATGTCCCGGAAGTGTTGCTGATTTCCAACTAATTTTTAGTGAAGGCGTACCTCGAGTGGCTGATAATGCCTTAAATTGGTCTTTTGCCTTTTCACATTATACGACTTAATCAGTCACATTGCGGCTTGGGGAATTGGAGGGAGGGCATCGTCGACGAATAATCTAGAAAGACTTGAATGAATTGGGCGAGTACACAGTTTTCCACACAATGGGCACGACGGCGCCGAGGTGGTTTTTGTAACAAACTGTATCATTATCAAGTCAACAACTAGAAGTAAATAAACACAAGGAGGCATAGACTAGTTACCAGAAAAGTCCTTTATTTTACTTATTTTACCAAACGACTCATGTTACGACAGAAATAGATGAAAAAAATAAGTTGTTATTGTAATATCTATTCCGAATTTATCCAGTAATAAATTGCGACTATTCATTTAAGGATTTGGTCTAGACTGTTATAGATATTTGCACTGTTTGGTATCATAATCGACGTTGCTAATCGAATCTATTTGTTATCAATTTACTGTTCAGAAATCCCGAATACTAAATCAGTTCGAAACATAGACAAAAGTCTGTCACAACAACCTTACCATTTAAACACTGCTATATTGGACTGGATTTTCAGTGGGTTGGGGGACTTAAAATGTAAAAAGACAGGCATCGCCATTGGAAGATAGGAATTACTATTAGAAAATCGAGCTTCCACAGGCTCTGTTCTTGTATTTTGCTCATGCCTGTAGGACATGCCCAGCCTCGTAAAACCCACAAAAGGACTATAAACATGGCATGGGAGGTTTTGATTGAACTGATACTGGACTTCGTTTTTTGTTACTTTTTCTTCGAAATTTATTGAAAATGTAATTCTTCTTTCGTGAAACCTAGAGAAAAATGCATCCTCGTAGATTTCCGTTTGCCTCGTACGAGTCGTTGAGTTCATAGCATATTATAGCCGGTCTTGGAGTGTGTTGAAAGCCACAATAACACCGTTTGAAGAATACCTTCTGCATGGGGTGAGATCTTCTTCATTATTCACTGACTATGGTATATAGGCCTACGTATCTTCGTAATGGAAATTGAAAACAATTTATAACTAACTAACGAAGGGGAAGAAAGTTTCAAAGTGTGAAATGATTCTATTTTGTTTATTAAGATTAGATAAAAAAAGAAAGGCCAAAGAGAATGTACATGAATTCAATCAGTCTGCTTGGGACCCTCAAGTATGAGTTGGTAAATCTTCCTCTGAAAAATAAATGCGAAAGGCTTTAATGATCTTAGAATAATACTAATGCTATATTAATACCAATACTAATATAATTTTACTCACAACTATACTACTACTACTAGTACAACTACTACTACTAAAATACTACTACTACTAACTACTACTACTTACTAAATAATAATAATAATAACAATAAGGATGATGATCTTCTTCATGATCTACATATCATCTCATCAACTCTGAGACTCTCCTGTTCGGGAGGATCGTGGTGTTAATACAAATACACATTTGTCGCAGACCAGTAAATACACAACAGTCATCCAGTTAATGACATCTTGCGCTGTATTTACATCAGGTCGGATGATACAGTACGCTATTAGCATGTGCTAGCTGTATTAAGTTCAGGTATTACGCTTATAATTATAAATCACAGCGGAATGACAGTGCAAAAAATCCTCCCTCACCCAAAAAGGCTTCCAGAAGAAGTATATTCTCATTCAAATATCGCGAAATCTACATTCCAAACCGAGATTTTTGTGTTGTAATTGGAACAACAGGAGCCTGCCTGAATATCATGAAATGAAGAATCGACTAGACGATTTCAAAAAAGGGGTCAAGAAAATGGTTAAAATGAATGTCTCCTATATATTTCCATATGGCGTAAACGTTGCACTTTTGGAAAACTTTTTTTCAGTTCATGAATAATTCAAACTCCCATAAACAGGAGACAATTTCCGGACTTGGTAATGCTAATAATAACAAACATAATGATAACACTATTGTTATTATACCTTCATCATCTTCTCTTCGTCGACATCAGCCTTCGCCCTTCTTTCTTCCTCTAGAAAATATGAAGAATCCGTCATACGTCTGTAGCTCCGCTAAATACGTTGCTTCGTCTTTTTCAAAGAAAGCACTCAAGTACCTCAAGACTGTCTTCATGCTGTTAATATTGGAAAATTCTGCCTCCTGTGAGCTTTCTAAATATTTACTGGATGAATATGGGTACGGTAGGCGACAACGCATTAGAATGCATTAGGGACTAGGGTAACGTTATCCTTATACAGGAGGTGTGATGGCATCGACAAAACAACGCTACATTTTGATTGTCGACATTTCTTTTATTTTGTTTTAAACAAATTGACAGAGGAAGCCAAACCCATATAAGTGCCCCTAACAAAAAAGCAAACCCCCAAGCACAAGAAAACTAAAGAAAGAAGAGAGATCCAGCTTGTTGATTCTACTCTTGAACCGCTGGATATCAAAACAGGTGAAATACATCCGAGGAAGCCTATCCAGGCAACGCTAAGTGCGAGGGAGAAAGGAGTCTACATCGGTTTTGGTGCGATGACTTGGGGATGCAACCGAAACGGGTGGCTGGAATAAGAAGAGCCAGTATGAGAGAACCCTCAGTAAAGAGGAACAGCAATTCCTCGAGCTCAGGATAACATTGACCATAAAGTGACGGTAAAGGAGACAGAGATGATACAGATCCTGCGCTGGGATAGGCTGAAATGAGGAAGTAAATGATCATCGTGATTGATACTGAATGGCCTTTCTCTGGATACGATAAAGAAACTGAGAGAGATGCGAATCCCCCACCCCATATAAGGCCACCATATTCCATTAGGGAGCGAATTGGGCTTTGTAACGCGAAGTAGCTGTTGTGAGGTGAAGTATTTCCTTTTGCACGAATAAAAGCCCCTTTCTAGAAGCATTAGTAGCGATAGACATGATATGAGAGTTCCAGGACAGGGTGTTTGCTGCTTTCCATACACATATATTAAGTAGAAGTAGAACTGAAGTGAGGATCTGGTCAGCCTAAGCTGGTGCATCAGAAACACGCCGACCAACATCACAAGTTATGAGCTTTAGATTCGTTGAAGGTAACTGGATAGCATTTCGAAATAAACGTAGATCATTGTTCAGCTGACTGGCCAACACTGGACGGTTATCGACAAAGTCATTCCGCTCTGTGGCGAGGAAAGACAGAGAGTAATGAGGTTGGAATCACAGCAAAAGCGTGAATACTATAGAGGTAGATCTATGAAGATCATTGATGAAAATATGAAGATGGTAGGAGGAGAAATAAAACCTTCAGGAACACCAGTATTGATAGGAAGGCTAGAGAGAAGCACCATCAACCCGAACAGCGATCGAGCGACCGGTAAGAAAACTGTCAGCCAGACGTGTAGGGGCTGAAACCAAATGAAAGTAATTTGGCAATGATTCTGGTCGTGCCATACACGGTCAAAGGCTTAAAGATATCAAGGGCAGAGCCTACTTTCGGCCGAATAACCATGGCTTGGGGCTCACTAATTGGTGAAAAAATATAGTAGGTCCCCCGTACAATCGACCATGCTGGAATCATCCTGTGGTCACTGATAGAGAGTGAAACTCGAGAAATTTCAAAACATGCTGTACTACAGTTTCCATTATCGAGAAGCGAGGTGATTGCAATCGGCCTGTAAGTGGAAGGGATTTGGATTTGTTTTACCCTTCGTAGGGACTGGGCAGACATGAACATGTTTCCACACAGAAGGTAACATCCCTAGAATAGCAAAGACGGTGAAGCTTGCTAAGGATGGGCACAAGTTCAGGGGCTCACTTCAAGAGGACTATAGGAACCTTGATTGACCATTCCCTATATAAATGGATTTGTTTTCCATTTCATGGTGAAAATGAATTCGTGTTTCTTTTTTGTGATATTATTGACGTGGAAAGATATTTGAACACGTTTTTTTCGGGATCAGTTCCTCTGTTGCGGCAAAGTCCTGATATCTTAATTACGATTTACTGAATTTGAGAATACTCCCCGTAAGCCTAGGCATACCGGCATGCCTTGTAATGTCTAGTTTGATCATGACCCCTTTCGTTGGAGACTGGGAGTATTGACATTTGAGATGGGTATTAGAAAAATGTCGCTTGCATACATGACAATTGAGTGGAAACTCGCCTTATGCCCTTTGCCTCATTCAACCATCTATCACAACTATCTTCATTCCGAACTTTTGTACTGTGTATGTACCCTCGTGATATTTCATATCCTACTATTTTATAATTTTGTAGTTCGTTTAAAATCAACTTCACCAGGCATATGTTAGAGATAAGATGATGTATTTTCCATAGTCTTTGTAGGCAGTGCCACCAACTATTCATTCTATTTTTTCCAAGTGTGCCCCCTCCCATCATAACTTTCCATAGGCAAAATTACTCGATTCTCTTTCTTCCTAGTATCTACTCCTTAAACACCCGGAACTCCACACCCACCCCTCCTGCTACAACAACAACACTTTTTTTACCTGAAGCAACACTCCTCCATAATGAGGTGTGCTGTACAATTATCGCCTCCAATTACTATTAGAGTAGTGATAGTGCATCCCCTTAGGCATTGGTGAGTTCCTTACCAGGTACACTCGATAGACAGCTATCCATATTTTGTCGTTGTCCATTAGTGGATCAATTAAGAGAGACGGGCAAGGCTTCAGCCGCATCAGTTGAAAATCTCATGTCACGCTGATCGCGTATCCACACTCACCAATGAGAGAAAAAGGCCAATGCTGCCCCCTTCCCTTAGGAACACATCAAGCTATCTATGCCCATACGTAGTAGGCATGTAGGCCCATGGCCCCACCCTCAGAACCTCACCCTGTTCTCTGAAAAATCTGGCTACGCAACTGTGACAGGCATCAGGCCCATGTCTCCTCTCACAAGACGCATTATCTTAGATTCATAGACCAATCGCTAAACCAGCGATGGCATTTCGGAGCCACATTTGAAGTGACTTGGCAGGCATGTCCTGAGATGTATCCCACCACCCACGTGTAAAAGGGGGTAACTGTGAGATGACTTGTGAAGAGTAAGCGAGCGCCGTTGTGGCAGCCCTATTGGGGAGTCCCCCGGTGACACGATAAAGCGACGTACCGAATATTGCGTCTGATAGAACAGCCTAGGGTGCGGCTGGGGGATATACGGGTGTGACAATCCCCCCCCCCCCCCCCCCCCCCCCCCCCCCCCCCCCCCCCCCCCCCCCCCCCCCCCCCCCCCCCCCCCCCCCCCCCCCCCCCCCCCCCCCCCCCCCCCCCCCCCCCCCCCCCCCCCACCCCCCCCCCCCCACCCCCCCCCCCCCCCCCCCCCCCCCCCCCCCCCCCCCCCCCCCCCCCCCCCCACCTGATGATCAAGGTAATATTCTGTGAAGCTCTTTGAGCATGTCTCCGACGTGAAGCGTACATAAGAACGAGGACGAGATATTTTTCGAACTGTTCGGAATTACGTTTCTAGGAATCCATATGTTTCAAGTTTTTAGTATCAGTGGTATTAGAGCGTCACGTTTTGAATTACTTCGGAGCGGGTTGTCAGTTGTAGTGTAGACAATACTTGCAACTACTACGTGTTCGATAATTTTCTTCTGACACTCAGTAATTATTCGTCCCCACTATGTCTAATTTTACTTCAGCCTGTGTCGACTCTTTTTTTAATATTTTTTTTTTTCAATCATTGCTATTTTTGTTGGCTGGGCTATAACTCATTTTTCCATTATCATTACGATCCTACGAGCCCGAAAATTGTCGTCAATATAGGTGAGGTAGGTGAGGTAATACTAAGTGCACTAACTCATTTTTGATAATTCCTCTGACACTCAGTGCATTATTCGGCCATTTTTACTTCAGCTCTGTCCGTAGCTCTTTTTTTACATTTTTTAATTATCATTGCTATTTTTGTATGGCTGGATCATAAACCATTTTCCATTATCATTACGACCCTACGACCCCGAAAAATTGTCTCATATAGGAGTCAGACATTCCTGTCCATGACGCACCCTTTATACCAGCAGCCGACTACAGATATTCCCTTGCTCCTTGACCTCCCATTTGTGACTGATTACGGACCTACTAACTCTCCCCACTAAGCAAGCAGGTTTAGATATTTAAGGATTGACGCACCCCTGGGGTCAAGCTTCGACCCACCAAATTTGGATTTGACACATCTCTGTCTTCGTAACAATAGACATACGATTTGGACACAGTCTTTCCACTTGATTAGGGGATGCGTCATGGCAGTTGAAAAGTTCATTTATTTTTACCTTCATCTTCCTCTGTATCAGCCGTTGGACCGTCGCTCTTTCTTCTTCATCTGGTATGGAAAAATAATTAATAGGTAACACTAATAATATAATAACAGATAATAGAACCCTACATCCGGCACTCCAGGTATGGACGACGCAGATCTACGTAAATTTGTGCACATTCTGATGTTGGGTCATAATGATAGTCTAATCAGCCGTACCTTCATGGTGCCGAAAGATTCATGACCCAAAGCCCACTGTGGCCTGGGGCCCATATGTATATACGCAAAATGCTTCTCGGGCACAAATTTTGGTGCACAGTGCTGACATTTATATAATGAATTGGTCTAATAGCTGTACCTTGGGGGTTTTCAGGAACTTGTGATCCAAGGTCCCCCTTGGCCCGGGTCCGATTTTATGAATTTTCACACAATGATACTTCCACAAGCTTCAATTGTTTTTCTTTGAAGTTCATGTGATGGTCATTCGTGGATGCAATTGGACGTGTTTGGAATTATTGGGCCCAGGGCCCAGTTTGTGGCCCATTATCTGAAATTGCAGCAAATCTTGTATATCCTACGAATCCTGTTCTTGGCTCCACGGCCAGTAACATGTGGCTATGTTTGCAGGTATTTCCAAGTCCAGCACACTTCAGCTTATCTTGTTTAGGTTCATGCGGCCTGTTCAGTTCATGTGTGTTACATAGTGTCAGATTATTAATAAGAATGTTTGAGAGTTTATATAGCGCAACTTAACAACATGTTGGATCACGTGCTTTCACAAATATTACCCTGGTCATTTTAACAACCGTTGGTCCTAACAGAACGTAGTATATGCTGCACCGAAGTGCGCTTTGACACACGTTTGCACCTCACAGGACCCATTTAGCACATGGTGGAGAAGCATCGGGTAAGCACCCTTGCTCAAGGGCACAACGTGGACTCGAACTCACAACCTCTGGGTTTAGCTCAACGCATTAACCGATAGGCCACCACGCGCTACCGGAAAGATTTGATATCTTTGCAGATTGCCTGAATATACTGCTGTTGGCCTCACACAGGGATTAGTATCCTTATGTTGATTCAAAGACTGCACTTCATATTTTTTTCTTGTGCGAGTGGAATTGAACATTTTTGATCATCAGGTGTATGTGGTTTAATTATTTGTCTTGCACACCACACTTGCATTCCGTATCATGCTATGGCGATTATGCATCACAAAGTTGGGGAAGGGACAGTTGAATACACCCTAAGAAGATTTGTAACAGTGAAGTCTTGCAAGTAATGTTAAACAACCTGTGCTTGTGGAATGTTTGTCTGTGTGGTGTGCACTTTTGTCTGTGATGTACGTTGTCCAACCCTGGTTTTGCCTTGAAAAAGTTCAAGAAGATGCTTTAGTGGTCGTTTCTTGTTTGTGTGGCCGGAGTTCGTTTCCGCATGTTATTTGTGCTCCCAACTGAACATACTCCAAAATGTCACTGTGGGGTCATCTAACAGTCCATGTCATTCTTGCTTGTTTTGTTGTCTTGCTTGAACTTCGTTTGAGGAGAGACGTAGCAATACTTTGACGTGTGTGTCTGTCTGTTTGTCTGTCTGTTTGTCCCTCTGTTTGCTATATGTGTGGTTGATTTCCCCTGTATACCATGTAGAGCCGCCATGCTTAAATTTTGTGTGGTGGTGACAGTGAAGAGTGATCGTTGTGCAACCTCCTCGA
Source organism: Sclerodactyla briareus (assembly GCA_026419785.1). NCBI lineage: Eukaryota > Metazoa > Echinodermata > Holothuroidea > Dendrochirotida > Sclerodactylidae > Sclerodactyla > Sclerodactyla briareus. The sequence continues at coordinate 442,637 of JAODTK010002532.1, forward strand.
TCCCAAATGACCATACTAATTTGTAATACTTTGCATATTCATGGCCATTGCCCAGAAAGCCTGTATCAAAAATAATCATTAAATGTGTAGGTGAGCAGTTCAAGATACATAACTAAATGATCCAGTACCGAGGTCACTAATAACAAAAAAAAAAACAAAAAACAATGGAATTCAACAATTCTCCCTCAAATGATTGCTCAGAGGCGAAAATACATGTCCGATTAACCGGCCTACACATGTCGAGTTCAAGGTCCGAGTCATTAACGGTACCTAATAAAACAATTCAGCTCATAGTAACACATGGAAATGCATGTGTCAGGCCCTTGACTATCAGGTGCTCTACAGTCTGATGACCATCCTTTGAAGTTTGACACAATGTTAATCGACTCCTGGGTGACCACAACCTCGTCTCAAAGGCTAACGTCAACAAAATTGAAAACCCAATGAGTCAGTCTGTGAAATTTCACAACTATCGAACCATTGCAATTTTGTTTCAGAAATGTGAAGTTCATAATAACAATATGGTAGAAACTTAAATGATAATCCTATGATGCTCTGGCAAACGTAACTCGTTGAATTTAGACGGTTTAGCTACACACCATGTGGCTCTAAGTATTATTATTAGTATTATTATTATTATTCTTATTAATTATATTATTATTATTATTATATTATTATTCTTCATTATTATTATTATTATTATTAATACTTCTTAAAACTCCAACTTCTTAAAATTACGATTTATACAGCGGCATTTTTGAAATCCCGGCCTAAGCTCAAGTACGCCCGCATCCCTTCCCTATGTGCTCATTCGCATTCAGTAGGGATTTCTTACTGACTCAGCCGAATCCACCTCTAGTTTTTGTATAGGCATCCGAGTCACTGGCGCGGTCTCTTCTCTGAGTACGTATTTCTGTTAAGAGTTCAATCGTTAAAGAATTGCATCAGGCAGGACGGCTCGGGCTTTTTATTTTGTTGAGAAGACCATGTCCACTGTACCGAGGGCACGTACAGTTTTACTCTCGTTTGTGCGCAACTCAGCGACAACTTAACTAGGTCTACTGTACGTATCGTCGTGCGCAACAATTTGTCTGAAACCAGTTAACACGCTCTCGTGCTCTGTGTGAGTACTATTGCAAAAACCAATATATTTCTGTTACATTTGACTCGAATAATTCGGCACCCAATGACAGCAGAATACAGATCTCTTATATAAAACGAGAACGAGATATTTTCTGCTACTGGGTCCGGATACGTTTCTAGGATACCATATGTTTCAAGTTGTTGTAGTAGTCGGGTATTAGAGCGTCACGTTTTTGGAACTACTTCCAGGAGAGGTTTGACCAGTTGTTATGTACTCGACATAAGTCCCTACACTACATGTTTTCGTACTTCCCTCTGACCTCAGTGATATTCGTCAATATTAGATATATTATTCTACTTTAGCTCTGTCCGTAGCTCTTTTTCATTTTTACATTGCATTTTTGTATGCCGGCTATAAGCGTCATTTCCATTATCATTAAGATTACGACCCTACGACCCGAAAAGTTCGTCCAAATAGGTGAGGCAGACATTCATGTCACATGACGCACCCTTTACCAGCAGCCGACTACAGATATTCTCGTGCTCCTAGACCTACCATTTGTGACTGATGACGGACCTACTAACGCTCCCCAACGTAGCAAGCAGGTTTTATATAACTTTAGCACTGACGCACCCCTGGGGTCCAGCTTGAACACCACCAAATTAATTGATTTGACAACATCGCTCTGTCTTCCGGTAACAATAGACATACGCAGTTTGACACAGTATTTTCACTAGATTGTATGCGTCCATGCAGTGATTATTTTTACCTTCATCTTCCTCTTCCCTCTGTATCATCGGAACGGACCGTCGTTCGTCACCCATCTGGAAAAGGGAAAATAATTAATAGGTACACTAATAATATAATACCAGATAATTGAACACTGCGTCCCGGCACTCCAGATATGGGACCTCCGTAGGTTTGGGGCAATGAACACTTTCTCAATAGACTAACACCATTTCGTCTAAATGTAAACGTAACACAGGACAGTCTTCGTGAAGCCATATTGAGGCACTGGGGTTTTTATATAGGGTTTTGACTATCTGATCGTGACTATTCTATCGCCCTTAGATGAAGTACTGCTATAGGAAGGTGTTATGCCACAGCATCTTAACAGCTTTTGGCTATGATTCCATAGTGCGGTCGTGGGATGCGGCATTACACCATGATGAATGAATGCGGATTCACGCGAAATACTAACATACAAGAATCTTAAATGCGAAATATCATCCTAAATACAATGTAGGGAACACTGAGAAGGCGGAAGTAACCTGTGACGGAACGGCCAAATGATGCTCATACGCATATTATTACTCATCGGTCCCGAAGGCCAATGGAGATATTGTCGTCACTGTTGCCCATTTCACCTATATTTACTGTGGTTGCCATAGCAAGGTTTTCTATTGTACCATAGTGGTGGTTAGGTACTATCCACTTAGGGTTACCCATTGGTGGGTTACCCCTTGGGTACCGTTTGATCCACAAATGAGGTCACTTGCGAAAGTGCCGTTTGTGTGTGTGTGCGTGTGTGTGTGTGCGTGTGTTGTGTGCGTTTTCGTGTCCGTTCAGATTTTTGATGTTTTTTGCAAATATCTCCATTTTGGATGGCTGAACAAAGTCAAATTTTTCACACACTTGATAAGTCACAAACACAATCTTGTTTTCAGGAATAAGGTGGAAACTAAACTATCAAAAGTGTGAATTTAGAGGGCAAGAACAAGTTTGGCCACATTTAGGACTTTTCGAAAATCGTTCTTTTTTCAGTATATTCATAAATTGGGGAGGACGATGATTCCCAATTTCAGAGCAAGGTACAAGGTATCGAAACAAAGGGTTTCCCCGCATTATGCTGTAATTTACTGAAATTTCTAGGATATGATAAGTTAATAATATAATATAATGGAACTTATAGAGCGCATGAAGTGTAAAACTGATCGAACGCTAACAGAATCAATCAAAATGTGACCAAATAGATGAGACTTAAGTAAAGAGTCCCAGAGTGGATGTCTTGATTTCCAGGGGGAGTGCATTCCATAGTTTCAGGGCAGCAGTGGTGAAAGCAATATCCCCAAAAACGAGAAACGCGTTGTAGTAGAACCAGCTGCTTGTCTGACGGAGCGAAGAGAGCGACTTGGACGGTTAAAGTCAATGAGGTGCAGAGATTACTGGGGGGGGGGGGGCAATTCGTAGACGCATTTGTAAGTAGTATAACAAACACTCGAAAACAATCGCTATCTACGGCAGACAGTGAAGTTCCTTCAGGATTGGTGCTCTACCTAGATCCTTTTCCGGTGAACAGTCAGGACAGTATGATATGTTTCTCCATGATAGGAATATTTTTTGGGGGGGAAAACAGCGGTTTCAGGACTTATTTTCAAAAATTTGTCATTGTAACTCGCGAAAAGGCAGGGGGTACCAGAAACAACATGATTAGTTCCACATTTTGCCAGAGTGAGATCCTGCAACTCTGGGGATTGCCTTCTTGTTATTATTTCAATTCCTTCTTAAATCTCCAACTTGTTAAAATTATGATTTTCAACAGCGGCCGTCTGGAATCCCGATCTAAGCCCAAGAAACGCCCGAATCCGATCCCTATGTGCTAAATTTCAGCGATTCAGTATGGATTGCTTATTGGACCAGCCGAATCAACCTAATTTTGTTACATTTTATAGGACAATCCGGTCACTGCGCCGGGCTCTTCTCCAAATGCTTATTTCTGTTAAAAGTTCAATCGTTCAAAGGATTGCATCAGGTAGATAGTACCTTGCCAAAAACCGACCGAATATATTTAATGTTAACAGTCGACCGAATATTTGCACAGGACTGGATAAAAATGACAGGAGAAAACTGTCAAAAAGCGTATTACGCTCTGCGGTATGATTAAACAAATTGCAGTTTGCGGATTGCAGGGGGGGGGGGGGGGGTAGAGTGGATGAGACTGTATATTGAAGTGGAATTCACTAAATAACTAGCGTTTTTGTTTTTGACGGTACCAAGCCTTCTATCATACATTATGGAATTTCACCCTTTCGTTTACAATTCTACCGGATACAGGACAGTGAATTACAAAATTATACATTTCACCTATTACAACCCTGGGTTTCAGGCACGTTAGTACGGCGATTCTTCAGGCAAGTTGCGACGAGCAGAATAGACGACCCTTTCTTTCCGTTGTGCCCGGCTCGGTGGCATTGGAGTTGGACCGTGGCGACACAAGGAGATGAGTTAGTTTATTTAGTGAATAAGGGTCAGGAAGGACAAAATCATCATAAACAGACCACGGAGCCACAACATCCCAGAAGAAAAAATGAACCAAACACTAAATAATTCGCCCGTGATTCCTGAAAAATAAATCAGACTGTTCTTGAACGCATCACACTCTTAGAAGAGAACAACAATTTTTTTTTTCAGGAAGACCAAAGTTCCACTTCATGACACTTCTGCGAGAAAGAAATATTTACGAATGTCCATCATGCAGAGCTTGCCCACGAAGCTTGAGGACAGTGGCCTCTATGGCAGTACATTGGAAAATTCAAAGAAAAAGTAGTGGAAAGGACAGGCCATCGAATATCCATGGAAATTGAAAACCGGGATCACGTCCACCCGAATCGCCTCAGCTACATGGTAGTTAGACAGAGACCGCCTATATCTTTTCCTCGTAGGATAAAATTTCAGAGAGTGAATCATTCTAGTTGCCATACGCTGAACGTTTTCAATAACATGCTTTGTCTTTTGCAAGTAGGATTCCACACTTGCAACAGAATATTCCAGGTGCGGTCTCACGTTGTTAAAACAGCCTCCTGACACAATATAATTATCACGGAAACTAAATTGACGTCTAATCAAGCCAAGAATACAATGGACCTCTTTCTAGCAGTTCGCACACTGTTGAGGTTTCAAAGGAAGAATCAATCAAAACAAAACCCAAGGTCTTTTTCTGAAATCCACATCCGGAATTATTTGGCCATTTACTTGAAGGAAGCGTTGCGACTGTAAAAACCAACATGCATAACTTTGCACGGGCGACATTGAAAAAACATGTGCCAGTCGAAAGACATTTCGAAATTATATAGATTCCCCCTTTGAACAATGTCAGCATCATCATTCGAACCGACTCCCGATACAACTTGGATCGTCTGCAAACTTCTTAAACCTGGAATGAACAGAACTTCAAGATCGCCACTATACGCCAGAAAGCGTAACGGCCCGAGAACCGATCCCTGGGGAACCACAATAGTGACCTTTTGCCAAGAAACGACGACCGCCCATAATGACAAATCGTTGTTCCCTATTATTGAAGCACTCACGAATCCCACTTAAGGAACATCCCCTCAAGCCAAAGCTCTCAAAATTGAGCAAGAGACGCTCATGAGGGGAACTTGTCAAAAGCTTTCTGAACAAGTCCAGGAAAATTATATCAAACCCAGCATTGCCGCGTCTACCAGAAACATGTAACATCGTCCATACATTCAAGGGATTAGTCAAACACGAAAGATTTTGCCTAAACCCATGCTGAGGAATCCCCTAATTCAGACTATGCTCATGAAAATAATTCAACCATGTGATCCCGAATGATTGATTCCATTTACTGCAGACAAGACTAGTAAGGACTGACTGGCCTTGTAATTACAAGGAAGAGACCGTTTACTTTTTAAATAGGAGAAACATTTGCTCTCCCTCCAATCATCGGAACAATACCTTCTGCAGAGTCTTAGTGAAAATAATAGCGAATGGAACAGACAAACTCGCCGGCAAAGATTTTATAAGAAAGGATAACTTCGTCAGGACAAGGAGCTTTATCACTATTAAGCTTCTGCAGTTTCTGCTTTAATAAACCAGGCGAGCACACCCTATTACCAATACTATGCGGAGAGAGAAACCCGACAAACTAGGTCACCGGACCGGATATCTATTTAATATATATACTATATATATATATATATATTATATATATATATATATATATATATATATAATATATATATCTATATAGTATCTATATATATGATATATATAATATATATATATATATTAGTCTCATTTGGAGGTGGTTCCTCATGGATGTTCTCAATTTGCAGCCAACTTTTGCGAAATAACGATTCCACACATGCACATAAAAATCCAGGGAGGTCTTCCCCCACCGCCTAAAACAGCCTGACAAAATATTTGTATTGTCAAGAAAAACTGAACTACGTTTAACAAGAGAGAAGCATATTACCTTCCCCGCAGCTCCGCACATGTTGAAGGGTTTCAATTGTAGACTCAGATACACACCAAGATCTTTTAGAATTAACCACATGGTTTCTTGACCATTTATTCAAACTAGGAGACAAGGTTGGCGTTATGATAGCCGACATGAGTCACTTTGCATATATCGGCGGTTAAAAACAATGCTACTAAACGACCATTGAAGATCCGGTCTAAATAATTTTGAACGATTGCAGCTCATCATTCGAGGTCACTAACTGATACTAAATTCATGTCGGCCTCAAATTTCGATTGACAAGAATCTTCGAGCTCATTGATATAAGCAAGAAGAGTAGGGACCAAGAACCAACCCTTGAGAACCCCCGCTCGTGAGCTTTGCCAGGGTGGTAGAAAAGAAAAACTGCCATTGATGACAACTATCTGGCGCCCCTATTGGGACGCCACCATCTGAATCCACTTCGAACGGTAATACCCCAAACTTCCCAATTGAAGAGAGTACTAGTACTGAGTAATCGTGATATAGTTACAATATTAATGATATCGTACTTAGTTGTTATTATGGGAGTCACATTACCCGTACGAATTCAAGCTGTGTGAAAAGTCCCAAAAATACTAACCCTTCACCATGATTTTAGGATGGCAGATATGGTAAGGGCCCCTAATTAACTGAAACAAAAAGTTCCAGAATATGTGCAGAATTGCCAAATACGACCTCTCTACTCGGGTTGTGTTGGCCTGAATAAATATTCAAAAATGCTGAGGACTTGGAGATTATGCTTATAATGTCTGCTAACATGCAAATAAGCACCGTAGATCATATTCAAGAGGAACAGGGACAGCGAGGCGGGGGGTGGGTTCAAAACATCACACTAGTTGGTGAAATGCGGTTCAGAGGTTCTTTTATAAAATGGTTTATCCGGAATTAGCCTATTTCATTTGTGTTTTTTTTTCTTTCAAGATGGAACATACGGAATGATTGTGCAAATACGTAGGTCCTATAGTCTTCTACCATACACACACGGTCGTAGTGAGGAACAATTTCAAGGCGTTTTATCGGATTCGGAGTGCCCAGGCGTTTTGAATGTAAAAATGTGATGTTATGCACCATTACGACAGCATTCATTCACGAAAAGAGTGTTTTATTACGGACGCTTTGAAGTTTCGCCAAAAAACGGTCCTCCAGCTGAATATACTTCCAAAAATGTCAAGATGTTTTCGGCCGCTGAAGCCGGTTTTTCAGGTTTTTTCCACAAAAATCAGAATCGATCTGGAGTTTGGATACAGCTTAGCACCCCAACAGCAGGTTTCAAAAGAGTCAAGGTCTTCGTAAAACATTTTGGATGTAAACAACTTCTTTCAAAATGTGTTCTCACAAATTTTCTACCATAGGGAAAATAGGTGGAAACGAAGCTTATTATGTCACATTCGAATGGTTTTTCATTACTGAAGGTCGGTGGGAAGTGGGGTTGTGGGATTTCTTCGAACATGAATTTAAGCATGCAATTACATGACTGCATGGAAGAGGGCGGAAGGGGATAATAAAGTTACAGCACGAAAGCGACATCAATGAATTACGTTGGTCCGACTTTGAAAAAACAGTAATATATTATGGACAAATGCGACAATACTACAGGGGATACGCAAATTACGTCCCGTAGTGATATCTTGAAGAGATGGCACACTTCTATGTTTAGACAATTGGAAACAATAATTTATATTAGGCTTAGTGCCTTATAATATGAAAATATATAACTAACATAAGGGGGGAGCGAAGCAATATTCACATTTAATTTTGTTGGAGAACAGTAACTATTCTTGTGTGGGAGGGAATTTATGGAATGGTCGGACGAGGCAGATATGCCCCATTCCTTCGAGACGAGGACCACAAGATCTACTTCGGTCTTTTCTTATATATATTGTATATGGACTTCCAGACTGATCAGCAAGAATAGTTATACCGCCCACTGAAGCCCGGGTACACTATAGAGTAAACGAAACGAATGCAAACAATGCCATTTCAAACAGTGGCTTTCTTGGGAATAACGTAGTGAGTGTGAATTTGGAGTTACTGGATATATATAAAATCAAGATGTGTCCGATTTGCAGAACATTTCCAACACTACCATCTGCAGCCGGTGAGGTTGTTGTTGCTGATAATAATAATATAATAATAATACTAATAATAATATAATAATAATAATAATAATAATAATAATATATATATATTATATATATATATATAATATATATATTATAATATATATATAGATATATATAGATATATTATTATTATATATATAGATATAATAGAATTATATATAATTATATATTATTATTATTATTAATAAATTAATTAGTATTAATTAATTATTATATTATTATTATTATTCTTATTTTCAATACTTGGTTGTATATGCGAAACCCACCAACACAATCCCATTCATCGCCCTGTAGACCATGTTCCATCACATGGGGCTAATTTGAAAATGCTTTACAGCGTGCAGATTAGCCCAACCTTATCATGAAAAGGTGGGGGTACAAGCCGATATTCACATTTAAATTTGTGGAGAAGAGTAGCCCCGATAATTAAAACAGTCTGATATTCCAACAAAGCTGAATGGAATTACGATTAGAGTGTTCTGAAATTCGTTTCGTAAGTAATATTTTGGAGAGAGGGATTCCCTTTGTATAGTGTACTCCAAACTGCTCAGCAAGAATATATATTCCCGCCCACTAAGACTGTACCCTATAGTACTTAACGACAACGAAATGCACAATGCATTTCACAACACGCTTCTGGAATAACGTAGTTAGTAGTGGACTTTCCAGTTATTTTGGGGCTCTCGCTTATTAATTGAATCAACGATGTTACCGATTTGCGAACATTTCCAGAATTCGACCTGAGACAAATCCATTCGACTTGCATTACTGCTCTACAATTAGGCATTGAGAAGCTGAATATTAAAATATATAAAAGTAGTACCGTATATACGAGGCTAACATCATTTTCAATACAAATACAACACGGTCACTACAACCGTGCCTATCGCCAAGAACCTACCAGCCTGCAGCGCGTTGTTGTTGTTGTTGCTGAATAATACTAAGAATAATAATAAATAATATAATAAAATAATAATAATAATAATAATAATAATGAATTTTTTTATTTTTTTCGTTTTTTTATATATATATATATATAAATATATAATATCTATATATTATATATAAGATATGATATATATATATTTATTATATATTATATTATATATATATATATAATATATATATCTAAATATATATATATAGTATATATATATATATATAATCTATATATATATAAGATATATATATATATATATATATATATATATATATATATATATAGATAATATAATAATATAATAATAATACTAATAATAATAATAAGCATATAATATAATAATAATGATAATGATAATATGCAACCTCACGATGAAGATCTGACAAGACGTTTTCTCGAAATCTGAGGTATTAGGATGTCCCCTATTTTGACTATCAATACAAGTAACTTTCTTGTGCCTGGAGTATTCAACTGGTCGGAGGAGCAGCTATGGTCCCCTTTGTCTCGAGACGGGACCACAAATCTACTTAGGACTTTACACCCCGTAGAGGTTCTGAAGACGCTGCATCCCTCGGGAAACTATTGAACAGGAGGTCCTGCCCAAAATGAAGGCGGGTCATGAAGCTTTTTGTTATCTGCATTCGTTCGATCATCGTCTCCAATCGATTCAATTATAACAATTTCATATAATACACATGGTTGATATTATCACGAAAACACACCACACAATTCACCTTCCAGCCTTAGACTCTGTTCCCTACAGGGGCTAATTTTAAATATACTTTCAGCGGGCAGATTGCCTAACATTATATGGAAAAGGTGGGGGTACAATGCGATATTCACATTTAAATTTTGAGAAGATTATTCCACGATAATTGAAAACAGTCTGATATTCACAGACAAAGCTGAATGGAATTATCTGATTAAGAGTGTTCTGAAATTCCGTTTCGTAAGTATATTTTTCGGAGAGAGGATGACACCTTTGTATATGGACTTCCAGACTGATCCAGCAAGACATATATTTACCGCCCACTAGCTAGTACCCTATAGACTAACGAAAACGATGAAACAATATGCATTTCAACAACATGGCTTCTTGGGAATAACGTAGTTAGTATTGACTTCTTCGAGTTATTTAGGGCTACTCGATTATATATCGAATCAACGATGTGTCCGATTTGCAGAACATATTCCAAAATGCGACCCTGAGACAAAGCCATCGCCCTTGCATCACTGCTCGACAAGTATAAGGCATTGATAACTTATTTGAAAATATATCAAAAGTAGTACCGTATATCGAGGCTAACATCATTTTCAATACAACACGGCCACCTGCACAGTGCCTATCGACAAACCTACCATCTGACACCGCTGTGGTTTGTTGTTTGCTGAATCATAATATAAATAAATAATCATAAATATTTAAAATAATAATAATAATCATCATCATCACCATATGTTTGGTTCACGAGCAGCCTTGATATACAAGCAGGAGCCTAAGGACGGGACCCGATTTTTTCCTGATTTTCTCCAACCACCGCGAGTAATTCAAGATTGTTTATACTAAAGTAGTTTCAGGCACAGGCTCAGTAAGAGAGTAATTTGACTCTTTAAATTAGCTTGAATATGCCGAGAGGAATGCCATAGTCCAGTAAAACCAAGGTAAAGTCTGCTGCTCAGAAGACTAGGCGTAGCACGGCGACATCTACTGTTGGACAACGTACGCTCGATCTAGTTTACGAATTTAGATGATGATAAATGAAAAGTGATACGGGAAGATACATTGAGGCCAAACATCGATCCATATGACGGTCCCAGTTCCGCGCACAATAAGTGTATAGTTCGTGAATAAACAGACAGTGAAATGGCAGCGAAGCGAACCAGCAGATGGAGAGAGGCCTTTCAGTCCTTCAAATCCTCTCTTCGCGGGGATTTTGAACGCGCAATGTTTAACTAGAGGACGAGTCTTGGAACGGCCATTAGAAACAGTGGTGAACGTGTGTATGCTTGAAGAGATTGAATCATTCCTGTAGAATAGAAAGAGGCAGCTAAGGCAGAGATCGGCTCTTTGAAGATGGAACTTTCACATCGAATGAATGAACATATCAACGATTAGAGAGACACTCTCGACGTTTTAAATTTCAGAGTAATCTGGCTAGACTAGACTACTCAGAGACGAAGACTGTGGTCAAATGGTCACCCACCAAAGTGTTGGCAAAGACCCGTTTGGCGAAGATATCACAATCGAGAGATGACACAGGGATGGCCGCGGCAAGCGATGGAGGCCAGCGCTATCATTGTTAGGGTCTCCGCCATGTACCACAAGAGGGAAATCATGAAGATGAAGCGTAAGTAACTGCTGAAAAGATGTGCCATATATGTCGTGGAGATATGAACAAGAGGGCGAGAGACTTAGCGACAAAGAGACGATGGTCGCTGCAGGCGAAGGAAGCCTTAACAAATGCTTTTCAAGGTTCGGTTTACGAGTGGTCAATGGAGAGGACGGTGGCGGGAAAACGTTCATCATTCAGGTAGTTTTTCTTGACGTGATGGTGAGGATTCGCTTTGTTGGTGTTTCGTGTTGGTGAGTCCACGAGGATACCGTATAATGCTATACTCACTCGATAAACAGTTCCTGCACCGTTGGAATTTGATGACTTATTGTTAGTTTGCGATTATCCCGGCTGCTCCCAATGCAGGTTAGTCTCGATCCTTTTTTTTTGTTTGTGGCAGTGCACTATTAGCACCTACTTCGCACTTGCGGAGTGTTTTGGTGTGCCGTTTTCCCCTTTTTCTGTGTGTTAAACTAAAAAATGCTAGATCTCTGTCTATATGGCAGTTTTAACGCTCGTGGGTTGAGCGATGCCAAAAATAGGGAGGAGAAAAAATTATTCACTGGATACATATCATAAATTTATATCTCTGATCCAAGAGAGCACTGTACTTATCCCGTCAATGAACTGTTTTGGAGGTAATGAGTGGGGAGGGCAAAAGCACTCTTCTCGTGTATGGCTCCATACGGAGTCAGGATGCGCTATTGTTTTAACCCGCCCTCAGTTTCGCACTTTTTAAACAACTCTAGGCCCACTTGGTCGTGTCATTTTGGTTAGACATTGAAATTAGCGACATTTGTTTAAACTATTGTTAATATTTACGCTCCAAAAGAGATGACGCTCCTTTTTTGTGATTGCATATTATAGGACAGTGGTATGCGAATTTTGCGTGGATGAATTATCATTGGGCGGTGACCTTTAACTTGTCCCTGACCTAGATATTAAAAAATGGGGGGAAATTAGAGAACCAACTTCAAACGAGGGGAAGAATCATGGATTGTATCTTGGATTAAACTTGAAATGAAGCTATTAAGAGATCGAAATACAAATAAAGGGCATATATACCGGTTACCGTCAAATCTATTGATGGACTTGGTGGTCGATTAGACTTTTGTTTTTCTAATTTCTTTAATTTGCGAAACCATTGTCACGATTGTTCAATGCTGTCTGGAATACAATCAGATTCATTAAGCCATATTCTTGAACTGGTAGTTCAGTTTGGTAAGAGAGGTGCTGGATTTTGGAAGTTAAACGTTTCACTTTTGAGAGATGATATAGACATTTCAGAAATAGGGAAATTTTAGAACAGCAGCTGTGATTGGATTGCAGATCCTAACTGACTCCCAAACTCTTTTGGGAATACTTGAAGTTACTCATTCGATCATGGTCTATATTGTACTCGAGCAAAAGTGCCACAAAGCACGTGAATGGAGAGGGTTTACAAAAGAGCCTAGTATTCTTAGAAAACACGTTTTATTATGATCCCGGCAACTCTTCTGAACGCAGGAGATGTTGGGACGCTACGTCATCTTGATGAAATATGAATCCAATCGAGGGCCTCTGGTTCGCTCAGAGCACGATGGTAGAAAAGGGTTCGAGAGGAATACCCATATTTTTGGATATGGAAAAAAAGAAAAACGTAACTACGAGAAGGAGTCTATAAAAGTTTTTCTCTAACTGATGGCAGGGGAAGAGGACAGTACAGACCATGCTGCTATTTTGAAAACGTACAGGAAAAAAGTTTTAGGAAAACTATATTATCCCCAATGAGGCCTCGTATGATAATGGATTTACACAATTTCTTTATTTTCAAGCATCTTGGCGAACAAAGAGAGGGGGTGAAGGTTTTAACTGAGAAAGAAGGCAGGTTTGTCGCGCATTGCCCTGAAGTTAGCCCCAGGTAGTGCTGTGGTACCAGTAGAGTCTATAGGTGTTTCGGCCAGAGATTAAACATTTTGGTTATTATGTCCTTAATTTAGGTTTTGTGACTGGAAAAATGTCTCCCGAGCAGGGTAGAGGAATATCACTGTATACCAAAAGAAGGGAGAAATCGAAAGAAAATAGAAAATTGGAGGACCAATACTCTTATTAAATGTAGATTCAAAATAGTTGCTGCCTGTATGGCGGCAAGACTTAAAGAGAGTATTAACCCCAAATACCATTCATTCCTGACCAACTGGGTTCCTCAAAAATAGGTATATTGGAGAACATCTTCGACGCATTCTGATACTATAGAATATGGACAAATCAAAATAAAGCAAGGGATATATTTTATTTTTAGACTTTGAGGAAAGCGCTTTGATAGTATTAACGGGAATTCCTTTATCATATCTATATTTATTTCAATTTTGGCAGATGGATAGCATTATTACGTGGGTAAAAACTTTGTATTCTAACGGTACGGGCATGCGTCATGAAATCACGGGACTTACTCTGGATTTTTAGTGTTGGAAAAGGAAATGAGGCGGGAGGACCGTTAAGTTCCCTATCTTGTGATTTTATGTGCCAGAGATTACTGGTTTTCACAGTTACGACAGGATATGTATACAGGGGTTTTTCCAGTTGGCGATTGTTGAAGTTAAACTTCCAATGTATGCTGTGAAGATATACGATTTTCTTTGAAGACAGTGAGTGATCGGGTCCTGCGAAGAGTTATTGCATTTTGAGAGTTACGAAAGGTTTGCAGGTTTTGAGGATAAATTTTTCAAATCCAGTTTCATTCCTATTGGTGTTGAGGATCCACATAGGCAAACTCCGCGTCCTCTTCATAATAATCCATGTGACATGTGGTCCTGTTCGGTTGTTAGAGGTAATGGTTACTACAAACGGTTGATGAATTTATCGGCTTTAAAATACATGCCAAAAATGTCAAGAATTAAACTGACTTTGAATATGTGGGTCCAACTGGGATGTGACCCCCTATGGAAAAATTGTTGTTGTAAAAAGCTTCGCCTTGTCTGAAGCTTGTTGACCTGTTTCGTTTTTACCGGACCCACCAAATTCGTTCACACGCGAATTAAATACTGTACTATGTATTCATTTGGGGGTGGTAGTTTAAATTAAAAATGACAAGATAAAAAGAGAAATTCATACTAACACAGCGCCCAGTGAGGGGGGATCTCAAATATGATTAATGTGTTTGATTCAAGAAAAAGTAACTAAAATAATAACATGGGTTTAAGAGATATATTGGACAACATTGGAAAAGGTCATTGGAAACATTGTCGATTACTTATGAGAGAAACGTTGGGTAAACTTTTTTTTTAGCTGTAACTCAGAGCATAGGACTTGTTCAAGAAAGTGAAAAATCATTTATTTCGGACTACTGCGTTGCGACTGGATGTGACTCACTTTTTGATCTACAACGTTTTTTAAAGTAAGTGATCAGATTATCTGGACCAATAGCTTATCAAGGTTAACAACCAGATTATCTAGTATAAGAAGGTGTATGATATTTAAATATATTAAACGTTCGGTAGGTGTGGAGGGATTTTTTTTCACGAGACTGGAGGGACCCTTCGGGTTTATAATGAGTATTGATCATTATCAAGTCCAAACGGTCCGTTTGTGACAGAGCTGAATGGAAATATCCATGCGGATCCTCCGGTGGAGGGCCGTCTGGGAGAGGACTAGGGTGCCAGGTGCGCATATATAGTCAACAGAGATGTTGGCGCAATTAGTTTGTTAGAAAAAAGCCGCCGGTCGTTATGGCCGATAGGGTATTTATTAGGAAGTGTAATGGAATTAATTGAATGGGAACAAGAATTCATTCGAAAGTAAGATTCGATATGTGGGGCAGATTTTTTGAGATATGTAAGGTATAGACGATACCAAAAATTAGAACTTCATATAAATTCATACATAGAGGATATACAACAACCTTTCTGGTGAGGGATTTCATGTAATGAGATAACAAACGTACTTCTTGGGTGAGGGCAGTTGAATCAGTTCCTCATTTGTTCTGGCAGTGTAAGGTTGCAAGAATGTGGGAGAAAATATGTAGTGACCTGTTCAATTCAGATATCATAGAGTATAATAATGTTGTTTGGTTAACCAAGAGAAATCAAGAGACTATACAATCTTACGACCATATTCATGCAAAGTATTTGATATTTATCTGCAAGGCTTGATAAACGGATTCCAGACTTCCATGTTTTTTCCGACACAATTGAGTTTATTTGGATGTGGAGTTGCACGTGTTAAGCCGGACGCATAGGCATAACATAAAGGCATTGAAATTTCATGTCATTGTGATATTTGTGTTCAAGTTATGTTGTACTTACTATTCACGATATGTAAATATTTCTGTTGTGTGGGTTTTCATGTAGTGATCGATCAATAAAAGAAGAGAGAAAAAAAAGTAATAATAATAATAATAATAATATAATAATAATATAATATAATAATAATAATATAATAAGAATAATACAACCCCACGATGAACAGCTAACCGTGTTCCTTAGAAATTCTAAGGTAATCAGGGATTTCTCCCTATTTTGGATCTGTCAATCATCATATAATCTTTTCTGTGTAGCCTGGAAGTATTACTGGTCGGCGGAGCAGCTATGCCCCTTTTTCTCAGAGACAGGCACCACACCACAAGAACTACCGTACTTTTACCAACCACGGAGAGGTTCTGAGACGCTGCATCCCTCATACGAGTTGAACAGAGGTCCTCGCCAAAATGGAAGCGCTTGAAGCTTTGTTAGGCTATCTGCATTCGTTCGATCAGCAATCTCCAATACGATTTAAATTATAACAATTTCAATAATAATACATGGTTGATATTATGCGGGAAACAACACACCAACAATCAACATTCACGGCCTGTAACTCCTGTTCCTCACATGGGGTTAATTGAAATATACTTAACAGCGTGCAGATACCTAACATGATATAAAAGGTGGGGAACAAATCGATATTCACATTTAATTCGTGGAGAAGATTCTTCCGCGAATAAATTGGCAACAGTATGTCATTCACAGACAACGCTGAATGGAATACTCTCAGTAAGGGGTTCTAAAAATTCGTTTCGTAAGTAATATTCTGAAGAGAAGATGCACCTTTGTATATGGACTTTCAGACTGATCAGCAAAGAATATCATATTACGCTCCCACTAGCTAGTAAACCCATAGACTACGAAAAACGAATGCAACAATGCATTTCACAACATGGCTCTTGGGAAAAACGTAGTTAGTAGTGACTTCGGGTTATTTAGGCTACTTCGATTATATATTGAATTAACGATGTGTCCGATTTGCAGAACATGGCCAAATGGCGACACTGTAGACAAAAGCCATTCGACCTTGCATTATTGCTCGACAAGTATAGCATTGTAGACCAACGAAAATGAATGCAACAATGCCTTTCACAACATGTCTCTTGTGAATAACGTATTAGTATTGACTTTCCAGTTATTTAGGGCTACTCGATTATATATTGAATTAACGATGTGTCCGATTTGCAGAACATTTCCAAAATGCGACACTGAGACAGGCCCTTGCGACTCTGCATTACTGCTCGAGCAATTAAGTAGCATTGATAACTTATATTTGAAATACAAATATTACTCGTGCATACGAGCTAACTCATTTTTCAATCACGGTCACGACAAGTGCCTATCGACAGAACCTACCATCTGCCGCGTTGTGGTTGTTGTTGCGAAAATAATAATAATACTAATACAACTACTACTAATAATAATAATAATAATCTATAAATAATAATAATATGCAACCTCAACTATGAAGAGCTGACACATTTTCGTTCTCTTCTCTTCGGCGAAAATTTTTAGGTATTAGGGATTTCTCCCTATTTTGTACTACAATATCATACCCTTTCTGTGTAGCCCTGGAATTAGTAATGGTCGAGGAGCACTAGCCCCCCTTTTTCTCAGAGACCGGGCACCAACAAGATCTACTTCTGACTTTACAAACACACCCACCACGGAGAGTTTCTGACGACGCTGCATCCCTCGACTGTTAACAGAAGGTCTCGCCAAAATGGAAGGTCTGTCGGAAGCTTTAGGGCTATCTTGCATTCGTTCCGATCATTCGATCTCCATCGAGTTTTAAATTATAGCCAATTTCAATACTATACTTGGTTGATATTAGGCCAAACACACAACACAATCACCTTACACTTCTGTAGACTCCTGTTTCCATGCACATGGGGCTATCTTAAACATTCTTTAACAGCGTGCGATTAGCCTACATAATATAGAAAAAGTGGTTGGGGAACAAAGCAATATTCACATTTATTGTTGGAGAGGACTATTCCCGTCCGCCGATAATTGAAACAGTATGATATTCACGACAACGCTGAATAAAATTATCTGATTAAGAGTGGGGGTCTGAATTCGTTTCGTATTATATTTTTAAGAGAGGATGCAGAACTTTTATATGACTCCAGACTGATCAGCAGAAGATTATACCGCCCACCTAAACTTGTGCCCTATAGACGAACGAAAAAGATGCAAACAATTCTTTCACACATGGCTTCTTGGATAGACCTAGTTAGTGACTGACTTTCGTGTTATTTGGCCTGCTCGTTTATCTTTACATCAACGATGTGTCCGATTTGCAGAAAATTTCCAAAAGCGAACACTGGACAGAGCCATTCGAACCGTTGTATTACGCTCGGCAAGTATGATTAATCCTAGATTTATCGATTAAAATGTAGACGAGGGCTAACATCATCTTAATACCAGGGTTACAAAAAAGTACATCTGTAGCGGTGCTGGTTCTTGGTTCCGGATATAATAAAATAATAATAATAATAAATAATTAAGAATAATAATAAAATAATAATTAATAATAATAAGAATAATAATAATAATAATAATAATAATAAGAATATGATAACGTAAAATCTGCCCCAAATCAGTAGGCTGTAGCACTACATACAAAAGTCAACTAATGCATATTGCCTCAAATGGCCATGGAATCAAAGTGGCCATAAAAACCAATTTTCCCCCAAAATGTCAGGACCCTCGCATCTGACCCCTTCCCCGGTTGGCTTCCGCTCTTGCATGGTTAATGAGATAGTATTGAAACAAGATTATCACATTTATCACAACGCCGAACAAATTGACATGGGTGTATACCATTCTTCCCAATACATAGGCTTGACTGAACTGCTAGTGATGTTTCCCAGTATGCACATATGCCACATGAACTTTCTTGCTAATGCAAAATTTGTTAAGACAAAGCTAGCAGTGATAACTTGATTTCGATGTATGCACCACGCAGAGAGCAGCCGCTTTATTATATATACATGCAAGGGGAACAGATCCGAGAACATGGCATGACTGAAAAACGTGTAGATACACAATGACTCATATTCAGAGAGAATCATGCGGAAGACAGCAAACAGCCGTAACAATCAGGCCTAGGCCTCACCCACATGAAAACATAGGCTGAGCTTGAGTGTACAATCCTCAGTCTAGGTCTAGGCTGTGCATGACTACACAACAAACCTATGCCTACTGCCTAGGCTAGCACAATAATATTACAGTTTGGTTGGAGGGATTGGAATTCACCCAAGTCCTAATAGTTTGCAATCTGGCGATTTCCATGCCACAGAGTCACACAAAATGGGGTCACATACCATTGGCCACATGGCATAGGCCTACCTCCCTAACCCTTCATTTACTGCCACATAATTATTGGTTTACCCGCTGTATTTAACCAGCACACATGAATGCGAACACGAGTGAGGGGTGGGGGAGGTGTGAGGGGCTGCGTTGGGACTGCATTTTTAGGCCTGACTTATCTCGCTCCTTTCTTTTGGGTGCTCACCTACTGACTCTACAGGGATACCCTCTTCTTCTCGCACAGACCACACATACCCTGTATTTAAACACGCAATTGACAGTTGTGAGATTTTGATTACATAAACAAAAAATGTTGTTTTCATTCATTATTGGGCCTACGACAATTTTCAAGTGGCCTCCAGAAGTTAACTGGACTGTCTGGACCTGCTTCAACTATTTCATTTATTGGCCACTTATAAGATGGGTGTATCTACCTGCAGTCCTTTGGGGAGCAGAGGATTTTTTTTAATGAACCTTGAATGTTTTGGGCATTCTTCCCCCTCGCCCCCCCAAATTACACCCACCCTGTATGCCATCTGGCACCCGTGTCGCATGCATAAGGGAGGCATGGCCCCCACTTTGAGGTGAAACAGGGACATTTTAGTACCTTGGTGTTCTGGCGACAAAAACATTGGACGTGCGTATGGGCTTTGGGGAAATGGATTTTGGCGCCACCAAAATCTGCTGCACGCTACTGCCTGGCACCACCAAGCCACTGAGTATAAGCCCTACTGCTCACCGCATGCATTTACTCCACTCATGATAATAACCGTATCACGGACAGTTACGCATCTTGTCATGACACTGAACCAGGACACGTGGCATTGATCCAACAACTTTCCCTGTGAGGAACCCTACACCTTCTTGATCCAAAATGGATAACGTAATTCGACAAAATTTAATTTTTACCTTAAAACAGGTCAATTTCCCTCATTGACCTTTACTTGACCTTGATCACAGAATGTTCTTCACAACTATCCCCAAAGGATAGACCATATTGGATTCCGTCCATCAGGATTATCACTGTTTTTCCAGTATTTTCTCAGCTTTTTACCTCTTACCTCAAACTGACGCCTTGGTTGACATCATGACTTTATGACCCCCTATACCTCATTTACAGGAGCCCAACATCATCAAACATGTTGTATCCTGCCATTGGCAATTATCGCCGGTAATGAGTAAATATTCACAATTTCCTACTACTGTCGCAATTCCTTCCTGAAAACTGACATCCCACACAGGGTGTTATTAGGTCCCCGATATCTGGCTAAACACACTGTCCTTTGACTTTTTGACTTTGACATTCTTGTCACATAGTTTCTTTTGGGGAGTCAAGTCACCCACCACCCCTGGCCTATTAATCATTTCATTTTAAATTTGACTGATAGGCCAACCTGAAACACCAATCCCCATTGCACCAATACACATAGGACCTACAAGGCAATATTATGAAAACATTGAAGCAAATATGGAAAAATAACAGAATAATTTTAGCCATATACTCCCTTGCTTTTTGGGTAGGTATGGGTTGATAGTAGGCTATTTCGGACTCAATCTCACACTGTTGACCTCAAAAGCTTTGAACCCTGACCACACAACAACAGGTGGATGGGGGGGGGGGGTTGAAGGCCACAGCAGAGGATTGGGTCCAGCTTCATATAGCCATATGGCCAGATTGGTCTGATTAGAAGGAGTTTTCCAAGATGACAAACAACCGTTGCTTTCGATCAGTGCTAGGTGAATACGAGAGTCATTCTTTCATTGACCCAATGTCAAAGGTATTTTTCTCTTGTCTAATTAACATTGATTGTTTTTTTCAAACAGAACAGGTTTTGGAGACATCTAAATGCTCAATTTTTCACTGAGGCTTTAGAAGGTTTTCATGTACTGTTGTAAGCCCAACCAACCCAGGCTCAAACTCATTGTTTTGCAATTGTGTTGCGAAACCTGGTCGTGAGGTAGGTTAGGGGTACTTTTCTCGGTTTGCTGGTTCCGATTTTGTGTTCAGGGTTACCCGCAGTGAGGGGGTACTACATGTACGCTATGTTTGAAACATGTATCAAACGGATGTTCTGCGTGCACCTAACCTCTCCCGGTATTTTCAGGCTTTTCTTACCCAGTGAACCTTCAGCGGGCACTCCACCCTCCCCCCCACCCTCTGTGTTTGACCCTATTGGTGGTACCCTCCTAAACTACTTAGATTGCCTACTTGTTTGATGATGCCCATGAATAAATCATCAAAATTTGTCATAGGCCACCGGGATTTAGGGCACAATGCATGCTACAGGTTATAGCGTGTGTCCTTGAGACTGGACGCAGTGAGAACACAAAACCACTTTTGGCTATAAACAGCATGGGGTGAAGGCGAACCAATAATTAGCTCATTACTGCAGGTGCCACAAACAATATCAGTCTGTCCAGGGAAATTGTGTGTATAATAAAAAGGTGGACAATTTGGAGTTATACCGGTGCTTTACAATAATACTCATCTACCAATCGGCGGGCGTTTTGTGTTGGCAATTGGGATGGGGGGAGGGGGGGGGGGCGGAAAAGTGGATACTAACTGAGCGGAGCGCCACCACAGGCGGCGCTTATTCGTACGAGAAAAAATTTTCCGTTGCTTTAAACAGACCCCTAGATGGCGGAACGGCACTTGTGGGACGTAGTAGCATACCTAGAATTTGATGAAAAAAATAATTTCTATTTTAGGAAATGTTCTCCAGAAACTAATCGCCTGAGGGATAAATTTCAAGGAATTTTTCGTTGGGTGTGTGGACCTTCTAGAATACGTGCAAGTGAGGTTCCGGTCATGAAGGAGCCAGGAATGGGCAATGGCAACAACCACTACGTTCGCGGCGAAGCGTCGAGACGTTGCAGGATCCAATTTGACAACGACATTGCACTGACCCCTTCTGACCTACATTTAGAAGGCCTGAGTTTTTCGTCAAGATTAACGTACGCCCCCATTTTTATCTTCTCTGCGGACTACGGCCCATGGAAGAACACTTCCAATTGGACCAGACAGGCAGCCAAACCGCACTGCGCGCGAAGCGCGCGCGAAATTTTTACACACTTTCGACATTCCATCGAGAAGTCGGGCAATCTTGGATTAAAATTTACTTGAATGAACGCACCGAATTGGTGGCGTTTCCCTGGCCGAATCTTCGACTGCTATTTTAAAAGGTTCCTACCCGACCGCGTGCCTGTCCCTTAGTAGGTGCAACCGCACGCACCCAATTTTCAACGAATGGTCGCACCCATAATTGATTGCTGAATCTCTATTTTAATTGGCAACTGAAGTCATATATGCCGGAAATTCACAGGTCCCGGTGGTAGACTTACCCCCGTCGCCTAACCTCCTTCTCCCAAAAACACAAAGTTTTCACTTGGGGCAATTCCATCGGAAAATCCAGGCAGTAGTTGACTTTGTTTGTTCTTCACTTGAATTTCGAATCAATGATTTTTGACAACGCATTATGGTGGCTTTTATCTGGCCGCTTTTCGATGCCTCACCGTGTGCCCTCACAGTGATAGTAATGTGCACCGTGCACCCAATTTTTAACAATATCGCACGATGCACATTAACAAAAAATCACAGATCCCGCCAGCGGAAGCCACCGCCGTCGCCTCTAACTCTCTTCTCTCGTAGATAGCGATCTCGTATGTTTTTTGTGTTGTTTGTTTATTAACTTAACTGGTCCCCTAGCAGGAATCGACAACGTTCAATGAACGAGCCACACGCCAAGCTGTATAGAACCCTCTTTTGCAAACTATAGGATTGAAGGAGAACCCTTCTTTGGCGTTGATATTATTAAACGACCCAGTAGTAAATTAATCAACCCAAAAAAAAAAACAACAAATCCGAAATTAGTCAGCGATTCCACTCAACCTTTATCCTTTAGGTCTTATGCATTGTTTAACACAGGTTACTGCTGCATATGTCGGATGCCGTGGTCCAGTAAATGCAGTCGGCTCAATATAGGGAGAGTGTAGACAAATCGCCTTGCGGCCCCTCAACCAAAAGATACCATATGCCACCTGATCAACTATACACCCTGATCGCCGCCCGTTATATCTACACACTATCCTTTGGGGGCCATCTGAAGTTAACAGTTTTATCAAATGGGTATCACATCCCCTGCGCTGAGGTAGATATATATCGGGGCACTGGGGCACAATTATGTCTTTTTTTATCCCGAGACCGTCTCAAATTTGCTGATGGCCGTGGCCCACACAAATATATCATAAGTTCAAACGACATTTAGGCTCCCATGCATAGCGATACTACATGCAAGTTCGCCTAGAGCCCTAGAGACAAAAACTTTCCATTACAACTCCCTCTTGAAAGGTTTTTTTTTGCCAGAATGATCAATGTCCAACGTCAAATTCCATGTTTTAGCTGTCTTACCACACATTCGCGTTCCCCTGAAATCGCTCGTGATAGGAGTTGACAAATTACATAAGATCTAATTCCCTTTATAGTTAGATGTCTCACAACACGAATCTGGTCTTCATCAAAATATCACTCAATATCAAAGGTCGAAGGTCAAACGATCAAAGTCAAAGTAGGTCAAAATAGGTCACCAGATTTAGTTTGCCCCGACGAAAAACCTTCCAGTACGACTCCCTCTACTGTTGCTTGCCAGACATACTAAGGAAATTGTCCGATGTGACTTTAATGAACCTTGACCTCCCACAAAAAACTAGGGTTCTCCTCACAACTGCAACCCACATACTAATTTTGAACTTGATACAGGCTGCGTTCAGTTAATATCGTGCTGACCAGCTTTCTGAAGGTTGCCCTCTTCCGTGTTCTTGATGACTTGGACTGACCCCCAAACAATTTAATTAGTCCCCCTATTATGTGCAACCCACATACTTAATGGAGTTGATACCTGTTTGCGTTCGTTAAGATATTGTGCTGCAAGGGGTGGTCAATACACATACACACCCAACACACACACACACACACGGACGCACGGTGCGTGATCGCTTCTTTTACCTCCGGCAACGAATCAGAAAGGATTGCTAAGCACCGTTTCTCATAAATAGTCAACATTATTTTCCCAATGGCCTTCAGAGAATCCATTCATCTCTTTACCCATGTTGGATTTCATTTTCTTTTCAAAATCGAAGACTATCCAATCGTTAGTTGCATTCGCCGTTATTGACGTCATTGGCGTCCGTAACATCTTTCTATCTCTCATGCTTACCACTCCAGAGGCTATTAACGTCCTCGCTAGAAGCAGATTCGGTTGATCTGGTAGAACAGTGAAAAGAAGACATTTGTATAATTAAGACACATCTGCGGGGTGCGGAAACAAAACAAAAAACAAAAATCCGAGAGCCGGAGTAGGGCCACACATTGGTCAATCGCAGAAGCCCATATAAAAGAAAGTTATAATATATAATAATAATATATAATAATATAATAATAATAATATATAATACTAAAATAATAATATAATATATAATAATAATATATAATAATAATAATAGTTTAGTTTAGTTTAGTTTTAGTTGAGTTTAGTTTAGTTAGTGAATAAGGGCCAGGAAGGCCATCATCCTCATAAACGACCCCGTAGCCACACTCCAGGAAGAAAAGAGGCATCGAAACCACTAATGGATTCGCCCGTGTATTCCCTGAAAAATACATCCTGACTGTTCTTACGCATTCACACTCTTAGATAAACTACAACTTTTCAAGATGACAATTCCCCTCATTGAGCACTCTCGCGATGAGAATATTTTCCGAATGTCCAATCTAGCAGCGCTGCCACGAAGCTCGAGACAGTGCCTCGATTTGCCAGACCATTGTAAAATTCAGGAAGTATGGAAGGAGCATGCCATCGCGTCCATGGACAATTTTTGAAACCTGGATCATTCACCCCGACTCGCTCCGCTCCCATGGTAGTTTACCCGATACGCCTTAATCTTTCCTCGTAGGTATTTTTCAGACAGTTAACTCATTCCAGCTGCCGCTACGCTGAACTTTTCAATAACCTGCTTGTCTTTTGGCAAAGTGAGGGTTCCACACTTGTACAGATATTCCAGGTGCGGTCTCACCAGTTGCTTAAACGCCTGAAAACAATATCAATATCAAGGAAAATGAAATGACGTCTAATCACGCCAAGATATCCAATACCTCTTCTAGCATCTTCGGCACACTGGCTTGAAGGTTCAAGAAACTCAAAACAAACCCCCAGATCTTTTTCTAAAATCTCCACCTGAATATTTCGGCCATAACTTGAGAACGCTTTGCGATTTTTGAAAACCACATCATACTTTTGCACTGTCGCCATTGAAAACATGTGCCCTTCGGAAGCCCCAGTTTGGACATTAGTATCCAAGTCTTATGAAAATTGCATGCAATCATCATTCGAACCGACCTCTCGATACAACTTGGTATCGTCCTGCGAACTTCTCACCGCGGCCTGGCCTGAACAAACCTTCAATATTCGTCAATATACAGCCCGAAGAGTAACGCCAATAAACCGATTTCCTGGGGAACACCACAGTGGACCTTTTGCCAAGAAGACTACCGCCCTTAAATGACACTCGTTGTTCCTATTATGAAACCACTCACTAATCCACTTAAGGACATTCCCCTCATTGTCGAAGCTCTCACCGTGCGCAGAGACGCTCATGAGGACCTTGTCAAAAGCTTTTGAAATTCCCAGGAAATTATATACAAACATCATTGGTCCGTTGTCCAACACAACATGGTAACATCTTCCATAGATTCCAAGAAATTAGTCAAACACAACGATTTTTCCTGAAACGATGCTGAGAATTTCCTAATCATACTATGCATTGAAATAATCAACCTATGATCCCGAATGATTGCTTCCATTACCTGCAGACAACACTAGTAACTGACTGGCATGTAATTACAAGGACGAGACCGTTTACCTTTCTTGAAAATAGAGGAACATTCTCTCCTCCAATCATCCGTAACACTACCTTCTTGCAGAGTCTTATATGAAAATACTACTAATGGACAAACAACTCGTCTGCAAAGGTAATAATCATAATAATAATAATAATAATATCAATAATAATATAATACTATAAATAATGATAATATAATCTGCTCCCACTCCGAGAAGATTAAACGATCCTCGTAAAGCAGATTCGGTTGATCTGGTAAACATGAAGAAAATAAAGTTATACGTTAGACGCACATTGTCAAATCGCAAGAAGACATATAGAAAATTCATATAATAATAATAAATACTACTAATCCATAATAATAATAATAATATATATATAATAATAATAATAATAATAATAATCATAATATATAATAAAAAGAAACCTATGTTTTTGTCCTCTTTAAAAGTAGCATGTGGCTAGCATAATTTGTCATACACAGTTACAGTGGATATAGAAAAAAGAAACCCTCCCTTTGCATTCGGTGCGGCGTGTTGCGGCTGATAACTAATAATAGAATAATAATAACTCACTAATAGATAAGACTAATATAATATAATAATAATAATAATAAGAATATACACACATACACAAGAGGCAATCATCATCATCATCTCATCGGCTCCAAGAAATTCCAGTTTTCAAAGTTACACACACCTTCAGAAAATTATACTGCATGAAATTCTGGGTAGCCTGTCTAACATGCAGTTGGTGCAATATAAGTGAGTCAGTGTGAGCAACGGTCTAGATTCTGGTTGTGATCTTTCTTGTTCAGTCTTCCAAGACTAGTTGGTGCAAATTTAAGTCTTTTGAAGTTGTCAGACCACTTCCAGATCGCTTGGAGAAGCTTTCATTCCGGATAGTGAATGGCGAATATTCTTTAGCAGTCATCTCCACATATTTGCCAATTTTATATATTAGGCTGCATTCTTCCCGGGTTTCTCGTCCCCACGATGATTGGGGGAGGGGAAGGGTGGGGTGGGGTGGGACGGGGGAAGGTGTAAAGGTGCTCTCTAACTTTATTAGAGCGTCATAAAAACAGGCCTTCCCGTACCTCACTATACCCCATTCCTTCAATGCCATTTTGGTCCCACTAATTTTCTAGTTATTCAATTTTTTCACAGTTACTGGATTTTTGGGGAAAGTTCCACTATATGTGATCTTGCTTTTCCCTTCTTACATTTCCCGTTCTTGAGCCTCTCAATCGACCTCCGGACTGTGCTTTCAATTGTTTTTTTCCTCCTCGAGGAATAACACTGGATCAGCAGCACATCACCTTTTACCCTGATGTAGCATCCGCCAGTGTTCAAAAAATAGACCAATATCGTTTCCCGCTTTTGGCCACATTGTGCTTTACCTCCTCAGCTGGATCCATTCTGCCCTTATTCGGAAGACCACCTTTCGTCTGTCAATTTGGGATACATTTACTGAACTCTGCTGCAGTTTGATGTACTTTCTCTCCAAAATATTCCCCTCTATTATGGAGGTGAGATTCATCCTTGGACGCAAACACAACTGGGGAAAACTTCCGCTAACTTCAAGCAGTCATCAGCGCGAAACTGCACTTTACCGACTTCAGACGTAGTATGTAATGGAGAGCCATGCGGGTTTGGTTTTTAGCTCAAAACGGAGGGTGGGGCATACCTGGTATAACTTGCTCTGGGCTCAGGAAAGGGTGTGAATGTAGGTGTATCGTGCCATTGTGGCTAATACAGTATTTTTGACTAGGTAAAACCTCCATGTGGATTTTCAACTAACTAACTATAAATAGTTCGAGCCTATAGTATGAACCTCGTTATTAGCAAGTCCTTGGCTATATGACGTGCTTGAAGAGGTAAATTCACTCTTTTACTGTTAGCTGTAAACTTAGGCAAAGCTGGGCTCAATTGCAGAGGAGATTGTAATAATGTATAGCCATGTCAGCCTGGATGTATGAGATTAAATGTTAGGAATTAGGGGTTGGATTAGGGTTAGATGACCTCCAGAATCCCAAATCTTTTAGGTACCAACACCTAAACCGATCTCACTAGACACCTCTGCGAGTGCACCTCATTGCTGGACCCCGACACCCATGGGCCCCTACCGTATGGTACCCGTCAGTGGCTAGTTTCTTAACCACAACTATCAACCGTATATATGGTGAAATGGTACCAGACTACAATCTCATCTTGCCCTTCGGACCTGGGGGGGGATGAAATAAAATAATCATAATAATAATAATCAAATAAATAATAATAATAACTATAAAAATGAATAATAATAATATAATAATAATAAATAATAATAAGATATAATAATAATAATAATCATAATATAATCAGAAAGTTGTCACGTCCTGTTCCAATCGTGGGGATCGTGTTACCATCCTTCACGGTGGGAAATAGTTCAACAGATGTAAAGGGGAATTGATAGTTTTAGTATAAAGCTACATTCCCTTAACTTTTTTGTCGAAAGATTCCCAGTTTATTGAAATCCACATTACATTCACAACAATGTACTGGTACAGGAATCACAAATATGTGGTACTCCGTGAGTAAAACATTCGAGGGGGGGGCTCTGTGTATGGACTTTTGGTCCTGGTACTTGTTTATACACGCTTTATGCCGTACTTGTACTTCTCACGCGCTAAAAGGCCCTTACCCGCTAGTCAATGTTAGATTGTTCGGCCCACCAGTCGTGCCCCCGTCGAGCTGTACACTCCTTGCAGAACCTGCAGTGGTTGCCCCATACAACATGTCTCCGGCGGACATTTCGCACAGGCTGTAGTCTCAGAGCACTTGTGATTACATTTACCCCCTCAAGGTTCCCCATAACGTCCCTGGGTAAAAGACGAGGAAATGAGGTGACGCTCTTGCCCAAGACGCCTGGGAGGCACACCGCCGGATTCGAGCTCGAAACCTTTCGATCACTTGCTCAGCCGACTGAGCTAATCCGATGCATTAATTGAATTGGTCGAAGTTGCCATATAAAAAAAAAAAAAAAAAAAAAAAAAAAGCAGCAACATTATATAATTTACGAACAAGGCTACAGGGAATACTAAAAAGAGGTGTGGTTCTATTCTCTCGTAGTACTGTACTGGGGAGTGGTGGAGTCATACCTCTGGTTGGACTTTTAATGTTGGCAGTAAATATATAGGCCTCCCTTTTAGGATAAATACCTCCTGTGGTACCAACTAAGTTCATTCAATAATTCATTTCCACAATATGGTTTCACTTTTGAATGAGGTTTAAGTATAACTTCCAGTTATTGGGGTTACTCGATCATTAAAAAAACAATCCGAGATGCGTCCCGACGTACAGAATTTCACGAATCGGACACTGGCACCAACTGTTCACCCAGGCGGGAGGTTGCTTTTCCGTGCATACAAACAAACCTTCATCACACATTGCAGCATGCAATTATAATATGGTTGGTTGATTGGCCAAGTCAAACACAATGAGAGGTATACCATTCATAGTCGATAGATACGATATAGAACGGCCTACCCCAGCTGTAGATCGTTGTTCCCTTTAACCCATATAAAAGGCTACATCATTTTCAATACACAGTCACTACACAGTGCCAATCGACAAGACTACCATTTGCACGGTGAGGTTGATGTTTGCTGAATAATAATAGAAGATAGTATATAGTTATAATATAATATTGATAATATTATTCCGAGATAATTGAAACGTTGATATTCCAGACAACGCTGCAATGACATACTCTCAATACGAGTTGTTCTGCATTCGTTTTCGTTAATTAATATTTTGAAGATGAGGATGCACCTGTATATGGACCTTCCAGACTGATCCCAAGATATATCTTACCCGCCCCTAAACTAGTACCATAGACTAACGAAAACGAATGAACAGGATTCACAACATGGCTTCTTGGAATAACGTCATTAGTAGTGACTTTCGAGTTATTGGGGCTACTCGAGTATGTATTGAATCAAACGCTGTGTCCGTATTTGAGAACAGTTCCAAAAACTGCGACACGAGAACAGCCAATCGACATGCTTTATGCTCGACAGTATACATTGAAAACTTATATTGAATATAGGACAGTTGTTCCGATTACGTGGCTAACATCATTTATGCATACAACGGTTCACTACCCATTGCCTACGACAGAACCTACCAACTCTCAGCCTTTGTGTTTGTTTTGCGAATATAATAATAATAATAATAACTATAATAATATAATAATAATACTAATATATAAATAAATAATAATAATAATACAATAGCATAGAATAAAGCACCCCCGATGAAGAGCTGACCGTTTGTCTGCAAAATCGAAGGTTATTAGGGATGTCTCCCTATTTTGACTTATCGATATCAGATAACTGTTTGTGTAGCCTGGTTGTATGTAACGCTTGGTCGGTCTGGAGCAGCTTAGGCCCCCTTTTTTCTCATAAGCCGCGGCCACCACAAATACTACTTCGACTTTACACACGTCAGAGGTTCCTGAACCTTCATCCCTCGGACTAGTTAACAGGAGGATTCTCCCAAATGAAGTCAGCCATTGACGCTTTTGCTATCTGCATCGTTCGATCAGCGATTCTCCAATCGAGTTTATTTACAATCATCAATATAATACTTGGTTGTGATTATGCGAAACACACCACACCAATCACATTCCCGCGCATGTAGACTCCTGTCCATCACATGGGGCCTAATTTTGAACATGCTTTACAGCGTGCAGATTAGCCTAAGATAATATAAGGATGTGGGAAGGCAGAGTATATTCAACATGTAAATTTATTGGAGAAGACTATTCCGCGATAATTGTTAACAGTTCTATCTTCACAGACAACGCTGAATGGAATACTCTCAGTGAGAGTTGTTCTGACAGAGTGGTTTTTCCGTAAGGTGATATTGAAGAGCGGGTCACCTTTGTATTTACTTCCAGACTGATCAGCAGAATATATATTACCGGCCCACTACACCGTACCCGAAGAACTACGAAAACGAATGAAACATGTATTTCACAACAGCTTCTTGGTAATAACGTCATTAGTAGTGCTTTCGAGTTTATTTGGTGCTACTCGATTATTGATTGAATCAACGAATGTGTTCCGAGTTGCAGAACATTTCCAAAGTGCGACACTGAGACGAAGCCCTCGACTTGCATTACGGCTCGACAAGTATAGCATTGATAACTTATATGTAAATCTATAAAGTTTTATCGTATATACGATGCTAACATCATTTTCAATACTCGATCACTACACAGGTCCTATCGACAAGACTTCCACTGCAGCCGTTGTGGTTGTTGTTGCTGATATACTAGATATAACATAATAATAATATATATCTAATATAGAATAAAATAAGAATAATAATAATAATAATAATAATAATAATAATCATAATAAGTATAAGATATAATAATAATAATAATAATATGCAACCTCACGATGAAGAGCTGACACTTTTTTTCTGCGAAAATTCTAAGGTATTAGGGATGTCTCCTATTTTGACTATCATATCAGATAACTGTCGGTGTAGCCGGGATGTCTGTAACGGTTCGGATGGGCAGCTAGCCCCCCTTTTTCTCAGAGACCGGGCACCACAAAATCTACTTCGGACTTTACACCACGCAATGTTCTGGAGACGCTGCATCCCTCGACTAGTTGAAAGCAGGAGATCGCCAAAATGAAGGCTGTCTTTGACGCTTTAGGCTATCCTGCTTCGTTCGTCAGCGATCTCCAATCGAGTTTATTTATAATAACTCCAACAATATACTTGATTATATTAATTGCTAAACACACAACACAACACATTCACAGCTCTGTAGACTCCTGTTCCATCACATGGGCTAATGTAAACATGCTTACAGCGGTCTGTTGCTAACATGATATAAAACACGGGTAGGGGCAAGCACTAGTCCAATTTAATTTGTTGGAGGAATACTCTTCCGCGATAATTGAAAACAGCCTGATATTCATAGACAGCTGATGAAAGACTCTCATAAAGTGGTTCTGATAGGTCGTTTTCGTAAGTAATATTTTGAGGATTATGCCCCTTTGTATATTGACTTTCAGACTGATCATCCAGATATATATTACCCCCCTGTACTAGTACCCTATAGACTCACGAAACGAATGAAACAATGTATTTCACAACATGCTTCTGGACAAACGTAGTAGTAGTGACTTTCGAGTTATTTGGGCTACTCGATTATATTTGAAAATCACGATGTGTCCGATGTGTAGAACATTCCAAAATGCGACCACTGAGACACCAATCGACCTGCATTACTGCTCGACAAGTATAGCATTGATAAACTCATGAAAATAATGAAGTATGAAAAAAAAAAGTTGTATCGTAGATACGAGGCTAACATCATTTTCAATACACATCACACAACTGGCCTATCGACAGACCTACCACTGCACCGTGTGTGGTTGTTGTTCTGAATAAAATAATGCATACTAATAATATAATAATAATAATAAAAATAAAAAAATTGAAAAAAATACTAATATAATCATATAATAAAATATAATACTAATAATACTAATCATACTAATAAATGCACCCCACGATTAAGAGCTGACACGTTTTCTGCGAAAATTCTAAGGTATTAGGGTTGTCTCCCTATTTTGACTATCCATATCAGATCTTTTCTGTGTAGCCTGGCAATGTCTGTAATGTCGAGGGCAGCTGCCCAAAACCTTTTTTCTCAGAGACCGGCACCACAAGACTACTTCGGACTTTACACCACGCAGCGGTCTGTAGACGCATGCATCCCTCGGACTATTTGAACAGGAAGATTCGCCAAAGGAATGGCGGTCGTTGACGCTTTTTTCGTCTATCCTGCTTCGTTCGATCAGCGAAGCTCCAAGGAGTTCATTTCTAATAATTCCAACAATATACTTGTTGATATATCCTAAACACCCAACCAATCACATTCACCGCTGTAGATCCTGTTCCATCCACATGGGGCTAATTTTTTTTTTTTTTTTTGTTTGTTTTTGTGTTTTTTTGTTTTTTTTTTTTTAATTTTTTTTTTTTGTTTTTTTTTGGTTTTTTGTTTTTTTAAAAAAACATGCTTCAGCGGCTGTTTAGCCTAACATGATATAAAGGCGGGTGGGACAAACAATATTCACATTTAAATTGTTGGAGAAGACTATTCCGCGATATTGAAAACATCTGATATTTTTTGTGTGGGGGGGGGGGGGGGGGAGGGGGGGTTCATACAACAAGCGAATGAAATACTCTCAACAGATGGTTCTGAATTCGTTTCGTAGTAATTTTGAAGAATGATTCACCTTTGTATATGGACTTTCAGACTGGATATCAATAATATTTATTACCGCCCACTGAACTAGTACCCCTATAGACTAACGAAAACGGATGAACAAGTGTCATTTTCCAACCATGGCTTCTTGGGAATAACGTAGTTTTATAGTGACTTTCGAGTTTTTGGGCTACTCGATTGATATTGAATCAACGATGTGCCCGATTTGTAGAACATTTCCAAAATGCGACACGAGACAAGCCATCGACCTTGCATGACTGCTTCGACAAGTATACGCAATTGATTAACCTTATATTGAAAATAGATAAAGTTGTTCCGTATATACGAGGCTCAACAATAACCATTTCATAACACATAGTCACTACCAGTGCTATCGCAACGAACCTACCATCCTGCAGCCGTTGGTGGTTGTTGTTGCCTGAATAATACTAATAGTTAATAAGATAATAATAAAAAATTAATATAATAATATAATCATAAATTCCGATAATAATAATAATAATAATAATCATAATATAATAATACTAATAATAATAATCTAATATATCACCCCACGATGAGATCTGAACACGTTTTCTGCGAAATGCTAAGGTATTAGGGCTGTCCTCCCTATTTTGACTTATCAATATCAGATAACTTCTGTGTATCCTGGTAGTATGTAGACTGGTCGGAGGAGCAGCTAGCCCCTTTTTTTTCTCAGAGACCGGCACCACAAGATCTTCTCGACTTTACACCACGGAGAGGTTCTGGAGACGCTGTATCCCTCGGACTAGTTGAACAGGAGATTCGCGACAATAGAAGCGTTCATTGATCCCAATTTAGGCTATCTCAGTCGTTCGATCAAGCGATCTCCCCTCGAGTTTTATTTTACAATATTCCAATAATCATAACTTGGTTGAATTTATCGTAAGCAGACTACACCAACACAATCAACTTCCGCGCTGAGACGCCTGTGCCATCACATGGGGGCTAATTAAACATGCTTTACAGCGTCAGTACCTAACATGCTATAAAGGAGGGGGGGGTGGAGACTGAGTAATATTCACAATTTAATTTGTTGGAGAAGACTCTTCCGCGATAATTGTGAACAGTCCTGATATTCACAGACAAAGCTGAATGGGATCTCTTCAATACAGAGGTGGTTCTGAAATTCGTTTCGTAAGTGAATATTTGAAGAGAGGTGCCCTTTATATGGCCTTCGACTGATCAGCAAGAATATATATTACCGCCCACTAAACTATACCCTATGACTAACGAAACGACTGAAACAATGTAATTCACACATGGCTTTTTGAATACCGTAGTTTAGTAGTGACTTTCGAGTTTATTTTGGGCTACTCGATTATATATTGAATCAACGATGTGTCCGATTTGCAGAACATTTCCAAAATGCGACACTGAGACAAGCCCCAATCGACCGTGCATTCCTGCCCGCCAAGTATGCATTGATAAACGTATATTGAATATAAAAAGTTGGTCCGGATATACAGGCCAACATCTGTTCAATACACGTCACTACACAGTGCCTATCGACAAGAACTACCATCTGCAGCCGTTGTGGTTGTATTGCTGCATAATAATAATAATAATAATAATAATAAGAATAATAATACTAATAATAATATAATACTAATAATAATAAAATCATAATATAATAAGAATAATATAATAATAATAATAATATAATAATCTAATATAATATGCAACCTCACGATGAAGAGCTGAACGTTTCTGCGAAAATTCTACGGTATTGGATTGGCTCCCTATTGAATATCATATCAGTATACTTTCTGTTAGCCTGGAATGTATGTAACTGTTTGGGCATCTCGCCCCCCTTTTTCTCAGAGACCGGCACCACATATCTTCTTCGGACTTTACACCACGCAGATTTCTGAGACGCCTGCATCCCTCGACTAGTTAACAGGAGGATTCGCCAAAATGAAAGGCGGTCTTTGACGCTTTTAGGCTATCCTGCGTTGCGTTCGATCAGCGATCTCCAATCGATTTAGATTATACTATTCCACAATAATCGTGGTTATATGTGGCGAAACACACCACACAATCATATTCACGCGCTGTAACGCCTGTTCCTCACATGGGCTAATTTAAACATCTCTACAAGCGTGCTGGTTTATCCTAATATTGATATAAAACGGTGTGGGGGGGGACACAAACAATATTCACATTTAAATGTGTTGGAGAAGACTATCCGCGATAATTGAAAAAAGTCTGATAGTCACAGACAAAAGCTGAATGGAACCCATCATATAGTGGTCTGCTGAAATCGTTTCGTAAGTAATATTTGAGGAGAGAGGATGCCCCTTTGTAATGGGACCGCCGTTTCCAATTACCAGCAGAAATATATTACCGCCCACAGCTGTACCCTATAGATTAAAAAAACGAAGAAACCATGTATTTCACAACATTGGCTTCTTGGGAATAACGTAGTTAGTAGTTTTGTAGTAGTGACTTTCAGTATTTGGGGCTATCGAGTATAGATTGAATCAAGAATCACGATGTGTCCGATTTGCAGAACATTTCCAAAATGCGACACTGAGACAACGCCATTTTCGAACCTTGCATTACGCTCGACAAGAAGCATGATTTAACTATATTTGGAGATATATAATAGTAGTCCGTATAATTACGAGGCCTAATATCATTTTCATACAAACGGTCACTACACAGTGCCTATCGACAAGACCCTACCATCTGCAGCCGTTGTGGTTGTGTTGCTGAATCATAAGATATAATAATAAAATACTAATACTAATAATATAAAAATATAATAATACATAATAATAATAATTAATAATAATAATAATAATACTAATACAATATAATAATATAATATATCAACCTCACAATGAAGAACTGACACGTTTTCTGCGAAAATTCTAAGGTATTAGTGATGTCTCCCTATTTTGACTATCAATCAGATACTTTTCTGTGGAGCCTGGAATGTATGTAACTGGTCGAGGCAAGCTCGCCCCCCGTTTTCTCAGAGACCGGGACCAAAATCTAACTTCGGACTTACACCACGCAGAGGTTCTGGAGACGCTGTATCCTTCGACTAGTTGAACAGAGGATCTGTCAATGGAAGGCGGTCATTGACGCTATTTAGCTATGCGATCCTCGCTCGTTTCGATCAGCGATCCTCCAATCCAGTTATTTTATAATAATCTTCCCAATATAGACTTGGTTGATATTATGCGAAACACACCAACACAATCCCTTCACCGCGCTGTAACTCCTGTTCCATCACATGGGCTATTTAAACATGCTTTAACAGCGTGCTGGTTAGCCTAACAGAATATAAAAGGGGGGGGGGACAAAGGCAAATTTCACAGTTAATTGTTTAGAAGACTATTCCGCGATAATTGAAACAGTCTGATATTCACAGAACAAATCTCGAATGAAGTCCTCTCCAATAAGGTGTTCTGAAATTCGTTTCGTAAGTATATTTTTGAAGAGAGGATGCACCTTGTCTATGGACTTTCAGACGATCAGCCAAAATATATATTAACCGCCAATAACTAGTACCTATAGACTAACGAAACGATTGAAACAATGAGTTCACAACATGGCTTCTTGGGATAACGTAGTTTAGTAGTGACTTTCGAGTTATTTGGGGCTACTCGATTATGTATTGAATCACGATGTTCCGACTTGTAGAACATTTCCAAAAGCGACACTGACAAAGAAAGCCATCCGACCTTGCATTACTGCCGCAACAGTATATAGCCTTGATAACGTATATTGAAAATATTAAAAAGTTGTTCGTATATACCGTGGCTACATCATTTTCAATACACGGTCACTCCCCAGTGCCTATCGACAAGAACCTACCATCTGCAGCCTTTGTGGTTGTTGTTTGCTGAATAATAATAATAATAATAATAATAATAATAATAATAATAATAATAATATATAATAATAATATAATATACTAATATAATAATAATAATAAACGCAACCCCACGGAATGCCAGAGCTGACACGTTTTCTGCGAAAATTCTAAGGTATTAGTGATGTCTCCCTATTTTGACTATCAATACAGATCACTTTCTGTGTAGCCTGGTATGGTATGTAACTGGTCGGAGGAGCATCTGGCCCCCTTTTGTTCCTCAGAGACCTGCACCGCAAGATCTCTTCCGACTTTACAATACACCGCACGGGAGGTCTGAGACTGGCCTGCATCCCTCGGACTAGTGACGGAGGATTCGCGAAAATGGCAGGCGGTCATTGACGCTTTTAGGCTATCTGCATTCGTTCGATCAGCGATCTCCAATCGATTTTTATATTTACATAATTCCACCAATACTAATACTGGTTGATATTATGCGAACACAACCAACACAATACATTTCACGCGCTGTAGACTCCTTTTCCACACATGGGGCTAATTTAAATTGCTTTACAAGCGTGCGATAGCCCTAACATGCTATAAGGAGGGGGGGGGGGGGGGGGCGACAGAGTATATTCACATTTACCAATTTGTTGGAGAAGACTATTCCGCGATAATTGTGAACAGTCTGAATCTTCACAACAAGCTGAATGGAAATCTCAATATAGTGGTTCTGGAATTCGTTTCGTAAGTGATATTTCGAAGAGAGATCATCTTTGTATATGGACTTCAGACTGATCAAGCAAGAATATATATTCCCGCCCACTAAACTATCTATAGACTAACGAAACGATGACACAATGTATTTCACACATGGCTTCTTGGGCATAACGTAGTGAGTTATGACTTTCGAGTTTTGGGCTACTCGATTATTATTGAATCAAACGATGTGCCGATTTGCAGAACCTTTCCAAATGCAGACACTGAGACAAAGCCATTCGATCGACCTTGCTTGCATTACTGCTCGACAAGTATAGCACTGATTAACTTATGTTGAAAATAATAGTAGTAGTACCGTATATACGAGGCTAACATCATGTCAATACACGGTCACTACAACAGTGCTATCGACAAGAACTTACCATCTGCAGCCGTTGTGGCTGTTGTTGCGCATAATAATAATAATAATAATAATAATAAAATAATAATAAAATAATAATAATAATAATAATAATAATAATAAGAATATAATATAATAATAATAATAATAATAATAATAATAATAATAATAATAATAATAATAATAAAAGATGCAACCCCACGATGAGAGCTGTCACGTTTTCGGCGAAAATGCTAAGGTATTGGGGATGGTCTACCATTTTGAATCATCAATATCAGATAACTTTCTGTGTAGCCTGGAATGTATGTAACTGGTCGGAGAGCAGCTAGCCCCTTTTTCTCAGAGACAGGGGACCACAAGATATACTTCGGACTCTACACACGGAGAGGTTCGGAAGACGCTGCCTCCATCGTACTAGTGAACAGGAGGTCTCCCCAATGGAAGGCGGTCATGAAGCTTTTAGGCTATCTGCATTAGCGATCAGCGATCTCCAATCGAGTTTATTATAAACATTTCTATAAGAATACATGGTTGATATATGCGGAAACACACAACCACAACCACACCACGCGCCGTAGGACTTATGTTCCATAAATGGGCTAATTTAAAATACTCAACAGCGTGCAGATTAGCCCAACATACAGACCTCAACAAGGTGGAGGAACAAAGCAATGTTACATTAAATTTGTTGGAGAAGCCCGCACCATTCACCGATCATGGAAACAGTAGATATTCACAGACAACGCTGATGGGAATACTCTCAATAAGAGTTGTTCTGAAATTACGATTATTCAGTCAAGTAATATTTGGGAGAGAGGATGCACCTTTTGTATGTGGCTTCCAGGACTGATCAGCAAGAATATACATTACGCCCAATAAGCTGGTACCCTATAGACTAACGAACGAATGCAACAATGCTTTCACACAACAGGGCTTCTTTGGATAACGTAGTAGTAGTGACTTTTCGATTTTTTGGGGTTACTCGATTAATATCAAATCAGCTGATTTGTCCGATTGCGAACATGTCCAAAATTCGACACTGAGACAAGCCTTCGATCCTGCATTATGCATTACTGCTAGCAAGTATAGCAGTTTATAGCCTACATTTCACCCATAAAGTAGCACGTGCTAACCTTCAAACATCATTGTCAATACAACGTCACTACACAGTGGCCTATCGAACAAAACCTACCATCTGCAGCCGGTGAGGTTGTTGTTGGCTGAATAATATAATAAGAATAATAATAATAATAATAATAATCATAATATAATCATAAGTTATATCAATGATAATATCATAATACGAATAATAATAATAAGCATACTAATAATAATATAATATAAGAAAATAGTAATAATCTAAGTAATAACAGGCGTGGATTCATGCAGACACCTCTTGTCGATTTTGGTCAATTTAAATAACAGGCGACAATGCATCTTCTTCAAACAGGCGATGGTCCGATTTGCAAACATTTCCAAAATGCGACACTGAGACAAAGGCCATTCCGACCCTGTATCACCGCTGCTGGGCAAGTATTGTTAAATCCTATATTACCTATATGACTGTAGCTCGAGGCTACAGCCTCGCACTAAGGGTTACGAAACGTGCCCATCGCAATAAGTACCCATCTGTAGCCGGTGCGGGTTTCGGTCTGAATATAGTAACAAATATAATATTGATAATAATAATGAGTGATACTACAATGATGATGAATTATAATAATAATAATACTAATGATGATGAATGATGATGATGGTGATGATATCAATCATAATAATAAAATAATAATAATAATCATAATAATAATAATAATAATAATAATAATAATAATAAGACTAATACAATAATAATAATAATAATATACTTAATAATAATTAATAAGGGCTCATTTGCTCCTGGAATACCCCAGAAGACCTACTAACCAACACGAAAGAGAGTCTCATCAAATACCCTGGTCCCCTGACCTGGGTACTGCCACTTTATCAACCAAGACAAAACTTGTGTCGTGATTCCTTGCTATAGCTGACAGGTAGTGGCTACTAGGGCCTAGCCAGAAAATTTTTATTACCCCTTATTAGATTTTGTAGGATTACTTAAAATTCCTTTCTATATAGTCACACACTTTGGATTCTAAATATTCTCCTTCCATTCTCTGCCCTCCTACTTGTGTGGAGAACAAATGACCTCCCCATCTACCAAGTATTATTCAATTCGACAAAGTTTGGAAAATCACAAAAAGTATGCAAATTTGACCCTGATTTTTGTCAAAACAATCAAGTCCTCATCCCGCAAGTTTCGTTCACATAGAACGAACGTAAATTATGCAAATCAGTGGGCTTGAGCAGTGCAAACAAAAGTCATATGGGGTCAACCAATGCATATTGCCAGATGGCACCATAGAATAAAAAAATAGCCAAAAATAAAATTTGCCCCCCAAAATAAACGTTTTGTGTGAAGAAAACCCATTATGTACGGGGGACTTTCTAACAGTTGGGGGTCAGGACCCCCTCCTCTGACCCCTTCCATGGTGGCTTAGCTCTTGCATGTTATAATGGAATAGTATTGAAACAATATATTACATTTATTTACAAAATGCCTAGAAAGAAACTATGACATGGGGTATACATTTCCTCCCTAATACATAGGCTTGACTGAACTGACTATGTGATGTTTTCCGGCAGCACATGAACCTTTCTCTGATGACTGCAAATTTGTGAAGACACAAGCTAGCAGTAATAACTCTGATTTCAAAGTTATGCACCCACGCAGAGAGTCAGCAGATTATATTTATATATAAAAATGCAAGGGGAACAGATCCGAGAGCATGGTATCACATGGAAAATCTGGGTAGATATACGATGACTTATGCAGAATCATGCGGAAAACAGCAACAGCCGTAACAACTTAGGCCTAGCCCTCACCCACTTGAAAACATAGGCTGAGCTTGAGTGTACAATCCATCTAAGACTAGGTCTAGGCCTATGCAGACTACATAGCAACCTATGCCTACTGCCTAGGCTAGCACGATTACAATATGGTTGGATGGATTGTATTCACTCAAGTCCTATGAGTTTGCAATCTGTGATTTCCCATCCATGTCTTAAATGCCACAAGGTCACTGGAGATAAGGACAAAGATCACACAAATGGGTCAGCAGTACAATTGCAAATGGCATAGACCTACCTCCCTAACTCCTTACTGCCATATTAAGTATTGTTTTACCCTTATTTAAACTAGAGGCACATTAATTCGAACAACGAGTGGAGGGAGTGGGGGAGGGGTGAGGGCTTGATTGGGATTGCCATTTTTAGCCTGACTTATTTTGCCCTTTATTTGGGTGGCTCACAGAATAAACTACAGGGTCAACCTCTCTCCACACAGAGCCACACATACCCGATTTACACGCAAATTGACAGTTGTGATATCTCGATTACATAAACAAATAAATGTTGTTTTTATTATTGGGCCTACGCCCAATGACAAGTGGCCCCAGACTGTTAACTGGACTGT
This sequence comes from Sclerodactyla briareus, assembly GCA_026419785.1. Lineage (NCBI taxonomy): Eukaryota > Metazoa > Echinodermata > Holothuroidea > Dendrochirotida > Sclerodactylidae > Sclerodactyla > Sclerodactyla briareus. The sequence continues at coordinate 484,622 of JAODTK010002532.1, forward strand.
CTGGACCTGTTCAGGTATTTCCAAATATTGAGCACTTAAGAAAAAAAAAGGTTTATCTACCTGTAAGTCCATTTGGGAGAAGAGAGGATTTTTTTTAAGGAGACCATGGTGTTTTGGGGGCATTTTCCCCCGTCCCCCAAAAATTACACCCTGTATGCCCATGCTGGCACCCGAGTGCATGCATAGAGGGAGGGCATGGCCCCCACTTCTAGGTCATTTGAGGAAACAGGAAATTTTGATACGCTTGGTGTTTTTGGGACACAACAGTTGGGTCAGTATATGGATGGGAATTCGGAGGAGGAATGGAATGACTTTTGGCGCCACCAAATCTGCGCACGCTACTGCCTGGCACCACCACGGTCCTACTGGCCTACAAGGCCCTACTGCGCCACGCAGGCATTCACTCTCACCATGTAATAACAGTATCACGAGACAGTACACATCCTGTCAGGACGCTGTGACCAGGGACACTGTTGCAGTGATCCAAAACAAACTTTCACCTAGAGAGGAACCATACCTTTCTGATCCAAAATGTAAACAGAATGCAACATAATTTGAATTTGTACTTAAAACTAGTCATTACCCCTCATACCTTTACTCCTTTTAATCCTTAAAACTGACAATCCCCATACAGGTGTTATTAGGTCCCCAGATATCTGCATGAAACAAACATTATACCAAACTTTGAAACTGTCATCTGTCACATAGTTTGTTTTGGGAGTCAAGTCACCCCTGGTTATTAAATTCATTTTTAAATTTGGACTAGCCCCAGTGAAACATAACCCCCTTTACCAATACACAAAGAGGGTACCTAACAAGGCAATATTATGAATACATTGAATGCAAATATAGGAGATAAATAACAGAAAATAATTGGAAAAGCATATATATCATCTGCTTGGTGGGTAGGTGGGGTATGTGGAGTAGGATATGCAGACATCAAGACAATCTGTGACCTTCAGATAAGGCTTTGACCTGACCACACAACAACAGGGGGGGGGCGGGGGGGGGTTAAAGGTAACAGCAAGAGGAGTGGGCCAATTCGAATATAGCCATTTATGCCAGTATTGGGCTGATAGAGAGGTTTCCAGGATGACAACAGTTTTCTTTCCGAGCACGGCTAGGTGAATACGGGTCATTCTGTCATTGACCCACATGTTACAATATATTTTGTTCTCTGCCTAATTAACACTGATGTTTTCTAAACAGAAACAGGTTTTGGAGACATCTAAAATGCTAAATTTTGCAAGAGTACTTGAGAATAGGTTTCCACCATGATTGGGTACCTGGTTATTTTATTTCATTTATTCATTTGTTTTATCGCAAAATGAACATATATACATAATATATAAGTTTGTATAATTACTCTAAATAAGTACCAAGGGAAACCAAGAAATGTGCATATATGAACAAATGCGATGGGAAGTACATGGGATATTAATAGGTGTGTCCTTGAGACTGGACCAGTGATAACACAAAGTCACTGTTGGCTATAGGGCAGCATGAGTGGAGGATATATTATGCTCATTACTGCAGTGCTAAAAGACAATATCAGTCTGTCCAGGGAAATTGTGTGTATAATGAAAGGTGGACAAATTGGGAGTCATACAGTGCATATTTACAGTAATATATACACACTATTACTTGGGTGGCATCTGGAGTACAGGTTTTATCAATTTGGGTTATCAATCCCCCCTGCTGAGGGATATATATCGGAGCATTGGGCACATTATGCCATTTTTTTCATCCGATTAAAGCACTTAAATTGCTGATTGGCAGGTGGTCACAAAAAAAAGTTCAAACGACATGTAGGCTACATTTGCATAGCGGAAATACATGCAGTTCGCTAGAGCCCTGCAGGAACAAAACTTTCCATTACAACATCCCTCTAAAATGTTTTGTTGCCAAGATGTCAATGTCGAAGGTCAAATTTAACAACATTCCATAACTTTAGGCTGTCTTGACCTTCACACATGTGCGTCTTGAGATAGCTCGTGAAGGAGTGTATATCAACATAAGTCTAATTCACTTTATGATTTGTCTCAACAAGACGAATCTCGTCATCACAAACAATTATCACTCAATGTCACAAGGTTAAAGGTCAAACGAGGTCAAAAGGTCAAATGAGGTCAAAGTAGGTCACCAAAACTTTCTATTACGAACTCCCTCTGAAATGTTTCGTTACCAAGATATATCAGGATTGTCCTTTGGTATGGACTTTAAATGAATTTGACCTGACACCAAGAATTAGGGTTCATCCTCACCATACGTGCAACCCACATACCTAATTTGAACTTGATACATGCTTGCGTTCCTTAGATATCGTGCTGACAAGCTTTCTGAAGTTTGCTTTCTCGTGTCCCCGAATGACCTTGGACTGACACCAAAAACATAGGATCATTTCGCCATAGGTGCAACCCACATATTTAATACACACACACATACCCACGGTGTGTGATCGCATAAATTCCTTTTACCTTCGGCAAGAAATAAAAAAGGAATTGCTAAACAACCTTTCACAGAAATAGTAAAACATTATTTACCAATTAATGACCTTCAGTATAACCTATTCATCTCTTAACCCATGTGATTTTATTTCTGATCGAAGACATCAATCATATTCATTCCGCCGTTATTGAGTGATTGCGTCAATATACATCTTATACTTATCATGATTACCCCACCCAAAAGAGAATTAAACCATCCTCTTAAAGCAGATGTCGGTTGCTCTGGTAGAACAGTGAAAAGAAAAGAAGTTGTAATTAGTCATTACATTGGGTCAAATCGAGAGAAGACCACATATAAAGAATTATTCCTAATAATAATAATAATAATAATAATAATAATAATAATAATAATAATAATAAAATAATAATAATAATACTAATAATAATAATAATCATAATAATAATAATATATGCAACCCCAAAATGAAGAACTGACACGTTTTCTTCGAAAATTCAACGGTCTTTGGTCGCCTTCTTATTTTGATTATGAATATCAGATAACTATTTTTTTGTGTAGAAATGTATGGAACTAGTCAGCTTAGCAGCTAGGCCCCCTCTATCTCCAGAGACATGGGGGACCACAAGATACGACTACAGCTTTTACACCCAAGCAGAGGTTTTGGAGACGCTGCCATCACTTGAACTAGTTGAAAACCACTAAGGTGGGACTCGCAAATGGAAAAGCAATCCAGGTTATTATCCAATAATCATACAATCAGACTTGGTTGATTTTATTTTGCTAAGCACACCAATCCCATTCACGCGTTGTAGGCTCCTGTTCCATCACATGGGGCTAATATAAATATACTTTACGGCGTGCAGATTAGCCCAACATAATATCAAAGGTGGGGGGACCACAATATTACATTTCAATTTGTTGTTCCGTGATAACTGAAAACAGTATGATATTCACAGATGACGCTGATGGGAAAGGCAGATCTCAATGAGAGTGGTTCGTAAATTCGTTTCGTGAGTAATATTTTGGAGAGAGGATGCACCTTTGTATATGGACTTTCAGCAAGAATATTTCTGTTTCATTGTTAGACTATCAATATCAGATGACTAAATCTGTGTAGGGATGCATGGAACTGGGTCGGAGGATCAGCTAGGCTCCCTCTTCCTCAGGGCACCACAAGATATACTTCGGACTTTACACCACGCAGAGGTTCTGGAGACGCTGCATCCTTGGACTAATTGAACAGGTTGACTCGCCAAAATGGAAGCCATGACGCGCTTTTGGGCTATCCTGCGTTCGTTCGATCAGCGATCTCCAATCCATTCTAATTTTAATAATTCCATCAATAATACTTGATTGATATTATGCGAAACACACCAAAACAATCACATTCACGTTTGCTGGGACCCCCGTTCCTCATGTGAATATTTAATTTATTAGAGCGTGCAGATTAGCCTAACATATTATAAAAAGTGGGGGAACAAAGCAATATTCACATTTGAATTTGTTGGAGAAGACTATCCCACGATAATTGAAAACAGTATGTCATTCACAGACAACGCTGAATGGAATACTCTCAGTGAGAGTGGTTCTGAAATTCGTTTCGTAAGTAATATTCCGTCGGAGGAGAGGATGTACCTTTGTATATGGACTTCCAGACTGATCAACGAGAATATATATTACCGCCCACTATGCTAGTACAGTATAGACTAACGAAAACGAATGAAAACAATACATTTCACAACATGGCTTTTTGGGAATAACGTAGTTAGTAGTGACTTACGAGTTATTTGGGGTTATTCGATTATATATTAATCAGCGATGTCGTCCGATTGCAGAATTTTCCAAAGTGCGACACTGAGACAAAGCCATTCGACCATGTATTACCGCTCAGCAAGTATTGATAAGCCTATATTTAACCTATATAGAGGTAGTACGAGGCAAACGTCATCTCTAATACAGGGTTACTAAAACAGGCCTATCGACAAGAACGTACCATGTGGACGCCGGTTGTGGGTTTGGTCCTGAATTACTAAGAATAATAATGTAACGAATTATCTTCCTTGGTAGCGTCCAGGCCAGCAGGGCAGGATTCTTGACCATAGATGTTGTATTTTGAAAGGTCAACAAACTAAGTTCGAAGAAGACGATCCAATCAACCTTTCCCGTATATTCTTGAAACTAAAATCCAATAAATGGAGTGTGAACAGAAATAAATATGCGATAACACATGGCACAGCAAAAGAAGTACTGAAAGTTAAACCACAGCTCCAGAGTAAAAATACTTGCTGATAGCTAAAACTTGAAGGAGTAAATCTAATTGCTGGCAAGCTACAAGCGTTTCTCAAAATGAAGTGTAAACTGAAATGATAGATAACTGATGAAAAAGGCAAATACGATGAAACTAAAACGGAATCCAAAGGTGATAAAATGAGTGAAATAATGCAACTCCAGGGCAATATGCCTGTTACAGAATTTCAAACAGAAACTCAAACAGAAACTCAAACACCTAGTTCCTGGTAGTCACGTATTGCACTGATGTAAACGGTTCTAGAGTTAGACTGATAATCCTGCTGTTCCTGAGTACACAACTTATATACCACCAGATTACCAGGAATAAAGGCCCTAAGCAAATACAAAAACCACTTGACCCAAAATTAGAAAAACACCTATTGAGAGCAAGGGATAGTTCAGCCAAGCAAGTCCAAGAAATACCCGAATACTCTCCCCAGCCTATACAAATGAGATAAAGCCCTAGTAAAACAACCCCAAATGTATTCACTCTTACCCAGGTTCCTTCCCTAAACCCATACCCTAGTCTTGGAGTAGACGAGCTCGCAATTCGGTGCAGCGAACCAACCAGTTGTGCCGCCGCTATCGTATATATATCAGTGGTGATGGTGAAGGCAATAGCTTCGTCTTGGCTAAAATGGTCAATATGACGTCAATATCTTCATAATCTAAAGAAGCCAATCGCACACCACGAGTTCGAGAAGCTGTTTACGGTCCCGTTGGTTGCTAATTCGGCTTCTACGAGGAACCTTATTAAACTAACATACTAAATTTTATATTCCTTCCAAATATGTGTGTAATATCTGGAATGAAAACTAATAATATTGACAGATGGGAACGAAACTTTCAATATTATCGGAGGAAGTCTACAATTTATATTGCCATATCTTGATATCCTTATTCGACAATAAAAGGGCAACATGAATAGTACGGTTATGGGGAAATAGAACTAGTGAGTTGTGAGAGAGACGATCGAGAATGTGAAGTTTCCCAAGCTGTTCAAAGGCTTCGCAGCGAAAGTTCTCAGCGAGTGGAAACGATACGGGAGATCATTTTTCGCCGCTAATTACTTATGAAAAAATGTTTCTTCGTGTTGATTGAAGTTGTTGTTGATTGATCACAGTCACGGTCTTGAACAAGGGACTAACCCATACCCTAGGAAGAGAATGCACAATGAACCAAGCCTAAATTCTGCAAAACAAAAGAATACCACTGGCTAAGCTTCTAAACCTAACCTTGGTAATCACCCAAGAGTACATGGCTAGAGGGGCAGGCTTAGGATTACTAGGCCAACTAATCAGCAAAATAGACACCAGCTGGGTCAAGCACAATAGGAGCAAATAACAATAGGGGAAATGATGGCGGAGCAGCGGAGTCACCTAAACTGATGATCCATGAGGAGCACAAGCAAATGTCATTCACAATGACATTAAACCTCTTACTTAGACTTAAAACATGTTCCCCAATGATACACAAACGGCAACCCTCAACCACGCATACAAGTATGAACAATTACAAATGGCATTGTTAAACCAGGAAAAAATTATGCAGTGAAGAAACATTAGAGAGATAGTTGCAAACAAACTGATATGAAACGTACTCTATGAAAAGTGTAGGTATTCAGAAAGTGAATAGCAGTAGTGAATGTAAATGAATATGCATATAGACTGCAAGTATGATTTTAATATTTGCAATTTCACACTAGCAAAGTATTGCAGAGCCTCGTAGGGAACGGGATGATGATTTGCAGCAATTGGAAGGGGCTGCACAAACTCCTCTTCTTGGATGCAGACTTCTCCTGTCCTCCAGGGCCGAAGATTGTAAGTGAGAACCTCCTTGCTGTGTGGGGGTGGGGTTGCTCAGGCAGTGGCCTCAGTTCACTAGGTGGGATAGCTGGTGGTTGGGGCGCCCCTCCTGGTCCTCTGTCATGTTAACTGTACTCAGTGCTGTGGTGTTGCGGTTCTGGAGCACATGTCTTCTCAACACGACGTGTTCCCCGTCACCAAAACGGTAGGGTTGAGTCGGTACAGTGCACCAACTTCGGCTTTGATCGGGCACTCTTTGTGTAGAGTGTCGTCAAGTTGACGTCATCACTTCCGCGATAATCACGAAGGAGGGGACCATCCCATATCGGCTTGCAGTTGGACATAGACCCATTTTCTGGTAGGAGCGTGAAGCCAGACTGCATCACCAACAGGTATTTGTTGTTGACCTTGCTTCCTCTGTCATAGTGTCTTTTCTGTCTGGCATCTCTCTTCAAGATTGGTTCGGACAACAGCGAAACTCTCTTCCATCTTTGCACGGAACGCATGTGCATAGTGGACATGGACTGTTGGCATGCAGTGGTCCCATCATCTTCTTCACCAGGGGGTCGAGCGACAATGTGCCAGGGGCATCTCCACTTCTCTTCCCAGCATCAACATGTTCGGCGTTATCTTCGTTGAGCTGTGTTTTAGTCGCCCGGTAGGCCATGGTGATGTACGGCAGGTGAAGGTCCCAGTCTCTCTGGATTGGTGGACACGAAGTTCCTCAGCATGCACTCCATAGTGCGGTTGAAACCTCTCCACCATGCCGTCGAACCTGAGGATGGAAGGGTTGAAGGGGGAGTCTTGCAAATGACCAATCCTTGCACAAGTCTGGAAACCAGTCGTGACTCGAAGTCTCGGCCTGGTTTCTCTGTAAAAAACCTCTCTGGGGCACCGTATCGGCAAACAAGTTGCAAGGAAAGGCTGTGGCGACAGTTTCAGCGGTTTTGTGGTTGGCAAGGCCAGTATGCTTCGTCCACTGGAGAATAGAAGTAGTCCCAAATACCAGAATGAACCGGTTGCCACGCCCGTTTGGGAATGGGCCGGCGATGGCCATTGCAAACTCTCTCCAGTGTCACACCAACTCTGTACTCCTGCATCGAACACGACTTTCTTCCGGTGGGGTTCTTTTCGACCCGCACTGGTGGCACTGGACGCATGTTCATATGTCACCTCTCATGTTCGGCCAGTAACAAGAGACCGCTTTTTTACCCCATGACTGGCGAATACAGATGACCAGAAGTTCTTGCATCATGTAGCTGCGTCAGCACCTCCTGCCTCATTGAGAGCTCGGGACCAGTAACTTGAGGACAAGAGACTCCAAGTCGATCTTCCCATCTCAAGGACAGGGCACCGTCCCGAAAGGACCGCGTTGCTCATTCTGGCCCACAAGAACTTCACACTGGCACTCTTGGAGGATAGCTCCTCCCATGAAGGACGTGGCTCTCCAGACTCCAGTAGTCTAGAAAAGACCTTAAGGTTTCGTCCTTCAAATGCTCTCGCCTCACGTCTCCGGTGACCATCTCCCACCTCGAGTCTTCTCGATTGGCCGTCGATTGTCAGACGACAGATGTGTCTGGTCAGGTGGACCTGGCATTCTCATCGTGATGGATGAGCTGTTGAGTTCCCCTCGACGAGGGTGTCACCGCCATAGCCCACACTGCTTACATGGAAACCGAGAGAGGGCGTCAGGATCAGGATTCTGGGTGTTTCCTCCCAGCACGATCTCGATGGCGAGGGAACGATGCCAGACTCTCAAACCATCGTGCTACTTGCCCCTCTGGTTCCTTAAAGGGAGAAGCCATCTCGGCTCCCATGGTCTGTTCGAGCAAAACTTGATCCGGCCTAGGAGGTAGTGCATGAAGTACCTCACAAAGTGGACGACAGCAAGCCACTCATTTCTCGTGGGCAGTAGGTGCGTTTCCTCTTCGTTGAGAAGCGGATCCGTAGGCAATTACCAGTTCCGGCCTCCCTTCCTCTGTGACAGGAAGCCCCGATACCAAACTGACTGGCGTCTGTGTCCAGGATGAAAGGCTCCTCCTTTGTCGGGTAGGCTAAGAGGGGCGGGCCGATGTGAGTTTGCCTTTCAGAGTACTAAATGAAATCGGAACAGTCATTGTTCCAGATGAAAGTTTTCCCTTTCTTGTCAGCGGCATGTAGTGGGCGTGCAATATCGGCAAATCCCTTGATGAAGAGTCGGTAGTAGGATGTCGCAGGTACAAGAAGCTTTCAGGTCCTTCAGCTTGTGGGGTTGGGCAATCTGCAACGGCCCGCAACTTTGCCTGGGTTTTGGGTGGTTTCCCTGACCGGAGACGACGTGCACAGGAATTCCACTCTTGTTCGGAAAGCAGGAAACAGTTTTCGTCTTGAGCGTCAAGTTGGACCCTCGAAGTCGCTCAAAGATAGCCCTCAACCGTGTTGAATTATGCTCTTGAGAGGTGCTACGTTGTACAATGATGTCGTCGATGTGAAAGGGACTGCAACCTTCCCACTGAAAGGCCAGCAAGCACCCTCTCCATAAGACGTTGGAATATGGCTGGTGCGTTGCACAACCCGAACGGCATAACGTGAAATCATAAAGTCCTGTCGGTTGCCAAAGGCTGTCTTCTCCCGGTCAGCATCATCGACCCTCAACATGCAGTATCCGCGGGCTAGGTCAAGTGTCGAAAACCACTGTGCCATCCGAGGGCATCCAGGGCTGTCTTCGATCTCGGGATGGTATGAGGCGTCTTTGATGGTGGCGTCGTTGAGTTGCGTGGTAATCCACACAGCTACGTTGTGAGAGTACCGTCCCTTCTTCTTGAACCACCGACCAATGGGGCTGCCCAGGGGACGAGATGGTTGGATATCACCGTCAGTTAGCATTTTCTGGATCTCTGCTTTAGCCATTCTGCTGTGTATGGGATCCTACGTGGTGGCTGTTGATGGAGGGTGATCGGGTGTGACCTTGTGTTTCACAGCACCAGTTCGTCCAGGCTGGCACCTTCTGCGCAGCAAATTTTGCTAACTTCGACGAGCAACGGCTCTGCTTGAATCACAGATCGGTAGCAGACAGAGCATCACCATGCGACTAGACAACTATTTGAGGGTTGCCTCGGCAACTCTGTGAGAGTTTCGTGTGGGTGCTTCTTCGCACTTCGCACGTCCTATTTTGGATAGTGCGAATAGAGGGCTTCTGGTTAGGAGACACTCTACCACTTCACAAGACACTTCTACACAAAGTTCCCAGTAGCTGGATGGAGTCCTTGTACAGCTAACAGTCTCCTCGGTTGGGTTGAAAGCCCCTCAGAGGTATTGTTTTCCTGGTAGTGTTCAACCAACGCATGGCGACCACGACGTAATGCGTTCAGGAATTTCGCAAGGGTGACACTAGTCCCTCTGGCATGGAACATCGTCTCGCCAAAATGCATTCCTCGGCCCTTCCTTATAATCCGTGCCGTAAGACAGACTATTTCCTGATGGTATATGTTGACTGACTCCAACACTTTCAGGCGGAAAACTGGGACTTCTTTTTGTTGTTTGATACCAGTGGAACTTCACACCCCTGACGGTAAGCTTCTGGGTGGTAATGTTTAGGTTGAATCGATGTTTTGCTAAAAGTCCAACACAGTATGCGTCGACATTCGATGTCAGCCACATGACGCTCTTGACGGAAAGTAACTTGCACGCGCTATCTGGAAGGTCCACAGTGCAAAGTTTCCAATGTGCCTCAATTCTGCCTCTGGTCAGCCAGCCACAGGTGTCTCTGCCCCTTTCATGCGAGACGGTGTCTCGGTTGACAGTCTTTGAAAGACATCTTTGGACGACCGTCACCGTAGCACCGGTGTCAATAAGGATTGCACGGTGGTCATCTATAACAGTGTCACATACATTCCAGATGGATCTAGGTGATCTTGCAGTTTTCGGGAGGGTGAGTTGTCGGGAACTGCTTCTCAGACTCGGACTGTGGTAGATTGACATCTAATAGCCGTTCAGCAGTTGTGCGTGCGCTTGGGCAGTGACCTCGGCAACACGGGAATGGTTCTGATTTCCGACTTCCTCCGTTTGGTCTCACCACAGGAATACGTGGGGAAGAGGCCTCCGTTCTGGAGCCTTTCCCTGGGTCCCCATCCCCCGACCCTGATCTGTAGCAGACTCTCCTTGATGCTGTTTGCAGCAATGTGGGACACATCTGCCACACCTTCACTGTGGGGAGTGGAATATTGTTGGAACAGTCGTTCACTGGTGTTGACTCAGTGCATCAGATCGGACGGGGCACGCTGTCCGGGGCCTGTTGAAAGGCTTCCAGTTCGACGGCAGTTTGGGATAACGCACCTGTGAGAATCTTGGGCTTGGCGACAAAACAGCCCGTTGAAGTTCAAGGTCTTCAACGTGCTCTTCAAGTGTTCCACAGCAATCACCTCTCGACATGTTGTCAAGCAATGGGTACGCACTATTCACAAGCTTCCGAAACGTCAATGAGGCAGTTGGGGAAGTGCTATCCCTTCTTCCTTGTCCGTAGAGAGAACAGATCGGATCGGAAGAGCTTCCACCCTGGGGGCTATGACCAAACCGCTCCTCCAGTGCCTTCACCAAAGATGAGAATCCGAATCTCCGACTTGAATCCATCTCTGTGGGAGGAAACAGAAAGGGCATCTCCAGACAAGATTGCTCTTAGATACGGTCCGTCGCGAATTGGTACAGCGGTTTTAGGTCAGCCACACTCTCAAAGTGTGCACTGTAATCTTCCCATGACTGATCACCATCAAAACTCTCCGGCACTATATCGGCTTACGGGTGTCGCTGGTCTACATGGAACTTGATGGTTACTCCAGCAAAATAATCAGAGTTCTGGTTGGTCTCGGTATGCTCCACGGAACACACTCCGGTTGCAGTGTCCGTGCTAGGCAGTATTTGATGGGAGCATAATCGTCTTGTTTGCTCCATCGTGCGAGTTTTCGACACCGATTGGTGTTGTTGACTCACACACTCACGTACTTTGCCCTCCCTCCTTCCTAGCTTCCAATATTCCCCGGAAGGTATCCTGCACACCTAAGTTCGGCCGAATAAGATTGGATGGTTCAAGGAACGAAGAAACGATGCCGATGTCTCGTTCGACGATGAGTGTGCGGGTTCCGAATGGTCTCCAATACTCAAACTAGGCAGCCCATCACACTCACTTTCTCCACAACAACTCTCCCTAGATGTGTTGGTCAACGTCTGAAGCATCGAACAGCAGACGGATAAGGGTACGGGGTGAAATGAATGAAATAGCAGAATCTGTACTGCCATAATTGTGGTGAAAACGTCTCTCCCGAGTGTAGTACTGATTAGTCCACCGCTGCCACCAATGTTTGTACCGAATTATCGTCTATGGTAGCGTCCAGGTCAGCAGGGCGCAGGATTCTTGAACATAGAGTTGTCTTTGATAGGTCAACAACAATAAGTTCAAAGAAGACGATCCAATAAACCTTCCCGATATTCTTGAAAGAAAATCCAATAATGAAAGTTGTGAACAGAATAAATATGCAATAACATTGGCACAGCAAAAAGAAGACTGAAAGTAAAACCACAGATCCAGAGTAAAAATAATGCTGATAGCTACAAACTGGAAGGAGTATATCTAATTGTGGCAGCTACAGCGTTTATCAAAATGATGTGAAACGGGGCTGATCGAATAAATGACGAAAACGGCAAATACGATGAAACTAAAACAGAATCCAAAGGTGATAAAAGGAGTCAAATATGCAAACTCCAGGGGCAATATTGCTGTTAGCCTGTGATAACTCAAACAACCTTAGTTCTGGTAGTAACGATGCACGGATGTAAACGGGTTTCTAGAGTTGACTGCATAATTCCTGTGTTTCCTGAGCACACATTTATACACCAGATTGCCAGGAATAAGGCCTAGCAAATACCAAAACCCACTTACAAAAAAAAATAGAAAACAACCATTGAGAGCAAGGATAGTCAGCCAAAGCAAGTCAAGAAATCCCCGAATCATTCAGAACTCGCCCCTTGGACGAGAGCTGACATAGCCCTAAGACCCTCTCAACGACAGGTCCTGCCACATTCTGTGGTTCTACTGACGCGATGGGAAGGTTATTTTATCAGAATTGAAATGATTCGCAAGTTTCGCATTCTCTCATTTTGATTGTTTAATCGGATGCTGGCCCCCAAATAAGTAGACTGCAAAATAACTTTCAAGATTCAAAATCTGTCAATTTCGACGGAAAACGACAAACTCGCAGTGTTTTATATGAAATTACGCGTCAAAGTTTTGAAAAGGAGGACCGTTGAAATATTTTCGTGTCGATCTGCCGAATTGCTCCGTATTTTTACGTTTCCTGTGGAATTTTTCGGAGAAAAGAAAAAATATGTATCCCATACTATTTCCTCGGACATTTCATTTTTGTATCAAGTATCGCCTCTCCACCGTCGATGTTTCGAGTTTCACGTTCAAAATCCGTTCCACATACACTTGAAACCACTTTCAAGAGTCCAATACCAATGCGTCAAGCGAGATGCTCCCTGGGGAAGAAGCGGCTTGATTTTTATTGTCCGGACAGGTCCGATCGGCCAGTTACTGTCCACCGTCAGCGGGCTGGAAATGACTAATGCCTCTCTCCCGCCGGATACAAAATGAGATTAAGACCGAGAAAAACAACCCCAGATTGTATTCACTCGTACCCAGCGTCCGTCCTAACTCAGACCCTAGTAAGAACATGCACAATGAACCAGCTTAATCCTGCCAACAAAGAATACCACTGGCTAAGCTTCTAAACCTAACCTTGGTAATCACCCAAGAGTAACAATGGCCAAGGGCAGCCAGGGATTACTAGACCACTAAATCCAGCAACCATAGACACGAAGCTGAGTCACCAATAGAGCAATAAACATAGGGGAAATGATTGGCGGCGCACGGAGTCACCTAAACTGGGATCCGAGGAGCACAAGCAATGTCATTCACAATGACATTACATAATATAATCATAATAATCATAATAATAATATATAATAATAATAATAATAATAATAATAATATCATAATAATAATAATATAACATGCATACCGCACCAAGAAAGCTTAACACGTTTTTTGTGTAAATACAAAGGTTATAGGGTTGGATCATCATTTTGACTATCAATCCAGATAACTGGATCAGGGAGCGAACCCAAGTACAAGACACTCATCAGTCATTAAAAGAGGAAGGTGAATTGGGCTGACCACATCAGCCGTAGACAGGACAATCTTGGAGCACCAAAATCACATATTGGACACAATCAACGGGAAGAAAAGGAATCGAGGACGCCAAAAAGAAACGATGAGAGATGAGCCGCGAAATACTGGGAGACGGCAACTTGGTATCAGCTGAGCACAAGATCGAGGTTCCTGGAGGGACCATGCTGGAGCCCCTCCTGCAGTGGTCGACCCACGCTGATAATAAGTGATAAAGAAACAGATACCTATTCCCTGTGTAGGAATGTTGGAACTGGTCGGAGGACAGCTAGGCCCCCCTCTTTCTCAGAGACAGGGCACCACAAGATCTACTTCGGCTTTACACCACGGAGAGGTACTGGAGAACGCTGCACTCCTCTGACTAGTTGAACAGATGCTCCCAAATGGAAGGCGGCCAATTGACGCTTTTATGGCTATCCTGCGTTCGTTCGATCAGCGATCTCCAATCCAGTTTACTTATAATAATCATTAAATAATTACTTGATTGATATTATGCGAAAACACACAAAAACGATCACATTCCGGGTTGTTGAAGACTCCTGTTCCATCATGTGAAGTAATTTAATATACTTTACTGCGTGTAGATTAGCCAAACATAATTTAAAAGGTGGGGGACCAAAGCCTATTCACTTTAAATTGTTGAGAAACTATACACGATTAATTGAAAACAGTATGTCATTCACAGACAACGCTGAATGGAATTATCTGATTAAGAGTGGTCTGAAATTCTTCGCTTAGTAATATTGGGGAGGATGCACCTTGTATATGCGACTCAGGACCTGATCAGCAAGAATATATATTACCGCCCACTAAGCTAGCACCCTATAGACTAACGAAAACGAAGAAAACAATGCATTTCACAACAGGCTGCTTGGGAACAAACGTAGTTAGCAGTGACTTTCGGTAGTTGGGGTTACTCGATTATATATGGAATCGAGAGGTCCGATTTGCAGGAAGATTACAAAGTGCGACCATGAGACAAAGCAATTCTTCGAGATGTATTACGCTCGGCAAGTATTGATAATCCTATATTTAACCTGTATAAAGTACGCAGAGGGCAAAACGTCATCTATAAAACAGGCGTACTTAAAAAGTTCGTATCGACAAGAACATTCCATCTGTAGTCGGTGCGGGATTTGGGTTCTGAATAATAATAATAATAATAATAATAATAATAATAATAATAATAATAATAATAATAATAATAATAATAATAATAATAATAATCATAATACCTAGTAAGACTAATTAATAATAATAATAATAATAATATGCAACCCCACGAGGAAGAGCGACACGTGTTATGCGTAATTTCAAAGGGATTAGGGTTGTTATCTCATTTTGACTATCAATATCAAATAACATTTCTGTGTAGGAATGTATGGAAATGATCGGGGGAGCAGCTAGGCCCCCTTTTCTCAGAGACAGGGGACCACAAGATATTACTTCAGACTTTACACAAGCAGAGGTTCTGGAAGACGCTGATCTCTAGGACTAGTTGAACAGGATGACTCGCAAAAATGGAAGGCTGCGATTGACGCTTTTAGGCAATCTGCTTCGTCGTCAGCGATCTCTAATCAGTTTAACTATAATAATTTCATTATAATTACATGATTGCTAATTATGCGAAAACATCAAAACAATCACATTCACGTGTTGTGACTCCTGCTCCATCAGGGTGATAATTTGGGAGATAACTTACGGCGTGCAGATACCTCCTAACATAATAATAAAGGTGGGGGAACAAAGCATATTCACATTTGAATTTGTTGGAGAAGATTATCCACGATAATTGAAAACAGTATGATATTCACAAGACAACGCTGTGAATGGAATCCTCTGATTATGAGTGGTTCTGAAATTCGTTGCTGTGTAATATTTCGGAGAGAGGATACCCGTGCACTTTGTTATTGGACTTCCAGACTGATCAACGAGAATATATATTACCGCCCACTAAGCTAGCACCCTATAGACTAACGAAAACGAATGAAACAAGCATTTTACACCATGGCTTTATTGGGAATACGTAGTTAGTAGGGGACTTTCGAGTTATTTGGGGTTAATCGATTATATAAAATCAGCGATGTGTCCGATGTGCAGAACATTTCCAAAGTGGACATAGACAAAGCCATTCGACCATGTATTGTATACGCCTCAGAAGTATTGAGAGCCTATATTAACTATATTAAATGTAGCAACGAGGAAAAGTCACCTCGAATACAGGGTTTACTAAACAGTCTTATCGACAAGAACGTACCATCAGTAGCCGGTGCGGGGTTGGTCCTGAATAATAATAAAAAATAAATAATAATAATAATAATAATAATAATAAATAATAATAATATAATATATAATAATAATAATAATTAATAATAATAATAATAATAATAATATAATAATAATAAAATAAAAAATATGAACCTCCACGGGAGGAGTGACACGTTTTATGCGTAATTTCAAGGTAGTAGGGTTGTATCTCATCATTTTGACTATCAATGTCAGATAAACTATTTCTGTGTAGGAAGTATGTGGAAATGATAGGAGGAGCAGGCAGGCCCCCCTTTCTCAGAGACAGGGGGACCAAAAGATTACTTCGGACTTTACACCACGCAGAGGTTCTGGAGACCGTGCATCTCTCGGAACTAGTGGACACAGGATGATCGCAAAATGGAAGGCGGCCGATGAAGCTTTAGGCTATCCTGCGTTCGTTCGATTAGCGATCTCCAATCCAGTTTACGATAATAAGTTCATTTATAATACATGTGATATTGCGAAACACAGCAGAACAATCACATTCAGTGTTTGTAGACTCCTGCTCCATCAGGTTGAAGAATTGGAATATTTATTCCCAGCTGCAGATTAGCCTAAGAAATATAAAAGTTGGGGAAACAAAGCAATTCACATTTACATTTTTGGCGAAGATTATCCCCGATATTTGACAACAGTATGAGATTCACAAGACAAGCTGAATGGAATTATCTGATTAAGAATGTTCGAAATTCGTTCGTAAGTTTAATATTTCGGGAGAGAGGATGCACCTTTGTATATGGACTTCCAGATGATCAGCAAAGATATCTATTACGCCACTAGCTAGTACCCTATAGACGAACGAAAACGAATTGAAACCAATGCATTTTACAACACTGGTATTGGGAATAACGTAGTTAGTGGTGACTTTCGAGTTATTTGGGGCTACTCGATTATATATTTAAAATCAAGTACGATGGGTCCGATGTGCAGATCATTTCAAAGTGAGACACTGAGACAAGCCATCGACCATGTATTACCGCTCAGCAAGTATTGGTAAGCCTATATTGAACTATATAAATGGAGCACGAGGCAAACGTCACCCTATACAGGTTTACTAAACAGTGCTTATCGACAAGAACGTACCTCTGTAGACCGGTGCGGGTTTGGGTCACTGAATATAATAATAATAATACTAATAATTAATAATATAAAATAATAATAATAATAATAATAATAAAATAATAATAATAATAAAATAAATAATAATAAAATGCAAACCCCAGAGGGAGAGCTGACACGTTTATGCGTAATTTAAAAGGTATTAGGGTTGTATATCAGTTTGATATCCATATCAGATAAATATTTCTGTGTAGGAATGTATGGAACTGATCGGAGGAGCAGCTAGGCCCCGCTTTCAGAGACAGGGGACCACAAGATCTAATCGACTTAACACCACGAAGGTTTGGAGACGCTGCATCTCTCGGATAGTTGAACAGGAGACTCGCAAAAAATGGACGGCGGCGATTGACGCTGTTATAGGCTATCCTGCGTTCGTTCGATTAAGCGATCTCCGATCAGTTAACTATATAAGTTCATTTATAATACCATGAATTGATTTATGCGAAACACATCAGAACAATCAACATTCACGTGTTTTGTAGACTCCTGTTCCATCAGGTGAATAATTGGATATACTTCACAGCGTGCAGATTCGCCAAGATATAATAAAAAGGTGGGGGGAACAAAAGCAATATTCACATTTAATTGTGGAGAAGATTATCCCACGATAATTGAAAACAGTAGAATATTCACAGACAACGCTGAATGGAATTATCTGATATTAAGAGTGGTTCTGAAATTCGTTTCGTAAGTAATAGTCGAGAGAGGATCACCTTTGTATCTGGCTTCCAGATGATCAGCAAGAATATATATTACCGCCCACTAAGCCAGTACCCTATAGACTAAACAAAACGAATGTGAACAATGCATTTTAACAAACTGAGCTTTTGGGAATAACGGTAGTTAGTGGTGACTTCGAGTTTTGGGGTTACTCGATTATCTATTAAATCAGCGATGGTTCGATTTGCAAGATAATTCCAAAAGTGCGACCACTGAACAAAAGCCATTCGGACCAGTATACCGCTCGCAAGTATTGAGAAGGCCTATATTTAACTATATAAATGTAGCACGAGGCAAACGTCATCTAATACAGGGTACTAACAGTGCCTATCGACAAGAACGTACCATCTGTAGCCGGTGCGGGTTGGTCTGAATAAGATAATAAGAATAATAATAAAATAATAATAATAATAATTAAGAATAATAATAATAAGATAATAATCAATAATATGCAACCCCACGAGGGAGAGCTGACAGTTTTAGGCGTAATTTCAAGGGTATAGGGTTGGGAGCATCATTTTGACGATCAATATCAGATAAAATATTTCTGTGTGGGATTATGAAACTATCGGAGGAGCAGGCGAGGCACCCTCTTTCTCAGAGACAGGGGCCACAATAAGATCTACTTCGGAATTTACACCACGCAGAGGTTCTGGAGACGCTGAATTCTCGACTAGTTGAAAAGGATGCACTCGCAAAAAGGGAAGGCGGCGATTGCGCTTTTGGCTATCCTGCGTTTCTTCGAGTAGCGATTCCGATCCAAGTTTAACTATTAATAAATTTCCATTATAATACATGATTGATATTATGGCGCGAACACATCCGAACAATCACATTCAGTGGTGTAGACTCCTGCGCCATCAGGTGAATATTTGGATATACTCACCAGCGTGCAGATTAGGCTAACATAATATAAAATGTGGGGGAACAAAGCAATATTCACATTTAAATTTGTTGGAGAAGAATTCCCCCGGAAATTGAAAAACCAGTATGCTATCACAGACAGCGCTGAATGGAATTATCTGATTAAGAGTGGGTCTGAAATTCGTTCGTAAGTAATATTGCGGAGGAGGATGCACCTTTTGTTTATAGGGACTTCCAGACGATCAGCAAGAATAATAATTACCGCAACCTAAGCTAGTACCCTATGGACTAACGAAAACGAATGAAACAATGCATTCACAACATGGCTTCTGGGAATAAACGTAGTTAGTAGGGACTTTCGAGTTATTTGGGGCTACTCGATTATATATATATTAATCAGCGATATGGCCGATTTGCCGAACATTCCAAAGTGCGACATTGACACAAGCCATTCGCATGTATTACCGCTCAGCAAGTATTGGTAAGCCTATATGTAACCTATATAGAGGTAGTACGAGGCAAACGTCATCTCTAATACGGGGTTACTAACAGTGCTTAGCGACAAGAGGTACATCTGTAGCGGTGCGGGTTGGGTCAGAAAATAATAATAATAATAATAATAATAATAATCATTAATAATAATAATAATAATTAATAATATATAATAATAATAATAATAATAATAATAAGAATAAAAATAAAAAACAAATAAAATAATAATAATAAAATAATATTAATATGCAACCCCACGAGGGAGAGCTGACACGTTTTATGCGTAATGTCAAAGGTATAGGGTTGTTGTATCCTCATTTTGGACTATCAAGATCAGATAACTATTTCTGTGTAGGAATGTATGGAAATACTGATCGGAGGAGAAGCTAGGCCCCCCTCTTTCTCAGGACAGGGGACCACAAGATCTATTCGGCACTTTACACCACGCAGAGGTATGGAGACGCTGCATATCTCGGACTAGTTGAACAGGATGACTCGCAAAAATGGAAGGCGGCGATTGACGCTTTTAGGCTATCCTGGCTGTTCGTTCGATAGCGATCTACGATCCAGTTTAACTATAATAATTATTTATTAATACAGATTGATATTATGCGAAAACACATAAAACAATCCACATTCACGTGTGTGTGACTCATGCTCCATCAGGGAATAAATTGTATAACTTCACAGCGTGCAGTACAGCCTAAGATAATATAAAAGGTGGGGGAACAAAGCCATATATTCACATTAAATTTGTGGAGAAGAATTATCCCACATGAATTGAAAACAGTATGATATTCAACGACAACGCTGATATGGAATTATTGATTAAGAGTGGTTTGAAATTTGTGTTAGTAAGTTAATATTTCGGAGAGGGATGCACCTTTGCATATGACCCCTTCCAGACTGATCAGCAAGAATATATATTACCGCCCACTAAGCCAGTACCCTATAGACTAACGAAAACGAATGAAAACAAGGCATTTTACAACCTGGCTTCTTGGGAATAACGTAGTAGTGGTGACTTTCGAGTTATTTGGGCTTAATTAGAGTATATATTAAATCAACGATGTGTCCGATTTGCAGATCATTTCAAAAGTGCGACCGAGAACAAAGCCATTCGACATGTATTACCGCTCAGCAAGTATTGATAAGCCTATTTTTACCTATTGATAAATGTTAGCACGAGGCAAAAACGTCACCGCTAATACAGGGTGGTAACTAAAACAGTGCTGATCGACAAGACGTTACCATCTGTAGCCGGTGCGGGCTTGGGTCCTGGAATAATAATAATATAATAAATAATAATCAAAATAATAATAATAATAAAATAATCAATAATAATATATAATAAAATAATATCATAATAATAATTAATATAATATATGCAACCCCACGAGGGAGAGCTGACACGTTTTATGCGTAATTCAAGGTATTAGGGTTGTATACATTTGATATCAATATCAGATTAACAATATGTATGTGTAGGAATGTATGGAACTGATCGGAGGAGCAGCGAGGCCACTCTTCTCAGAGGACGTGGACCACAAGATCTACTTCGGACTTACACCAACGCAGAGGTTTGGAGACGCTGCCATTCTCTCGGAATAGTTGAAAGGATGACTCGCAAAAAATGGAAGGCGGCGAGTGACGCTTTTAGGGGCTATCCTGCGTTCGTTCGATTAGCGATCTCAGATCAGTTTAACTATAATTAAATTTTATTATAATAAATGATTAGATATTATGCGAAACACATCAGAACAATCCACATTCACGTGTTGTAGGACTTTGCTTCATCAGGTGAATAATTTGGATATACTTACAGCGGGCAGATAGCCTAACATAATAGAAAAGGTGTAGGGAACAAAGCAATTTCACATTTAATATTGTTGGAGAAGATTATCCCACGATAATGAAAAACAGTATGATATTCACAGACAACGGATGAATGGAATTATCTGATTAAGAGTGGGTCGAAATTGTTCGTAGTATAGGCGGATGAGAGGAATGGACCACTTTGTATAGGGACTTCCAGACTGAATCAGCAAGATATATATACCGGCCCCAACTAAGCGATAGTACCCTATAGACAAGAACGGAAAAAACGAATGAAACAATGCATTTACAACGTGACTTCTTGGGAATAACGTAGTAGTAGGGACTTTCTGAGTTATTGGGGTACTCGATTATATATTACATAGCGATTGGTCCTATTGCAGAACCTTTCAAAGTGCGACACGGAGACAAAGCCATCGACAGTAGTACGCTCTAGCAAGTAGATTGATAAGGCCTATATTTAACCTATATAAAATGTAGCACGAGGAACCGTCACCTCATAATACAGGGTTACTAACAGTGTTATCGACAAGAACGTACCATCAGTAGCCGGTGCGGGTTTGGGTCCCTGATAATAATAATAAAATAATAATTAATAATAATATAATAATAATAATAATAATAATAATAATATAATAATAATAAGAATAATAATAATAATAATAATAATAAAATAATATGCAAGCAAAACCCCCGAGAAGAGCTGACACGTTTTATGCGTAATTTCAAAGGTAATTACTGTAGGGTATATCATCATTTGACAGCAATATCAGATTACTATTTCTGTGTAGGAATGTATGGAACTGATCGGAGGAGCAGCTAGGCCCGCTCTTTCTCGAGACCAGGGGCCCGCAAGAATCTACTTCGCCCTGATCTTTACACACGCAGAGGTTCGGAGACGCGCATCACCGGACTTGTTGAACAGGGATGAGTCGCGCCAAAATGGAAGGGCAGCCATGACGCCTTTAGGGTATCCTGCGTTCGTTCGATCAGCGATCTCCAATCCAGTTTAATTATAATAATTCCATTAATAATCTTGATGATATATGCGAAAACACACCAAACAATCACATTCACGTGTTGAAGCTCTGTGCCATCCGGTGAATAATTTAAAAATAGACTCCACAGCGTTCAGATTAGCCTACATAAGATAACGATGGGGGAACCAAGCAATATCACATGTTTAATTGTTGGGAAGAAGACGACCCACAAGAATTTAAAAACAGAATGCTATTCGAAGACAACGAGAATGGAACTACTCTAAATAGGGGTGGTTCTGGAATTCGTTTCGTAAGTGATATATCGAAGAGAGGATGCAACCTTTGTATATGGACGTCCAGACTGATCAGCAAGAATTATATATTACCCCTCACTAAGCCAGAGTACCCTAGGACTAAACGAAACGGAATGAAACAATGCATTTCACCAAAAATGGCTCCTCGGAATAATAAAAGTAGGTAGTAGTGACTTTCGAGTTGTTGGGGTCACCGATTATATCAATCAGCGATGTTTCCGATTGACAGAAGGATTTCCAAAGTGCGACCAACTGAGACAAAACATTCGATCATGTTTACCGCTCGGCCCAAGTATTGATAATCCTAAATTTACCTTATATAAAGGTAGCACGAGGGAAACGTAATCTTTA
The DNA here is from genome assembly GCA_026419785.1 of Sclerodactyla briareus. Classification (NCBI taxonomy): domain Eukaryota; kingdom Metazoa; phylum Echinodermata; class Holothuroidea; order Dendrochirotida; family Sclerodactylidae; genus Sclerodactyla; species Sclerodactyla briareus. The sequence continues at coordinate 507,387 of JAODTK010002532.1, forward strand.
TACAGGGTTACTAACAGTGCCGACGACAAGAACGTACAATCTGTAGCGGTGGGGTTTTGGTCTGAATAATAATAATATAATATAATAATAATAATAATAAGAATAATAATAATAATAATAATAATAATAATAATAATAATAAAGAATAATAATAAAATAATCAATACATATGAGGCAAACCCCCGACGAAGAGAGCTGACACGTTTTCTGCGATAATCAAAGGGATAGGGTTGTATTAATTTTTGACTATCAATATCAGAAATATTTATGTGTAGGAATGTGGAACAGGTGGGAGAGCAGCTAGGCCCCTCTTTCGCAGAGGAAAGGGACCACAAGACTCTACTTCGGACTTTACACACGAAGAGGTTCTGGAGACGTGAATCCTCGACTAATTTGAAAGGGTAACTCGCCAAAATGGAAGGCGCCCATTGAAGCTTTCAGGCTATTCTGCGTTCGTTCGATCAGCGATCCCCAATCCAGTTGATAAAATTAATCATTAATAATACTTGATTGATTTTATGACGGAAAACGCACCAAAAAAATCACATTCACGTTGTAGACTCTGTTCCATCATGTGATAATTAAGATAACTTCACAGCTTGCAGATTCGCCAGAGCCAAGATAATATAAAAGGTGGAGGGACAAAGAAAATATTCACATTTTTAAATTTGTTGAGAAGATTATCCCACGATAATTGAAAACAGTATGATATTCACAGGACCAACGCTGACTAGAAAATATCTGATAAGAGTGGTTCTGAAATTCGTTTTCGGAAGTAATATTCGGGAGAGAGGAGGCACCTTTATATATGGACTTCCAGACTGATCAGCAAGAATAATATTACCGCCCCACTAAGCTAGTACCTATGACTACGAAAACGAATGAAACAAGCATTTCACAAATGGCTTTCTTGGGAATAACGTAGGTAGTAGGGACGTTCGAGTTATTTGGGGTACTCATATATATTAAATCAGCGATGTGTCCGAAACTGCAGAAACATTCCAAAGTGCGACATTGACACAAAGCCATTCGACCATGTATTACGCTCATGCACGTATTGGTATAGCCTATATTTAACCTATATAAAGGGAGCACGAGCAAAGTAATTCTAAACAGGGTTACTAAACAGGTATCGACAAGAGCGTACCATCTGTAGCCGGTGCGGGTTGGTGTCCGGAATAATAATAATAATATAATAATATAATAATAGAATATAATAATTAATAATAATAATAATAATAATATAATAATAATTAATAAATAAAATATGCAACCCCACGAGGAAGAGCTGACATCGTTTATGCGTAATGTCAAAAGGTATTAGGGTTTGTAATTCATCATTTTGCCTATCAATATCAGATAAACTATTTCGGTTTGTAGGAATGTATGGAACTGATCGGAGGAGCGCTAGGCCCCCTCTTCTCAAGGAACAGGGGAACCACAAGATCATCGGAATGTAACCACGCAGAGGTCTGGAGACGCTGATCCACGGAACTGATGAACATTGGAACTCGCCAAATGGAAGGCGGCCGTTGAAGCTTTTAGTTATGTTGCGTTCGCGACAGCGATCTCCCAATCCAGTTTATTATCTAAGTCATTAAAAAATACTGGATTGATATTAGACGAACCCACTAAAACATTCACATTCACGGTGTAGAATTCCTGCTCCAGATGTGAATAATAAATATACTTTACAGCGTGCAGATTAAGCCTAACCAATGATAAAAAGTGCGGGGGGGGACAAAAGCAATTTACATTGACATTTGTTGAGAAAGAAGATTATTCCACGATAATTGAAAACAGTATGATATTGCACAGACACGCTGAATGGAAGTATCTGATTAAGAGTGGTTCTGAAATTCGTTTCGTGTAAGTAATAGTCGGAGAGCGGATGCAACTTTGTTAGGACTTCAGACTGACTCACCCCATCAGCACGATTATATACCGCCCCCCCCCCACTAAGCTAGTACCCTATAGACTAACGAAAACGAATGAAACAAGGCAGTTTACAACATGTCTCCTTGGGAATAACGTAGGTAGGAGTGACTTTCGAGTATTTGGGGTTACTCGATTATATATTAAATCAGCGATGTGTCCGATTTGCAGAACATTCCAAAGTGTCGACCCTGAGAAACCCCATCGCCCATGTATTACGTCAGCAAGTATTGATAAGGGCATATATTTAACCTAATATAAAGGTAGCACGAGGCAACGTATCCTAATACAGGGTTACTAAACAGTGCTTATCGGACCAGAACGTTACCATCTGTAGCCGGGCGGGTTTGGGTCCTCCTGAATATAATAATAATATAATAATAATAAATAATAATAATAATAATAACAATAATAATAATATGAAACCCACGAGGAAGAGCTGACACCGTTTATGCGTAATGTAAAGGTTTAGGGTTTGATCTCATTTGGGGACTATTCAAATCAGATACCTATTCTGTTGTAGGATGTATGGAACTTGGGTCGCAGGAGCAGCTAGGCCCCCTCTTCTCAGAGGACAGGACCCACAAGATCTACTCGGACTTTACACCACGCAGAGGTTCTGGAGGCGCTGCACCTCGGACTAATTGTACAGCGTAACTCGCCAAAATGAAGGCGGCATTTGAAGCTTTAGGCTATCTGCGTTCGTTCGATCCGCGGATCCCCAATCGTTTAATTATAGATAATTCATTAAAAATACTTGAATGATATTATTGCGAAAACACCACAAAACAATCAAACATTCACGTGTTGTGACTCTGTCAGGGGTTGGCGCAGCGGGGAGGCAGGGGGGGGGGGGGGGGGGCCATGCCCACCCCGTCGGAAGCCTGCCCCCCCCCCCCGTCGGGGAATTGTTCCAATTCTCGTCGGGAGCCCGAGTGGGTACGCAAAATGTACACACCCCGACGAGGCTTTTTGCCCGACCGTATATATTCAAACTTCTCTAGTTGGAAAAATTCCTATATTGAAGCCGAAAAAATTTTCGGCGCGCTTCGCGCGCCTCATATCTTTCTATAGTACTGCCAAGTTCCTCGCTCGAGTTTTAAGATCACGTAATCATCTTCCTACATGCTATACAATCGTGGAATATACAGATAAGATACACAAGCCTTAGGGTATCTTCGAAATGTCCCTGCAAGAGATTAAGGTTACAATTCGTTTGGGGAGGATGCTCGGTTCTGCCGTCTATCACTGTTTGTCTGTGTAGTAGTGGTTGGGTTTCACGGACGCAGTGCCCAGGTATTTCCTGCGCAGTTATTGGGAATACCGGACCCTATTCTACTAATAAGGGCGTCTGATTTGGGCGGGACAGTATTGAAAGTAAAATGCTCTCCACAATTGTTATTTCATTTTTTTCGTGTTTTTTTTTCTTCAAGGAAAAATGTGCAAAAGTGAAAACATCAAAAATGCAGGTTTTGACTTAGGGGGTAGGGTGAGCCTCGTCGGGGAACGTGCACCCCCCGTCGGGGAACTCGGAACCCTCGGGGAAATTTCCTGGCGCCACCACTGCTCCTGTTCCATCATGTGAATAATTTAAATATACTTTACTGTGTGCAGATTAGCCTAACATAATATAAAATGTGGGGGAACAAAGCAATAATCACATTTAAATTTGTTGGAGAAGACTATCTCACGATAATTGAAAACGGAATGATATTCACAGACAACGCTGAATGGAATACTTGAATAAGTAGGGGTTCTGAAAATGTTTCGTAAAGTGATCGTCGAAGAGAGGATGCACCTTTGTATATGGACTTCCAGACTGATCAGCAAGAATATATATTTCCGCCCATAAGCTAGTTACCCTAAGATAACGAATAACCGAATGAAAAAACAATATTTTCAACTGGCTTCTGGAAGAACGTAGTTAGTAGTGACTTTTGAGTTATCGGGGCGACCGATTATATTAAATCAGCGAGGTGTCGATTTGCAGAAGATTTCCAAAGTGCGACACTGAGACAAAATCATTCGAACATGTATTACCGCTCGGCAAGTATTGATAATCCTAAATTAAACCTATATAAATGTAGCACGAGGCAAACGTAATCTCTAATACAGGGTTATACAACAGGGCCTATCGACAAGAACGTACCATCTGTAGCCGTGCGGTTTGGTCTGAATAATAATAATAATAATAATAATAATAATAATAATAATAATAATAATACTAATAATAATAATAATAAGGCCTTGACCTAGACATCGGCCGCGGATACAGGGCGTCAATGTGGCAATGGGTCAAATACTAGGGATGCACCAAGGCGTGGAGAACCTAACAGAAAGAATAAAGGCCACGCGTGAAAGGTTACTCAAAAACCGGGTCAGCAGTTCTCAAGACCAGAATGAACGGCAAGCAACAAGGGACAGGCCTCAATAAATACGCCCTGCCCGTGACACCTACACAGCAGGGGTAATAGACGGGACGAAAGCAGAGCTGAGGTAGCTCGACCGAAAAAACCAGGAAACTCCTTACCATCCACGGTGGACTGCACACCCGAGCAGATGTCCACCGCTGTATCTCCCACGACGACAAGGAGGAGAGGCCTCAAGCAAGTGGAGAGTACAGTAACACTTGCGAAAAATGGGACTGTGCGAATACATCCGCCAGAAAAAGTCGGAAGAACTACTACTAGAGGTGGCATGGAGATGAATTGGACCCTTGCACAACGGGGAAAAACGAGTGGAAAACACAATGGCTCCATGAATACCAGAATGTCTGGAAGGAAAAACCACTCATTGGTCAGTACCCTCGGCGATGGAGGGGTCACAGCAGAAACGGCATTCAAATGGTTGTCCACCCCCCCCCCCTTTGCAGGACTAAAAATAGAAAAGGGACCATGATACAGCGCACAGGGACAGGCCCTGAAATACCAATGCCACAGAGCCAGGATCCTTCACAACAACACAACTGACAGCAAGTGCAGAATGTGTGGTGCTCAGGATGAAACAGTGAACCACCTGGTAGCAGGATCCCAGAAGATGGCCCAACGGGAGGACCTGGCCAGACTAATAAAGTTGCAGCCGCCATACATTGGGGGATCTGCAAGCACTACGAGATAGGTGTCCCAGAACAGACCCTGGTTGCACCCACCCTGAGGCAGTAACGGAGAATGATGAAGTCAAGATCCTGTACGACTTGAGCTGCGAACGGACAGGTCAATCACAGCGAGAAGACCAGATCTCGTGGTCCTGGATTAAAGCAGGGAGACAGGCCAAGATCATAGATGTCGCAATACCGACAGACACAACATCAGAAGCAAGCGAAAGATAAGTCGAAAACTATCCAGACCTAGGACTGGAGATACTGCGACTATGGGATGTCAGCGCTTAAGTAATTCCAGTGGTAGTTGGGACGCTGGGGGCTGTAACCCCGAACTTGGAAGGACACCGTCAGAAGATACCTGGAAGCCAGAACACCAGGAAACTACCAAAACAAGCATCCTTGGACCCGCCCACATACTGAGACGGGTACTGGACCTCCCAGAATCCGGTAGGATTCCGAGGCCGCGTGTAAATATGTAATACATTCCAAACATTGTATGTTGTGAGAAATAAAGATAATAATAATAATAATAATAATAATATAATAATAATATAATAATAATTAATAATAATAATAATAATAATAATAATAATAATAATAATAATAATAAATGCACCTCCGATGAAGAGCTGACACGTTCCTGCGAAAATCATATTAGGGATGTCTCCCTATGTTGACTATCAATATCAGATAACTATTTCTGTGTAGGAATGTACTGAAGTGGTCAGAGGAGCAGCTAGGCCCCTCTTTCTCAGAGACAGGGGACCACAAGATCTACTTCGGACTTTACACCAAGCAGAGATTCTGGAGACGCTGCATCCCTCGGACTAGTTGAACAGGATGACTCGCCAAAATGGAAGGCAGCCATTGACGCTTTTAGGCTATCCTGCGTTCGTTCGATCAGCGATCTCCAATCCAGTTTAACTATAATAATTTCATTAATGATACTTGATTGATATTATGCGAAACACACCAAAAACAATCACATTCACGAATTGTAGACTCCTGTTCCATCAGGTGAATCATTTAAATATACTTTACAGCGTGCAGATTAGCCTAACCTAATATGAAAGGTTGGGGAAAACAAGCATATTCACATTTCAATTGTTGGAGAAGACTATCCCACGATAATTGAAAACAGTATGTCATTCACAGACAACGCTGAATGGAATACTCTCAGTGAGAGTGGTTCTGAAATTCGTTTCGTAAGTAATATTTCGGAGAGAGGATGCACCTTTGTATATGGACTTCCAGGCTGATCAGCAAGAATATATATTACCGCCCACTAAGCCAGTACCCTATAGACTAACGAAAACGAATGAAACAATGCATTTTACAACATGGCTTCTTGGAAATAAGTAGTTAGTAGTGACTTTCGAGTTATTTGGGGTTACTCGATATATATTAAATCAGCGATGTGTCCGATTTGCAGAACATTTCCAAAATGCGACACTGAGACAAAGCCATTCGACCATGTATTACCGCTCGACAAGTATTGATAATCTATATTAACCTATTTCGATATCAGATAACTATTTCTGTGTAGGAATGTATGGAACTGATCGGAGGAGCAGCTAGGCCCCTCTTTCTCAGAGACAGGGGACCACAAGATCTACTTCGGACTTTACACCACACAGAGGTTCTGGACGACGCGATCTATCGGACTAGTTGAACAGGATGACTCGCAAAAATGGAAGGCTGCGATTGACGCTTTTAGCCGCATCCTGCGTTCGTTCGATCAGCGATCTCCAATCCAGTTTAACTATAAATAATTTCATTTATAATACATGATTGATATGATGCGAACCACATCAAAACAAATCAAATTCACGTGTTGTAGACTCCTCCTACATCAGGTGAACAATTTGATTTATACTTCACAGCGTGACAGATCGCCTATACAAAAAAAATGTGGGGGAACAAAGCAATATTCACATTAAATTGTTGAGAAGATTATTCCCACGATTAATTGAAAACAGTATGTCATTCACAGACAACGCTGAATGGAATACTATGATTAAGAGTGGTCTGAAATTCGTTTGTGGTGTTTGAATATTTCGGAGAAGAGGATGCACCTTGGTATATGACTTCCAGACTGTCAGCAAGAATAATATATTACCGCCACTAAGCTAGTACCCTTAGGACTAACGAAACGAATGAAAACAAGCTTTTACAACATGGCTTCTTGGGAATAACGTAGTGTAGTGACTTTCGAGTTATTGGGGTTACTCGATTAGATATTAAATCAACGATGTGTCCGATTTGCAGAACATTTCCAAAATGCGACACTGAGACAAAGCCATTCGTTCGACCATGATTACCGCTGGGCAAGTATTGTAAGCCTATTGAACCTATATAAATGTAGCACGAGGCAAACGTCATCTCTAATACAGGGTTAACTAACAGTGCCTATCGACAAGAACGTACCATCAGTAGCCGGTGCGGGTTTGGGTCCTGATATATTAATAACATAATAATAATAATATAATAATATAATAATAATAATAATTTAATAATAATAAAATAATAATAATAATAATAAAATAATACTAAAATAATAATAAATAAGGGTGAGGTCGTGCTCATGACTACACACAGAAGACCTACGAACCACCACAGAAGAGGGAGTCTCATCAAAGTACCCTGGTCCACCTGACCTGGGTACTGCCACTTTATCAACAAGACACAAACGATGTCGTGTTCTCGCTATACCTGACAGGCTAGTGGCTAAGGCCAAAACAAGGCACCCTTGTAGTACCCCTTATAGATTTTGTCGGATTACTGAAAATTCCTTTCTATATAGTCACACACTCGGAATCTAAATATATCCTTCCTTCTATAACCCTTCCACTACTTGTTGGAGAAACCAAATGACCTCCCATTACCAAACTATCATCAATTCTTGGCAAGTTGGGAAAATCACAAAAAGTATGCAAATTTGCCCCCGGTGACTTCAAAAATGACTCGATTTGTCAGGACACAAATTCAAGTCAGTCCATCCCGCAAGGTTTTGTTCCATAAAAAAACGTACATAGGCAAATCAGTGGGCTGTAGCAGTACATACAAAAGTCATGCACGTCACCAATGCATTATGCAAATGGCACCATGAATCCAAAAAGGCCATAAAAAACAAAATTTGCCCCCCACATTGTGTTTGTGTAAGAAGAAAAACCTATTAGTACGGAGGACTTCAACAGTGGGGTTCAGCCCCCTTCTCTGACCCCTTACCCGGTGCTTCGCTTAAGCATGTAATAATGAGAATAGTATTGAAACAATATATACATTTCTTCCACAAAACGCCTAAAACTGTGACATGGGGGTATACATTTCCTCCCTAATACATAGGCTTGACTGAACTATGTGATGTTTCCCAGCATGCAATGAACCTTTCTCTGATAACTGCTAATTTGAGAAGATAGCGAATAACTCGGATTGCACCCACGCAAATAGTAGCAGATATATTGATATGTAATGCAAGGGGAACAGATCCGGGAACATGGCATCACGGGAAAGTTGGGTAGAATACAATGGCTTTATCAGTGTAAGAAATCATGCGGAAAAAACAACAGCCCGTAAACAACTTAGGCCAGCCTGAAAAACTAGGCTGAGTTGAGTGTTCAATCCATATCAGTCTAGGACTAGGCCGATGCATGACTACACAAAAAACCTATGCCAACTGCCTAGGCTAGCACCAATTACATGGTTGGATAAATTGTATTCACCCAAATCCTATGAGTTTGCAATCTCTGATTTAACATCCATGTCTTTTACAAGCCACGAGATACTGGAGATTAAGGACAAAGGTCAACAAAGGGGTCAGCAGAAGTACAATTGGCAAAGGGCAGGACCCGACCGCCTCACTCCTTATGCTATATAGGATTGTTCACCCTCATGTGTTAAACCAGAAGCAACATGATTCAAACACGAGTGGAGGGGGTAGGGGAGGGGGTGAGGCCTCGATTGGGACTGCCATTTTTAGCCTGACTGATTCGCTCCTTCTCTTGGGTGCTCTACAGTACTGACTACATGGGCATCAACCCTCTCTCACACAGAGCCACACATACCCTGTATGTACACGCAAAATTAATGGTTGGTGAGATCTTGTAAATGATCCCTTGGGGTTTCTTGGGGACAAAACAGTTCAATGCGTATGAGAATTTTGGGGATATGGATTTTGGTGCCATCAAATCTCTGCGATTTCGCTACACTACAGCCGGCACCACCACGCCACTGAGTACAAGCCCTACGCTTCACGCAGTCGTTTACTCTCACATGTTACTTAACAGTATCACGGGACAGTACATATCTTGTCTGGACACTGTCACCAGGGACACTGGAACAGTGATCCAACAAACTTTCACCTAGCTGCCTAGTGAGGAACCATACCTTTCTGTTCCAAAAATGGAAAACAGAATTCAACCAAAATATGGAATTGGTACTTAAAACTAAGGTCAATGAACCCTCAATGACCTTTACTGACCGTGTATCACAGAATTTTATTGGGTAAATGCCCCATACCTCATCGCAACTAGTCCCAAAAGATATAAACAATATTGGATGCCTCATCAGGAGTTACATGTTCCAGTATTTTCATCGTTTTTTTCTTCACCTCAACCTGACCTTGGGTGACCTCATGAAATGTTATGGACCCCTACCTCATTTGCAGGAGCCCAAAATTATCAAACATGTTGATCCTGCATTAGCAGTTATCACCGCTTTACCGTTTTAGCAGTAATATTCACATGTTTATGGTCGACATCCTGAAACTCTGACAATCCCCATACAGGGGTTATTAGGTCCCCAGATAATCTGGCACGAAAAACACACTATTTCTTTTGAAACTGTGATCTGTCAAATAGTTTGGTAGGGAGCCAGTTCACCCCCTGCCATTAAATCATTTTTAATTTGACTGGGAGGCTCCAATGAAAACACAATAATCCCCTTTACAATACAATGGGAATTAACAAGGCAATATTATGAATATATTGAATGCAAATCTAGGAGATAAATAACAGAAATAATTTGAAAAAGCATATATATCTTGCCTGGTGGGTCGTTATTGGTTGATAGGCTATTCCAGACATTGATCTCACTCTGTTGACCTCAGTATCAAGCTTTGACCTGACCACACAAACAACACACAAAACAACAGGCATCTAAAAATGCTAATTTTCACTGAGGTCTTTAGAAAAGTTTTCATCTACTGCTGTAAGCCCAAACTCAGCTCCGTCAAACTCAAGGTTTGCAAATTATGGTGCGAAGACTGTCGTGATGGCGGGGGTGGTAGGTAGGGGTACTGTTCTCGGGTGTGCTGGGTTCGGTTGGTTTTGTGATGTTCTGGGTCACCCGCAGTGAGGGGTCTTACATGTATCGCTGTTGTTGGAAACGGTTGTGTGGTCTGCCGCCTACGTTCGGTATTCAGGTTTTCTTCCCAGTGAAACCTGTCAGGCAGGGCACGCCACCCCACCCTCTGTGTTATACACTATTGTGGTAACCTTTTAAATTGACTTTAGATGTGCCTACGTGACGGAGAAGGCCATGCATAAATCATCAAAAGTTGTCATAGGCCAACAGGGAGTTAGGGTATGAATGGCACCTGATAGGGTGTGTCCTTGAGAATGGACCAGTGATAAACACAAAACCCACTGTTGGTCTAGGACGCATGGTGGTGAAGGAATATCATGCCTCATTACTGCAGTGCCACAAGACAAATCAGTCTGTCTAGGAAATTGTTGGTGTTATACTGAAAGGTGGACAATGGGCGTCTACAGTGCATTCACAGTAAATCTACACACTCTACCTTGGGTGGATATGAGGGTACAGGTTCTATCAAATGGGTATCACAAACCCGCCTGAGGGATGGTATTTATCGGGGGGCATTGGGCACAATTATGTAAATGTTTTTTTTATGTAAAGGCATCTATAAATTTGCTGAGTGGCACGTGGCCACACAAAATATTCATATTCATAGTCAATATGCCAGCATAGCGAAACTAAATGATGCAGTTGCATAGAGGCCGAGAAGAACAAAACTCTTTCTATCACAACATCCCCCGAAAAATGTCTTGTATGCCAGATGTTCATGTAATGTCAAACGTCAAATTCAAACAACATTCCAGTTGTTTTAGGCTTCCGATCTTTCCAATGTGCTTCCTGAGATAGCCGTGATAGGAGTGTGTATTATTAAGCTAATAACTTTATGGGGTGTATCCACAGACGGACCTGTTTCCAGTTGAGAAAGCAAGATGATGCCTCGGTTCCTTGGCAGGTTATTCTAATCCTGCGGTTCGTACATACAAATAAATGCGAGTACCACTATCCATTTGGTGGTGTCCAAGATTCACAGAAGGTTCATGAGTGAGACTGAACACTTACTTTATTCTTTCTGGGCAAGAAAAGTATGGATTGGTCGTCATTAATAAATGCTTGTACAATATCCCTTGTCACCCGCACTTTCATCATTGAAACCAAATGGTATATTTACGATTTTTTCTCGTCCAAATAAATTGAGATAATAATATTAAAAGTATGTTTTCCGTGACGTCATGCAAATTCGCCGTCGCTTGTTCGCTGGACGCAAGCAGACGACAATCCACTTCAAGTGTTTTCCCTGCTTTTCAATTCACTTCGGTAGTAGTGCATCACGCACTCTTTGGATCTCGTGCATGAGGAGCCCTAGCTGCATCCATTATACCCGTCATTCCATCTCTTGGTCTGCTAGCTTCGACCAACCGACCTCGTGTCCAAAAGCCTGGACCTGACTGAGCCCCGTGGCTCCGTAAGCTTGATACCATCGAACTATGCTAATATGAGCTACTTCACTGGCTATGTGGAAGGGCCAGGGGGGTCCCATTTTGCCATTATTATAGAATAACTTACAAATCAAATTCTCCCTATAAAACCCTAATCTACGTCCTTGTGTGCCCCCCGGCTTACTCCTAATTCGAACTACATTGCGATTCCGGAAAATCTGACCTAGCGTTTAACCACCCTAGTCAAATTACTTTACGGTGAGGTTGGATCAGACAATCTTCGACTACTGATCCCATCATGATTCTGCCGCAAAAATCTGAAAAATCCACTGTCGGTCTTGTTAATCCATATTGCTACCTCCCGCCCTCGCATTTTGCAATTCCTGCTTGTAAGTGGTAATCACTTTGATCCACTAATCGGCCTTCAAAGGGTCCAGAGGTTCATCTCAAGTCTGCCGGAGTAAGCGTTCATTCAGATCACAGCCCGTGGTATGGAATTCGCTTCCAAGAGATATTCTTGATATTCCCCTGTAATTATCTCAATTTAAAAGCATGTTGAAGGCATATCTCTCAAGTTTTCTCGATCGTAGTCGCCTTCGTCTTTTGTCCTTCTTCCTCGTGCGCTCTGAGTTTCTTCGGGAAGATTTTTTCGTGTCTCATAAGCACCATCTATTCTAATTTTAATTATCATCATTATTATTATTATTATTATATTATTATTAATCAAAAATAACGCAGTCATAGAGGTCTCAATCCTGACTAAATTGGATGGGCACAGAAACTGCCCCTTTCATGTTAATAGATTCACAATGCATTTGGATTCAAATGGAACCGGGAGGAGGGGTTGGGGTTAGGGTTTAGGGTCTGTAGAATCTGAGCGTCCTTTTCTCTGCGCTCGGAGTTCCTCTAAGATTTGCGCCGTCAAAGCACCATCTAATTTCTATTATTTATATTACTTATTATTAATAATCACGAAATAACGCCATCATGAGAGGATCTACAATCTGGAAAAAATTGGATCGGGACAGAACACTACCCCTTCAATGTTAAGAGATTACAACATGATTTTGGATTTCACAGGGGAAAGGGAAGGGGGGGGGGGGAGTTTCTTCCTGTAAAGCTTTTTTAGCTGATCCCGTGTGAACCAGGGTAAGCTGTGTTCCATTTTTTTTTGTCCAAATTGCTGAAACCTGATACAAGGGTTGTTACAGGCGATATAGCTGACTTGCATCGGAAGCCGATTTAAAACTGACTGAAAAGGCGCATTGTTTCCTCCGGAAACTATCGTTTTGTAGAATATAGGCAGGCTAAAGTCATATGTTCATTCTGACGCTGTTTCTTGGTTTACAAAATATTACGAGAACGTAGAGAATGAACAAAAAAAAAGAAAATAAAAACATTTGGAGTGCCCTCTCTCAATTAAAATTAGCAAACCAATGGGCTTGGCTTTTGTAATGACTTTTTCCCACTATTCCGACCTATTAATTATTCTGCTAACATAGGTCATACCGACATGTATCAAGAGTTACATATACTAACTGACGGGGATTTGGCTACCATACTGGAATGTACATATTTCGACCAGGAGCGCCACTGGATGGACATATTTCAATGAACGGAACGGTTAACCCCGTGACATCTTTGGACCTGTATATCCTTTCTTATTTCTGCACAGTCAGCAACATCAGGATTATATGTTCATCCGGCTGTCAATTTATCGTTCATTTGTTAAAAACGTTTGAACGGAGGTACTAAACGTTCGATTAACGTTCAAACAACAAAAATTTTCCATCATAATAGATACAGATGCATATTGTCTAGTTGTTGGTCGTGACCGGCATGCTCAGATTCAAGACTAACGATACAGTTCTGGTTACTGATGCTATCCGCTATGTTATTTTCTTAAAAATAAAATGAAATGTACCACACCGTCTCTTACAATATCTTCTTTATCCCGGATGCGGCCCTACGCGCTGTTTTTCGGTTTCTAGTATGATTTTGTTGTGCGATAATTATTAGTTTGCCCGGATTGGACCGGCGGCAGGCGGATGTGATTTGGATACGTGTGCTACTTGAAGTTACCGGACCGGCCCCCGCCACAATGAAATGTGGGGCATGACAAGAATGTTAATTTTTCATGGTTTCCCGAAGAATAAAATGTATGCTTTGAAACAAACTTTAAGTGCACAATATATCAATGTTGAACCAGTTGCGATCTGAAATTCACTAATAGTAAAGTAGTTTTCAGAGGAATGGACAACCTGACCCCCTCCTCCAAGATGGCTAACACAGATTCCCCTGTGGGAAAGTCTGTGATCCCGTTAACCAACCCAGAAAGTCCACTGCATTACATAAACAGCGGAACCATGAAGTGCAACCAAGACCTCGCCCATCGCCAGTGCAAGCACAGCCACCCAATAAAAGCGTCCGGTGACTGTTGGAATTCTAACCCGGAATATTCTGGTTGTAAAGTGTCATTGATACAACTCTAACCATACTTCCGCCCATTTTACGCTATTAAAATATGCTATTGTATTTAGACCTTTTGACATTTGCCTGAAACGGAAATGCTCAATAAGCGCAACAAGGGGAGACGAGGACTACGCAAAGGCCATTAGGGGTTTTGCACCGCAATTGCCGGTGTACATCTAGCCTGCAACAACATACCGCACTAAATATATATAAGGTTAACCTAGTTGAACTGCGATTTGAGGATAGTAAATTTAAGCCATATTCAAATTACGAAAACTGTTAACATCTGTTAATTTCCTTCCTTTCCTACACTACAAAGTGATTGCAAATCCAAGCTCATCATTTTCTCCTGCTGTTGCTGTTGCTCTGGTTAGCTAGTTTTACGGATGACAACAGAATACTACGAAGCTTCGTTACGACCCAAAACAAATTAAAAAATTGCATCATCAAATGTCAACATTATTTCTAAATATGTTGGACTATCTTGAATACAATGTCTGTAGAAATGTACATATGACATAAAAGACCTTCGGACTAAGTACTCCAGTAGTTAGTATACAGGATGTATACTACTACCATCAATAGGCTTAGTGATTCCTTGACTTCAAGTCTTGACACAAGTGAAGAGTAGGCCTCATCAAACTATAAGCATTACGCTAGGTATGTGGACTTTATCACGTGTTCACAATGTCCGTTGAATGCAGGAAGTAGGAATCCTGACGTATTGATCCGTGTATAACATCAGCGAACAGATCTCCCCTTACCCCAGCAAGTACTCAATGAATTCGAGACCGTGCACCTGTCCATAGAACTTATCGGCATCGAAAGGCCTTTTGACTTAGCTCGGAACAACGACAATCATCTTCATTTTTTTCCCCTCAGACTGAGCATTGGTACATAAGTTGCTTACCAGAGTTTTCAGCTTTCCCCTCCTTACCCTGATAACCTTTGATCGAACCTGGCCACAGCACCATAGGGTTCGTGTAACTATATAAGGCGTAACCACACAAGCATGATTGACATTAAGTTTTTTTTCAACCCAGAATTGTTTCCAATTCTAGTTAATAATAATGAGAACACCTCTCCGTCCATGTGAATAAATTTTAGTCTGATGAGGGACGGAGCATGGTTAACGAAATGTATTTTCAGATTGAGAATACCGTACATTCTAGCTATTTATTTAATATTTTATCCAGAATCATCGACAACATCTGGGGTCCTGTACTCTCAACTATCATCAATTACATCTAACAGGACAGAAATACCACTCACGTGTTTTAAGTGTTTTCTCCTCTTGTTGTCTGAGTGGTGCCCTCAAGTGTCGGTTGTGCTAGATCGATGTACCATATTGTGTCAGATCATGCAGAGTGTCCTCATTTCCATTTCCTTTTTCTACTTGTTTTTTTGGGTCGGTGTCACCACGATATTGCTATTTTACCTTTCATAGTCCCTCCTGTAATGTCAACTTGTCCCTCAGATTTTTTAGTCGAGACTTTGCCGTTGAGGTTCGCTGATGGCTTCTGCATAACAATCAAATATGAAATGACTTTATTCGCATTCACTGTAAACGACATGTCCTCCGCAACGTATTACAAGTATAAAAACCGGTAGTGCATGCATCCTCTTATTGGAAATGAAGACCCTAACGGTTGTGTCGGACTTTGCTGGTGGTTTAAAAGATGCTCAACCTTCCACCAGGTCGCATCGCTCATCTGATAATAAGTGGGCGGCGCGTTCAGTGTCCTTGAACCTCCTCCGTTACGAGAATACCTGTCTTCCTGTCATGCCAGTCATGGTAACTTGTAAGGGCCCAGAAGTATCAGCAGCAAAGCCAAGGCCGGCCCGCTACACCACTTCGCCAACCTGATTGTCGCCAGTTGCGACCATTCATTACCGTAGGTTTTCTCTGTATCACTCAGTATACTATCTATTCTCATCTCATTCTAATAATTGCAGGAGCACGCTCAGTCGGCCTGGAGGTTATCTCATCGCCAAAACGACTTGTCATGCCCTTACAGCTTCCCCCTTGGGATCTAAGGTACCAGGCTCCATCTGTTTCCATAAATTATCCAAAACAAAACAAAACACCATGTTTAAAAATATCAACATGTCGAGAAATTATCAACATGTTCCACACAGAAAGGGAGATGTCAAGAACAAACTCGAAATGTTCGAAATTAATAACGATATCACTTGTATCCAAGTAACTTGTAAACAAAGCACGTAATGTCTACACCGTAACGTCCCTGCACACGTAAAGCAGGCATATGCAATAACTAGCCCAGGGTCGCGTGAGAAAAGTTTACGGTACATTGCTGATTTCTGTTCTGACACGCTGAAAATTCAAAAGACCCGATGTTATGACAACAACGATTAAATTGATTACTTCATTGTTTGATTCAGACCCGTCAGGCAAATGCTATATCTTTTTCCGACATTCTAATATGTGTTTCAACAGCTTATATACTTTGGGACATTTTCTTAGCATGATTTATATTCCTTCCGCCCTGTTGATCTTCTGTCGACAAGTTGATTGTTGATTCAACATGTTGATTTTTTTTTAACAACGTCGATTTCTTCCGACATCATGAAAAAGGTGGCGCATGTACTGAGGATGATCTGGTGGCCTTCAATGCCTCTACCCTGTGCCTCCAGATGACCTGTAAGCCGAGTGGAACAATTGGATTTCCTAACTGATGGACTTAAGTAACCATGTACTAGAATATGGGAGAATTTTGCAAGGGTGATCATGAATGGCGGTCACGGTCCTTACCAAGGACGTTAATTGACCTTCAACAGACCTTGATGTCAGTTAACGAGGGATCTGGACGGTCGCCACAGCTACAATTCCCTTCTTACGCAGCAGCTGGCAGTTCACGTGACCATTGAATTTACTTTGAGGTACTTACACTTTTCGCCTTTCATTTCACGTGTTTGCAAGACGACAGCCCTTTCTTATTCAGTCTTCCATCTAATATGTGGGTACGTACAATGAACTTGCAACTTGCGCTAAACTGAATTTCGTTGAACAACGGTTTGAGGATAATCCAACTCACGGTTGTCGGAAAAGGTCATATTTCTCTTCAGCCTCGTCCACTGATCATGACTATCGGTGAGATCGCCCTATCAAACATACAACGCCCATAATACATACCAGATACTTGAATTTAAGATCAATTCGCGTATTTCGCCTCCCAGGTGGATAGATTCAGCTGGTATCTCGCTCTTTGTGGACATTAATCGGTAGAGGTCAGCAATTCATTATCACTACTTTTTACCCTCTTCATTGGCACACAGCCACTCTCTATGGTGTGTGGTTGGGACGCTTCTGTAGCCGGCTTCGTATTTATCGAATCGAGGGACAATAACATACAATACAGAAATACTGACTTTACCCGCGTACTATGTCATAAAATTAGAGGTTTCCTTCCATTGGAGTTTGCTCTGGTATGATACTTTGAATTACTGGTATTATTATAATCTTATTATGATTCGAGTATTCGATCAGATAATGTAGCCATTCCATCTAAATGCGTCTGATTACAAATGTATTGATTAGCATGAATATTGCTTGGATTCATCAGTGTATTCAAATGAGTTTCTGCTGAACATTTCAGAACAAAATTACGACAGACTAATATTAATGATACGAAACTTACCATCCGTTATTTTGACACATCCTGCATCTGTATCTTGTGTAAAAAAAAGTGAAATTGATAATTATCAAATAATATCATTTTAATCTACAACCAACCAGGCTTCTGTATTGCGCATACAGAATGATGATTGGAAAATCAAATCACGTAGCCGTCGTTATTTAGAGATAAATACGAGGGTCCGAGTCGTTTGTTGCATTTAGACCGAATGAGGACGTCATCGTGGAGATGAACACGCCGAGCCGGAGGCGAGGGGTTTTGCCTCTACGATGACTTCCTTCAGAGGTTCTAAATGCAAAAAATACCGAGGCCCCCTCGTTTTTATCGCCATACATAAATACAAACAACTGAAGTATGAAAAGAACTCGGAAAAATGAATTTGATCATAAGGCGAATCCTACGATACCTACACAGTCAGAGTCAACGCAAAATGATAAGTTCGAATCATAGGCTTGAGTGTCTACGTGCATTTTAACACCCATACAAGCGTAACCCATTGTATGCGTGTCTGCACTGGTTTTATGATCGAGACTGAACCTTGTAACTCAACTCTATGTCCCCAAAAATTGTACCCACGTGCGGCAATTGGCAATCTAGAAAACCCCTATCACTATCGAATCGCAGCTCGCAGATAGACCACCTCTAGGTAAGATACCAAGACATACAAGGTAACTCTCTGCTGGTTGGAAGTAATGTATTCTTTCTTAATTCTTAAGGTTTACTCATTTCGCGATACGGTAACCCGGCAAACATTATACCACCGTATCCTAAGGCTTCAGGGGGGGGATACAAATTAAGAGATATTCAGTATTTGCAATGCACGACCTATTGTGTCCATTATCCCCGAATAAATTATTTTTAACCATGAGGGCACTAGTTTAGCTGCGTGGGTTCGCCGTTGGCCCCAATATTTGACATATGAGCGTCGCTAGACCCTGTATTTTGTGAGCCATACTGTAGTATTTAGCGGTGTTAACGCTATGTGTGTGGTAAAATTCACTTCGGCATAGCAGTGGGCGCGGTTCAGGCGTCTGTACAACACATCCACAACAGTGGTGTTCGTAGCATTGTTTTTTTACACTTCAGTACCGTGCCATACTGTCATTGTGTGGTGCTGCACTATTCTGTAGACTGGATGATGTATCATTGAATGTTGCTCTGCGATGTCCAGCGATGTATTACCATAAGGCAAACTATCCAACCACAGGCTGTTTTCCAAGTTATTTTTGTGTGCTGGCTGGTACATGGTCAGGTTGCAGTTACTATGGCTGCACATCAGCTAAACACACTTAGATTCACGCTGATTCATAAATTCTCCTCAGTCAAAGAATTGCAGGACGCACCCCACCTCGATTTTGAATCGATACTGGTCTCGATGCAACTCAGATTGCGGGAAACCAAGAAGAGTATTTCTTGCATTTGCAATAACGTCAAGCTGGTCAGAGGGCACAACAATCGACTACTTGCTCGATTGCTGCGCTGGAGTAAACGTGCAGTACTTTTCAAAGGCAAATGTAGGTGCGTGAGCCTTGGAGTTTGTCTGTTACACGAGCGGACCGGATTTCAGTATACGCGCGCTTCACAAAAGGCAGGCTACGGCCTCAACGGATACAACGGGCGAAATGAGCGTTGCTCGGTATTCGGAAAGTCATGTTCACACGCGCAGAACCCGCCAGTTCGGCACGCGGACGGCTTGTATAGATTATATATAGATATGATTATATATATTATATATATATATAATATATAATAGTAGATATATATTATATAACGATAGTTCGTACAAATAGGGCGAACTCGTCTGAAACCTCCTTTAGGGAGGAAGTAACTGTATATGGCCCTGGAATAGCCATTTTACTGGGTACTGTTGTGTGGGCGCTGTTCATAATATACAGGACTAGTCAGGCAGCCGTGCAGGATTTTCCGTCTACTGACGGATGTACATATCCCTTTTGTCCGATCCTCAATTTTTTCCCTTTACCGATCCTAACTACGAAAAGTGTTTGGGGCGAAATGTGGATATTTCGCCGGATGTATAAAGGCTCGCCCAAGGGGGTACATTGTGTTTTTTCCCCTAATGACGCCTTAATTTCCCCTCTACGTATATTGATATATTGTCGTTGTAATTATCGTACTCCCCTTTGTTGAGTACTTCACTATGCTCTAAACAAGGTCATTTTTAGATTATTGCATAACTACCTGTAGAAAACCCTAGCCTTTTCAGACTGCTCCTTGGTATCTGTGTCAGTATCAGCATTTACGAAACCTTGCACCATTTGTCATTATGAACTTCAATTGTAACAACCACCCCCCCCCCCCCCTTCCCTTACCTGGGATAGGCACGTTTTCAGGATTTTGAACTCGGGAGGAACGGTTCCCATCTCGCGGAACCCAGACTCGTATGCAGTTTATTACAGTGTAGGGTTGGTCGGGTGTCGAATTTCTTACTTGGAGATCGACGGCTAGGTTTGGCGCGTAGCGTAAACCGAAAGTTTTGCTTCGCCCCTCACATTCCTCCCGAGAACCGGAACAAACTTCTTTCCCATGTTTGCGTGCTATCAAAAACATGTTTAAGTTAACACTTGGCCTAGCATATTTTTGCTACCTCTCCAGCAGCGCGTCCCTAAAGGGTCATTCATATACATGGTGTTTTTTCGCACGCCTTTATCAAATTATGTAGGACACACATCGCGGACCCCAAAATGGTCACGCCCATCCAGATTTATGACATCTGACAGGTCTAGCGTGCTTGGTGGGCAGTTCATCAACAGAACACCCATCGGCTAGCATCCCACCCAGTGCAAGATTCCGGCCTGGTTCAGTCCCGTGATTTGGATGGGCTGACCATTGCGGTACCAATATGCCCTTTCATTTTGCCTGTTAAAACAGGCTTGTACAAATTTTAATTGATGTTCTAACTGTTCAAGTTTGAGTACAGTTGATTTGCGAAAGCCGAAAATTACAGTTGTACTGTCAAATGTGAAGTCTGTAGCCCAGAAGAAAATTGCCAGTTGAACCTGTTGAAGATTCAAATTTAAAACCAGGTAGAAACAGGTACCGAAAGGCACGCATAGTACCTGTCATTGACAGACTCCCGGAACATTACAGTATTTCACCTATGTAAACCACGTTCCTGTTAATGTCTGTTTGAAAACTACCATTGCGAACAGTTACGATCTACCAGTACCTGTTCGTACCTGTTGAAAAATACAAATGGCACTCAGATCTCCTCTAAAATCACTAAGTGACTGCTGATTCCTGTTAGACACATAATAGTAAACAGGTAACCTATTAAACAGACGGCACCTCTTGAACACTGGTCTACGTACAAACAAGTTCCCCAGGTAACGATTTGAACTGCACATCCCTGTTAATTACGGTTAAAAAATACGATAAACGACTCAGCAGATGTTGTTTTGACACCTTTAATATAAAACATCTCCTGCGCCGGCCAGTGGGGTCTTGGGGATGCCTCCGATCAAGGAGCAGTACCCCCCCTCCTCTGTCATCATAATAAAATAAAGAAAACCGCCGAGCAGCTTGTTAAGAATGAAGATGTGAAAAACGATACGGTATTCATACTACAACCGCCCACTCTTGTTGTAGATGTTTCCCTTCTGATCCCCCTCCCACCCTGCCGTTTGTCTGACTGCCGGGAACGGCAAAAGGAAAAATTAAAAGAGGGAAGAGAGAGAACAAATACGGAAACGTTATAATACTGGTGATGCCCCAACTCTAGTTCTCACGTGGGGGCGCGAGAATACCTTCCCCTCCCCCATTTCCCCACTGAACAAATCTTGCACCGCCCTGCTCCACAGTGCACTGCTTTAACCCTTCGCAAATGCACATCCTAGTAATGTATACGCACACATATTCACATAAGAATGCAGCCGAATGGCACTTACAGAGTTCCGTACTACACAGCTGGCAGTCTGCAATGTTCCTCCCTGACGTCTGCGCGTAGGTGTTATTCGAAGGTGCAGCGTGTCTTTTAAGTTTTAATATTGTTTTTTTTTCGTGTTGGCTATACTGTTTAGACTTGAAGATCAATGATCTTTATTATGTCAGTTTTTTTTTTTTTTAAACTAGAAACACCAAATAAAACTGTTTACACAATTATAAATTTTTAATTTGCCGAAATATGATTGGTTAGCGCTTCCAAATTCCTGCCGTTGTTCTACGAATACAGCCGCCCTATCTCTTTTTGAAATTGCAAAACACAAACTTTGATATACCGAAGATGTTTTATCCTATTGTTAATATTAAGGTGCCAAATGAATTTTGAGGTAGGCTAATACTAATAGCTAATAAGTTATTTATAAATTAATTACTGTTTGGTCTTGCCTATGCTATGCCTAGGTCTATTATCATGACCAGCTAGAATTTTGCCTGCCTAAGGTACCTAAGTTAGCCTTACTCGCATTACATCGAATTTCGAAGAATTGAAGTAGCTTACCAGGCGAGTGGATCAATGACAATAACTGCATGACAATAAATTCTAAGCCTACGGTGGTGTTTCATGCCCACTATGTAATAACAATACGTTAGGTGTGATTTGCTGCAAAGGTATTTGACAGTAAGGCGGGTTATATTTCGAGTTATTGTCATAAGAAGTTCATCTGACTCCACTGATGGACGTTATAATTTCCACTTCCTCCTCGTGTCGAAGGCGGTCTGTTACGTCCGGCTAGGGATCCATACGCCCACGAGACACCTATGGCCCATGTCGCGCTGATATGCGTGGACGCAAATTTTCGATATATTGGCCTTTTCGTCTTAAATCGTGATAATTTGAGTTATGGACATAGAAATTATTCTGATTTTCAATGGAAGTACTTTATATTCCCCTCCCTCTCGGGTCGGCCAGACCACTTGGTTTACCAGGCGCGTATCCGGGAGGGGCTTTGGGGCGCGCGCCCCCCGGGTAGTGGAGGAGGAAACACGGACAGGGGGGAAAAGAATAAAAAAGGGAGGGGAGAAAAAGAAGAGGGAGAGAGAGAAAAGAGAAAAGGAAAGAAGGGAGAAGGAAAGAGAAAGGGGAGAGAAGAGGAATAGAGTAAGGTGTTGTACAGGGAGAGAAACCAAAAAAACTGAAAAGCGACGTAGGCTATTAAGTCATATGATCTTGTCGAAAAATTAGCCCCGCGTTTTTCGCACTACCCCCCCCCCCTCCTCTCTGTCTATCATTGTCACATCATCCATCTTTCCGGTATCTCGGTGATACAATATGTGATCGGGGACGAAGCCCCCCCCCGCCCTCCTTCCCCACACACTACAGGCTATCAGGTGAAAACGTAATGGGGTTAACGATGATTTCGGTGGACCCCCATACCCGCTATAAATCTGAGTTGAACTTGATTCTGACATAAATTTATGTTATGTCCTTGTCGAAAGATGGATCTGCTCTCCAACGAAAGCCGCCGATCTGACACGTTTACCCCTTTAAATCACTCGAAACCCCTTTCTCGGCGCGGTTCACGATAGCCCCCTGCCTAATAAAATCCTTATAACTATCCGCATCAGCCGACGCCGGTGCTCCGCTAGTGCCACGACATGAATACCCCCCCCCCCTGCCCCAATAGACAGTCCATTACAGTCAATGTGGCATTGAAAACCCAGTTAGGGCAACACCGTTTGTCCAGGCATCCGAGACAGTTGCATCATAAGTGTAACTCTATTGTAATCATACTTCCATGTATCAAAGCCTTGTCCGACCCCTTGGGCACTATGTAGTTGGCCTTTCGTATGTACAGCGCGTAGCGCCCCAATGAAATTTCGCGCTGAAAACCGCAGCATATGCATTGTTTAGCTTAGCCGAATGATCGAAGCGCTCTTGTCACGGTATATGCCATAACACTACTGGAGCACCACTACCTGACTTGCCGTCCCCAGAAGACTGAGCGTCTATTAAATGAACGCGCGCCCCCTCGTACGCGTATGTACTACATGTAAAAATGTCACTACACTAACATAACAATCGTCGTGGATCCAGGGGCGCACCCGGCGCTCGCCAACCCCAACAATATATATGAGGATTTTTCTTTAAGATTTTTTGTTTTTTTTTTTTTTTTTTTTTTTGGCCGCTTGATACGTGTTTTGAAAGCTGACACACTGGCAGCATCTAAAACTCCCTGAAAGGAGTTCATTTCCGGCCCTCTGGGGCGCCGTAAACCCACAATTTTCTAGTACGATCCGCGCCGACCACCGCTGGGTGCGCTCCGCGTAGATGATAATTTTGTCCCCCCCCCCCCGTCAAATTTCTGTGCCCCCCTTGTGCCCCCCCAGAAGAAAAGTCTGGTGGTACCACTACTGCCAAGGCACCTCTTTTGCAACTCAATTTCATTTGAGAGAATGGGCAATGACTGGTGCAGCATACCTTGGCATGCATGTGATGGATGGTATGTAGATAAACTTGTCATTCATTACAATCCCGATCATAGAGGCATGAATAATTGTTGGTATTTTTATGTTTTTACTTCTAAGCCGTCCGACTCCAAGAGCAAAATTTTCTTAGAAACCCCCCCAGACCATCCTGGTACATGTAATTAGACAACCATGAAGTGCGTTTCCGGCCATTTGGAGGGTTTTTGCACATTTTTCTTTGCGCCGATTCGTCCTCCGATATGGGAGGGGTGGGGGGGGATGGCCATTTTTCAAAACACAAAAATAGTGGTGGAAAACACAACGTCAATGGGAGCATTCCTCGATATTGTGTGGTCTGCCCCCCCCCGCCCCCGTTTCGGCGCCCATGTTTTAACTCTGGCGAACTCACCCGTGGTGCGCCCCTCTAACCGAAATTCCTAGATACGCGCCCTGAACACTGTCCGTCCCCTATGTTCAGATAGCTTCCGTATCGTATATCGCGACAAGCCGATCGAGATCGAGAAGCTAGATCAAGCCTTAACTAGATTGATAGCCTATTCTAGTTATCGCATCTACGATCAGTATGTCTATAAGGACTATTCCCATTACGGAACCGCGATTACTGTATGTCACTTGCCATGTTCATTCTAACCTGTCTTTCACTGCCGGTTTGCTACAAGTTACCTCTAGGACCTACTTAACCCCTTGATCGTGCAAACGTCCAAATCGTAATCCATAGTTGATGTGTGTTTTTAACCCATTAGTCCCTGTTCGGGCCTTGGGATCCATAATTTTTTTTGTCATTTTTTTAATCCATCCGGCTCCCTTAGACTCTAGCGCAGGCGCGGATTCCTAAGGGGGGTGGGTAGGGGCTTTGCCTTCCCCCCCCCCAAAAAAAAATCCCCCCCCCCCCCAAAAAAAAAATATAAGTAGATAAAAGTATTGTATAAATAGTATTTTATATAATAAATAGAACGATTATCCATGCCCTTTCGCAGCTGGGAAGGCATTCCGGTGATCTAAGAGGCTCAATTTTTCAAATTTTTCTTGCACACCTCCGCGCCACCGATGGTGGCGCCCGGCTTAGATAGCACATAATGATTGGCCTCAAAAATCGACTGCGGCCCCCCTGATCGACTGACGCCCCACTTCCGTGTAGCTAGGTCCGCCCTTGCTGAGTGCCCACAACCAAGGGTTGTTTCTTCGTCAACTTCAATTGAACTAGGCAGCATTTTGAGATTGGCGTAATTTATCGGATATCTGCCAAGACCCATTTCATGTCTAGCGCCTATACAAAAAAAACTAAGGCCTGTGAAAAATCAGGGAAGATTGGGAGACCCCCCCCCCCCGCCCCCCCCAGTGCCTATTCTAAAATCTGGTGAGGCATCATATCCCGAAAGTTATGTGTATACTACTCACCAACCGATGCTGTCGCCCTGCTTAGATATTGAGAACGAACATATGAAATACTCTAGCACCAGTATTAGCGTCGCCAAGGGGGTGGGGGTGGGGCAACGAGCCCCTATCGAAAACCATGGGCCCCTCTACCCCGTGCCCCCCCCCCCATGGAATTTGCATTTCGTGAAAAAATATTCAGTAGTCTTTATTCGACAACAGTTTGATATAGACCTGGCACATTTATTGTTTTTTCATGACAAGAAAGGCAGTAGCCTAATTGTGCTAAATTGCCTCAATGACGAAAAAGTGTTACTACGTTCGGGGCTTCGTGCGTGGTACTAGTGGTGGGAATTCGTCCCGTTGCTCCCCTGTCTCCCGACATCGCCGCAAGCTCTATATGGGAAATATCTGCCTCATTGTCCCCCCAGCTTTTACATATCTGTGGATGGGGAAATATATACAGCAGCATTTTCATGAATTGACAACTACAATCAACATCTTTGGGATTACCGAAACCCTTCAGCTGTCCGTTTTTTACTCTCGCAACCACGTGCAAGTTTGAACTGCATGTATCCTAGGCTATCAGAATGCCTTGGATTTTCAACGCGTTTTTCTCCAGGGAACTAATACATCGGAAGTGCTTGCTCTCCATGACGTCGTAAGCGTTTATATCATGATTGGGACAGTAGTGCTAAGTTGGCTAAATGTCCTTAATTTTTGCTGTTATTATGATGTTCTCAGATGTGCTCTGGGAAAATCTGAGAAAAATTGCACGCGGATGTAGTTGGACGCAGCAAAGCAATTGTTGAACATTCTGGCTGAAAAAGTTAAAGTCGGCAACATAGGACTGAGGTCTGACATAATGTCAAAATTTTCCACTGATTAACAAATTTGTGATCATAAATGATAATAAAAACACCCGGGAAAGCCATTTCCGGCCATTGGGGGGCTTGCACAATCAAAACAGTTCATGTGCGCCTCCGCGCCCAACACATTGTGGCGCACGCCTCAGATAGTATCGCATTGCCCCTGTGCCCCCCTCCTAAGACGACAAGTATGGACGTCGCCACTGTTAGTAGCTCCCCTCCCTCCTACGGCGCCTTCCACTGAAAAAAAACCTAGCTGCCGCGCACTGCCCTGAAGTCAAGTACGGAAAGTAGCGCCCAATTATTTCTGCAACTGAATGATCTAGCTCTTGAAACTTTCTCAACGATTCGGCTGCAAGAATGATTGGGACAAACTCATCTATACATTTCACAGCGGGGTGTACATTAATTCATCATATTGTCACTTTGCTGATCAGATATTTATGGTAAATGAAGGGGGTTGGCTAAATTCCTAGCTCCACCTGTGGCACGGAAATTGCCAAATTTGCAGTTGGATATTTAGTTTGAACGCACGTGATGAACGTATTTCTTCCATGAAACACATAGAGAAGCCGTGGATGCTGTGTTGCTTTATCTGCCTATATCCTGCAGAGTGAAAACTCGTACATTCTTTCATACTGAATTGCACATCCAGATTTTGCAATTAGGCTAAGGGGAGCGCCATTTCGGCGATCTTTTTAAAAAGCCAAAATTTTCAGGGTGAGCTAAGCGCCAACAAAATTGGCCCTCCGCTCAGATAGTAAAATTACAGTCCACATCCCACCCCCACTTTTAGAAACGGATTGACGCCCCTGATTTTGAATCCAGCGAACTCGTGAGGAAGAAACGTCAGAGAGAATGGGTTAACCACAGTATTAAAAACTTCTGCACACAAGGAATGCCACGGCAAGCTGACCAAGTATGGACCCTCAATATCCAAGCATGGGGGGGGGGGGGGGGGGGGGCGTTTGTGAAACGGTGCCCGTCCTGGCATGGGAATCGTGCATGATGTCAGGCGATGGTCGTTTCATGCATTGATAGCGCAGTTCCAAGCTACGCTGCAGCCGCCAAAGCCCGAATTCGAACAGTACAAGGGGTCAAAGTTCAATTTATACCTTTTTCGCAATAAACATTGGACCTGTTCTTGGAATGCAATATGCTTTCTAGAGTGAATGCCATCACATGGAGTGTAACAATTTCATTAAAAAACCGCCATGCATTGAAGGTCATTAAAGTCACTTAGGGGTCAAAAATGGATTTAGTGACTTTCCGGCAATAGATGGTGTTTTCATTCAGAATGCAAAATGCCCTAGGAGTGGATGTATCACATGGAGAGTAACAATTCTCATAAAAAAAATGTCATATCATTAAAGGTCATTCGAGCTCACTTAGGGGTACAAAAAATGTTCTTTTTGGCTATAATCGGAGAATGATATCTTGGAAGGATGGATGGTCACCATTGTGATATAATTGTGACCGGCATGGTGGACCTCTGACCTGAATTTGACCTAGGTCGGGTGGTCATGTGGTTAAAGGGGTTTTTTTTTTTCCGATTCTTGAATAAATGGCTTATTGTAAGGGACGCACCTTGTCCGGGGCTGAGGGGTGCCTCATACAATTAATATAAGTGCATTATAGGCCAATATGCTTCATTATGCCCTAACCACCTGAAACTCCATTAATGAAGAATTTTTTAATATCCCTGTCAGAAAATGACAAAATAATCAGATCAATTCTAAAACAAATCAAAAGATTGTGGGGGTTGATTTAATTTTAATACTGTGGTGTCCCCTTTACATATGCAACCCTGTATGATCCAATTTATGAGACCTGGGGATGTGTATATAATTTTTCACATGCAAAACAGTACGTTTGATCAGTGGTAAAAGGAAGATCACACAAGAAAGTCCTGCTGAGTAGAAATTGATTGAGCATGATTTGAAAAACTGATTTTGGGCCTGAAATATCCAGTCATAGGTTGGCCCCTTCTGTTTCAATTCCTGGAATGACCCATATACCGGCACGTGGTTCGTCAAAAGTCTATAAATGTCTTCTTTCTACGAATATGGTACAGTCTCAGGTCACCAAATTTCTTGAATAAGAGATGCGGGGATACATACGTCTGGCAGCGTTACACGCCCAAATTGTCTAGTTTAATATGTTTATGTTAAATTCGCTTATGTCGTTGTTGTGAATAATTAATTGCTTTTTACATATAGCTGTGTTGGATATATGTACCGTGGAGCCATTTGGACGCATAGTTCAGGAAAGTGAAAGGAAGTAATTATAGGCTGCGTAAATATAAGACAAATACAAAATGAAAGGAGGTAGGAAGAAAGATAACAATGGCTTACATAGCAGAATCACCTTCATTGGACGGGAGAAATAACTTCAATAAGGTCCAATTTCACTGCCGAGGTTGCCACAGATAATGCTACCCTGAACCTGCATGCAATGTGTCACTAATCTTAAGTGGCGTGCCATGCACGCGTTTCCACCATCCATAACTTTAATATAGAAACGGTTTTATGCACGCGGGCGGGACACGGCGTGGTATTTCCTCATCAACTTCCGGGGATTTCCCTGTATTCTTACTGGCTCGTAGCCATAGTGCAGATTAGAGAACAAAGGTATGTTCAAATCATGCTTCCAAACAACACCCATAACTTGTTTCAACACTCGTAATGATATCTTTAACGGCCAGACACCTATTTGAACACAGTATTTTCATCTTTAAACATTGACGTGTCAAGTATCTGCCTAATTAAATCTCCAAAACTGTCAAAGGTTGTTTTCGTTTAAAAACTAGTATGCGGACGGGTTGCTAATAACAAACAAACAAAAAACACATAATAATGATGATAGGCCCCATTAACCACTTTTAATTTAATTTCTGACAAGGATGGGCACTTCTTTATGACATTGTTATGGCAAATTATTCGAACCAAAGGCTTAAATAACTGGGGGCTACTTTTATTGACCATAACATAATTTCTTCCTTCAATTATATACATTAGAGAAACTGCGTGTATACACTTCCAGGACTTCCTGCTAATGGCCATTTATAATAGCATACTCACCTAATCACCATATGATTGTTTTCATATTGTTACACTGTTATATTAGTCGTAAATGTAGTACCATCGAAACAATTCTGCCTTCTCACCCTATACCGAGTAGAACTGAACCCTTCTTTCAACAAGACTCCGGAATACTAGCTGTATGCAAGGGTAAAAATGAGGAAGTGTGAACCAGGGGCCACTTTTCAGAAAAGGGCCCCTGGTTCACGGGCATTTTCAGTGGGGACGGGCTGCCGGATACTTTCTATTTACCAGGGGCCAATAAAGTGAAACGAAGTTTTGGAAGCAAACCAGTTTTTATGAAAATATATTGTCTGCTTCTGTCGATGATGAAAACAATATGCACACAGGCAATGGCATTACAGCACACACGAATGGTTTACAGTAGTGCTAATTTTGTTGCCAACTTGAGGAAGCTTCATTGGACACTGACCAATCTCAAAATTTATGCTTCATAATCTCGTGGACATTATGTCTGGTCTGGACTCATCTGGGAGTGTAGCACGCAACCAATACTACCTCACGCAGCGACACATTCATGAATAATTGGGGAGTATGAAACAACACGGTGCACTGAGGAGTGAGTCATGAACAGAGAATCTTGCCACGGCAAGAAGCCCATGTCGAAAATCGGTAATTAGCATCTAGTTCCGATTCGATCACCGAGATAGATACCGATTACCATAACACATGGGCAGCAGAAATTTCAAATTCCGCTCAAATGGAACACCAGTTACGGTAAACACAATTCAAAATATCCACCGTTGAACAAAAAAATGTCTATGCACAATTTCACAAGCACGGGGCATCCCCCCCCCCCCCCACCCCCCGAAAAACCGACCTCCTAATGAATAAAACTCACAAAAACGATCGTTCATTACAACGTGCACATAACTAGGTTATATGCTGTGCACCGCGCTATACACTGACATGTGACATGAGAACACTCAAACTACGCAAGGCATGTGTACCACATAACCATTGCCTCGATTTGAGCATGGGTTACCGAAGCACGACAAGGCTGGAATTTGGATGTGGAATGGATAAAATCATGCGAACTAATAATTATCATCGTTGTATCCAGCGAGAAATTGGTGAATTAAAACATTCTTTCCATGGCATTGAGTAACGTAGTCTACGCGAGTCACAGGCCACAGCAACATTTTAGTGAAACGGGGGGCGACCGCTACGCTCAAGTTTTTCAGCTTAACCCACAGGGCCAATGGAAAACCTGCCATAGGACTTTTTAAGTGTGTGTGGAGCGATGATCGAACGTTGATGTAGCGCACTACAATTGTGTAAACACATACACCCTGTTGTTTGTGTTACGGTGTTTGCACGGAAAGTATATTCAGGTTCTCATCGTTGCAGCTGGCCGCGCGTTTCGACTTTATGATATTCAAAGAGTTATCGGACTTCCGAATCCATGGCGAAGCTGGTAGTATATTATTTGTTTCCGTCACCGGAACCAAAATATGCATGCGATAAAAAGATGGTATCTGATGAGTAATGACTTAAAACTAAAGGCTGAATTATGAATACCCCTGTAGGTCTATCGATGGGATTTGACTCAGGAAGTTGCCTGAACGTAATGGCAATGACATGTGAACGTGTTAATGTGCTGACTTGAATAAATGGTATCGGACTCGGACAACGATTATGGAAAAAAATAATCGGTAATCGGTAACATCCGATATTGACATAATCGTGTTGAACACAAGTCGGTGAAGCTCCACTTTAGAGTTGGGAGAAAGTGAACGATGATCTACCGTTTGACGGGCGCTAGTTTACAGGAAAAGGTTTAGGCGCCATTGGACTTGAATGGAACATACGGCGCTGTTCAGTTCCCGACGGGCGTGTTGGCGCCTTGGCGCCCGCTTATTTTGACTCTTGGCTGATGGTTCAAGTGGTTTGAGCGTCCCACTCGCTGCGATGAGGGCAGGCTGCCATCCTTGTAACACGGAGACAGGTCATGGGTAGGGGGAGCAGTTCCAATACCATAGTACTCATTGATTGTCAAACAAAAAAGTTTTGAAACAAAATCATACTACTGGTGTGAGATATCAAACTTCTCATGATTTTCCTCTAATCCAGGATCGTCATGATTATTAAATTGGCCGGCACCAAAACACAATAACGATCATTCATAAGGCATTCACCACGCAAGTAGTATTGAGAGCAATATATCTTATCGTGTGGATCTTATTGTGTTCCCCCCCCCTCCAAAAAAAAAAAAAAAAATCAGCGTTCGTTTTATACAAGTGGAATGGAATGCGGAGCATGGGTACGAAGCAACAGGTCGATGATGGCGGTCTTCACGTGAGACCCAGGATTAGAAGGGAAGATCTTTGATCAAATTACCAAATGAAGGACGGGACACCGTCCATGATGGAACAACCCACATGACGGGAGACCTGGACGCATGCGCGGAGCAGTACACTAGCTGACTAGTGGACGGATTAGTGGAAGAATGTGTCCACCTCCGTGCACTAACTGGTCCGAGAACAAATGTGTCCACGATCCGTCCACCTAGTGGACACAGGTGGTAACTTCGCGCTCGTTCGCGAAACTATTGGGTGGTGGACGGAGAGGGACAGATGCGTGAACTAACATTTTTCGCCCGGTGTTGTATTGTAGCATAAGCAATCATTACAATAATCCCATCTAGAGATTATTAGAGTACTTGGACATGACAGTCAGATATTTTTACCTTGTTATCATGAGACTGAGTAGCTATGTATTATTTTCATGTGCAAAATTGATATGTTGTTTACACTTGTCATGAAAGATTAGGTTCAGTTCTATCAGAAACTGTAGCTTTTTTATCTTTGGCCATTTCCCCCATTATGGCAATTTGCTAGAGTAACTCGCTCACAGTGTTGTCTCGTGTTACATGTTAGGTATCCCTTTTCTCTCTACGTTCTGTAGCCACCCGTTGGCCAAGTGGCTGCATGCTGCTTACATGGTGGCAGGCTTGAGGTGTTGAATATTAGATTTCCGGTTAGGATTTCTAGAGGCACTGGCCGTTTGGGCCTTGGGCTGGTTGGGATTGTACCTTCTACTGTTCCCAATAGTTCCCCATGCCCAGCCCTTCTGAGTGGTATTATATATGTAAGTGTTAATATGATCTGTGGATTCATTTGGAACCCCTTTTGCCTCATGAACTTTTTTATCTACCACGATACTACTGTACAGTACCAGATATTTGTATATAATACCTGTTGTATATATTTCCCCAAATTACCATTTCCCTGTAAATATTCTAATAATACTAGCTAATTTCGGTTTATTGACGGCTTCCATTCGTTTTGCGTCAGAACTAGAGACTCCTTGATTGGTTATGTCTAGGCGGCGAAATGGGTTTTAGCGGTCCCTTTGTAGTTCGGAAAGTGTTCACTCTGATTATGTGTCAGTTTTGCTGTAGGCAGTTAGTACATATTCACTGTGTTTGGAGAAACTGCATTAGTCTATGGCCTTCTTGGGCGTACAGGTACTTATATTGGAGATTACTTCCAACAATCGCTTCCCTGTGTCCCACCCATTGACTGTGACACTTAGCCACATTAGCTATAACACTTCTTGTAACCAGGATAAGGAGGTAGGCCACTATTGTTTTAATTATTTTTCTAAATCACTATTATTTTCTCAAGATAGAATGCATTGGTCAGTTATGTCCTAATTAGGTTGAAATAAGTATTAGTTGAGAACCCAACACCAAACTCTATACCAAGATTGGAAGAAGCCACAGCGTCTGAAGTACAAATTTTGCAACTGCTGTTGTTCATGTAAGCAATTCGTTTGGATTTGACTCATTCCAGATGCATTGTTGTTTCCGGCCCCTCTAACTTGGAGGTGGAGGGAGACGGCCTGGACTGGAGGTTTAAGGGGACCAACGCTGGGTCTCGAACTAGTTCCAGCATGGGGTGCGTGACCTGATGTTCATATGCCAACCTGCGGATGGGGTTAGGCGCGAACTGGGCGGCTACTACCGAACCTAGAGGTCATCACCGATGAGGGGAGCGGCAACGCCTACAGGACCACGGGAAGGCTCCATACATTTATATATAGTGATGCAAGGGCGGTCCAGTGTACAGCCCATGTATTAATTGTATGTTGATAGATTTAAGCAACATGTAATGTATGTGTGTTTCGTATAGCCCCGGAGTGAGTTAACAGAATACAGGTCTCAAACTGGTCCTATTCCAGAGTTTGGTGTCCCAGAAATTGTTTTCTTTCTGGTATGTAACTGCACTACAGGGATCTAAGCAGGCACCTCGAAACCCGCTGACTTCAAAATCGTAGGGTCTTGGAGGCAGGCGTTACGGTTCATGTACTCATCATGGGGAACACACATACCAAGTATGAGCTTCAGCCATACAAGTGGGGCGAGTTTCGTGTTCAAAAGCCAAACTGGGCCGAACATTTCAATGTTTCACGGATTTTCTATTCTGACCAAAATTCACCCCCGATTTATACCAAAAACAATAGGGTCCACGTTTTTTTTTTCCTTTGCCAGTACCCCCATAAGAAACTACACACACCAAATTTGAGCCGATCAGACCAACCATTTGGACTTATCGTGTTCACAGGTTCAGACTTGACCCAAAACAATAGGGGTCAGGTACTCACATTATGGGGGGCTGGAACACCATACCAGTATGAGCATTCATCCATCAGGGGGGGTCGCGTATCGTGTTCACAAGCCAGGTGTCACACACATAAACACCACACTACACACACACACATGGGCATGACGGATAGATTCCTCGACTGTCAAGGAATAAAAAACGGCGTGGTGAACTGATTGCGTGGACTCGGCTTTTTTGTACGATATGATAATAATCTTCATGACTCTGAGCTTCAACGATTTCGGGGCATTGTCCCGTTTTCCAGGAAGGTTTCAAATTTCCCTCGGTCCCTCCCAGCGGACACGGTACATACGGCGATAGGCCACTGTGGGTACTATTTACAAGATGGAGGCGCCCACCGTATAGACAATAGTTAGAACGGACAATTATGACGAGTGTTAGAGTAAGGAATCTCCCTGGACTGTTAAGAGGGAGATCATCCAGTCTGAAATGGTCCTGGGATAGAAACTATCGAAAAGCTTGATAAAGGTGTGGAACTTGAATGAACGACCAGTCTCCCGGGTCTCAAATGGGGTTATTTTCTAATGGAACTGCCACTAAGCCATTGGTATTGGTAGAACAAAACTAGTCTGGCCATTTTTCGTCTTACAGACAAATGTCCCTCCAAGGTTGTGGAGGATTTCCGTAACACTGGATGTCCTGCGGAAGTCACGAGTCACAAACGGGATGCTCTTCTATGAATTTTCTCAAGTTTGTCTGTTGGAACCTGATATGGTCCGAATATGAGCAGCTATTCAAGGTTAGAGCGAAACAGGAAACATAGGCCAATTATCGACGTTTGGGAGTACAAGAACGTAAATTCATATTAAAAAAACCAAGAATTCTACTCGCCTTTGAACAGATCTTTTCAATATGAGTAGAAAAGGACAAGTCGTCACAAAACATCACCCCCAGATACGATGTGTGCTGACACACTCAGAGTTGCCCATAAATGGTATTGTAAAAAAAAAAAAAAAGAATGTCGGCCACCCACCACGCTTGAAGACTAAACAAAACATTAGAGGGGATGGAACTTCATATCCCAAACCTTGCGCAGGTTTCAAGAAATTTCAGATTCTCTTGAAGAATAAGATGGTCCTCGAATTAGGTAATTGGTAGTACAAACACGCATCTCAGCAAAGAGCCGTAGTGAGATTTAATATGGTGTGTTATGTCGTTTATATAGCGAAGAAACAGAATAGGACCAAGGCAAGTGCCGGTGGGACCCAGAAAGGAAAGGAACAGACGTTCGATGAAGCACCATCAACGACCAACTTTGGGGGTCTGTGAGAGAGAAAACTATCAATCCACGAATAGGTCTCGCCGGAATCCATAATGACCACTATCGAGTAGCTTCCGGGGGAGACCACATTCAAAGCCTTTGAGAAATTCTTTCCAAGGAAGATTAATAATCAATCTGAGTATTGTTATAATATGGTAGTCAAGATCGGAGGTAGTCATAAGAAGCTGAGTGATGACTGAACGACCTCTTCTAAAGCCGTGTGCAAGATCAGATAGAATAAGCGTGGTTGTCAAGGTGGTCCATATGTGAGTTACCACTATATGTTTAATAATTTTGAACAAAACACACGTTAGAAGAAACTGGACGGTAGTTGGAAGCAAGTGCGTATCACCTTCTCTTGTGAAATAGAGCAATGTGGGCCATCGTCAATTAATGGAACGTCTCTTTCTAGTAATGATGATTGAATAGAAAGGTAGGACAGGAGAAAGTTCAACCGCAAGCTCTTTAAGAGACGATTGGGGATGGGTTTCCGGCCCAGGAGCCTTATGCTCAAGAAATATGTTGAAAAGCAATTCTGAACCCCTGGGACAGTAAAACATTGTAGCGGACTGTATGGAGGATAGGGATCCCCAGGCAACAAGGAATGTCAGCTCCAGTACCACGGTAAACAGAGCTAAACTGTTTACTGAGAATCTCAGCTTGGGTCGTGGCTAGCACCGTGAAGGGTTCCAGAAACTTTGAAGGGGCGATCCACCCGCATTCCTTCCGCTGTTGCTGAGTAAGCTCCAGAAGGGACGATGGTTGCCTTCGTGAAAGCACGAGACAACTTATTCTCCATGTAGTCAGCATGTGCTTTCTTGATAGCATGCTTATTAGTGTTTTGGAATCTCTAACTTCAACCAGTTTTCTTCTTGTAGTACGTCTAGCTAAATTATAAAGCTATGCTTACGTCTAATCAATTTACGCAGGTAGGGGGACATCAAGGGAAGGTTGTAGCGTGTAGACTTGAACTTCGATGGAACATACTGTTCAAGCATCTCAAATAAATGCTCCTTTATTGAAGCCAATTTTCATGTACAGAAGACCGGGCACCTGTCAACATGAACTTCTGTGCAAAACAAGATGGTTTTTCTTTAAAACAATCCCAGTTGGCACGTTTGTTAGAGTAAATCTTTCTAGGGGCTGGTGGGTTATACTTAGGTCTAATATCCGAGTCAATAACCACTATGTCGTGGTCACTGAACCCGGGAATAACATGCTGTGACTTAACCAGAGATGGTCTGGTTGTCAAAAGAGGTCAAGTGTATTTCCTTCCCTAGTAGGAGCAACTTGAGTGTCGGTGAGAAAATTATCGTTAAGGAGGTTCAGCAGTTCTCTAAAGATCCTTAAAGATTAAACAATGTAACATATAAGGCACTGTAATCATATCAGTAATTATATATATAAATGAGATATAATTATATATATAAATGTTTGGTGTCGGGCATATACTGTATGGGATGACGGGCAGGGGAATCAATGCTGTCACTCGTATGGCGTTGGTTTATATATGTGTGAATATGGATGTGGAAAAGGAAAAACCCAACCCTTACATTTAGATTCAATATATTTCAGTATGAGTGCAAAGATCATTTTTGTTCTCAGTGTAATTCCTCGACAAGAAGGCACTTTGTTTTAGCGATAGTGTGAGTATATTAAAACGGTCCCTCTCATGCTCCCGAGGAGACATTTCCGGCGATCTGGGAGGTGTTAAACCTCAAAATTTTTGTGTACCGGCTAGGGGCTCATATACGCCCTTGAAGAACCCTTACCCCGACATGCGCATACAATAATTCCCAATATTTTGGCGTTTTCGGCCGATATCGAATGTGCGGCTGGCCTAATATCTTGAGTTATGGACATAGAAAGTATGTCTTATTTTCACTGGATGTTCAATGTATTCCCCCTTCCTCCTCGTCTCCACGGATCTCTGGTTACGGCCCGGCTAGGGGGTCCTTCACGCCCACGAAGACACCTATTACCATTTCGCGCTGGTATGAGTGCACGCTAATTAATATTCGATATATTTGGCTTTTCGTCCTAAATTTAAAGCCGTCTGACATCTCGAGTTATGGATATAGAAAGTATATCTTTGAGTGCACGCTAATATTCGATATATTTGGCTTTTCGTCCTAAATGTAAGGCTGACATCTCGAGTTATGGCCATAGAAAGTACATCTAGCTTCCACCAGTCCACTGGATATACTTTACGATGCCCTCAATCAACACGTGAAGGCAGATCTATGGCTACGTCACCGCTACCGGGCACATATACGCCCTTGAAGAACCCTTACCCCGACATGCGCATACAATAATTCCCAATATTTTGGCGTTTTCGCCCGAAATCGAATGTGCGGCTGGCCTAATATCTTGAGTTATGGACATAGAAAGTATGTCTTATTTTCACTGGATGTTC
Source organism: Sclerodactyla briareus (assembly GCA_026419785.1). Classification (NCBI taxonomy): domain Eukaryota; kingdom Metazoa; phylum Echinodermata; class Holothuroidea; order Dendrochirotida; family Sclerodactylidae; genus Sclerodactyla; species Sclerodactyla briareus. The sequence goes on from JAODTK010002532.1 coordinate 545,335, forward strand.
AATGTATTCCCCCTTCCTCCTCGTCTCGACGGATATCTGGTTACGGCCCGGCTAGGGGGTCTTATACGCCCACGAAGACGCCTGTGACCATGTCGCGCTGTTATGCGTGCACGCTAATATTCGATATATTTGGCTTTTCGTCCTAAATCGAATGTAAGGCTGACTTCGTATCTCGAGTTGTGGACATAAAAAGTACATCTAAATTCCACTGGATATACTTTACAATGTCCTCAATCAACATGTGAAGACAGATCTCTGGTTACGAGACCAGCTAGGGGCTCATATACGCCCTTGAAGAACCCTTACCCCGACGTGCGCATACAACGATTTCCGATATTTCGGGGGTCTCGGCCGAAATCGAATGTGCGGCTGGCCTAATATCTTGAGTTATGGACATAGAAAGTATATTTAATTTTCCTTGGAAGTACTTTATAATTCCCCTTCCTCCTCGTGTCGGCAGATCTCTGGTTACGGCCCGGATAGGGGCTTCTATATGCCCACGAATATACCTATGACCTTGTCACGCTGATATGCTCAAAAGGCTAATATTCGATGTATTTTCCTAACGCTGCACATAACCAATGACTATAGAGTTTAGTCTACTTTGAATCCTTGTTCATAACAGACTGGCATTGCCAGCCTGACGTGCTGCTTCTTGATCGAGGGAAGCAATATGTAACATCAGTATGACGGTTTACGTGATTGACGTTTGGCGCGGAGGCGGGGCAAACAATTCTGAGACATGTAAAATTTTGACAAAAAATGGAACGGGAACAAATCTGAAGATCTCGATCTTTTTTATCCAAAGGCCGAAAAAATGCACACATTTTCCACGACAGTGATGTTCAAGAAACAGAAAATTTCCAAGATGCGGGCAACCTCTAACCCAATTGGAAGGGTCCCTAAGAGCAGCGGAATACCTCTAAAAATTAGAGGTTCAGTAGGAATGAAGGCCACGATGAAGAATTGTAAGGAATGAACATCGATCTGTTTTGGGAAATTTATCGTCAATTTCAGTGATGATGCTCACTGCCATAAGGCCCGGGGAGTGCGTTTCCTGCAATCTGGGGGGGGGGGGGGGTGGGGGGGGGGGGGGGGGTGGGGGGGGGGGGGGGTGTAAAACGATTTTCTCTTGAATGCTACACGCTAAGGATGGTGGCGCTCTGCTTGGACGGTATTAATCACATCCGTCCCCCAACATTGTTTAATACAAATCGCCGTACCCGATATTGATGACGATGTCTCACTTTTAGCAAATCAGTGAGTGCGGTGTACTATGATTTCAAACTATACGGTCGCGTTAGGGACATGTGCAGTTTAGGTCTATGTATGGATGGGCTGATGGACAAATGTAACTATTGCGATAAGAAGGGCTAGAAATTAATGAAAGAGGATGCATGGTAGATATGATTCCTTGTATCATCTCGACTCATCGAATAAGTATTAACATTCCCATAGATTGATTATTTTATCATTACATTAGAAATTGCAAGTGCTTTCTCCGGCCATCTGAAGGTTATTGAAATCCAAAATTTTAAGGTCCGCTACGCGCCAACCAATGGTGGCGCTCCGCTTAGATAGTGTTCGTACCAGTCATCCCCCAAAGCCTCAAACAAATCTACGTCACTGGCATCTGTCACTTCGTGGTGATTGGGGTCATTATAAAGAATATCCAGTGGGAGTTTGATGTATTGTCCATGTCCATAACTCGAGATATGAAGTCAGCCTTACATTCGATTCAGGACGGAAGCCCGAGAAAATATGGAAAATTAGCGTGAACGCATACCGGCGCGACATTGGCATAGGTTCCTTCAAGGGCGTATAGGTCCCCCTAGCTGGGCCGTAACCAGGGATCTGTCACTACGTGGTGATTGGGGACATTATAAAGAATATCCAGTGGAATTTAGAAACACTTTCTATGTCCATAACTCGAGATATGAAGTCAGCCTTACATTCGATTCTGGCCGGAAAACAAGAAATCGGAAAATTATTGTATATGCGCCACGTCGGGGTAGGGGCTCTTCGAGGGGGTATAGGACCCTCTAGCTGGGCAGTAACCAGAGATCTGTCACCACGGGTTGATTGGGGACATTATAAAGAATATCCAGTGGGAGTTTGATGTATTTTCAGATCCATAATCGGGATAGGGGAATGGTCAGCTTACATTCGATTTACGACGAACGCCCGGAAATATGGAAAATTAGCGAGAACGCATATCGGCGCGAAATTGGCATAGGTTCTTTCAAGGGCGTATAGAACCCCCCCCCTTGCTGGGCCGTAACCACTGCAGCCTGTCACCACTTGTCGATTGGGGACATTATAAAGAATATGTAGTGGAAGTTGGAAGTTTGATGTATTTTCCATGTCCATAACTCAAGATATGAAGTCAGCCTTACATTCGATTATGGCCGGTAAAAAAAATATCGGGAATTATAGTATATATGCGCACGTCGGGGTAGGGGTCTCTTCGAGGGGGTATAGGACCCCCTAGATGGGCCGTAACCAGATATATGTCACTACGTGGTAATTGGGGACATTAGAAAGAATATCCAGTGGAGGTTAGATACACTTTCTATGTCCATAACTCGAGATATGAAGTCAGCCTTACATTCGATTCCGGCCGAGAAAAAAAAATATTGGGAATTATTCTATATGCGCATATAGGGTGACCAGAGATATTTCACCAAGTGTTGACTGGGGACATGCTAAGGAATATCCAGGGAAAGTTCGATGTACTTTCTTTGTCCATGAATCGAGATGTGAAGGCAACCTTACATTTCGTACAGGACGAAAAGCCCAAAACCATCGGAAATTGGCGTGCACCATATCAGCGCGGTGAAATATTCATGGCCCTTACACAGCACGGTAATGTACCTGTACTGTGCTCTGACCCGAAGGAACCAATAACCAGTTTTACGTAGGCTCCCGGAGCAGCGCAGCGATCGCCTCTCGCGCGCTAACTTCCATTATTAAAGTTAATATCCTCGCTGACGAATGTGCGGCTGAATGTAAGGCTCACTTGACTGTGGTCCTAAGTTAAGCTAAAACCCACTGATACTGTGATAGGGGCAATTTGTGTTAGCATATGGGAGATCGTTACAAAAATCACGATAACTTCCTCATTTGTGGGTGCATTACCACCAAATTTTAATATTTTGTACTTAAACAATTTTACTGCATAAACTCTCACAGAAAATCTGATTAGAATCCGATATTCCCAACTCAAAATGAAGCTTTTATTTTTCGTTTTTTTGCCTATGTGGCCCGCCCAAGGCTTCCGTACAAATCAGCTGGCCTACACTTCTATTTCTCTCATCTATGTCAGTCATGTGGGCTTGGGGGTCGGAAAGTCAGGGGTACGGCCTCCAATTGAGTTTTGAGTTTGATTTGAGACATGTGGTTACAAAAGTTACCTTAATTGACTGTGTAATTTTATGGCGAAGCTGTCACAAATCTCAGACCAGCCAGATGAGATCGAGAATTTCTTAAAAATTTCATTCATATGATTGATTTGTTTTTACCTGTTTTGTCAAACAGAATACTAATGTGTCTCCAAAAACTGTAATTATATAACTGGTCAATTTGTAGTGCTAGTTTAGCTTTTTTCCCAAGGGGGGTGGGGCTAAATTAGGGACAGGCCGAAATTAGGGACGTTTACCCTAATGGAAAGCATGGGCAGAACAGAAAACATATTTCAATCAGATTTACTGTGATATGCTAAGTAAGTTGCCATAGCCTAAAAGTCGCTCTTTAAGGAGGAGACACTGTTGGTTTCAGTCGCATTCGCCACGCCCCGCCAAACCGTGGAGTGATGACTCGAGTCGGGACTCGAGACCGGTCTCAACTCCCAAGTCCTTTATTTGCATGTAAAGTTGACTTAAATTAGGCTACATTTACTGAGTGTGGGTAGACTGCAAGCTGAACTGACACCATTGAAGAAGTTGCTAAACCAGACGAAGGCAGAAGCTGAGACAGGCTGTTACCACCAATGTGATGTTCTCCTTAGAGTGCGCTACAATTAAAAAGTCCGCTCTTTTAAGGTAGGATACACTGTTGGTTTCAGTCCCATTCGCCATGGCCCCGCCAGGCTGTGGAATGATGACCAATAAGTAATATGACGGACCCGTTCAATCAGCACCCCATCACCGGAGTAATGTTTACCTGTATCGTGCCAACTGGCGCTTAAAAATTCAATGACAAATGACGGAATGAAACCCCAGTTAAATGGATACTGGATGCAAATGAGATTTCCATGGGGAAGGGGGGGGGGGGTGTCTTACAATTGATCATGACACTATAAGTAACACACCTGTCAAGTAATAGTGAGCCCATAATGTAACTAACGGTGGACCTATTTGGATGTACCAGATGTACCCGTGGTCCCCCAGTGAGGTCTATTGTGGACCCTTTGTCATTTGGGTTAGCCCAAGCAGTACCCACGGTGGGCCCAGCTTGGCCTGACAGGGGTGGTGTCAAATAGGGGGTGCCAACAATGTTGGTCCCCATTTGGTCCCTATGTAACACCATGGTACAGTTGGGCTTGTATGCCTTTAATATTCTGCCCATATGGCCCTCAGCTACAGTAAGCCGTCACGGGCCGCACTTTGGTAGCCCACCTGGGTCCTTTTTCAATACTGTGGCCAAAGAGCTGGGCCACATGGGCAGTCCTACGTAGGGCCCAGTTGTGTACCCCCGTGAGCCCCATATGGGGCCACAAATGGGATTTGTCAGGGGTTCACACTTGGTGCGACATAATGATACAATATTTTATCGGATGGAGCGGTTCACACTAACAGGCGATAAAAGTTTGTACAATAATTTTATCGGGACGGTCCGCTGGCTTGATAAACGGGTACGCGGGAAAGTGGCGGCATCACGTTTGCAGAAAGATCAATTTCACACCCTTGGTGGTCGCCTCATCGGTTAAATAGCTTGGTCGAAAGAGTCTTTGAATAACCATAATTGCAATTTCAAAGCATCCAAGCCCGTCTCGTTTCTCATAGTGTGCAGTAGTAGAGGCCTAGGATGCTTTAGATCAAGCTCAGTTGCCATTTGTTAAAGTCAATAACACACTCAGAGTCACAACCAGGTTGCTTTGTGACGAGCTGCTATGGAACACAGATCCTCAGCGCAACTGGGGTGGGGACGCCCCTTCATCACCAGAGAGGCGGGCAAATTTCGCCCGTTATAAACAATCCAGTTTGCCAAAATGCCTGGGAAAATGCCAATCGGATTCCGCTTATCACCTTCCTACTCTCCCCTATGATACCCCTCCCCCCTCACACATTCTTGACTGGCTTGGGTCAATATCATCTTAATATCATTTACCCATTTACCCCCCACAGCTTATACCATTGCTTCCTTGTTTCTAGTCACTTTTTTTTCATCACTTCGTCTGTTGACCTCCACCCCCAAACCTCTCGCATGGATGCGCAGCCACTGTGCCCGGGTAAGGCTGGCCAATAGCAGCCATAAAGTAATTCACTTCCGGAAAAAATAATTCAAGGGAACTTGGGCAGTGAAATGAAAAGTCTAAAAATAACAGGTTGTTGTTTACAAGTGATTGGGAGAATTCCGTTAGGGCGCCAGGCGGATCCCACCCCCTCCCCTGTCGGCAAACTGTGGACCCAAGTCCTGGGGTCAACCTCCACCCACTTGTCCACTTCATCACCCCCTCTATCTCTCCTAACCGCCGTGGTCGTCCTTCATTAGCATCTTATCGCATCCTATAAATTTATTGTACGATAAAGTTAAAATATTTTCAACTGCTGTCCGACATTTTTATATCGATCGTATCGACATAGTGGTGAATACTCCTATGGAAAATAAACACTTTCTACCTCGGGTCCGATATTTTTATCGCATCGTCTATCACACTTGTGGAATGGGCCTCTTAACTGGCAACGCCAGGGCCGCTTCCGAACACTCTGTCGGTGATTTGCCCTGTCTGGTTCCTGACGTCTCATGCCCACGGCTGACCGATTTCCTAGAGACGTCCCAACGATCGCGGTAGGCTTTAGCAGTCTTCAACTAGCCTTTAACTAAGAGACGTGCGAGGAGACTGCCAGGACAGGTAAAGGAATATTAATTCATTAAAACTGTTTCAATATGTGGTCTGCCCAACCGTCCTATCGGATCGGATAACTGACCCTTGACCAAGGCAGTAGCGATGCTTTGCTATCTCTGTTTGCACGGTCTACTGCCCACGATTCGTCACTGACGTGGCCACATAGCCTACGCCAGAACAAGCTTTTTCCGAGCACCCGCGATGATTGGCCCTCCTGTCGTCTCCAGTGTCCGCCTGTCAGATTTCAAAGGACTTGCTCCAGATTAGTGGTAGCATTAGTAAGACTGTCAGGCCAGGAAAATTGTTAAGCTACACATTGGGGTCTACCGACATGTGTTTAAATAGAACGAATATCCTTCAGTTTTCTCCGAGATCGATGTCATTGTGGGAGAAAGAAGCCATTGTATAATTACTTTAACGATCTGAAACATTTTGAGTGCATTGGCGGATCTTAAACACTGAAGCATATCCTGATTTGTGTGGTATCACCCCCACGTTCTGCCCTTGATGGGTTGTCAATTTCCCCATTCCCATAATATGATCATTTCTAACTGCGTTGCTGCCTTGCTTCCGGGGAATCTCTTCTACCGGTATTCAATTTCAATCGAGGATGCACCCTTTGCATCAGGAAGTCAGGGCAACTCACCAGCCTGAGCCACAGCCATTGTTGACTTAATTGAATGAGTTCGGCATGTTCATGGCGGCAATTCGTTGTATCCTATACATCATCTTATGCAAAGCGCCACTACCTACAGTTTCATGGCGCGTACATAAGTTTGTTCGCCTGAATAGCCCCAATGGCCAGTTAATGGCACTGCTCGCGGGCTTAGATTGACCACATGAGGCCTACCCAAATTCAAACTTTAGGTTTCCAGTTTTTCAAGAAAGATGACAGGGAAGTGCCCAATTGAACAACTTCCAAATGTTCAGTTTTAACTAGCGACGTGGCGATTTACTATCCTAACGTGGAGTGCCACCACTTCAATTGGCATCTTGTTAGGAATTCTTAAACCTAAAATCCGTAATCTCAAGTTTAGGAACGTGGTTTATAACGTCTATTAAAGCAGATGTCCGTTCTGCAACTTGGGAAACATTTTATCGTGCGATACATGCTGACTAGGCTTGAGGAGTGGACAATTAGTCACAATTGTTCATCGACCTATAGTTCATCTTTGATCATTTTCAAGGTAAACATTATCAGTCCTCATTAAAAACAGAAAGGAAAATGTCAGGCCTATTACAAGCCCGGGGGCAGTGGGGGCATTTTCAAACGGTAAGACAACACTTAGGAAAGGAAGCACTACGCAGTGTTGCGTCTTGTTTCTCTGGCAGAGTGCTAGTTTTTTTTTTAAGGAGTCACCATCAGGTTTTCTATGCATGCTTGTTTATAACCTAACAAATGAGGATTCCAACTCATCATAGGTCAAAAAGTAAATTAAAAATTGCCACAAGCAGTGTAGATTTGCTTAAGTCTTCGTATCAGAAACTCTCAATGATTCCTCTCCTGCTCTGAAAATGTTTCATTTCCCAATAAGAGATGAAAGGGCACAGTGACGTCGTCCCGTCATGATGCCCTTGAGTATGGATTGGCTGTTGTCTGCGGATTCAGGAACCGGAATGCTATGAAGCAGTTCATGGTTAATAATCAAATATGCCAAGGGGAACGTGGAAACCTATTACTCAGTTCAATCCCAAGCGTCTATTACAAAGAAGGTTAAGATTTTTTTTTTAAATGGATTAGTGTTAGTATTTTCTACTATCTTAGGGGGAGCATAACTGCGAGTCTACGATGCCGCACAATCACGGCGTACCGGACTAAAGGGGGGACCACTCCTCTGGGGCGTATTCACGGAATCCGGCCCCCTAAGAAGGGTTCTGGGGGGTTTAGGAGGTGACCCTGTGGGAGGCGAACACTACCCAATATCGAACTCACACTAGTACTTCTGAAGGGACTAATAAAGGGGGGTGTATAGGAAATAAATTCTCCCACCTGTAAGTTTCCGCGGCGTCCGGTTAGTCGTCGTACCGATGCTCCGGCGCGGCGGTGCACTCAGCGGGGCGTCGGCTTCGAGGATCTCCCGGCGGGTGGCGGTTTCTCCAAGGGGAAGAATTATTCTGTCGTAAAACACTGTTTTTATTGCGATCTTCGTCTTGGTCAGACTGTATTCTTGGACAGTAAAAGCCGTATCTTTGGAAGTTGATCCGATCTCGAACTTAATACTTTAATCCGCAAAGAAGCAAGACCAATGTGTGACGATTTAACGAGCAAGGGTGTGACAAGAACAAAGACCTCGTGCGCGCATCCCCCTTATATACCGGGGGTCCGGACTCGGTGCGCTCGGCTCCACGGTTAGTCCGTTGGCCAATCAACTCTGCTCCCTTTTCCTTGGTAACGACCTTGGCCAATGAGAGGCAGCAGCTTGCTCGCTAATCTAGGCTGGGTCATTGCCTCAGGCCGACCTCCAGGCTTCCCAGGAACACCCTCAGGGTGACTCACACCGTTTAGCGCCAGGATATCACGTGCCCGGGCTGTTACGCTGTTTCCCTCCCACAATGCGGTGTGGTTCCTTGCTGTCCCGCCACAGTGCTTCCACTAGTGTCTGGCACTACAGTAGATACCCCTGTGGAGTGTGTCGGAAGGGTGTGGGCGTCCTCTCTACTGCAAAGGATTTAACGGTAGACTCAAACATGACCCTACCTTCATATGTCACTCACTTCCCTCGTTTTATGGAAGGACTTCCGACACTTGACCTAAGAATCGATGATCACCCCCTGAAAAGCATGGACTCATTTGTCTACCTTGTAGATCCAATAATCGACGCTGGAGGCAGTTGTGAGACAAGCGCCATCATGCGCTGCCGGATTCCCTGGTCTTAGTTCCGGGACTGCTCTCTATCCTCACTTCAAGGAACATCTCTCTTGCTATCATGGGTAGAGTTTATACCACGTACGTACGCAGTGCTATGTTACATGCATCAGAGTGTTGGGCCCCCACTACTATTGACCTGGCACATATTCACCGTTGCGACCATGCTATGATTCGTTGGATTTGCAATGTTGGAATTAAAGATCGTACAGACTGAAGCACCCTGATTAAGAAGCTCAAGATTAACCCCATTGCTGAGGCCCTAGGTGGCAGAAGACTACACTGGTAAGGGCACGTGCAATGAGACGATGGCTGGTTGATGATGATGATGGTATGTCCTTCGAGAATCTGTTCCTTGAGAATGGTTTCTTGAAATTTTCAGCCTTTTTAAAGTCCCATTTCCTGCCATCTGGGGGTCATATGGTTCAAGAGAAGTCCTGTTAACAAGAAAGTGTGACATACACACACATACATCATAGTCGCCAACTCTCTTCCTGAACTTCACTCAGGGAGACAGAATGATGACACATCTCAACCCAGATTACCAGATAAAGGTTAGCACTTTGATGATCATGTAAGGTCATACACCTTGCAGTATGATCTGGACGGGCTACCACCACCTAATTAGAATCTCATTCCGAGGCATCACCACACTCATTAGTCAGTTGTTATAGTCTTGGACCACTAATTCCTGGATATTATGAAATTTAAATTCCCATAGTCTAAGGCATCTGGCTCCTGATTGATGTGTCACAAAAAACATGTAGAGCAATGTATATGCCATTAGCACTTAACAATATATTTCAGAGACTCGTTGTGACAAACAACAAAATGCTCAAAGCAATCATGATTCTAAATGGCTTAAAGAGAAACTGAAGGATTGCTGAAGGTAGATTGTACAAGACTGCACAAGATCCCATCATACAATAATATGTGATGTCAAACAATGTGCAACTGTTTCCATTTTAAATTGAAACATTCAGTTCACTTTAAAATAATAATAGGCTGTGAGGAAAGATCACAGTGGTAAGAAGCTGATGTTTTCATGACCAAAAAAGTTGCCATCCAATATCTCCAATCTGCTTTTCAGAAATGATGCTGCTCTGAGGAGGAGGTCACACTATTATTATCTTCCAAATGAATGTTACAAATTGATTGTTAGCAATGTGTGTACTGAATTTCAGTCTCTCGGCATCCCAGCGAAAAAGAAGAGGAACAATATCACCTACTTAGGCCTACTTGTACTACATATCCTCTTCCGAGCGCTGGCTGACAGCCACTATTCTCCTTGTAGGTGTCTGTAAAGCTGCCAGAATTTAGATCGACTGTTGCAGGTATTTTCACAGGAACACCTATATGACAAGACCATATTTTGTATTCCTATGAGACAACGATTGGCCTTTAAAGTCATCTTCAGTATTGTTCATGTAATACTTCACATAATATTACACAATAACTGTCCTAGGTTGCACAATATACCTACACAAATGCTAAAGGCCAAAGGCCACAGAATTGATTATCTTTAAACTAGCATGGAGGAATTATGTGCACGAATGCCATCAAACTTTTTTCAGCTCCTTGAAAATCTATCACTTCCACCGAGACACTAGGAAGTTAAATGCAGTGCATTCCAATTTCAGTTGTTATTGATCTCAACTAATTGGTACATGTAAATACCTGTATTTTCAACTAGGGCACCACATGGAAAGCAAGAGCGTTAGGCATAGTGCAGATTAATCCCAGATGAATGCTTGAATCAACACGTGTATAATTAAACAGGAAAAACTGAAAGCTCTTCACAAAAGGCGATCATGCTCAAACTTGTCCCAACTTGGAATATTACAACTGCTAGCTCAGTGAAAGCTCTCACTGCATGTAATACAATATTTGGTCTACTGAATGTCTACCCCCCACCCCCCCCCCCCCCTTCCTCTCCTACAAATTTTCATCCACACTTTTTGGCCAAGCTGCTGTGGACGTATCCGATACTGCACAATCCAATTCACTGTTTATCTTTTTAGGCTTGGTGACTACTACATCATTTCCCCCTTGCCACCTTCGCAGTGCTAGCTGCATACATTACACTCATGAAAGACAGTGAGCACTAAATCTTCTCAGATATCAGCAGGTACTATCAGCCAAGTTGTGCAAAGTTTACTTGCGAATTCTGCGGGAGGTTGCATGCACAAGGAAACAAGTAGTTAGTTTTGTTATCATTGAAGTGGTCAAGTACAGTGCAGGTCATATAGAACAGCAATGCCAAGAAGTTGGTACAGTAATACACACATGAACGGTGCCACTATGGTGTGATCGGATGCTTACTCCCCACTGTACATTGGGGAATATGGAACATATGAATTTGAATCAAGAGCAACAGTACTGTTGTCCGTTGTCACATCCCAGCAGGGTGCATGAAAAGATGACACACAGCAAATCAAGCAAATCCATTGTTCACTGTGATCAGGGTGTAAGTGAGTGTTCTGGTATAGCAATGATCAGCAGCACAGAAGCGAACAATGTTGACTACTTTTAAAGATAATTCTCATCTTACTGCTAAGAATTGTTGCACGCTTTTGCAGGCATTATATTATTTATAGTTTTAGCGGGTTCGGAAGGGCGGGGGGGAGGGGGGGCACTAAGAGCATCAGCGGCACCAATGCTGTTTTGACCATGGAACAATAGGGACAATTTGATCTACCGGGGGCATTCATTAAGTAAAATATGGGATACATGACAAGCACTTTGCACCGGTTGCAATTAAATTCCATTACTTATTCAAATAAATATAGTCGTAGCAATGAAAATATAAGAAACTTGAAAATTCTCTGAACAATTAAAAAACAACAGGGTGGCCTGGCTCAGACTCATTCTTGAGAATGGCTCCCAACACTATGGGTCCTTCCCTTTTGTCACCTCTAAAAACAAACATGGAATAATATGACCTACACTGTACTCAAAGAGCAGTGGGCAATTGCTAGTATGACCACAATGCAATTTCTTAACGAATTCTTGTCGAGCCTGGTTGTGAGATCAGGTTATAATAAACATGGCATGAAAACCATACTTGTCAATGGGCAACTCAAGGGGGGGACTTTATAATAATGAACAGTACGGCAATTGATAAAGCAAAGAAATACCTAAGGCCTCAAAGCGCTTGCAGAAAGCCAAAAGGCTAGTGGAAAATCCCTGACTGCCTTGATGACCGTTGGCATGACTCCAAAACATAGGATCTTACTGATGGACCAAGTATTCTGCCACTTTTTCAGACTCCTATGGGACCCAAACAGTAGGGAATCATTGTACTTCATTATTAGGGAGCTACCTCCTACCATACAAGTAGCAAGCTACATCCACATGTGGGGGCTGAGTGATCGCAAGCCAGGGGGTCACACACGCACATAAAACGCTGCCTACATAGATTACTTAGACTGACATCAAGAATCAACAAGTGGGTTCTTGAAACCCTAGGCTTGCCGATCTTGTGATCAGAGGTTTTTTTATTTTTTTTAGTGATTATTGTCGATCACTAGATCTGAAAGGGCGAGCTATCAGGGGATTTCTTGCGGGCAGCAAACAAGAGTATCTGAAACCGACTGAGGTTGTGGGTTGCCACATTTATGTGTCTAAAAGTAGGATGGGTGCGTCAAAACTTAGACAGAGGTGCAATCAACTCATTAACATTACAAAAAAAAACAAAAAAAAAAACAAGGCGATAGTAGAAACTATGCAGGAGGTAAGCCCCCCCAAACCTGTGCCGAGCTGACTTCACAAACTCATAACCCCCAAAATTCTAAACATTTGGGAATCGGCATAAATTATGAATTTTGATAACATTGAAGTGTCCTCCTGGACCTGAGTCCATTTTAAGGACATATATGCACTCACGTTTCAGGGAAATCCAACCAACTTTAAAAAATCACATAATTTATGCGAATAAATGCTAAATGGACCTCCGGTACATTATGCAAATACACACTCTAATTAGGCAATAATTGATGCTGAACAATCTAATCAGCCCTGTTCACACCTGCCATCATGGTCCTAACCACAAATCGTGCTTATACGGTTCATGCGTAATCCTGCTAAACAAGCTTAAGCAATAAATGACATAAAATAGGCTAATTACCAATCTTAATTAAGGTCTTTGGTGCCCAAAATCGGAATCAGATCATTACACCCAACTCGGGGTGCTACAACCAAAATTTTTGTTTTAAAATACGCCTTTGCAGTTAGCGCTCACGAGGAAAGTGGACAACACAAATACACGCCTTGGTGATCACCGAGTCTCATCCTGAATTTTATTTCGGAGAGACGAAAAAGGAAGGATACAAGTTAAACAATTAAGACTGAAAAAAAGTGCCGATTGCAGCAAACAGCTAACAAATAGAAATAAGTAAAAGCTGATAAAAGTGATCAAGGAGTAAGAAACTGCCACAAATTGCCAGACAGAAATTATAACATAACCAAGAGACTTCACCACGGGTTAGTCGTGCTTTAAGGATACAACAGTACAAAATATTGAAGTTGGAAATACATCATAGATCCTATCTAACATGTTAAAGTACTATGGCCAGCAAACACTGTCTATAAACTGAAAGAGAGGGAAAGGGAGGATTTGTAAAAAAATATAGGGTTTTTGAAAGTGCTTTCGAAAGTGCTTTGCATTGCCTCTGTAATACACGGTTCCCCATCCCACTCTGCACATAGGTTCCCCATCCCACTCCATGTCACAAGGGAGTTTGCAATAGCTAATGTGACTTATTTTCACAAAAATACCACAGGCTGATGCTGAAATGCGTTTTAGGGTGGGATTCCCGCAATGTGCTAAATAGAAGACCATACCATTAGGACTGAATCAAGTGTGATGACATGTACTTTGGGAAAATATATGGTGCCCCCCCCCCCTTCAGTCCACAATGCAAGCTGTTGCAATTTAGCTAATGGAACTGATTTCCACCATAAATACTGGCAGAAAGAAAATCGGTTTGGATTCATTGTTACTAAATAGAAGACCATAAAGAACTGACATCAAAGGTTGCATGACGATTTACTTTAAGGGGAAATCTAATAATGCCCTATATGGTGGTTTCCAACCCCCTTCATGTAACATGCAAGCTGTGAATTTAGCTAATGTGACTTTTCATATAAATACCAGCTTAAATTTGGTTTGAGGTTTGGATTCAACATATTAAAAAAAGACCATAAGGGCTTGAAGTGTTACATGGCCATAGTACTTTAAGGGGAATATAATAATTGTGTATTTCCCCCAAGCTTAATATTTATTGACCTATATGGTGTCCCCCCCCCCCCTTCAAGTCACATGCAAGCTGTGCAATTTAGTGACTTATTATTATATATATACCAGCTTTTAAATTGGGTTGAGGTTTGGATTCAACTATTAAAAAATAAAAGACATAAGGGCTTAAGTGTACATGGCATAGTACTTTAAGGGGAGATAATAATAATGTGTGTTTCTACCCAAGTTAATAATATACGTGCCCGATTGGTGGTAGCCCCCCCCCCCCCCTCTTATCTAACATGCAAGCTGGTGCCAATAGCTAATGGACTTGATTTTTTATATAAATACCAGCTTAAATTGGGTTTGAGGGTTGGCCTTCAACATTATCTTAAATTAAAGACATAAGGGCTGAAGGGGAAATATGATAATGTGTTTTTGCCCAAGCTGTTATTCATTCCCCGGAGAAGGGCAGTTCCCAACACCCCCCCCCCCAATTTCAAGTCACCAGGGAGTTTTGTAATGGCAAATGTGAATTATTTTCACATAAATACTGGCAGAAATTGGGTGTTGAGGGCTTGGATTCCCTGAATATACTAAATGGAAGACCATACAAGGCGATGCCTGCTTCTGTGACAGTGGTTGGTTCTATGCAGTAACCATGCAAATAACCCAAAGACATTTATGAGGTTTGCTTTAAGATGGGTGTGAAACGGCTTAAGTAATCAAAAAGATTGTGAGGTGCCAGCATTTGCCTGAATGCTACGATATAGTGAAGTGAAATTCTGTAAGTCCATGAACATTAAATGCATTGAATAGGCTATAAGAACATATGCATGAATTTTGGAGATCTGACAAAGTTGGAATATGGCATAAATATGCAAAATTAGGAACATTATGTGACCTCTAGGACCTTGGCTGCACCTTTGAAGTTCTTAGGGACCCAAGGGTAGACCACATCTACAGCTTTCTAGCCAATCTCACAAACCTTGCAAAATTAGGCAAATAGATACACTAAATGACCTATGCTGCACCCCGACATCACTTTTAAATTTCTGGGACAAAAATAGAAAAGATACCCGAAGTTTCGTTGAAAATTGCAAACTTCACAAAAAAATGCAACGTTGTGCCTAATTAGACTAATTAATTAGCATTTTAGACACATTAATGACCTTCAGCGACCTTGATGTGATTAGTACATTATTGGGGTGCTGCAAGGGATCGTATCCACCACGTTTGTGAAAGTTTTGTGAAAATCCGAAAAACTTTAAAAAAACATTTTGTTGCAATCCGTCTTACGGTTCAACAGAAATCCAGATAACGAAAAGTGGGGCACACATACACAAGCAATATACACACATGCCAATACAAGTCTCTTCCTGCATTTCACTCAGGTGGGAAAAAAAAACTGACCTCAAATGTACATGACCTAGTGCTTTTAAGGGGAATTAATGTTATATTTCCCCAAGTTTAATATTCATGTTTCCCTATAGACGTTTTCCCCTTCATGTCACAAGCGAGGAGTTACACAGTAGTAGCTAACAGTAGCTTATTTTCACACATGCATCGGCTGAATGAATGGGCTGAAATTGGTTTGATGTGGATTCCCTCAATGTACTACCATTTGGAAAAAGATTAAGTTATGGATAAGTCAAGAATTAGACTGTTTTGTGCTTGATGAAATGCGCCTGGTCTGGCCTAATTGCTAATTTCAAGCTACAAACTGACTTAATCCAGGCTCTAACCAGGCTTAAA
Source organism: Sclerodactyla briareus (assembly GCA_026419785.1). Taxonomy (NCBI): domain Eukaryota; kingdom Metazoa; phylum Echinodermata; class Holothuroidea; order Dendrochirotida; family Sclerodactylidae; genus Sclerodactyla; species Sclerodactyla briareus. Next base: position 561,259 of record JAODTK010002532.1, read on the forward strand.
ACGGACTTATGCAATATTGAATCTTTTCATGGATTTCATGCTTATTTCAGGCTTAAACTTCAGGTTAACTGACCAGATTGAACTGGTTTCCCCAGGAATTGGCTGCACAGTGAAGGGATAGGATATTGGGGACTTGGGTTTTACAAGCATCATCAGAACTTTGATTTTTGTATACAGTAAAACACCACCACTGTGGTATGGAGTGCCACTGACCAAATTTCAGGCTTTGATTCAGGGAATTTAGGCTTTATTCATACGGGCATTATGGACATGTGATAAATGGTCAACAGTCAGAAACAACTGGGATTGTTTAGTCACGGAAAAATTGTTTGGGGGGAAGTTCAAAATACCTGGGCCGAGAACAAAGGGTCAGTTCACCAGTGGATTGGAGAGTTATGACAGTAGGCTCTGTGTTGTATACGACTGCTTTGCAGTAACCTGTTGTCAGCATACAGGGTTGGAATTAATTGAGAGCAGGCATCTACAAGGAAGTCACTGTGGGGAAAAATGCTGGTGAGTCATCTATATATACCGTAACTTAATACAGAAATGGGATTTGACTGTATGGAAATTAGAATGGTTCAAGTTACTAAGCTCCCACATGCATAAAATCAAGTATGAATTAGAAAACGAAGTATTGGGTTTCTAGTTAGCAGGTCGACCTAGGCTTGAATGGTGGTGGTATCAAAACTGAAAACCACCAAATCGGCCCCATATGCAGCTTCCAATTTTCATAATTGTGCTAATGCTGTACTAACTGTAAATGCCATCTAATAAATAAAATGTCAAATGTTTCGTTTGACACAAGCTTTTATACTTTCTAGCTAGACAGGAAGTTGCTAATAGTAAAGTGCTCTAAGCTGGTAAAATTATATGGTGAGTTTTTCTTTAGTTGTAAATATAAATAGATCAATTAATAGTTTCATATCTTGCCATGGTTGCAAGTGACCATTTGAATTGATTGTAGCCTAGACCAAGGTCAGGTTCAAACAAGCAAAGCTCTATATCATCTGAACTGCCTACAGTAAATCTTTTTACTCAAAGGTATATGGCAGAATGATGCAGAAACAACTTGAACAAGTGAACACATACTTTTAATAGCCCAATCAATGAGATGTGCTGAGATTCTCACCACAGGATTAGAAAGTATAAGCACAATAAGGGTTAGGACGTAAGTTTTTAAAAAATAATGAGGACAATTAATGCACCAATTAATTTGAACCCTATGAGTCCACCTTCTCTTAACCCAACTCCTTCCACCCACTTTTTATTTTCAATATTGATAACATATCTGGATTTAACAGGTTACCTAAAAGTGGAACCTGTATCTGGCTAAATCTTAAGCAATAAATATCAGCAAGCTGTCTCTGTCAACATTTTTGTCAAAAAACTGGCCATGATTCCCAACGGATTAGCCTGGAAACCTTAATAGATCCAGGCTTTTAAATGAAGTATGAAATTCACCGCAGATTTCAGGCTTATTAAGCTGAAATTGCTGGGGACAGCAATTTCAGGCTGATATCGACCAGGATTTCAGGCTTGATTCCAATAGCCTGGAATTGGCTCCTCTTTCAGGCTATAGCTGAAAATCCTACCAGAATTTCCCGCTTGTTCAATTTAGTGGGTGATTTTGTAATAAGCCTGAAAAATATAAGCCTGAAAATAAGCTTGAATTAAGCCTGGCCACGTTCCAAATCGGTTACAAAAAACACTGACTGGCAATTCAGGCTAAATTTCAGGCTTGATTTTTTCCAGAAGGGTAAACAAAAGACTGAACCACAAAAACTGACATCAAGTGTACATGACCATTGTGACCATAGTACTTCAAGAGGAAAAGATAATGTGTTTTCTTCAAGCGTAATATTCATGATTTCAAGTGGGTGGGGACACAACCACCCCCATTCATGTCACCAGGGTGTTTTGCAATGGCTACTTATATTCATGCCTATAGGCAGTTCCCCCCCCTCCCCACCCCAACATTTCATGTCACCAGGGAGCAATGGCTAATGTGACTTATTTTCAAATAAATACCAGCTGAAATTGAGTTTTGGTTGAGGTTTGGTTTCTCTCAACTTACTAAATGGAAGACTGTACCATAAGGACTGAAGTGTACATAACCATGATACTTTAGGGGGAAATATAATGGGTATTTCCCAGGCTAATATTTATGCCTTCTATAGGTTGTCCCATGCACAGCCTGCCCCCCCCCCCCATATCACCACACCAGGGAGTTTGTCATGGCTAGCATGACTTATTTTCAAATAAATACCAGCTGAAATTTAGTTTGGTTTCTCTCAACTTACTAAATAGAAGACCGTACCATAAGGACTAAAGTGTACATGACCATAAGTCTTTAGGGGGAAATATAATAATGTGTATTGCACCCAGGCTTAATATTTATGCCTTCTATAGGTTGTCCCATGCACACTGCCCCCCCCCCATGTCACCACACCAGTGAGTTTTGCAATGGCTAATGTGACTTATTTTCAAATAAATACAAGCTGAAATTTAATTTGAAGTTCGGTTTCCCTCAACTAAAAAAAATTAAAAGAAGACCGTACCATAAGGACTAAAGTGTACATGACCATAATACCATGGGAAATATAAATAATTGTGTTTTCCCCCAGCTTGATATTCATGTCTCCTTATAGGGTGTTCCACAACCCCCCCCCCCCCTCAAGTCACCAGGGATTTTTATAATGGCTAATGTGACTTATTTTCAAATAAATACCAGCTGAAATTTAGTTTGAGGCAGTGTTGGCGCTACGCTTTTTGATCTAGGAGGTTTCCCTAGTGTTACAATGAAGAATGTAACTTAATAAATACCAGCTGAAATTGAATTTTGGAGGTTTGGTTACCCTCAATTTACTAAATAGAAGACAGTTCCATAAGGACTAAAAACTGTACATGACCATAGTAGGCCTTCTTCAAGGGGAAATATAATAATGTGTTTCCCCCAAGCTCAATATTCATGTCTCCTTAGTAGTTGAAAATAAAATCATGTTTTAAATGTTTCACTTCTCCCCCATGGTTCGTGATGGTTTTATACCATCTATTACGGGCATAAGAACCCCAACTCCTTAAAAACAACTGAAACTTTCCCTTTTTGGAAACTCTCAACATCAGAAACATTTGGGAAAATAGTGAGGTTGCTGACCTGTGAGTTAATGATCATCCAAGTGGGTTTATGAAAGAAAACCAGCACTCTTACCCCAACCTAATAGAAGCATGACAAATTTGATCCATTTGGTCACTTCTGCACATTCTATTTGACCACACTATACTATGACACGTGTCTGTATCGGAGTGGAAAACCAATAGTAATGCATGCATCCAAACCTACAAATCAGTAAGGAAAATGGTGTGTGGTGCCATTGTCAGCGACAGCACTGTATATGCTAGTGTGGGACTGTTTATGCTTGCTGCTCGTCTGCCCACACTCACATACTAAATATCGTATTAACGTGATGAAGCAAACTGAAAACATATATTTGTTAAATTTGTCCATTTAACTGTGGTATATAGTTGCAATGTTTCAGTCTTAACGAACACAAATTAGCACTCTGGCAGTTGCTGGTGACTGTTATGAATTTAAAATCTAATGAGAACACTGGTCAAATCATGATGAGAGGACCATTGTTGATAACATGAAACCACTAGTCGGCCTATGTTGGCAGCAAGATGTGAAACGTAATTAATCTATCACCCGGTGTGTTATAAACTGAGGAAGACACCATTTACATTAATTTACAATCACCAAAGGTATGTCTGCCGATCAAGTATGTTCCAGGGCTGTAGGCAGACCACATTGACAAGTTGAAAATCCTTGTATATTCTGGCGTTACAGTATTTACAAATGTGTGTACACACATAGCGGTGTATGAAGGGTGGAATACCAGGAAGTGTGTACTGAAACGAATAAACAAGGAAAGCCTTAAAAAGGCCCTTTATAGGGAAACGGTTCAGAAAGGGGGAAATTCTTCTGTTTTCCTAGCCTTACATCATTCATGTCTGTCGTGATAACCGTCCAATCTCTATGGCCGAAGTCTTTAGGCTTCCAGAAATGCCTTTTTTTTTGTGTGATTTCTTTCTTCTGAAAAATTGGGGGCATAGCAAAATCCACTGAAAATCAATCTGGGGATGTCTACTGTCTCACAGTGAATAATCAATCTGGGAATGTCTACTGTCTGACAGTGAAATTCAAATTCAGGCATGGGGTTCAATGACTCATCGTGAAATCCATGGCACCGATCTGGATCAGGGGACATTTGGCGCAACTTTTGACAATGTCTATTAAACGTTTAGGGGCAGCTGTGTGACCCTCCAAAACGTTTTGGAGCGATTTGGTCAGAGGTGGACTGTTGAAAGGACTGCAAACTACTGAAGATGGACTATCTCCACAAATGGATTCCAAAACTGAACCTACTAGGAGTGAGATGACCTTGGATCAATATCTACTGGGAAACTGCCACGTCACCAATAGCAATGACCAAAAACTACACAGATCCTCCACTAAGTTGTAAAATAAGCATTCAACCACGCCAATACAGCAACCAAAATTGACACCCAGATGACCTTGAACAAAATCCTGACGTCCAGAAAAACACATACAGAATATCATGAATCTGTGGAAAAACTATGCTTTCTTTCCAAATGTTGCTTTCCCTTGTCTGAGTGTCAGACATGTTAATTCCTTCTACCCTCAAGATAATATGGGTTCCCTCTCCCCTTCCCCTCCCAAGGCCTCCCGCCTCACAAGACCTGGTCTTACACTGGGTTCTTAGGGTAAGAGGCAATGCAAACCTGCTCCGACTGTACGTGGCATGACAACAACCCCATATGCCTTCTGGTTAGTAGGTATTTTCTTCACAAATTATTAGTTGATTTTGTAAATTGTATATAATAGAAACAGAATGTTCATTATTTCTATGTTACAATATCAGCTCGGTTATATCGACCCTTTTCAAAACAACTGCTTCAGGTTGTAAATTCCCGCTGCCCTCCAGTAATTCCCCGCCCCCCCTTTACTGGCCGGTACCCTTCACACATGAGGTTGGTCGGGGTGCAAGAGTTACTGCATTGCCTTCCCATGCATTGCTATTTCCTCTGAGGTATTTGACTGTTTGACGGAATGTCCTTCCCAAATTATCTGCCTTCCGGTTGTAGGGGCTCTATTTTCAAAGTTGGTCGTACCACCAAAGGTATCGTAATATTGTTTTGGTATCCAAGTTCAAAAATAATCGTTTGCCCCAAGTTCACAAATAAGGCAAGGAAGCACTACGCAAACTTGCATTCTTGTTAAAAATGCAAAGCTGTCGCATCATGGCATTGAATAGGCAGTAAGGTAACACTTGACACCTAAAAACGACCAACATAACGGGGGACACGAAGCAGGCTTGAACTTATTATAAACAAGAACAAGAACGCAACACTGCGTAGTGCGTCCTTGCCTAGGTGGTTTGTCCCCACGCATCTCAAAAGAATAAGATATTGTCTTACATTTGTATGAAGATGCCCCCACCCCGCTGCCCCAGGGGTTTGCACAGGCTAACATATTTACTTTCTGTTGGAAGCGAGGAATGGACAATGTTATAGAACTTAACGACACCCTAAAATAAAGATATGTTTAAATTACTATGGTCACGTAGACATGACCCGAAAACATAGGAACGGTGACTCCATATGGCCAAAAACTCCTATACCAACTGATGGCCTACATTTTTGTGTGGAATGTTTATCCTGTTAACCTTATTTTAGGCTGTGACCTTGTGGACCTTTGGACCTGGCCAAAAACAATAGGGATATCTGTTCATATGGCCAACCAACATGCCCAAGTATAAGCCATATACATTTTTGTAGAAAGTTATCGTGTTGACAAGGGTTTTAGTTTTGACCTCTGTGACCGTAAGTGACCTTGACCTGACCCCACAAACATAGGATCATTCATCTTCATATGCCCAGCCTATGTGCAAGTAGGAGTTCCTGTACATCTGTCGTTGAAAAGTTATCGTGTTCACAAGGTTTTTAGACTTTGACCCTCTGTTGACTTTAAGTCACTTAGACCTGACACTAACCAATAGGGATCTCTTCTTCATAGCCTCTAACGTGCCAAGGGAATAGCCCTCTGCATTCTTTTCGCTGAAAAGTTACGAATTTACAATGTTTTTAGACTTTGAGACCTTGCACCGCTGTTGACCCTTAGATACATTGGACCTGGCCCATAAACAATAGTGATCATACATCTACGCCAGATGCCAACCTACAATCCAAGTAGAGCACTCTTTACATCTTTTCGTTGAAAAGTTATCATGTTTACAAGGATTTCTAGACTTTGAGTTCTGTTGACCTTGAGATGACCTCGACAGAAACCCAAAACAATAGGGATCATCTACTCAGTCCCCGGTCAACCTGGGGCCAAGTATGAGGACCCACAGCTTTTCATGAAAAGTTATGTGTTACAAGTTTTTAGACTTTGACCCCTGTTGAACTTAGATGCCTGGAAATGGCCCAAAAAACAATTAGGGATCATCTACTCCATAGGCCAACCTACATGCAAGTAGAGAACTCTACATCTTTTCGTTAAAAAGTTATCGGGTTTAAAAGGTTTTAGACTTTGACCCCTGTGACCTAGATGACCGTGGACCTGGACAAAAATAATAGGGAATATGTACTCCATATGGCCAATCACAGCCAAGTATGAGCCCTCTTACATCTTTTCATTGAAAAAGTTATCGGTTTACAAGGTTTACAATTTGACCCTGTTGACCTTAGATGACCTGGACCGGCACAAAAACAATAGGGATCAATCTACTTCATATGGACAACCTAATGCAAGGATTGAGCCTCTACAATTCTTTGTTGGAACAATTATCGTGTTTACAAGTTTGTATGACGTTGACGCCCTGTTTGACCTTAGATTGACCTTGGACTGGCCCAAAAACAATAGTAATCATCTACTCCATATGGGCAACCAACAAGCACGTTGAGCCCTCACCAATCTTTTCATGGAAAAAGTTATCGTGTTTAACAAGTCTTTAACTTTGACCCCTTTTGACCTTAGATGACGCTTGGACCTGGCCCAAAAATCAATAGGGATCATCTACTTTCTATGGCACCCATGCCAAAGTCCTGAGCCCTCTCCCAACTACATCTTTTTTTCTGAACATTATCGTGTTTACCAGGTGCGTAACAGGACACAACACACATATCACACACACCATACACCACAACAACGCCCGCGCCATCGCATAGATTCTTTCGCCTCCGACAAGGAAAAAAACTCCAAACTGCCAATATCCGATTTAATATGTACATGTAACCATCGTCGGCAACTGTACAACCTCCACCAGGTTACAGCAACCGCATGGTGATTTAGTTATGCAGTTGGCAATTGGTAAATGTAGGTTAAGTGAATGGCTCTGCCGATCTGAATGTATTTAGTAAGTGCTTAATTGGCCTGTTCAATGTCCGGGGGGTCCAATTATGGGTTGATTCCCAGTATAAACCTCTTTCACATCGAATAAGAACAAGTATGTGTCCAACTGACAAATCGGAATAGGTATCGGACATTAATGGAAAAAAACCCATCCGATATGCATAATTGCTTTACCTCTCAATTTGACAGTTCAACATACTCACAGCGGAGTTGTCGGCCATGCCAGTTCACCGTGCATTATTCATTCATGAGCTAAGCAGTAACATCTAATTCCCCATGCAACATATAATGTGGGAAGACCATGAGGCACCACCTGGCAATGTCTTTGTGTTGACTCCTTTGTAATCTTCAAAGTAGGCAACGGACAGCTTCAGCATCATTATCGTTCCCGACGTAGACTTGCGTCCTATGAAGAAAATCATTTGAATAATAACCTTTAAAAATAGGGGCCATGATCCAAGTCTGACCCATGGATTTAAAACCCTCCTTTGGACTATTCCTTGATCCGATCTAGGTTTTACTTCTGACATGATTCGGTAGGTTGACGAAGTTAGATAACTGACACACACAGTATTGTCCCCGTGGTGTCATGTATCATACAACTTGCATGACCTCACCAGTCACCCCTAATTTCCTGCAAACAGACAATGAGACAACTTTTGTCAACATCCTGGAGAGGGATATACTTACTGGACTACTGGTCTGAGGGCACCAAACAAGATAGCTGCCTGTATGAGGACCAGGATCATGCTAGCTAACTAAACTGCAACTAACTAAACTGCATGACACTGGCTGGTTAGAACTTTCCAATTCATTAAGTGGCTTCAAGATGGAAAATGATGCCTCATGAAAGCAAGGACAAACAACTCGGTTACATATGAAAGGTAGAAAGTGACAAAGTAAAGTTCATTACCATGAAAAGCAACACCACGCTGTAGAATGATGCCCACTGAATTTTTGGGAAATCAAAAGGTTTGAAGTTGAATGAATTAGGCAAAGTAGAGACAAACTAGAACTGCCTTCATTTGAAATCATGGGCACCAAAGATATAGAATCTACCACGATAATGAACATCAGTTGAATTTGGCATGATTACACATCAAATAAACTCCTGATCCTGACTCTACGTGTTAAAATTTCTTCAGACCAATACCCACAAGTTTCAGACAATCGCATCAGTAAAATAGGCTAATTAACCAAACTCTTCAGGCCTTTTGTGTCCAAATGTCTACTCCGATCAGTCCATGGTTTCAGAAATATCATGGTAACAAAAGTGTGACACAGACAGGCAATGGTGGCGTACCGAGCGAAATGAGCATGGGAGGGGAGGGGGCCGGGGGTTTGAGGAGGAACCAGGGGGAGGCACCCTCATAATGGCTTCCGCCCTACCTAGTGGTAGATAAATGCAGTTCTGGGAAAGACCATGCAGCTGCAAATTGTTAAATACAGCGGTAAAAAACTGCAATTAAACAGTAAAATAATAGGGTATTGGGTCACATCGGTGCATGTCACACAAACACGTGATTGTACGTCTCTTCCTGAACCTTCAATTAAACATCAACAGAAATGCAGCTTGACTATATATCAAACCAAGATCATGACATACATACGAGACGTGCTCCAGGAAGAATACTTTGGAACATGACCTGATTTTATGCATGTATTATTGCAGGGAAAGTCCTGCCTCATAATAGAATGGCACAACACATTACTAATACCTAAATTGCTGTGAGTTGCTATAAGATGGTGGATGATCACTGGTTTGTTTTGCATACTTCAATGAGTATCTTCGATAGAGCTAACGGGTAGATTAATTCGAAGCCTTTGGTCAATCAAAAGCACTCATTTCACAATAGGGACCCTCACATACCCTTCAACCCTAAATCCCTGAACAACCCTTTGTGCCAGAAGGGTCATGATTTGTAACTTACCGCCGAGAAAACGTGTAGTTTTGATGTGGTGCTACTCAGGGACTTGCCTCATCTATAATGCAAGTGTAAATGAGAAATTGGGATAAGCCTGCTAGTGGGACCTTGTCCTTCTTAAATCAATGCAGACAACATGCTATTTATCATGAGGAGGCGGTAGTAACCTTTTAGGGCACATCAAAACCTGCATGTTATATAGTGCATGGCAGCCCTACGGGAGTACTCATCACTAGGAACACACACGGCACAGTACAAAGTATGAGCTTTATCCACATGCATAGTAGGCTCTATAGCGAGTGCTAAAGCCACCACAGCATACATCATGGGAAAAATACGACACCATATGTCATTTGATTTAGTTTTATTCTACTGGATAAGAAACCACCAAAGGCTCATCAAGACATGTTGCTCATGGATGCGCACCGCAATAACTCACCTCCTTTCAAATAGTGCTCAGATGGACAGAGGGTACGTGTAACCAATCAAAATTTTGTTTCCCCTTCGACCTACGATAAGTTGAAACCAAGATCTACCACATTTTCTGAACTTGGAGGAGCAGAAAATTCAAGTTAAACAAAGGAGGAAAAACTGCTTACAGACAATTAAAGACCCTCAATTACCGGGTCCACTGCCATAGAGCAGAACCCAATAAAAGACATAAGGGCTTAAGTGTACATGGCCATAGTAATTTAAGGGGAAATAAATAATGTGTATTTCTCCCACGTACAACACCACTGCAAGTACAATCCACCTCTAAAAAAACGCCGGAGCTATGCTGCTGGAATTGAAACCCAGACCAGTTAGCATGTAGGCGTCATGATACCGATTGACACGTCTTCCGAATCTTACACTTCTCTAATTACACGTTAACCTTTAAAAAAATTGGGAAGTCGAGGCAAGCACGTTTTAATACTAACTTAAAGAAATAAGGGATGAAGGGGAATATCATGGTATTCACCCCCCCCAAGATGAATACTCATGCTCTATTGGCCCCCCCCCCCTAGGTCAACATGCAAGCTGTGCAATTTAGCTAATGTGACTTATTTAATATAATACCACTTAAATGGGTTTGAGGTTTGGAGTCAAACATAATAAATAAAAACATAAGGGCTGAAGTGTACATGGCCATAGTACTTCAAGGGGAAATATAATAAGGTCTTTCTCCCCAAGCTTAATTAATATGTTCCTGTATGGGGCCCCCCCCTCTCTCATCTAAATGCAAGTGTGCGGTAGCTAATGTGATCATATAAATATGGCTTGAAATGGTTTGAGGTTGCATTAATGGACTAAATAAAACATAAGGGGAACACCTTTTTTACATCAAGTGTACAGGCCATAGTACTTTAAGGGGAAATTATAATGTGTATTTCCCCCAAGCTTAATATTCGTGCCCTATATGGCCCACCCCCCATTCATGTCACATGCAAGCTGTGCAATTGCTTAATTAGACATAGGGCTGAAGTGTTACATGGCCATAGTACTTCAAGGAAATATAATAATGTGTAAATTTCTCCCAAAGATAATTAATAATTTGTGCCATGTACTGGTAGCCCCCCCCCCCCCCCCTTCATCTAACATGCCAGCTGGCGTAGCTAATGTACGTCATATAAATACTGGCTGAAATTGGGTTTGAGGTTTTGATCAATGGACTAAATAAAAAACCATAAAGAAACTTACACAAGGTTCTAAGACCATAGTACCATAAGGGGAATATAAAGAATGGGTAATTTCCCCCAAGCTAATATTATGCGCCAACCTATGGTGCCCCCCCCCCTTCATCACATGAAAGCTGTGCAATTTAGCTAATGTTGAATTAGTCAATACATACCAGCTTAATTGGGTTTGAGGTTTGGATAACATCTAAAATAAAAGACATAAGGCTGAAGTGTACATGGGCATAGTACTTTAAGGGGAAATATAATAATGGTGTATTTCTCCCCAGTACAAACCACCACCCCCACACCATGCAAGTACGACCACCTCTAAAAAACCGCCCGGAGCTATGCTGGCTGGAATTGAACCCAGAACCATTAGCAGCTCTAGGCGTCACTGATACCGATTTGCCACTCTTCCGCATCTTACACTTCTCTAATATACACTGTTTAAACCTTTAAAAAATATTGAAGATTAGTTCGAGGCAAGCACGTTTTTCATGCGTGTGATACCAGAAAACAAATCTGTGAGGATGGTAAGAATTCGGTCGTGGACACATGGATTTTCTGAAGTTATTTTGTATCTCGCAACGCAAATTCCACTAACTGAATTCACCTACAGGACAACTACAAAAATTCCTGAACATCCCCATATGCCCCCCCTACTGTCATGGTAAGTAAACTAAGATTTTTTGTAAAAGATCCTTTTGCAGTTCAAGCAGAAGTGTGGAATATTAACCAGTAGATGGACCATTGACCTGCATTCCGAAACCTTACTAAGGTCGATAATAAATACCTGCCAATGTCATGAAATGAACACAGATGTGGGCCACACGTGATTACCGCTAGAACTTGCAGTAGTAGTTGAATTAGCAGGTCGCTCAGTAACTGCTCCATATACAATGTTGTGTAAGAAAATTGGATAAAACATAAGCTCGGAAGCGACCTCAAGACCTGGCTCCCCCTTAGGTTGGATTCAAATATAACCATCTCTAAGTCTTCAAAAAGGTATGGTTTGAACGCAATTGAAGGTTGACTAAAGCCAGTTTGTTCTTCCAATTCCCGCTCATACAAGGGTGAATGTTAATGAGATGTATTATCAAATATACAATTATATGACCCGCCAATACCACCCAACCAAGTTTCATTCAAAATCAAACTTTCAGTTGCAGAATGTCAACATTTTTGATCCAAGTCCCACCCCACTCATGAATATTAATGAGGATCAGCACCAAAACCCTTAGTCATCTACTCATCGGGGTGAATCCCAACCAAGTATGAGATCATTCGGACCTTGTGTCTTTCACTTACCGTGTTACAAGAGAGTTGTCACAGACAAACGCACCAAATGCACACAAAAATCTCACATAACATACATTGTGAGTGTATTCTTGGTTCTCGTATGGTTCAGAAACCACACCCACAGTGTTGGATAATACGCCCACAGCAAAACTCCTATTGTGTGACCCTAACCGATTGGTGTGTAACCACAATGTACCCTTCGCGAGCCACACACAAACACGCATGCACCCACACACATACACACATTCATGACGGATGAAAAAAAAAAAAGAAGGTTGCCATTATGTAACAACATACCTTAGAAGCACATGCATATTCAATTAGAGAGCAATAGAACCACAGAAACACACACGATTGATAACTTGAAATTTTCTATCAACACACAACCCAGAGATCATGTTGAATGAACAAAAAAGCCCTATAAATAACAGAACGTCTTAAAAACCTTTAATTGAAACTGCGGACTTTATTGCAGTATTACTCAATTGTAATTTACGGGCTGCCCAACTGGCAGATCGGATTGGCTGACTAACCCACAAAATGGCAATCTTGTTTACTATCATCATGGTGTATGTTCGGAATAGTGGGCATGGATATGACAGCATAGACCTACTGGATATGCAGAACAGTTCAGGGGAAAGAAAGAAAACTGAAATGAATGACAACAAGTATGACATTACATCACATGGAGATTGGGGTTAGGCTGGTGTCAGATGAGCTGCTTCTTGCATCACCTGATAGAAAAGATAAAAAATCAGAACTCTCAATTTCATTGACAGGCGAAGGAAGAGTAAGTGAGCGTAAGTGATCTCCAATTAGGATAGGGTAGATAACACGTTTTGGAAACAGAGATGGGGAGCTCTGGCATGATGGGTGGGAAGGAGAGAAAAAACTACAGGATGTGAAAAAGGTCCATGCATGTGGGTGCCAATAACTATATATCCTGCTAGACACTAAACAATGTTTTTTATTTCTTTCATACAGTTAGGATATTCTTGGGGATTTCAAGGGGAGCAGAGTTCTCCTCGAGCTAACTGATCCTCAAACCAAGTTATGGAAGATGACACAAGTACGAATTATCAAATAAGCTTGCGGTTGAGGCTGTGTCAGATGAGCTGTTTCCTGCGTCACCATGAATAGAAAAAGATAAAAATCAGACTCCTCAATCATTGACAGGGAAGGGAGAGTAAGTGGAGCGTAAGTGATCTTCAATTCTAGATAGGTAGATTAAAACTTTTTTTGCACCCAGGGAGTGGGGAGCTCGGCATGAGGTGGGAAGGAAAAGAAAGAAAAACTACGGATGTTTGAAAACAGGTCCTCAGGTGTTGCAAAGAACTATATATCCTGCTAACAAGCAATCATTTTTATTCCTTTCATTCAGTGAGGATTATTCCTTGGGGATTTCAAGGGGAGGCAGATGTCCTTCTCGAGTTAACTGCTCCCTCATGTGATAATTTTCTTCCTTCCATGCTATCCGCCAAATGAGAAAATCAAAGTCCTCGGTATATGACAGCTGACTTCTTCAAACCAAGTTATTGGAAGATGGACACAAGTACGCATTACTCACAGGCTTGCGTTGGGCTGTGCAGATGAGCTTGGTAGGCGTACATGATAGAAAAGATAAAAATCAGACACATCAATCATTGACAGGGAATGGAGGGTAAGTGAGCGTAAGTGATCTTCAATTCTGGTAGGTATAGTTACAGAGGTGGTGCTAGCATTTCCCAGACAATGGGTCCAGTCTCCCATCCCCGATGGGCGCCTAACCTACCCTTACACAGATATTATACATTTTCATTTCTCCCACACTTTGTTTCCAATGCTCATGCATCCAGAGAAAGGAGAGCTCTGGCAGGGGGGGAAGGATGGAACACAGGATGTGGAGAACAGGTCCACCATGTGTGAGTAATAACCGCCATAATCATGCTAGATTGCTCCTCAATCTTCCCATTTAACGTTTAGGATTTTCTATAGGAGTTTCTTGGGCTTGCGGACCTCCCCAATGGGGATCAACAAACAGCTCTGAGGGAGGGAGGGAGGAGGGTGGGTGACCTCATTATGGGGAGGGGACAATCTTCTATGCATGGCATCACCCCCTGGGTAGACAAAATAAACAGCACATAACAATTAGGCACAAGTAGCATTACAGTAGGACAGCAATGGGACACCATGCCAAAGGGCCACACAGAGCTTTGTGCAGTACACAGGAAGTAAATGGGCACACTAACGACTATGGCAGCTCTAGGTGCCAAACAGGGGCTTGAGGTATTAGGAATTCTCATAACCATGTCCTATACAGCTGTGGGATGCCAAGACGACCGTTGCGCTAGTATTCTGACAAGTGTATGTAATGTCAGGGCCAGGCCATGATGATACACTATTTTTTAAAATTTAAGATGATAGAAATTTGAACTTAAACATGGTATCTGGTGGTACTATAATCAACACTTCTATGGACATAGTAGGAATGAGGCAATAGCGTGCACACTGGAATGATGATCCCTAAAATCTCCAAAATGTCACATCCGTGACAATGGAATGCCAACACAGTAGGATTAGGAAATATTCAGCAAAAATAACCTGCTAACCTTATTTTTGACCAAATTAACTGACCATAGGAATCCCCATATCAATAGTGATCTTGTACTCTTAGCATATTAACAGTGTTTACATTGGACCCGTCCCCCCATTGCAGATTAAAAGATACACCTGTATCATCAGGTTTAAGACAGCGAGTCATGGGCCAGCTTGAAATACCAGATCAAGGAGGAAGTGGGCTGACAGAACCTCTGCAATTGCAGCTCAACAACAGTGGCATGTCTTCCAACCGATCGCCAGACACATTCATTTCTTGATGTTTTTAGGTGTAATTCTGAATGCTTATCTCTTGTTGCTCTTATTCTTGGTGTGCCTTTGCAATGGCGTGCCAAGGCAGAGATGTGTGCTACATAAATTTTGATTATATTATTATATATTATTATATTTTACACCTTACTCAAACAATATTATAACATGTGTCAAGCCCAAACAGTGTAGTCAAATGACAAAGGGACAATTGTTACTCAAAACACGCGAGTGTTCACACCATCAAAAATAACCCGTTCACAGATATTTGAGAAACATCCACTTACCTTCATCAATTCTCTTCGTCGTCGTCGACCACAGTACAGTTCTTCACAGCCAAGGTGAGGTAGAGTTGCGTGTCGTGTCTAGGGAAGGACCCAGGTGTTATATATGAATCTATGTTCAGTTCGGGCAAATCAAGAACGCGAATCTGGTGCTAATCCTGTGCCTGTTCTTGGTGGCAGTTAGAAGAAACTTCCTTCAAGTTTAGGTTTTCACAGCATGGTTAACAGATAAGTGCCAACCTGACACGTGATTCTCTCCGATCCAGACGTACTGGGATATGTAAGGATTGCTGGGAGTGATCAAAGCTGCTTCACGCCACTCGTCGCTGCACAACTTTCGTATGGGCTGTATTGGTGTCAGCTGGAAAGGCACCGGGCAACAAGGGCTACCCTTTCCACTCGCGTACGTTAGGACAAGGTAGAGGGCCAAGGCTTTGTCCAGGTCGTCAACTGCTAGAGTGCTTCCCATCAAGCCAAGCTCGTTTTCCTGCACTCCATTCTGTGAGGAGGGAGTCTTGCAGGTTCTACACCCTATCGGCGTTGAAGAGAGCAAACTACACAGACATGTCTCTCAGACTTACATAGGTGTGGGTGTACAGGGGCATCTGGAGAGGAGAGCTGCTCCCATTGTATCAGGGTCTCTCCAGTAGCTCTGTCTTATGCCTCTTCCAGAGGAAATGGCTCAGGCCTTCTTGCTTTTCTGTCTCTCTGATGTGTCTCATAGAAGCATACCCGGAGGAATTATAGTTCAGTCTCCAACATGATGTGAAACCCTTGTCAACATCAGCTGCATCCTCATCCATAGCATCAATTAGTTATGAGGCCTTCAGGATCTTGTGCGGAGACTTCAGCACGAATAAAGCGCACTCTTCAGGCCAGCCTTGATCTGCCCCTTTTCCTTTGGGGGTACAATCAATAGCCTCCTCTAGATGGCCGGAAGTTCTTGCGCTGGAAAGATCAGCAAACATTCCAGATTTCAATGGAAGGCCCAAGGATTCTTCCGCTTGACAAACTCCAAGTGTATAGTGAGGCAAGTGCCTCATATCTGCATCACTGATCTGCGAACTTCAGTCTTCTTGTCAACCTTCGACGCTGTTGAAACAAGAGCCTTCGCCCGAATTGAAGGAGTATGGGTAGGATGTGCACACAAGCCCAACCTCGTCACGTCGAAATTTAATTGAATTTCAAAGAGAACTACCTGGACATCTCATCACAGAAAACGGTGGATTGGAACAGAAGTAGATGGGACAGAAGAATCACCTGCAGAGAAGGTGCATGCCTATTTGTATGTTTTCGAGTAGAATCCAGAGCAGTTGGAGCACATTGCCATATAGAGTGGCCTTTCCTGATCTTTCCTCTGATAGGATGGATTGGCTCATTAGCCTGATTCTTTATGAATTTTGAGAATCCCATTTCTTGAATGGAATCCCTTGACAGCACTCGCTTCTCTTTCTTCGGGAGACGCAATGCATTTGCCACCAGCCTTTTCGTCCTTGTTGTTTGTTGAAAGCTGAGAGAGTTTGACTTAGCAGTAATACAAAAATGGGACATCCTATATGGCTTCCTGTATTTGGCTGATCCTGGGAGGACGTCCACTACACCGACTTGGATCTCCTTTCACTGCTCGACACATCTCATCTTTGAGGGATACTCCTGTTTTCGCTACAAGCTATACTAGACAGGGAGCCTCGAACTTATCAGAGGTCAATAGGGTCTACACTGTCTGCACCTCCTTTGTGTGCCATTTTCTGTCTCCTTGCGCTGCCCCTGGGAAAAGGCACCAAATTGGATGCGGCTTCATCAGCAAACTACTAGGAACATTCTCGCCTTTTGAACTTACTGAGGTTCCTAGGTTCTCTACACTTCTCTGCACTCCTGGTATGTCATTTTATGTCTTCTTGCGCTTGCCCCTGGGAAAAAGGCACCAAATGGATTGCGGGGCGTCATAATCCATACTAGGAACATTCTCGCCTTCTCTGGGATGAATTCCTCCTTGCTGCCACGCACTGCTAGAATGGAAATCCAAGACCCCCCCTCTGTCATCGAAATAAACATCGCCATGGCACTCACCCCCCCCCCCCCCTCATCATCTTCATCATCATCTTTTTGCTGGTTGGAATATGTCATTTTTTTTCTACCAGACACAGGGCAAGCTTGGGTAGCCGCCCTGCTCTTGTCCCTGCATAATCCATCTTCTGTAGTGAGATTACTAGGGACAGTAACCTTAGCATACCCGCTGTCAAACATTTCCTGGCTATCTTGATGACTGGCTATTGCCCCCACTGCCGCTAGTTAATGAAGTAGCAGCATGTTCCTCTAATTGGAACTGAATACCATTTTTCTTCTTCAGGAGTCAGGTACAACTCTTCATCGATGAGCTGGATGAATTCGAAGAATTAGGAGGCCAGGCAGGACCCAATCACTACAACCTGTTGTCAGCTGGTTCATCTGTCATCTACGCGATAAAGGAACATGTGAAAATGGTCAATTTGATAATACTGACCAAATGCATCAAAATCAATTTACCGGTAGCAGTTTGCATCTTTTTTTAACAAAAAGGCCTTTATGACATGTTTTGTGATGCAGTGCCTCACTAATTTGACGCACTGACCTTCAGATCAATAGTTAAAACAAGAAAGCCAAACAGCTTTGTGATTCCTTGCCGAAAATGTTTTTTTTCTCAGATGGGGTTTCACACGAAGTGACTAAGCTGATGTTAGCTTTAGTTTGATTGAATTGACTTTGATTGTATTGACTTGAAACCCTTCATTGTGCACCATAATGACTATTGAAGAGATTGCCAGAAGAGCACGGGGACCATCTATCACGTGGAAAATCCACCACCCACATCACATTTGAGATCCACTTGATGAGTTTTTGCTCAGTGAGATACATTCTTTTCCAAGATTTGTTAACTTTCCCCTCTGTTGAACCGTGAGGACCATCTACCCACCATGGGCAATTTCCCAGCCAAGTACGAGAACAATATACCCGTACTCTTTCCACTAACCGGTTTTACAGAATTTTTCAGTGAAACTACTCGTCAATCCCCGCCCCTTATAAATATTACTGCGGACACCAATCCTACCACATCAATTGTGTATCACGCCTCACGGATTCACCAAAAAAGGTTTGACGAAATCGACCTACGGTTGTCGAGATATTGACATTTCCCTCCCGATGTTGTATTCTAAGCCCACCCACTCATGAATATTATTGCCGTCACCAATATAATAATAATACACATTATTTAGGCAGTAAATTTCAAAGCTTGCCTGTGTCATGAAGGGGGGGGGGGACCACCATATAGGGCCTGATGTTAAGCTTGTGGAGGATACACTTATTAGACTTCCGCCTTAAAGTACTATGGTCATGCACGCTTGTGTCAGTTTTCTTATGTCTTTCTACTATAGTCCATTGAATCCAACCTCAACCTGATTTCAGTCAGTATTTATGTGGAAATAAGTCACATTATAGCTAAATTGCAACAGCCATGCATGGACATGAGGGGGGGGGGACCACATATAGGGCACAAATATATTCAGCTTGGGAGAAATAACACATTATTATTTTTCCCCTTAAAGGACTATGGTCATGCACATTTGAATGTCCCTTTCTGATTAAGGCTGCAACCGTTTTTCGGTTAGCCGCCAAACCTGTTTAATATTCGGTTTGGTTTGACTCGGTTCTCATTTTTACAGATACACCGAATGAACCGCTCTTTGCCTAAAACCGAACGGCTGGCGAGAACCCGAAGCACGAGCTAAACAGCAATTGCTGAAAACGTTAAATCCGAACTGCGTGCCAAGAAACTGACGCAGGAGCTAGCCGACCCACCCATTGCTGGAAGAGCCAACGGACCGCAGCACGAGCGCCTGCGCGGCTCTAGAGCCATGCCCACCACCCCGACTTCCTCGTGATTGCACCGTAAGAAGTAAAAAATCTGCACGACCTGGATATATCCTGCAGCAGAGAGCCCTCAAGATCTCATGAAAACATCCCGGACGTCAATCGTCGAAGCATGTAGTGGATTGCCGCATCCAAGATACTTTATAGTGAATGTATATCCGCGAACTTACTGCTGACGAGACTCAAGAATGATCATATCGTTTTTGTCATTCTTCATCTTTTTTTTTAGCTTTTTTATGTTTCATTGTTGTTATTACTCATTATTCGATGTTTTCATATTAAATTATTCGTCTTTCAGATAGGTAAGTATTTGTCATTGTATTGCGTTCAAAAACATGACCAACCTCTGGTTGTGGATCGTTCCATTTTCTTACGGGATAATTTCTAACTCCTCTGGGGAAGGTTGCGGGCGCCGGAGTGTCGAATACGTTTGAATACCGAAACATTTAGCGAGTGATGCGATTATGCGACTAGCAATTAATCACTAGATGATATAATTTCTATTTAACTCAGTTGCAAATTTATGTTCTTTTCAAACTTTCACTGCATTATGTTGTTACTAATAGAATAACTAGGGCTTGATTAGATGTGGTTTTAAGTTGTAAACTTACCACTTTTTTCAGGCTGCTTCGTAATAGTTTCTAATGTTTCATTATAAAATCACCAACACATTACGCCTACACAAAATTATTTGTATGTTCTCTTTTTCTACGTCTAGTACGTCGTTAATATTTCCGGCTCACACGTACGTGACTCTTTGAATTTCGCAATACCATTCCTAGGTTCCAAAAAATACAATCCAGGTGTCAGGTTTATTTGTCGGCCACTGATTTCCACATCATCAGAAACACATGTAAATCAGGGATTTTGCGATTTTTCTACGAAATCACGGAAATAGCGTTTCCTCACCGCGCCACGGAAGTTTCAAAAAAGTAACATAATATAAACCATTCTACCAGAGATTACCGTTACTGATTTATCAACAGTATTTATCGAACAACACCAGCCATATTCCTTAATGCTAATAGGCAGTGTTTCAATCTCAAAACGTGTATAATTTTTACATTTTTTTAAACTCGTAATTATTCACTGCAAGACGCGATTAATATTTTCTAAGAGATAACCGTGTGGGTTCCTAACCATATCATTAAAAAAAATGTTTATCATTTACGATTACCGATTTATTGTTAATTTCTATAATGTTGGCAAAAAAGTTTCATCCACCGGAAGGTTATTTTCGTTCACCGAAAAAACCCAGCGACCCAACGAAGCAACATTATAATTATATATATCGCAACTGCACCCGGGCCCCACGTGGCCACAGTGTGATTTCTATTGCATCTGAGAAGGTGCGGTTTGTCACGTAGGTCTGCGGAGAGCGCCGCAAGCGGTAACAAGATTTCTGAACAGTTCGCACGCTGTAAAAACATGAAATATTGTAGCACATCTTCGTCCAGATCGCTCTATTTTTCACATCTTTTCCCGTGCTGCTGACCGATAATAAAATAACACTATTTTGTAGTTATTACGCGCATTAAATTAAAAAAATACAGTAGTTGTTTTATTGTTCCGACATTATATTGCGACATTTTTCAAGCCAATTCATTGCCCACATTCGGTGGGTTCTGGAGCAGGAGATAATGCACTAGTAAAATTGTATGGGCGTGCCCGTACGTGAATTCACCTACAGCATTATCATTTAAACAACAGTTGCGGGCAAAACAGAATTCCACGGAAATTGTAAGTTGAAAACGGAAATCGGAAATATGGAAACTGGGAAATGGAATTTGCATTCCGTGAAGGCGGAAATTGGAGGCCCTATAAAAATTTGCATTATTTGTTCCTTCCCCATAGAAATAATGGAACAGTCTGGATTAAGGGAAAAATTGCCACAAAAAAGCTACAAATATTGCACTAGACATAATGAATGGGGGGGGGGGGTACATAATGGCTGGATTTATCACTAATGGCATTAACTAGAAAAAGTCATGGGAACCCATAATATCAAGATCGCGCTGACACTTTTCTTTATTATTGTTTTTATTCTGAATTACAATTCAGTACTAACAAAAAATGCTCGGGGATCTACAACTGTTGAACTGGAGATACGTACTGTCGCCGCCCATGGGCAACACTCGCCCTCGAGCGGACTGTGTTAAGGGTGCACGGAGTGAACGTCCCCCTTGGCGCAAATACCTTTGGTTGATGAGCTGTTCAATCACGGCATCGGCAAACCGAAAAACGGTTTGACTCGGATAGCAAATCGTCAACCGACCGTTTTTTTTGGCTAGGAACTACCGTGCAGGCCTTATTCTGATGTCTTCGATTTAGTACTTGAATCCAACCTGATTTTCAGCCAGTATTATATGAAAAATAAGTAGTAAAATTACTCAATTGCCAGCTTGCATTTTGACTGAAGAGGGGGGGGGACACCAAGAGGGCATTAATAATAAGCTTGGGGAGAAAGACACATTGTATATCCCCCTTAAAGTCTATGGTCCTAGCACATTTGATGTCAGTTCTTACTGTCTTCTACTTAGTCCATTGAATCCAACCGCAAACCTGATTTCAGTCATATTTATATGAACATAAGTCACATTAGCTAAATTGCACAGCTGGCATGTGACATTAAGGGGGGGGGCACCATGTAGGGCACAAATATTAAGCTTGGGGAGAAATAAACATTGTTATCTATATTTCCCTTAAAGTCCTATGTCCGCACCAATTTGATTGTCAGTTCTTATGAGTTCTTTTTTTAGTAACTTTGAATCCAACCTGCTTTCAGCCATTATTTATATGAAAATAAGCTCCACATTAGCTAATTGCACAGCCTCCATGTGAATGAAGGATGGGGGACCACCATAAAATATGGCACAAATATTGCTTGTGAGAAATACACATATTATATTTCCCCTTAAAGTACTCTGGTCCATGCACATTTGATGTCAGTTTCTTATGGTCTCTCTTTAGTAACATGGAATCGAACCCTCAAACCCCAATTTCAGTCAGTATTTATATGAAAATAGGTCACATTAGCTACTGCGCCACTTGCTCGTGATATAAGGTGAAGGTGATCCATTAGGAAACGCGAATATTAAGCTTGGGGGAAACACTGTTACTCTATTTCCCCTTAATAGTGTTCATGTACCTTGAAGTCGTTTTTTATGGTCGTCTGTATAGTAGAAAAACTTGCATCCAAACCTCAAATCCAATTTCCCAGCATTTAGTGGAATAGTCACTTAGCTAGTGCACAGCTTCACTTGTACATGAAGGGGGATGGGGAACTGCCTATATGGCATGGATATAAAGATTGGGGTAACTACACAGTATTTTGGACCATGTCTTTCATCGTTCCATGCTACTCGCATGTAGAAGTGGGTAACCTGGAGCATGCGTGGAGGTTACCTGCAAACACATCGCGCAGTCTGTGGCTGCAACATTGGGAGGCAGACCAGACTATAAGTGTAGGGTTGACAGTCCACTATAACGGGGTATTATCTGTCTTTAAAGCACTTTTAGACTGCTGTAAGGCAGTGATAACATGCCTCATTTAAGAACTAGATATTATCATTCTTTCATATCACTGCTCTGATCCTCTCAAACATACTCACATATGACATTGGGCAAATTCTCTCGCTATCTTGATCTTGCTGAAGCAGGCCGAATGCCACACGTTCCCGCAATCTACAGTAATAATAATAATGAAGACTTGATAGAGAACGTAATGCAACCAGAAAGCCCAAAGGCTTAGTGATTCCTTGACTCAATTCTGAAAAGACCTGATGTACTCATTACGGTGAACGCGCATACAAGGTATGAGCTTAATCGATCCAGGCAAGGTCGACTTACAGGCTGAAATTGCCCAAAATGAAACATTTTCATAAATTTGACCTCAGATGACCTTTGACCTAACCCAAGAACAATAGGGTTGATGTACTACTAACTCTCATTAACTAAAGCTTCACACTAAATTTCAGCTAAGCTGGAATAAGCATTTTGGACCGTGTTTACAAGGTTTTGACTTCGACCTCAGATGACCTATGACCTAACTCCAAAACAATAGATTCATGTACTCATCATGGAGAACACATATTCCAAGTATGAGCTTGATCCATCCAGGTGGGGTCGAGTATCGTGTTGACAAGCTCAAATTTGCCAAAATATCAGTTTTTCACTATTTTCAAATTTCTTTTCCAAAATGACCCCCAATCTGTACCAAAAACAACAAGGTTCCTGTACTCCTCATAAGAAAGCTACACACTAAATTTTTGGCTTTATCGAACCATCATTCTGGACTTATCATGTTTACAAGGTTCTCAAACTTTGATCTCTGGTGACCTCATATGACCTCTGACCTGACCCCAAACAATAGGGTTCATGTACTCATCATGGAGAACACATATTCCAAGTATGAGCTTGATCCATCCAGGTGGGGTCGAGTATCGTGTTGACAAGCTCAAATTTGCCAAAATATCAGTTTTTCACTATTTCCATTTCATCCCCAAAATGACCCCTGATGTCTACCAAAAACAATAGGGTCCCTGTACTCCTTATAGGAAAGATACAGAGCAAATTTTACCTTGATCAGACCATGCATTCTGGACTTATCGTGTTTACAAGGTTTTCAGACTTTGACCTCTGGTGACCTCAGATGACCTCTGACCTGACCCCAAAACAATAGGGTTCCTGTACTCATCATGGGGAACACACATACTGAGTATGAGCTTCATCGACCCAGTAGGGGTCAAGTTTATCATGTTTACAAGCTCAATTGCCAAAATCTCACTTTTTTCACAAATTTCAGATTTTTCCCCAAAAATGATCCTGATCTCTACCAAAAACAATAGGGTTCCTGTACTCCTCATAAGAAAGCTACACATTAAATTTCAGCTTGATCTGCCAAGCAGTCTGGACTTAGCGTGTTTACAAGGTTTTCAGACTTTGACCTCTGGTGACCTCTACCTGACCCCAAAACAATAGGGTTCATGTACTCATCATGGGGAACACACATACTGAGTATGAGCTTCATCCACTTCATCCCACACCTGATCAAGTTAATCGTGTTTACAAGCTAGGCATCACATACACACCCACATACACACACACTGACATGACTACAAAGATACCTCTGACTTCGTCAAGGAATCAAAAACGGTACCTGAAAAGTAGAGTGATGGACCCTTGAGACAGTCATCGGACTGAGTCAATTTTTTTTTTCCAGGTACCTAAAGAGCACATAGGCATGCCCGATTGTCCTGGATGTGAGGTCACCATCATGCTCAAAGTATACACACAGGCACCTGCTCAATAAATCCCATCCCTACTGGTAGTTCTGTGCATGGACAGTGAAGAAGGTCAACTCGAGCGATGATAGTGAATTGAGAGCAGTTAATTAAGATGTTCCATAGACTTGGTATGTGTGGTACTTTCGCCTTCCATGTTTGTTACATTTTTTTCTACTCGCCTCCAGGTCGTTCCTATCTCTGCAAACCGAATTCAGCTTATTCAGACACTTTCCACATCCGTGCTTGCGTAAATCCATCATTAGCCTATTATGTCAAATTATACTACCTAATTACAGATACGGTACTACGCAGAACTGTAATCACTTGTTCATCAACAGCATCATTGAACTCTCACCACTGTAGATGTCACCTACAGTGGTACAAAGTAGCTTGAAAAATTGCCAGTTTAGCTATTTACCAAAACCAGTATGGTCAGACGTTCGGAAAACACTAATAAAATGGAGTGGCAACAAAGCAACTGGAGCAAGAACAATATTTACAGGGTGCCTCTTCATGCACGCTTCTAAAAAAAATCCTTGGACCAAAGGTATTGTAGTCCAAACTTGGTCTATATCAGAATGACTAATAAAATTTGCATAAATTATGCAAATTAGGTACATTAATGACCTTGATGACCCAGTCTCTGCTGTTAATTTGTTCAGGACCAAGGGTGGGTCATATCCACCAAGTTGGTCTATCAACACGCATGAAAATCCACATAAATTAGGCAAATAAAATTCTTCCGAAAAACTTCAAACAGTTGCATGGAGCTGATATTTTTTGCGATTTTGTGGGGGGCTGCGGCCACCCATGCCCCCACCATCCCCTCCCAAATGTGTGAATTATAATAAAGGTGACACAGTTACTGTAGCTACTTACCGAAGCATGACAGTCCGTCCCAATCCACTGACGTCAGGGGGGTGTTACAAGAGTAACAAGAGGTAGAGGTGACTCCAGCAGATTCCATCAATCGATGAGGTGCATTCTGTTTCAAAGCAAGAAAGAAAGCAGTTCACTGCTTATGAAAACAATCCCAGTGTTTTTCAAAGAGCGATTTTTAAAAGGGAAGTAATGACATGAAGCATAGCAATTGTTTTGGTTACCCTGTTGGCATCTCCATACCGAACCCTTTTTCCAGCCACCACAACTTTGAGTCATGGATGTTACCCAATCATTTCATATGAAATAAGATTGA
Source organism: Sclerodactyla briareus (assembly GCA_026419785.1). NCBI lineage: Eukaryota > Metazoa > Echinodermata > Holothuroidea > Dendrochirotida > Sclerodactylidae > Sclerodactyla > Sclerodactyla briareus. The sequence continues at coordinate 587,093 of JAODTK010002532.1, forward strand.
CTTGTAGGCCAGTGATTATGGATGTGTTGACATATCGATATATTAATAATCGTGACATACGGCTAAATGTCGCGACATCCACATTGCCTTGACAATGTTGCGATATAATGTCGTGAAAATAAAACACCCATTTTGTCAATACTGATACGTACAGAATTACGAATTATAATATATTTTTGATCATCAAACTATGACACATCATACACTCCACACTGTAAGAGGTGGTGCGCAAACTACAGCTCAACAAAGTAGTTCATTCATGAAGTATTTTAGACAGTACAGTCAGCGGAATAAATCCCTAGGGTCAGCTGACTGAAATGCACTCCGTAACACAAGTTGAGTTATACAGTGTGTGTTTCAGCACATCGTTTTAATTAGTTACAGCAGGCATGGGCAACCTCCGGCCTATTTTTCTGGCCCGCAGAGTGCTCAATAAACCACAACATATCTGGCCCAAGATCTCAGCTGAAACTGCGTCCCAGATTCCTTATTTCACATGAAATACTGTGAAATTTATTATATCAGCAGTATAAATCATAAGACCCATGGATTTCATATGAATATTATTTTGCTGTGTGGAGCCTGGAGGATAGCATTTCTGTCCAGACCTATTTTATTTTGGCCCTCGGAAAGGCTATGAAGTGCAAATGTGGCCCTCAGACTATAAAAGTTTGCCCACCCTGGCCTGTGCTACAGTACACAGTATGCCACGCACTTACTTGGTAACACACTCGGCTACACACATGCCGTAGTTCTGTATATATAGGTTGACATATTGCTACAACTGGCAATGCTGCCCTGGAATTTCGTTGATTGTGTAAATTGTCAATACAGGATTACAGAGCCATCCAGGGACCAACAGGTGATACAAGAACTATACAAGGATGTACAAGACCACAACAATGTGGTGCGATTCCTTGCCGTATATTTGCTAGGTCTTGTTGTTTGTTTGTAACCTATGTAACATTTGCAATCAACATTTTTTATGGCAATATTGATGACAGGCATGGAACAGCGGTGTTTAACACCAGAATTAAACGGGCGCTTCCCCGCTTCATTTGCAACACAAACACACCTAATTTGCAACCTAATACATGCTTGTGTTCTTCAGGTGGTAATGTTGACAAGATTACTGAAGAGTAGGACCTGTCTTTATGACCTTGGCCTAATGCCAAAAACAATGGGGGATTAATTAGTGAACCTTTTAATTTGTGACTTACATACCCAATGTGAACTTCATACATGCCCTCGCCCTTCATATCATGCTGCAGGCAGTGTCACACAGACATTGCCATACACACACGAACACACTCATTCAAGGATGGCGGAGGCAATTGCACTGTCATCTTGGGACCTGTGATGCCTGAAAAACACACTTTTGCCTGGGCACTAGGGACACTTGGTGCTAGTGGGAGACATGGCACGAAGGAAGTTAGCCTTCACTAGTCATGTAGCCTGGTGATTGGACTTATACACCCTGCTCCTTCCTCTTTCCCTTAGTCCCTCCTCCAAAATTTTACACAAAATTCTGGATATTTGTTCATTAGGGATTTAGGGGTGCATGGTGTAGAAGGCATTGTCAGACCTGTACTACCTGCTTGGAACCAGGGCACAATTTAGGAATTTTATTTTAACACATTTCGGCCAAAACGGGGGATTCCCAAGTCTCGGTGTGCATTGTTTATTCACAACAAATACTAACCAAATGGTAAGATGATTAGAAAACATGCTAATTTGGCTAGCAAAGTGCTATGTGCATCCAGTTAAAGTGTGCCCTGCATAGAACACTTCAAGTAGATAGGTCAAGGGGGAAGCTGTTGACTGTTTATTGGAGTTTGATAGAGAGCACAGATGTTAAAATTCCAGGCAGTATACTACAGCTAGTCCAGCTCTACAACTGCAACATGTCTAAATAAACAAAGGGTAAAAAGAATAGGGGGTAACCCTTCATTTCTGATGGGGTGTTTGCTTGAGGGGAATGTTTGTGTGAGGGAAGGGGCAGGGGTGAGAGTCATTATGCTTTGAGAGAATGTATAGCCTAGTTATGGGTTCACCCTTCACCCTGTCACTTTGCTAAAATTTGCATGGTCAACCAACATAGTTTAGGCATGACACCAGACACACATTGGCCTCAATAATACTCATACTCACCTTGCTCTGTCGAATTCTCCATGGTGCCCTTCCCCCTCCGTAGTCGTACAGTATCTCATCTCCAGCTGATATGTCCATCAGGGCCAACAGACAGAAATGCTGCTTCCCATCAAAGTCAAGCATTTTCATGTGGGAGTTACCTTTAGCACTATCGTTTGCATAATTTGCTAAGCATTGGGTATTTGATGCATCAATACTGAAATTGAACAAACAGAAATTTAGGCTTATAATTATTATTATGCAGACTGTGCAGTCGATAGTTTACATGCATGTGAGATACAGGCTGAAATGGTTGGGCTCAGGCGTCATTGAATTGACATACAGGGAAACATGAACAACATTCCATTACTCACCTACCACAAGTAGTCTTAATTTGCATACCAGATTTCCAGAATGAGCAGTTCAAACCATGCAGAGATTAGATAAGTGGTGAATTGACTGGGACTGCCATATCATAGATGCCAGACCTCACATTAGATGGAGGACAGGGTACCAGGTATATGTGTACGTAGCTTTTAAAACACATCAGCAAATGAGCAGTCAGGGCAATTAAAAAGCTTCCTAACCCAGGGGTCCCAGGGTCTCGCATTTTTTCATTTTTTTTAAGCTTTGTAGGACCCTGGAGAGTGCTCAAGGAAGGAACTTAGTGTCTTCATACCAGAAAAAGGGAATTTTTGGCTGGGCTAACTGCTGGACATGTCACCACAGAGCAGGTTATGAACATATGACGAACAGAGGAGCGATGAAAGGAATGGCCAAATTCATGCTAACACAGGCTGGCTAACAGACAGACGGATGTATTGAGGGATGTATCAGTACAAAAAAGCTTACACATTGGGGTTCCATTGTGCGAGCAGTAATACACAAAGCAATTGGATCCATCGTCTTCCCCAGAGATGTGCTGTCCTCTGTATTCGGCAATGAATTGTCCCCTCTTAATGGGTTTCGTTGCAAAAAGTCCATAGCCTGCAAATTAGCAAATGGCAAACAATGCAAACTTAAGGCTCATGGTGAGAATATTATGGTTTTACCATTTATCACTCTGACCCATAAATGCACTTCTATTGTCCAATCTCACTTAACCTCTATATTTGTCCATTTCATCTAGGTCTCATTATATCCCACTTCGGGAATATTATTGTTTTGCCTTCGTCGTCTCCGCCGCGTCCCGGTAGATTTTGGCGTTAGAGCGATAACTCTCCAATGCAATGCCCGATTGACACGAAACTTGGCAGACGTGTCCGCCCTTATAAAATCTCGGATGGGTTCGAAAATGGGCGTCACCGCACCACTCTCAGGGCGGCCATCTTGGATTTTCGACGAAACAGATTTTATAGCGTTAGTGCAATTACCTCCATAATGCCTTGTCGAATGATTTGAAACTTTGCACACATGATCGTCATATGAAAATCTCGATTGGGTTTAATAGTGGGCGTCGCCGCACCGCCCTGACGGCGGCCATTATGGATTTTTGGCAAAACTGATTTTTTCGCAGATTTACGCGTTTCAGAACATGGCGATCGTTTTGAGACCAACTTTTATTTTCGCCCCATAGGACCCCACCTGGCGGCCATTTTGAATTTTTTGCGAAAGTGATTTTTGCAGATTTACGCGTTTCAGAACATGGCGATCGTTTTGAGACCAACTTTTATTTTCGCCCCATGCGACCCCACCCGGCGGCCATTTTGGATTTTTTCTGCAAAAAACGTTTTTCACACAATTATGCATTTCAGAACCAACTTTATTTTCACCCTATGGAACCCCACCCGGTAGCTATCACGATTACCATCCTGGGACCTCCTTTTACTCTCGCCTAATGGGAACCCACACGGCAACAATTTCAGAAGTTCATGGATAGGACACCCATTGATATCACAAATGAGATGAAAATATCCTACACGGATGCTCAAAAGTGCGGAGTATACACGTTGGACGTTACCCGCCAGGCGTGTCTGTTGTTTTGGGCACTGATCACAACATTTTCCAAGTTGACAAATTGAGCAATAGGTACTCAATATTGGAGTCACATGCAGACCCACATAATGAACTGTGTGATAAGTTTGGTTTTGTACAGTGTCTATGAAGGATCGGAAAGGTTTTGGCTATCAGGGGATTTCCTTGCGAGCGCTACAGCCTTGTGCGGAATAACAGCATCATGAAACAATGAGGCATTGTGTGTCGCCAGACATTTACGTATCTAAAGCTAGGATAGGGGTGCCTTCAAAACTCACCAAACTCATAACATTTAAAAAACATCATCAGGAAACTATATGCACTGCTGAGTTAGCCAAATCTGCCAAGGTCTGAAATTGCATAAATATGCAAATAGAAGCTTGAATGACCTGTAGTCAGTGGCGGGCACAGGGTGGAATGGACATGTCCCCCCCCCCCCTTTCCAGAGTGCAAAACTAAAATCAATAAATCGCCAAAAATGCTTTTGAGCAAGATTTTTGTAGGGGGTGGGATGTGGCCGCTACTGTGATTTTGTACACCCCACTCGAGACACTCCGCCCACCAGTCGCAGATTTGTCAACCCCCCACTTTCAAGCCGCTCCCCCCGGTGCCGCCAACGCTGCCGTAGCGGACCCCACTTGCTGTACATTTAAAGCTCTTGGGACCAAGGTAGCTCCACATTAGTCATCCACAAACTTGCAGACAATTTCTATCAAACTTGGGAATTATGCATAAATTATGCCAAATTAGAAGACTGAACGACCTTCAGTAACCCTGAGTCCACTTTTAAATTTATAAGGACTAGAAGCAGGACATATGCCACTGAGTTTCGTGCTAAAATCCGACAAACTTGAAACATCGCATAATTCATGCAAATTGCTTAAGGACCTCCAGTGACCTTGACTCTACAGACTTTAAAAAAAAAAATTTTCTCTGGGACTAAAAGTAGAACACATCCACCTCGTTTGAATTTTGGGTACAGTTTGGGAATGTTGTTTTGAGTCTTACCAAGCCAGGGATTTATAATATCTCAGTTATCATTTTGCCGCGATCTCTGCCATCCCTGCCAGTATGTGTAGCATCATCACTGCTGGTGTTGACTCTGTCTGCTAGTGACAGGCCATTTCGAACAGTCAACCTACATGAGTAAAATCAAATAAACTGATGAGAGAACAACCTGATTGACCCCACTGGGAATTGGGAAACAAGAGTGTCAATGGCACAGTACTGATCATCACTATTAATGCGCATCTAGATATATTTCCGTATCATGAGTATATTACTGGAGAAAAAAAATTGGAAGGGAAAGTTAGGACCAGGTCCAGAAATGACGATGAAATATGGCCAAGTACAAAAACCACTGATAGGCGGCAATTTGTGTTAGCATGTATGGGTAGAAAGTTACAAAAATCAAGATAACTTCCTCATTTGTGGGTGCATTACCACCAATTTTAAGATTAAAAATTTACTGATATAACTAGCACAGAAAATCCCTCCTGATGAAAATCCGATATTCCCAACTCAAAATGAAGCTTTTATTCTCGTTTTTTGGCCTTGTGGCCCCCAAGGCTTCCGTACAAATCAGCTGGCCTACACTGTTCTATGGGCGGGTGGTGGTGTCAGAAGTCGGGGATAGGGGAAAACGGCCTCAATTGGAGTTTGAAAAACATGGAATTTAGTGGAGTTTGGGATTTTTCATGTTGACGAAGTTGTTAGGTACAAAATACTAAATGGGTGGAAATACATCGCACATGGTGAAGATATCTTGAATTTTACCTCTTTCCCCCCACACATAGTAACACAAAGTCTGCCCTATCAAGGGTTTTCGTACGTGGCCTATACCCCAAAATTAAAAAAAAATCCCCCCAGCAGATGACAAAGTGTTCCGCCAGATGCGCCCAAGATTCACAGGAAGGAGATTTCCCAAGTGTCCAATTTGTCCACCCCATATAGTACCATTGACCAATGAGATAACGCTGACCAATGCTCTGTCTCGGTAAGCCGGCGCACAACTAGAAACATGGCAAATTAATGTGAACAGCTATTGCTTTAGAGAATGGAATGGGTTACCAAAACTTCATCAAGATGTCTGCCACCTAGCACCTTTTAACATAAACTCGAAGCTTACCCTGTCAATCAATATTCTCTCAACTTGTCCATAATAATAAACAACTGATACTCCTGAAATTTTTTTTTGTAAACAGTGATTGCCAAAAATTTCCTGATTTCATGAAATTTCCTGACGTAGCCTAAATTGACCTAGCTGACTGCCTAATGTTTGGAGGATGCTTTGTTCCACAAGTCTTCGGATTAGCCTATAGAGACCATGAAGCAGTGACGTCATCACACCCTCTCACATGTTGTTGTTTTATCCGGTCCCCCCAACAACGGTTCTACACAAGGCCTAACGCTATTAAGGCTACGCAGTGTTACTATGCGCAAGTGGAAGAGCCCGCATACCGCCTCAAAAAGTGCGTAATATAAATCTATATGGCCATATATACCTGATCGACATATTTAATTTGTGTTTTATTGTTGCCTTGGGAAGGAATGTATCATAATTATAGAATTTCTTTCCGATTGGTGGGTGCAATCTGGGGCGGAGCACTCGAACTTGGGTGCACTATGACCTTGCAGTTGGCAATGACACTAAGTGTTGTACCCGTTCTGCGACGGTTGTTTTAGAACCGGGGAGCGTGTTTATGCAACTGCCAAGTCATCGTGGGTGTATTGACGTCACACTTCGGTACTCTATTGGATTGGGCCTTCTCTAAAAAATATTTCATTAGATTGATTTTTTCACTAGTTTGTTCAAACAGGAACACAAGTAATCATGATGGATGCACAAACTAGCATTTCGCATAACTAGCCCTAACGTTAGGCTAACCGTTGTTGACGGAAGGAGGCAAAACTTCAGGGTAACGTTACGGTATGCCAGGCCCAGCCAGAGAATGTTTCAGCATGCTGCCAAATGCTAGGCCTACATGTATGTCAAAAATAAAAACCTGAAACAGCTGATTGCTCGGGATCGTGAGGCTGAACATTGAAACACCTGGAAGCTGCCATACCCTGGGAAACCCAACCCCGCCGGGGAGGCAGTTAAATTTTCTATTCCCAGGGTGGATCAGACCAGATCCGATTTTCAGGGAAATCGCAAATGTGTTAAAATCAAGGGTTAGGGATCAAATCCGCGCCTAGAATTCCATCCCCAGAGGGACATCGAGTGCTACCAATCCGATGGTGATGAAAAAAGAGTGAGAAATGATGTTCAGAAGTGGGTTTTTTCAAAAATGTAAAACAAACATGTCACATGTTTGGAATAGCGACGTTCAATTACAAGCCATGGCCTTTCCCATCCTGGGAAACAAATCTCGCCGCTCCGCGGGAACCCTTTTTAAAAAGAATAAACCTAACTATTTGTTCCAATCTTAAACTATTATTATGTGCATTTTACATTCCATGAATGTTTTGTTTGGCTTATCATAAACGAGAGTCTGTAACCTTTGTGTAATGAAATACTTATTGTTTGTCTAGTTTACAGTGTCCCAATTTAGTTTTAAAATTATTGTAAATGTGTAATTGATAAATATAACAACTAAATAATTTGTTTATATCTATCCTTTCGGCGGGAAAAAAAATGCAGCGTTGTGCTACAAACAAAACAACACGCTGCAAGGCATTTTGGGCTTACTGATGGGCATTTCTCCAAACTGTAGTAATGTAATTTGTGAAATAGGCCAGGCTCTTTGCCCAAAAAAAAAAAAAAAAAACACATCAACGACCTAATGTTTTCTGCTTACTCTGACTAACGCCAAAATTAAAGGGACAAGACCCTAGGGACTATTGTTGGCCAAAGTAAAAAAACAAAATAGTTTCTAGTCCTAACTTCGCTGAAAGTTTGGGAATGAGGGGTTTTTTTTTTTTTTTTTGTTTTTTTTTTTTGGCTCTCAGACAGTCCAGAATACCATATTTAGTACTGTATCGCGTACAGCAGTCCTGGAAATGAGATGAGGCTTCTTTTTTGTTCTTTTTTTCCCTGAGTTTATACCCCTGAGGGCCACAAAGCCATCCCCAAATGTTCCTTACATAGTTCGCATGGCATTAGTAGTAAGCGTGTTTCCTTTAAACCATATTTGAAGAAGTATCAGGTGAAGTTTCAAAAAAAAAAGAAATTTGACATTTTTAAAAAAGCTGCGGGCGGGGACGAGAAAAAGAGGAAAATGGCTTTGTTTTTTTACTTGGCCTTATTTAAAAAACCTAAGCATAATTTTCAGACATAATTCTAAAATCCTGAAGAGCTGTTTAATAATATAACATGAAAAATAAAAGCAACCCAGAATGCCCTGGGCCAGCTGTGAAAGTACACGGCTAGATGACATGTTGTTGTTTGTTCCAGGATCAAGTGCTTTTCTTCAAACTCAAGATCGGAGTTTGACAGGTATTTTTTGACAATTAATGATTAAAATTGTTATGCTGTTATGCCCCATCTTATAATGTTCAGGAAAAATGGAAAAGGAAATAGCCGTTATCTGCCATCTAGGCATTACTTCCCAAGTTTAATTTGAGACACTGAGTGTTTTTGTCTCCCTGAACAAAGGTTTCAGGAATGAGACTCTTAAGCGATCACTTGTCGGTGCGGTGCGTGTGTGCATGTGTGTATGGGGTGTACATGTGTGTATCTGTGTTGTGTCACGCTTTCTCGTTAGAAGGGATTTCTCCGAAACAGTAAGGCCGATTTTGAGAAATTTTGTGTGTGTTGGATTATTGGGGTTGGAGTGGAACACGATTCTGATTAGATTTTGAGCACTAAAGTCAGAATTAAGTGGGTTTAATTAGCCTTTTTATGTATATTTTATGTTTCACCTCGTTAGCAAGATTACGGACAAAACTATAGGAGCATGAGTTCAGTGGTTTTTGGATATAGGGTACAGGGTCGTAGGTACTAGAACTGATGATTTTAGCGCAAAATATGCTAATTGAGTAATCGATTTTCCAAGGAGTGGGATATATATGCCCCTATGAACTAGGCCTAGCCCAACTTAAGTAGCCGGGACCTAATGTATTCATGGCTTGTAATGTAGGCCTAAAAGTTTACTCGAACTCGGTTTAAATTTGTTCGCCTAGGCAAAATGTTACTTGTTAGATAAATCAGCACAGCAGAAAGCTGCCCCGGGGAAAGGTTTGGACATTAACTTAAAGAATTAAGGGAATACCTGCTAAAACTGCTGCCTCGTGTTTTTAAAACCTGATTCCACTCCGTTGTCAACACGCAGCAAAAGGGCGCGGGTCGGTCGATATAGCACGCAGTGCAGGCTCGCTTGCGGGACCGGGGATCAATTTCAGGGACACGTGCGCAGTATTCAGGTACAGTACCATAGTCAACAGGTACGCACGCAACACCAACGTGTATATGAGGGCGCTACACCACATCACATTGTATCCAAAATGAGGGTTTTTCAAGAAAAAATGGTCGGAGACTTGACTTTCTGGAATATCGATAGAAAAAAAAATACTAAACCTAATCAGAAAGTTGAAGAGATATAATTAGAGACTATTCGCTTATTATTGAAGAGATTATTGACGAGGGGAATGCTGTTCCCCCTAACGGCGGTTCCCCAACGACATCAGATATACACCACAGAGTTTGCGATTGACGGATTACTCACACCAGCCAATAAAGGGAAGACCCTTCTTTAAATCGTTCAGATGACGTCCACTATTCACTTCTGCTACTCATTTTGAAACACGCCAGGACTATTCGTGAAGAAAAGCAGTTGTAAAAGTAAATGGCGAAAAAGTGATAGATCTCCCTTATTGATCGCACCTTCTCCCTACGCTGTGTTTGTAGACTGACGAGTTTCTCCTAAGTGGGGAATTAGGTAATATATATATATATATATAATAGAATATATATATATATATATATATATATATATATATATATATATATATATATATATAATATATAATATATATAATATAATAATATATATTTATACATATTACACAGTCCTCACGGTAGTTGGTTTTCCGTATTGGACCCTCTCTGAAATGAGAGAAATGTTCATATTTCATAGGACTTGGTCGCCTCCCTCCACAACCTCTCAGTAATGGAAATGTATACAGGGCTGTCGGCTCTAGCGCCACTTTACATGCGAAATAAACACTGTCCAAGGTTACATGGTCTCTGTTGGATTAAGTGGTAGGGCTATGTTAGCATTTTGGAGAATTTCCTTCATTGAACTCCTTGCCGATGTCAACATTACTGGCTTTTACTGGCATCATCCACAACCCAATGTTTGAGAAACAATTCCGTTATTTTGTTTGTTTCCTCTAGGTCATTGGTGTTGTTGTTGTTCTTTTCTCGCTTGTGTGTGATGTGTGTGTGTGTGTTGATGTGGGTGTATGTGGGTCCCACGTTCTCGTTAGCAGGAATTCCCCAAAACGGTGAATGTTGTAGTGGCACCGGGGTTGGGTGAAACGGGATCGACTGGTTTGGGCGCCAAAAAGTAAACTAAGTAAGAGGGCATTTAGGTTATTTTATGTCATTTATTGCTTTTATAGGGGCTCGTTAGCAAGATTACGGCTGAACGAAGTAGTTGCTATGGTGACTTGATTTGGCAACATAGGCGCAGGATAAAGGTTAGATGGGAATGAATTAGATTTTCAGCAAATCACATGCTAATTAGGTCTCTAGTTTGCGAGAATTCAAAGTTCTTCAGATTATTTTCCAGAAAGAAACGTGGTGAATATGGTCAACCTTCAGTCCAAAACTTTTTAACAAAAATCGGGGTCAAAGAGGTCATTCAAAAGTTGCTAATTTGCATATGTTATGCGAACTTTCGAAATTTTCGAACTTTTGAATGTTAACACCCGTTAGTTGACACGACCTTCCATATTCCAAGAACCCAATCAGTTGTGATCGGATTCATGATCCCCAATTATATCCCACCGATAGAGATTTTCAATCGTTGCAGCTCTTCTACCGCCAAAAAAGAAGTAGCCTCTCCATCAGGAACCAGGGGGACTGTCATACGTCACTCCTGGCCAGAACCGTTGTTGTTGCTTTGGCGGGAGAAAAAGTAAATGAAAACAGTATCGTTATGAATTTCCTAATTGGTAATAGTCACGTGGTGGCAATTGAGAGGTTATATCCCCGCATCATGTAAAGTGTCGGAGATATGATGGTTCAGGCGTGTCTCGCACAACCCGGACGCGGTCTCGTATCTGTCGCAGTCCTTCCACGTCCGTCTCCATTGTCGTTCCGCCGCCGCTCCCGCACGTCGCTTCCGCCGCCAATGGAAGCTTTAGGCGCTAGCCAATTAGCTCTTTTTCGGGCTGCATTGATTGATGTCAAGTAGAAATACGGATTTTTTGAACGAAACGTGGGGGATATGGACTGTTGTTAGTTCTAAACGACATGAGGTCATTTCGAGGTCACAGGCGGTCAAATTTGAATAATATGTATTTTTCCTAACTTTGTGTCGTGTTGTCCAGGACCCTCAAGGTGTTAACCGAAGTCACCGAATTCCCGGAGGTCCAATTGGGCATGATTCCAATTTTGTTTCCCTGAATGAGGTCCACGAACGTAATTTCTGCGGGGATATCCATGTCGAGGTTTACCGCCGAAACACTCATGGTATGTTTTAAATTCACTTTCTAACGGAGCGCAGCTTAAGGCCGTTACATCTACGTCGCCTAGAGAGTTTGGGCAACTGTTAGCTACACGGGAGTTCATATCTTCCGCTGTGTGGTGTGTCGGACATAGTTGCCACGGCAGCATAGTATGTCATTGTAGTAGGCTACGCGTGAGCTTTCACATAACATGGTTTTATTACCCTCCCAGTATACTTTATTTCAACAATCACACTCGAGGTTCCATTTTCGCTGATACTCCACGATTAAATGGCGGACTCACAACCCGGCGAACACTCCCCAGAAGGCATGATAACATGGTCCCGTGGGTTGCACATACACATCAAGTTATTTTACTCCTTATAGGAGGCATAGAAAACGAGGGCATGAGGGGTGTTGATGTCAAATCTCCTAATAATTTTGCTAGTCATCATTTTCGTTCCGCTCCGTCGGCAAAACGGGTTGGCTTGTAAATGAAGTTATGAGAGTGGTATGAAAACACTGAGCGTCTGATTAACTTTCTTTTTATCGTGTTCATGTCTCCATTTTGAGACTGTAATTAGAGACTACTTTTTGGCGATATATTCTTTATTCTTCCGAAATGGCTATAACTCGGGCAACCATACAAGGAAATAGTTTCCTTCTGAACTTTGATTATACGGAGGGGGGGGGGGGGGGGGGGGGGTCAGGCCACTATCTCGAGGGGTCCGAATGGAAGTTCTAGCTCGGAACGAAAACCACTCTCCTGTGAGTACCAGGGCAGTACCAGGTTGGTTTTCAGGTTCCGGTATTCACGTTCTCATACCTAAACCCTTTTCTTTCACACGGCTATCCCATGGCGGCAATAAGATATAGGGGGCCCGAAACACATCCTATCACAAACATGCCAGTTGTAGTTCATAGAACTGGCACTAATCCTAGAGAGACACCACAGGATTTGATCGTGGCGAATCGGCCCACCTTCCGAACATACTTCTCTCCCTCTTAAGTCAGTCCCTACTTCTTATTAGCTTGGGTAAGCAGCTCTACGAATCATCATGTCTCTTCTGTCCGTCCGTCCGTCCGTCCGTCCGTTCGTTCGTTCGTTCTTTCGTTCGTTTGTTCGTTCCTCCGTTCTTTTCGTCACGTTCACTTATACCTTCTTAACGTACATGCGATCAGGGTATAATTCGGTGAGTGGATGAAGCTGCCCACTGGCTAGTCTTAGTTTTGATTGCAGAGTGTGGTGTGTGTAGATTCTGATTAAATCCTATTAACTATCCCAATTAAGTCTTCCACAGCCTCTCCCATTGGTCTCTCTGTGAAGAGAGTTTTTGCCTAACACTCCAATCCTGCAGAGCAGGCAACAGCTAGGAGGAGACTTTTAATTGATTTGTCAGCACTCAGGTGGAATGAATAGAGACATGGGGGGAGAACTGACAAGAAGTTATGTTGGAAGAGCTGTCCAATCACATCTTTTGAAATGAATTGAGGCAATAGAGAACTTACAGGCGATCCCAAGAGTGTTTACACTGTTCACTGCTACAGGCCTGGGTACAAATATCAGGTCATGTATTAGACATGTTCAAAGTCACTCCAAGGTGATTCAGTAAAGGTGAACATACAATAAATGTGGAGTTGTGACCATCAGTGTATTCGTCCGAGGCATGTTGCGTCCGCAGCTACCAGAATTTCCGACATACGCCTTTAACCATTATGGGCTAGGTAACTGCCCAGTGATCTATTGATTAATATATTCGGCTCCCCCCCCCCCCCCCCCCCCCGTGAGTGCTAACTATAATCCCCCCTAACAGACGACTGTAGTCCATACAAACGTCAGGCCGTCTTATCTTCGAATAGGATTTTCTCAGATGGATACCGGCAAGTTTTTCGCGTTCGAAGGGGAGCTTCGTGCAACCACCAAGAGTGCGAAGTGAGAGAACGAACAATTGGCTTCTGACAGAATGTGAGAAGAGACACAAAGGAGGTAATCATAGTACTATCGTAAAAGTGCAAATAGGAATGTTCACGACGTCCAGCTTTTTGTAGGAGTGGTTCCACGCCGTAGTTTTGGTCGGCTGGGGATCAAACTAGGTCCCATGGCTATTTTCAGTTAGTGTGATAGTGTTTGTCTCGGAAACTTCAAGCGGTATTATTCCGCGCAGACAGGGTTACTTCGACACCCCTGTGCGTCGAGGTGTAACTTGTACTAAGAATGAAGTGCAAATAGAAATGTTTACAGCGTGTGGCAGTGTTTTTGGAAAATGTCAAAATTTGGGAATTCCTCCGGTATTATTCGCGCAAAGGCCTGGGTTACTCTTCTTCGTCGCCCCTTTAGGTGTCGAGGCATACTCTTAAATCCAGAGCAGCCTTCCGCAAATCAACATAAACTAGACATGGGTGGTCAGGCGCTTAACCGCTGATGTTTATATTCCTGCATAAATGATCTTAACCCTACATTTAGAAGAAGCAAATAAATCATGTCCATTTGACCTCCGTTCGATTTTTGAAATGACGCTCCCTGTTGTTCACGGCCAAATGTAGTCCACATCACTTACTTTACGCCCCCCTCGTGTTTATGCTTTCCACTGGAAGGTACTACAGCAGACTAAAGAAATCCTCAGTCGGAAATTGTAGAGACTCCACACATACCACAAAAGCCAACTACATCGATACCATTTCCGAGGAATCAATAAGATGGAACAAGACAGTGTTGTGTGGATGGTTTCTGGAGGCCCCGACTGGCACTAGAAAGATGGATAGGTTTCACAGTCTTATATTCAACTGGTTTACAAGCAGGAGTGTACGGTACGGGGAGACTATACAGTAGGCAGTTATGCATCTGATTGGCAAAACAATACTGCTAATAGTATCTGAGTGCTTATATGGCGCCTTTCCACCAAAGTGCTCAAAGCGCCTTACAGATATCACCTGCCCATAGGAGGAGTATGTGGCAGCGGCAGCAGCTTACACAGCGCCGGATGTATCAAGTTCCTCACAGGTCCCCCCATTCAGCACCTGGGTGGAGAGAGGCATGGAGATGGAGTGCCTTGCCCAAGGACACCACGGAAAAGCTGATCGGTCAGTGGGGTTCAAACTCACAATCTTACGATCAACGGTATGAAGCTCTCTTTTTTTTTTTTAAAACAAATTCTACGTAGGGGCGAACCATAACTGCCTAAACAAAATAAAAAGGAAAAGGGCAACCCCAGCACAAGAAACAACAAGAAAGAGGAGAGATCCAGGTTGTTGATTCTACTCTTGAACCGCTGGAGGCCAAAATCAGGAGGAAATACATCCCGAGGGAAGCCTATTCCAGGCACGCGAACAAGTGCGAGGAAACAAGGAGCGAGCATAGTTTTCGGGCGAATGCAGATCCGATGACGTGGAAGATTGGCAACCCCGAAAAGGGTGGTGGAAGAAAAAAGAGCGAGTAGTGGCGAGAAACCTCGAGTTTAAAGGAGGAGGAACAGCCAGGAAACAGCATCCCAAAGTCAGAAGAACATTGACCATAAAGTACGGAAAGGAGGCAGATATAGATGAACGGTCTGCGATGGTATAGAATTGACGTGAGGGGTAAGATGATCATCGTTGATGAGATGAATGCCGTCCTCTGGATACGATCCAGTACATTGAGAGAGGATAGCGAAGCTCCACCCCATATGCAGCCATATTCCATTAGGGAGCGGATTTGGGCTTTGTAAAGCATAATTAGCTGTTGTGAGGTGAAGTATTGCCTTGCGGAATAAGAAGCCCACCTTTCTAGGAGCAATTTAGTACGATAACTGTATGAGAGTTCCAGGACAGGTTGTTTGCTGGATTTCCATACAAAGGATATAGAAGAAGTAGACTGAGGGAGAGCTTGGTCAGCCATGAAATATCGTGCCCAATCCAAATAAACAAAAGCCGACCATAAATCAGCAAGTTCTGAGTTTTAGACTGGTTGAAGGTAACCAGATGAGCATGCCCTCGTTCAAAATAGAATAAGATCATTGTTCAGGCTTGATTGGCAACTAGGGAACGGTTGTAGAAACAAAGTCGTTCCCCGGTTCCGGGGTCGAGAAAAGACAAGAGTGGTGAAGGGTAGGATCATCAGCAAATGAGTGAAGACTTAGGAGTAGAGCTAAGAAGATCATTGATAGAAATGAGAAACAGTGTAAGAGAGAAAACACAACCTTGTGGAACACCAGATTTATAAGGAAGGTCTCCGGAAGAGCACCATCAACCCTAACGATAATATAGCGCCGGTAAGAAACTGGCAGTTCCAAGAGGTTAGAAGGGCTGAAACCAAATGCATTTTACTTTGGCAAGGAGTTCCGGCGTTGGCCAAATACGGTCAAGGCCTTAGAGATATCCAGGGCAATAGCCCTACTTTCAGCCGAAAACTCAATAGCTGGGCCCACTGATTTGTTGACAAAGAACGTAGTCCCCAGTAGATCGGCCTGCCGGAAACCATACTGGTGGTCACTGTTAGAGAGTGAAACGCAAAAAGTTCAAAACTGCTTTGTTTACTATAGTTTTCCATACTTTGGAAAGGACCGAGGTGATGGCAATCGCCTTAATTGGAGGGTGGATTTGTCCACCCTTTTTAGGATGGGCAGACATGACATGTTTCCCACCACACAGACGGGTATGCATCCCATAATAACAAAGGCGGTAAAGCTTGCTAGGAGGAGCCGCAAGTTTCGGGGGCACCTTCAGAGGACTTATGGGAGAATGCCTATCATACCAGATGCTTTGTTAATGTCTAACTATTGAGTGTTTGGCGGACCATACGAGTAGTGAAACACAATTCCAGATCGTTTCAACTAAGCTGGCAAGATGGAGGAGGCATGAACATCTTTTCATAGTGGAATTAGAAAGAATAGCTCGGCAAAGTTTAGCTTTAGAGGTGGCATAACTAGCCAAAGAGCCATCAGGCTTTTGACCAGCGGAGGGAATTTGGAATACGAAGTTCTGGACACAAATTTTGGCCAGCGTCCAAAATGAACGACTACCAGAAG
This sequence comes from Sclerodactyla briareus, assembly GCA_026419785.1. NCBI lineage: Eukaryota > Metazoa > Echinodermata > Holothuroidea > Dendrochirotida > Sclerodactylidae > Sclerodactyla > Sclerodactyla briareus. The sequence continues at coordinate 603,814 of JAODTK010002532.1, forward strand.
GGCAGGATGAAAGCCCATTAGCCACACGTGAAATGAAAGAGTTTTTTGCCGCATCGATAGTCTCAGAGGCACACATTACGACAGTAACAGGGTTGACGGGAATCAGGTGAAGGAGAAGGTAGCCAAGCTCGATAAGGCGGTTCTTCTCCTGGACGGCAGAAGTACATTGATGGTAGAACCATGAAGGTGATGAAGAGGAGCCTGAACTTTAAAGTGGTAGGGATGAAAGTGTTTCATTCCTGAAAGAATAATTTCCTCCCGAAATAGCAGAAGCAAGAGGTCATCTGAGAAGGTAGTTGCATCCCAAGGGAAAACTGAAAAAAGCCCCGAAGACCAAACCAGTGAGCTTTGGAGTAGTTCCAGAGTTTGCTGGTCTGCCTTTGGTGGGAAGCTTGCATATAGGAGTTAAGAGTTAATGAGACAGGGAATGAAGGCAATGGTCAAGAGCCAATAGGGGCAGGACAGTTGCTGGCTTAAATAAGGGCCTAGTAGTGGAAAAAGACCAACAAGTTAGCAGATTCCGAGGCCCGATCTGGATACGGTGGGAGAATGATTAGCTGGGTGAGACCATTGTAATAGCAAAACTCTGCCTCGACACCAGCTCTAATCAGAGCCGGTAGAGGGTATGAGCCATTCTGCATTATGCACATTGAATACACCCAGTGAGCAATTTTCACAGTCGTTGAATCGTTGAATTAGTAATTCAACAGCAGAGGTGAGTTGCGAGAATAGAGCCTCGTGATTATTACAATTGGGGCGAACGGTAACACAACCGGAACACCTTAGTTAAGCGAGGGAAAAGAGACTTTGAGCCAGAGACGTTTGAAATCTCACAACAGAGATAAAATTCAGAAGGCGGCTGACTGGGATGCTGGAGTGGACAAAGGCGCACACTCCATCCTTGAAATGAAAACAATCATGAAGAATATAGTTGGTACACTTAGTATGTTGTAAATCAAGTGGTGATTTAATCTGTGTTTCTTTAAAAAGTAATGAGGAATGCTGAGGTCTATAAGGATTTGGTGGCTGGTTGAGATTTGCTGTGGAGGCCACGATATTCGCGAAAGAGAAAGAAAGAGAACCCAATGTCACGTGAGGGGTGCAGTATGTGTCGAATGAGAAACTGCTAACCATGATCAGGTATAATAAGGCCGACAAGGTAGGCAGTGGAAACCCACGGCATCGACAAGACACCAACAGAGACTAATTCGGAGAGCACGGACGTCGAGTGTTCACCCACTGAACACACCGACCTATGGGGGTGACACCTAGTCGCGAACTAGCAGAGGAGGGTGCTCGGGATTTTACGCCATATGAAAAGGCAGCCTCCCAAGGCGCTACCCCGGGGTTCGGGCCGCTGCACTATCTGACGGCAGGCCTGCACGCACCGACTCCACCTGTATCCTCATGCCCAAGAAAACAGACCCCATGGTATCAAGGCGGAACCGGGGTAAACACAGGACCTCCCAGGGTCCTCAGAAGAACCGGCAACCGACCCCGATAGCTTGGAATGTTGCAAATGGTTACAGAAAGATGGCCTCACACGCATAGAACATCACTAAAGGCACCCAAGGGTCAGCGGTGGAACCTCCCCGGGCGGCAAATCAAGAGTTGCTACCACTCAGACGATCTCCAACAATCTCGAACAAGAGCCAGAGGCCAGGTATATCTCACCTGTCAATTTGTAGTCGAAACTCAAAAGTGATGTGATTATGTGAGTACTTTGAATTCATAATTTTATTAAGTCTTCTTAGTCCATTGCGAGTAATTGGCGTTGAGGCTATTGACTTGGCTATTTATGCCATGCCCTTATGTTTGCCAATTCAAGTTGAAAGCAGATCGATGTAGGCTCATCGTTCTCAAAAGTCACTGAAGGTGTTGACTGTGATTCTGGAGACAAACCAGAGACCGCTTGAGGGTATTAGCACAAGGAAGTCGTGGTAAATCAGAGGACAGGCAATTTGTAAGGACTGAAAGACTGAACTGAGGTATTCACTCTTAAATGAATTATTCTTACTATTTTGTGAACGATTGTGAGCTTTATATTCTGATTCCAGCTATAGTTCGTATGTTCCAGTGAAAGATTTCAAAAGTACATATTTTACCTTGACTTTGTAATTATCGGTGTGCCTGCGGTTCCCCCGTGATGCAAGAGGAAATTTGGCAATAGCTGGTTGTGATTTATTGGTACACACGAATAGGCTTGAATTAGATCTGGAGTTTCAGCTGTCATATTGTAATGAAAGCAAAGGTATACCAAAAGCTCAGTCATATTTTTTTTATGACAGTAGGAGGCGGATTAGCTCAGCGGTATTGCTCCATACTTGTGATCCGAAAATCGTGAGTTCGAATCCCCCAGAGCCCGCGGGGCTTTTTCCGTATGCCTTAACAAGGCAGTCTCCTCAACTGTCTCGCGTTATCCACGTGTTGAAATGGGGACCCCGCATGAAGTTGACTTGTGCTTAGTAGGCGTGCGTCGCATGTGGCTGCACCCTATTGGGAAGTCCCCTGGGGGACCGATGAAGTGGCGCACTGAAATGGTGTGTCGGGATTGTAAATGTACAGGTGTCAGTCACTTAATGATCAGGGGTAATATCTGTGAAGCGCTTTGAACATTTCGAAAAAGCGCTATATAAGCACCTAGGTATATTTATTATTATTATGACACTGGCCTTCATGAATTCCCAATAGAACATGGGCAGGTATGGTGCTGCTCATTCGTATCCTGGTGGATCTTTGAATTAGGCATCCTAGCACCTGTACGCGGTATCTCTGCATTTCCTGAGCGGCGAGCATAAAACACAAGTGTATGGGTTAGAGACCTGGCTTGAACAATAAAGTTGTCTAGTTTTTTTCTGCTATTGTCCCTCAATCGAAGACGATATGTTCTACCTCGGCACCCCTGTACTGTAAGCCTGAGGGTCCTCAAGTTTCCGCAAGAAGGTTATATTCAAGGCGAAAACGGAAGAAAAACATTAAAGCAGTTGCTAACCTCTTCTCCTAGCATACATGACGATCTTGACCATAGAGAGACCTGATACTATTTTGCATGCTTATATTACAAACCTATACGGAATTCTCCATGGTGATGTTGAAAATTGATTTTCACAATCGTTGGTCGTTAGTTTAATGTTATTATTCTATATTGTACTGACAACTCGCTCCTCCCATGTTCTGAGCAGTGGTCTGGGTCCTGGTAGTTCACTGACGACCTCTCTCCTAGCACTGACATGACACCAGAACCTAGATGCAGCTAGCTCACTATTAAATCCTTGCCTGATGGTTCCGAACTTGGCACATATGTTCGCCATAGAGAAATTTCTGACGGGTTCGAAAGTGGGCGTCATCACATTAGCGGAGCCCGCTAATTTTATTTGTATGAAAACGACCATTAACTCAACAGACAATCCACCTTGATTACGATAATTTTGCATTGAAACTATTAGGTTTATGACCCGCAACTTTTACGAGGTCCCCATACATTACGTTGTTTTCCAACTAGTATTATTGCTCTTCACTGCCTTACCCCCCCCCCCCTCCAAAAAAAAAAATATCACGCCAAACTCCTCGTGTTTTGCGCTCTTGCTATAGCTTCGTTATTAGGAGTGCAACAACCTCCTTTTTTAAGGTCACATGACCTGTCTGGTTTCGCGTTAACTAGTGAGTCTCTTGGGCAAAGAGAGCCTCAGAGGCGGCGCTCGGGCTTAAAAAATGGGGGAAAGGTGCTACCAACTTTTACTTATTTCACCCCCGCCCGTACAAAAACCGTCGCTAATACGCATTTTCTTTTACAACACATTATTTGAAAAGCTTGTATTTCGCTCTTAAAGGGGCTGCTCTCCATACCGGCACTGGCTCCGCCTGTCGCCATCGCCCTCCCCTATTGTTGCTGAAGTGGGAAAAAAACCCGCCGAAAATAAAAAATAGTTTCAGTCATTTTATATGCCTAACTCACAATCTAATGTAGCCTTTGGCGCGTGTTGCTTTGGACCAACTCGTTGCTATACCCGGCCTAGGTGTATGCTAAAAAGTAAAGTTTTCTCAAAAACCCAATACGAAATTTCATGAGCCATATTTGTGCGACGTACGTGCACTACCGCGATTACCGCACAAGACATAAATCTGTGCCGTGTTTCCTTGCCACTAGCTGACCGGCTCTGGCTACGAGGCAAACCTAAAAATTGTATCACCCCCTATTATAATTTGTCGGTTTCGTTGAATTCCTTCTATCTAGTTGCCACGGGAATTCCAAATATTACCCTTTTCCTTCTCTGCCCTTCCATTCCTTCTACTACGTTTGTGAAGAGAGAACAAATGACCTCCCCATTCGCCAAGTATCATTCATTCTGACAAAGTTTGTAAATCACAAAAGGTATGCAAATTTGACCCGGTGACTTCAACATGACCCTGGAATTTGTCGGGACAAACAAAGTCCCCATTCGGCAAATTTTGCTCACATAGGACAAACTTGAAATTTTCACGTAATTTCGCAAAAACTAGTGGAATGTAGCAGTACATGGCAAAAGTCAATGGGTCAACAAAATTAAAGATCAATGGATATTGCCATAGTGTCGTGTAATGGTTCGCCAACATCGTAATCTTTCCTAGTTGATAGAGGACTTGCCGTTCATCAGTGTACATCGGTTGTATACACTTCCGTGTGCAAACACATATACCGAGAGTAAGACCGCACTTTCACAGCTGCGACGGATGTCACCCTGTTCTTTTTCTGTATGCTACCCTGCATAAACGGCATGTACTGTGGTTAAATATATTACATTGGATAATTTTTATTTCCCCCAATTGCGTATCGTTAGTGCGGTGATGCAATCATTGTCATGAGAACATATGCTTTCTGTACTGCTGTAAACATAGGCTAAATATTGGAGTGGTTGCCTTACTGATTGTTCTGTCCTTTTCCCCATGGTCTATTGCTGACCGGACAATTCCCCACCGACAATTCCCCCTCAACGGAATGTTTTCGTGGTCAGAATTAGGTTAGGGACTGTAGTTAGGGCCACGTTTACGTGGAAATTGTCCGAGTGGGAGTTGTTCGGGAACCGTATATTGTGTTATACGTAATCGATATTCGTACAGTGTTATGCAATGTATAAAGAGTCATATATAAATATGATGGAAAAAAGTCCAGGCTTATATGTCCAGTTTTCTGCACTGGAGACTAGAATTGTCAACCTCGCAATTCCTACTACGACATACGGCGGGCGATCTTCTCTCATCATCAGTGCCTACCTGTCTACACAACCTAGGCCTAGGCTTCAAGGCATGTTCCCCCATGAGTGAGTGAGTGAGTCGGTGTTCACATGTGGCCGCGCGGGTGCAGATTCACTGCCTTGGACACAATTTAGTACATATCTTATGGGTGCACTGTGCGGTGCAAGTGCATTCAGCACTATCAGTTGTCTATGAACCAGCTAGCGTGCTAGGCACCCAGTACCCCACACTGCACTGGGGCTGTTGGCGCACGGCGCACGGCGTGCAGAGTGTGCAGCGGCCAGTACATCTTATCGGCATCTTCTGGGTGATACGGAGTATGCTAAGTTAGTGTCGCGGTAATGATGAAACAAATCCAGAAGCATCATTTCTGATATAAATGTTTATTTCTTCTTATTTTATATAATAAAAAGTTCCGGCCTCGACCCGGCCGCAGCCTCCGAACCGAGGCCGAGGCCGAGGCCGTTAAAAACTAGCCTCGAGGCCCGCCTCGAGGCACTGATATATATGCTCAAAATCAGCATCACTACTAAACGCCTCCTCATTGGTCCGGTCAGTGTACCTTACATCATCATCTCGGATGATAACGTTTTTGATCGAGGCCAGAAGCCCCACCAACTATTGGCTTGTATGTGGAAAAAGTAATGGGGACCATAAGATTCCGGTGGACCGCCACTGTGACCCGCTATAAGGCACGAGTTTAATTAAATTTCGACATGAATTATTGTTGACCTCCTTCGTCGGAAGAAGGACCATACAAAGCAGACCGAACCTGCCAATAAGCTCAATTCAATAGCACAACGTTACACGTTTCATCCAACTCGACACCCAATCCTCAGGCAACAAAATCCCCCCTACTAACGGCACCAGCCGTTTGGTGGTGGCCCCGCTTAATTGGCCACGTCATAAATAAATCCTCCCCATCCACCACAAGATTAAAGAATAATACTGCCTCCACAAACGCGCCTGCCCAATGCATATAGAAGCAAAGCGTTCATATAGTCGTTCACTTAATCCCGTTTTGCCTCATTTGAATTTAATTTTCTGTTAACGGTGAGGACTTTATAAATCATGTGACGATGTGCTCAACTCCGCCGAGTTGAAGTAGGATTACTAAGTACGACTGCGGCGATACCGTAAGTACTGCTGCAGAGGGAAAGGGAAGGGAGACTGCAGGTCCTGAGGCATTGTCGACTGACTGGCCGCAGCGATGTTCACAGTCGTTTTCAATGAAATCATTATCGATACGTTAGATCGCGTCACAATATGTGTCTCGATATACCGCCATACTTTTTTTTTGACGTGACTCATAAAGGCCTACGTCTGCACATTCATGCATGAAACTAGTGCCAACATTTCGATATACGAACACCATTTTCAGGGTCTTTCAGAACTTCGATGTTGGTAACGTAAAGCGCTTGGAATTCAGTGAACTGTTAGCTGAACAAGCACTGAGTGACGAACGCAATATAGAACAGGTATTTCGAAGACTCATAAACAAATCGTTCGAACGCGGTATGGCCGCGAAAAATTCGTGGGGGCATTTCAACAACACAACTTGGGTTAGATGACTCGAAGGATACATTGTGGGCGAACAGAAATACCGGCAATAATAGTTCCATTCAGCACTTCAGTTCAGTATTTCCTATTCAAATGTATTCCATACAATATGTTTTGTTATCCAATTAATAGGAACGGAAGGAACCCAATCGAATTGCTAATGACACCCGCAGAATAACGAATCAGGAACAATTTGTTATGTGGAGATCGGTGACTCTTCTGTGTGCAGGCATGGGTGAGAAAATCCTTTTTTGTAATATTAAATGTGTGATGCATTTCGCTCTATTTATACCCGACACATTGGTCTTTCATTTTAGTACTGATATGGAATCTATCTTCACCCATCAGTTCTTGACTATATTTGGGTATATTTGTTGGAGTGGTGATCCCCGATAGGCCTCCTTATATAGTTTTCTCTACTTCATTCCTCTGCCCAAAATAAGACCTATGAAATGTGAGCCATAGGGAGCATGTACCCCACTTCGAGATCGGAATCGATCACAATCGTAAACGATCACAATTATGCGGATTTGGGCAAAATGGGGTTGAAATTATGACAAATCCTCTCTATGATACTGAGTAACTGACTGGTAAAATTCTCCCATTGCGCCGAGAAAGGTGCGAGCACTCTCTACGTCGTAACAGACGCGTACTGTGAGCAGTAGACTGCAATTTGGGTTGAAGAGGCGTTGTATGCCCGTCTGAAAAGACAAAAGTTCAGGAAGGGACCTGAATAATTTTGCTGTCTGTGCGTACGTGTGGGTCACGCTTGTCCGTTAGCAGGATTTCCCCAAAACGTAAAAACGATCTGACAACTAGGGATCCAATGGTTCAGTGTTGCTCGAACCGACAATATTAGTGAACTGGTATGATGTGGTTTTGGAGTTGTCCAGTTATACTGACCTTTGAGGCACTGAAGCGAGCAGCATGAAACTGCCCTTCATTTGAGAGCAGATACAGATCCTTTTTACACAGTGTACCATCAGCTCCTTTGGTGAGCTCTACCCTTGACCTTTCGGTAGTAAAATTCATTTCACCCATAGTCAATGAATATCAAAGTCCAATTCTGGTCATTGTCTATCAGGGCGGCGCCACAGGGGGGGGGGGGCTAGGAGGGCGGTTTCGTTCCCCCCCCTATGGGTTTGGGGCTGAAAAACTAAAATCGACAGAATGAGTTTTAAATTGCTCACGTTTCCCGTCGGGGGTGGGGTGAGTGTCCACAATACGTTTACCCAACTTGAAGTTTTTTCTATTCGTCTCATCGAGCCTCAAATCGAGACTCAAACGGTTGCTGTATATAGCGTTCGCAATGTAGCGTATGTTTACAGGGTCGAGCGGCGGGGGGGGGGGGTGCGTTTGTGTGGGGAGTCCCCCCCTCCCGATAATTTCTAGCCGTCGACAATTTTCGGTCTGTCGGCAAAAAGGAGAAAGAGGCGGAAAAGAAGAGGAACAGAGGGGAGGAGGGAAAGAATAGAAAAGAGGAGAGGAGGAAAAGCATAAAGAGGGAAGGGAAGGACAGGGAAAGAATGAGGAAGTGAAGGGGCGGCAGGTCATGGCAATGGTAATAGAGAAAAGCAACGGTATCCAGACTTTATTATCGGCTATTTCGACTTTGGCTCTTCATCTATTGACGCCATTCAGCGTTGGCAAGAGAATGGAACGTCGGCAAAATTGACAATGTGACAGCCCGTCGATCGCCGTCGGTGAATTTGGACAAGTGACCGAGTCTGTCGTCATTTCGGCCAAAGGGGAATGAATCGTACGTTACGTTTGACATTCGATTTTTCATGAGTTTGTTCAGTTCTTTGACAAGTTTTTTTTTCCTATTTGGTCCTATATTCCAAGATTATATTTTCGGAGCAATTTTGCTGAAAACAATTAGAAAGAATTTTAGGCGGAAATCAAGGCGAGTGACAAAACGTGCAAAAAATTGGAAAGATTGTCTGAATTTTATACTACTAAATTGACTGAAAATTGATCAATTGCCCCATTGACGTGACAAATTTTTGCAGTGCGCATTGTGTCGATGGTCTCTTTCATACCCACGAGCTGCATGAAAACCGTCATTGTTTGGGATTCGGGCAAATTTTTTTCGGCGTTGCAAATACGAGATTAGCGGGAGTCGAGTAATTACTGAACGCCAATTTACTGACAATATTGCACCAGATTGCATCTGAGACGTTTCAATAATTCAAATTTTCCACAGGGCGGGGGACACCCCCTCCCCTTCGACCCCTCCCCCAAATCAGTCACCATTGCGGATCCGTCTACAAAAACATCAGCTCACCCCCCAACAAAATATTCGCTACGCCCCATGATGTTTCTGTTTTGATAACAATGTGTCCCGTTATTAAGCCCCGTTTGTTAATATTAGGTGAAAGAACTTTCAACTTTCAGCGCCTTCTGGCCTGATCTGTGTGACCAGTGGCATGCTGATCACTTCGAACCCATGCCACGGCCATGTGAAATAGGACCTTCCTGGAAAAATTGTCATGCTTTTTATTTTTCCCAGAAATTTAGGGATTTTTTGTCAAAACTTCTTTGACGTAGATACACTTACAAGTGTATCAAATGTCGCAAACCACTTTTTGCATCTAAGCAGTATTAAGTTGATTCAAAAATCGCAGAGGTAGGGGGACACCCCCTCCCCTTAGACCCCTCCCCCTGTCATCATCCGAACTTTCTGGCCCCCCCCTTCGTAAAACCCTGGCGCCGCCCCTGATGTCTTCAAAGCATGAGCATTTTAGAGGCCCAAGACATGCACTTTGGCAAAGTCCCAAAATTACCCTCACTTTTACATGCATGTTCTGAGCAAAGTGACCATCTCAACATTTTCTTCCGCTCAATTTGGCGGAATTGAATCAATTGACTGGATTCTTCTTGGCTACCTCCCTTCGCGTAGTATTGGTACCGATGCTAATAAGACTAGGGTGTCTAACGGTAGGGTGGGCGATGATGGTGAAAGGTCAGTTGTCTGATTCGTTATCGTTAATTGCGCTTCTCCACGCCTCCTACAAGTACTGAGAAAGACACAAGCTTCGAAATGCTTTGAAATTACAGTTTTGGCACTCAAAAACGTTGCCGACCAGGCTAAGTGCCCCCCGCCTGAAGCGAAAAAGGGGAAAACTTGTGCTCCTCAACTAAATCCCACTAATTTCTCCGTAATGAGACGTCCGATAAAATTCTCGTACGACATTTTTATCGCAACACTGTTTTCTTTTTTGTTTTTTTTTAAAAACGAATGACATGAGAAGGGCGACCCAAATTGCCTAACAAAAAGGCAACCCCCAAGCACAAGAACCTAAAAGAAAGAGGAGAGATCCGGCTTGTTGATTCTCTCTTGGCCCGCTGGAGGGTCAATCATGAGGAAATACTCCCGAGGAGCCTATTCCAGCAATCTCGAAGTGCGAGGAAAGGGATCGAGCATAGGTTCGGTCGATGACTGGAAGATGCACTAAAACGGGTGGCCTAGAACGAAGAGCGAGTATGGCCGAGTAACCTCACCTCGAGTAAAGGAGGAACAGCATCCCCAAGCTCAGAAGACACATGACCCTGAAGTAACGGTACGGAGGCGAGAGATGATACAGAATCCTGCGATGGGATAGAGATTGAAGTGAGGGGTAAGATGATCAGCTTGATGATACGAATGGCCTTTTCTCTTGATACGATCTCAGTACATTGAGAAGAGGAATGGCGAAGCCCCCCCCAAATATGGCAAACCATTTCCATTAGGGAGCTAATTTGGGCTTTGTAAAGCATAAGTAGCTGTTGTGAGGTGAAGTTTTCCTTGGGCGAATAAGAAGCCCAACTTTCTAGCAGCATTAGTAGCGATAACCTTGATATGAGAGTTCCAGGACATGTTGTTGCTGATTTCCATACCAAGATCGTAAGAGAAGTTAGACTGAGGAGGATCGGGTCCCCATAAACTAGCTGGTGGGTGCATCAGAAACACGCCGACCAGAAATCAGCCAAGTTCTGAGGTTTTAGATTGTTGAAGTACAGATTTAGCAGTGCCCAGGTTCAAAATAGAATAAAGATCATTGTTCAGCTGATTGGCAACCTAGGGAACTGTGGTTGCAGACAAAATCGGTCCGCTTCGCGGGGGCGGATGAACGCACAGAGAGTGGTGAAGGGTAAATCATCAGCAATGAGTGCATCTATAGGAGTAGCGCTAAGAAGAGTCATTGATCAAATGAGAACGAGTGTAGGAGAGAAAACACACCCTTGAGGACACCAGCATTGATAAGGAAGGTCTCGGAGAGAGCACCATAGCCTAACAAGATAGAGTGAACACTCCACCATCCGATAAAAATTCATCGTATCGTATCGTATCGCACAATTGTGAACAGCGCTATTTTATCGACGTCCTCGGCGCTAACATAACGGAGAATTGGTGGGATTGTTATTATGAGAAAAGCATAAGTTTTACCCTTTGAGAAGCATAGTCCGGCAAAATTTTGAATACCAAAGATTTATTTCAAACAATTCGAAGCTTGTGCCTTTCTCGGTACTTGTAGGAGGGGTGAAATAGTGTTTATCGACCCATTTTTGAATCAACAACAGTTACAGCCTGTCGTGAGACCACACGCGCAATAGGGGCACCTTATAGAACTGTTTTCTTGACATTCTAAACTTTCCAACAATCCATACACAAATTTTCTTACGATTCATTCCGACCAAAACAATCAATCAAGGTGGGTATTGCCTGGAAGGCACTAGCTTGCATCCCACCGTCGCTTACGGCGAAGTGATTGTAGTCAGAAAACATTCAGTTCCTCCTCTCAGTTTAAAACAGTGAATATTCACGCCTCACTAGAATCTAGAATATATTGGAAGACTGGAACACAAGTGAGCTGAAATTGGAGCTTGGTATGTCCGCTCATAACAAGCATGTAAATGATATTATGTAGGCTCCACCTGTGTCCCTTCACTTCCTCACTGACCTACAAGACATCATTAACTTGGCGTTAGATCGACATTATGCCCCCTCCCCTCTATAGCTTATTTCCGCTGTCGTTTCGTTTCTTTCCCGCCGAATTCTTCACATGAGGATTAGGGGTAAAGTTCCCGTCAAGACGTCAGGCTGTTGATTGAGACCTATGGAAACTACCTCCTCTCCTGCCCCTCCGAAGGGACACAACACCCCCCAGCCACTCACTACCAACCGCATATCTCTGCATTTGCATGCCAATGGTACTTGTAGTCGCCGACGCGCAACATTGACCTCCTCTTACTCATGGTCAACGCAATATTTGTATATGGGAGGGCAGCATGTTCGAATGAAAATAACGGTTTCGTAGGCCCATGCAGGGCGGCATATAGTACCGATAAGCTCAATCAGAGGCCAAAGGGTTTTCCCCAAATACGGCACTACACAATACATTTCAGAAAAACCGGATTTTTATCACTAAAAACCACTTATTCACGCCAAAAAACTTCCCCCTATACCTTTTTGGCGTTCAATACTCTTTGCAGAATGCGCAAGTTATCCCTGCATGCGCAAGTTATTGCACACAGATAAATTTTATGTTACGATAAAAGTGTAAATATTTTCAACTCGACGTACGATAAAATTATCGTATCGTAATCGTATCGCACAGGTGGGAACACTCCTATTGCAAATCCCCTTTCTAACTTTCAACTCGACGAGCCGATAATTTTATCGTATCGTGTCGTTTCGCACAAGTGTGAACAAACCTTAAAATTTTGAAAAATCTTTTCACTCGACGTTCCGATAAATTTATCGTATCGTATCGTATCGAGCGACGCACAGGTGTGAACATCTATTGGCAAATAACACTTTTAACTCGACGTACGATGAATTTATTGTATCGTATCTATGCACACGGTGAACAGCGTTTAGGTTCGCGTGGCTCCGCGATATTTAAAATAGAGATTATGTCACTGGTAAAGGAATGTGACTTATTCGTACAATTCAGTCGAAACTCCAATTCCGTCACATTCTACAAAACGGGTTGACGTATTCAACAATCAGTCCCAGTGAATTTGAGATGGACTGTTCACTGGTCAGTGTAATTTATGGAGTGTGAAGCATTAGGAGCCAGAAAACGACCTTTGAGGTATGGGTATTTGAAACATGCCAAACTGCCTAAACAGGGTTTCATCTCCCTCGCCGTACCCAGGGACGTCGATAACTTGGGAAGAAGGGGCAAGTGCGGGATGCTATACTCCCATGCCGCAAAAAAATGACATGAAGGCCGATTTGTCACGCAACACATATTATGCCGGAGAATGAATTTGGAGATTCTAAATGACTGGTACAATACAACTAGAAAAGGTTGAAGGTATGTATTTCAGTTACAGTACTTTCGGTTGCGCTACTACGCAACTCCGCCCTCTCTTCACGCCCCTCACCACGGTGATATTCAATAGGGCAATATAAAAAAAGTTGGCATAATTCAAAGATCGACACGAAAGTTTGCAGACGGCAAGGTGAAAGCCTTTTTTCTTTTGCCACCCCCAGTAATTCACAGGATTACACCTCTGGCCGTACTGAATCACACGCTTGTAAGGTTCGCATGAGTGTTTGAAGTCATGTTGGCATTTTGGACTCCGCTTATTCGCAGCGAGGAGGTTCGTACGGTATGTTGGGTTGGGCATTTGGAGTAGCAACCTTCATGTTTTGGGTATTGGGCAAGGTTACCTCAGGTCAATGAGGTTAAGGTGTGAAACCCTTCAACCATATTGCTATGAAACAACAAAGGTAGGGCAATTGAAATGGGCTCATACTTGCACGGTGTATGATTGGAACGGTACAGTACATGGTTCGAAAGATAGGAAGTCAGGCTAAAGGGTTCATTGGTAGGTCAACGACGATTATATGCTGATAACCTTGCCAAACCAATTACTCCGTGAAATGACCACGAAGATGTAGACGTGCTATGGCTATATAGTATGGCCACATGGACTATATGGCCCAGTTGTGTTTGGATCAGGGTAACACATACACGAGGCCAACAGATTAGTACAAATTTGAAAACCTATGAACATGATGACTGTTGAACGCAAATTAGAGGTTCAATGTTTGATATAGGTCGTAAATAAACATTGCGTGTTCTTCCTCTCCCCCTTTGTTGTTGTTCACATTCGCCATGTTTAAGCACAAAACGAGGTTTGCAGTTGCCAACACAACTGAAATCAATGAGTGAAAGCATGTAGCTCTGCCTGTGGTTACCCTTAGCGGGTTGTCAAGAACCGTGTTACAAGCAGCAAGGACGCTAGCATAGGGAGCATGTGATCCCGTTTTGGATCAATTTACCTTCTCAATTGAGTGTAGCGCCATCTATTTGCAGTAGGAGGGGCCACAAGTAGTTCCAATGAGCAGCTCGTGTGTTGGCCCATTGTCTAACTGTGGGAAGTGTAATCCACGTTCACGTAGATGGAATTTAATAACTCCATGCCTGCAGACACGCGCACGTGGTTGAGACTAGCTGGGGTTGAGTGCCGTTAATTAATGTTCCGATTCTGATCTACGGCGGCGGCGAGGAGACCGATGCTCAGCCGAAACGATCTGTGCGTGTTCATGGTTGACTGCAAGTTCGGCGTGGTACTGATGGTGGCGGGTATTGACCCTGACAGTGAAGCCGCAGCATATGCTCAGATGAGACGTGTCGGGAACTCCCGCATACCTTCAGCACATGGTTAAATCTGCAGTGGAGAACATGGCGTGTGGTAATTAGAATGCATCGATCAGCCCAGTCTATACAATCAGGCACCGTTTCTATGAGCGCCAACGGTGAAATATAGGGTACGGGCATGCGTGTTGGTGGATGCCGTGCATGCCTGACCAGCCTTGCATGCATTGGGCGGAGTATTGCTGTATCCGTCGTTTTTGCCCTGTGCTTGACCCTATCGTGGTTGGACTTACGTGCAATGTTGGTGCAGCGTGGCTATTGTGAATCAGGAAATAGTCACGGGTATGCAGCCAATCGGGACAAGCGTTAGAAATTATTTGAGCAGTGTGTGTCGGACCATCTGGAAGGCAGGAAGCTAGTTGGCGTGACCTAGACCTGGCCTCACCGGGATTGCTGATAGGATAGTGGTGTAGCTGTTATGTACATTCAACAATAGTCAATGGGGGAAGGGGCGCGACCATTATGATTGTCCTTTAGTATCGTGGTTATAAAACTCGTTGCATAGGAGACCTGGATTAATAGCGGTGAGCTGGCAGGAACGGTAAAGCGTCTGCCTGCAATTCCTGAGGTCCCTGGTTCAAGCCCCGGTGTCTTCACAAATACCAACCTACGACCCCCCTCCTTTTCTCGGGTAGGAAAGTGGCTGCACGAGTGGAGCCACACTCTCGTCTGTCGGTATGGGGACGTTAAATGGCGATCTCCAGAGCAGGAATTCTCACCCCTACCTCCTCACTCTGGACACTCTACGGAAAGAGTTGACGAGGTTCGCCGGTGTCCTTCTTTCACAAACTCAAAACTGGAGCCCCCTACAATTTCGACTAAGGATTTCCTTAGTCAGCTGAAACACCTTCAGGTACGAATAAGTAAAATGATGAAACTGATATGGCATACAATATAAATTTTATGATATATTCACGGATTAACCTTAACAATGTTTCGGAGGTGAGAATAAACAAACAAAAGGGTAAGATGTTAATGGTCACCATGGACTACTACTAGACTCCATTCAAACCAAGAATTAATTGTATAGAAAGTTCATATAGGAACTTCGAAAGCTCAAGATAAATATAACTATTCTAAATTCAGAATGATTTGAACCATCTTCATCGTGTTTCCTGAGGAAGCTATATAATCAATACTTGGAACATAATAAATAATCATAAATTCAATAGATTCAGTAAATTCCCTACCTCAATCGGAACTGCCAATCAAGAAATTGTCACATACGAGAGAGGAATAGCAAATACATTCAACAAGTTTTTCGTTAATGTCAGCACTGCATTGGCTTAACTATATTTAGTGATCATTCCTGCTTACGCCTACACGGGGAATGAAAATCCAATTTCGTTGTTATTTTCCCAACTTACCAATGGTGGAATAACCAGACCAGCTAAGAAATTGATCGAGTCAAATAAAAGTGCCGTCCGCATGACCTATTCAACTACATATTATAAAGTCTGTATTTCAGGTGATCTGGGAACCTCTTACTCATGTTTTGAATTTTTCTCTAACTTCAGGCGTTCCCCAAAACCAATTTGAAATAGCTAAAATAGTTCCCTTTTGTAATAATAATAATACAATAAAAATAATATTAATGATGTGAAATCCTTGAGATAGCGCAAAAATCTGCGATATTCTAATGCGCTTAACAATTGAAACAAGCAATATATACACAACCTAATACAAAACAAAAGCAGAACTCAACAAATGTGTCTTGGCCTTCCTTCATTTTACGCGCTGTCAGACGGGCAACCGATGTAAGTCAATGAAGACCGGGCTGATATGATCATATTTAGGAATCAAAGATATCGGTCGTGCTGTGGATTTTTGAACAGACAACAGTTAGTTGAGAAGCGTATCAGCTAGGCCGTAGAAAATACTGTTACAATAATCCATATCAGACGTGTTCATTGTATGAGCCATGGTTTTTGCAACATCTCCAGTTAGATATTTTCTAATTTTGCACATGTTACTGATTTTCTCTTCATTCTTTCTTGTTCCCTGAGTTACGAATAATGTATGGCCAGCTGTCCTAATTTTCGTGAGAGTAACAATATTTCGTGCAATTCTCAGCATAGTTTTCGTTTTTCAAGAGTTGGCACCCATTGATGCCATTCAACTCTATACCGTTATATCTGAAGAAAACGATCAATTGGTGTCTTTCTTGACTTATCAAGTATAAGTATTTGATACCATTGACCATAGAAATCTTCTGTTGAAACTGGCAGGGCATGGAGTAAGATGATTCACCATTCATGGTTTGTTAGCTAGCTAACGGGAAGTCAACATTCTACACGAGTCGGTCAATTATATGGGCGTAGTCTTCGTTCGTCACAACAGTGGTCGGTTCAGCCTGTTAAAACCCAGTCATATTGTTCCCGCTTTTTGTTTCGTTTGAATGAAATTCAGGAAGAGACTTAATGGTCACTTTGGCATGTGTTGTGTGTGTGTGCGTGTGTGTGCGTATGTGTGTGTGCGTGTGTGTGTGTGTGTGTGTGTATGTCACACTTTCTCGTTAGCGGAGTTCTCACAAACCGTGAAGACGATTATGACGAAATTTTGTGTTGTAGCACCGGGGTTGGGTTGTACACGATCTGATTAGATTTTGGGCAGTAAAGTCATTGACTAAGTTGGGTAATTAGCTTATTTTATGTAGTTTGTTGTTTAAACGCGTTAGGCAGATAGCAAGAACCGTATTGTGCTACATGATGTAGTTTGCATGTAGGACTTGGATGACAGGCAGATGAACAGATCAAATTTTTCAGCGAAAAATATTGTAGAGCGAAGTGGTCGTTAATTTGCCTTTATTTTGCGAATTCAAGTTGTCGAATTTTCACGAAAACGTGGTGGAAGTGGTCTGACATGGTTCCCGAGAAATTTGAAGTGAAATCAGGGTCATGGAGGTCATTTAATGTGTCTAATTGCATATTTTATGCAATTTTCGAAAGTGTGTTTGATTTACAACAAAACTTGTAGATGTGATCCCAACTTCGACCTGATCATTTGAAGGTACAACTGGGGTCAATTGAGGTCATTGTATGTGCCTAATTCGCATAATTTATGCTGATTTCCAACTTGGTAAGAATTTTGCCAAACTCAGTAGGTATGGTCCGTTAACATTTCTTGATCTGATGTGTTTGATGTTCAGGAACTTGATAGAATTCCATCATATGATAGCTTCTGTTAGAATTTAAGCACTGACGAACGAGTAGAAACATAGCTCCGTGACAATTTTAACTGCTGGTATAAGCTCATTGTATGTTTTTTGCTAATTAGCATAATTATGCTGAGTTCCAACTTGGTAAGGAATTTTGCCAAACTCAGTAGGTATTAAGTTAATATTTTCTGAATCTGATGGTGTTGATGTTCTGAATTTGATTGACATTCATCATATAATAGCTTCTGTGTAAGAATAAAGCACTGAGAAACGAGTGAACCATAGCTCCTGTGACATTGTGCTGTTCAGCTGCCCACGCAACCCTCTCTTACAAACCAATTTGAAATTAGGTTGTTGACCATCAAAAATACTGTAACAGGTTTCTTTCCCCCTCCCTTCTTGCCCTGGGAACTGGACAATGGGAGGTTTTTCCTAAGATATATTCTGGGACATCCTTGACTGCTGCATGGTAGTTTGTTGGTGTTTGGGGGAGGCGGGGGGGGGGGGGTGTGTTTTGCTTGGCAGGGGGGGGGGTGGCATGTCCTGCTGGCTTGTAACATAAAAGGCAATGAATAATGAGGAAATTATTTTGAAAGGCGAAGAAGCCCGGGCTGCTAAGTGGATTTAAGAACATTTCAAGTTGGATTTTGGGTGGTCAAAGGATAACTAACCTGACGTAAAACTTCATGCAATGCCGGGTTTTATTCAGAGAGAAGAGGATTGGGTGGGGGGGGTATGAATAAGAAAAAATAGTTAGGGATTTTTTGTATAAGAGTCAAACTTATTGGTCCTTTATTTTAGGACTTGTCTAGGAATGTGTATGTGTAAAATGTGAGAAAATATGTGATGTTCGTTTGACATTGCACAATGGTCTGCAGAACTAGTTGGTTGTGTATAGTGTGTAGTTGTAGGGTTTTCAATAATAAAAACCACTGATCGCGCAACCCGCCGAGCACTTTGGCAATCGCTTGTTCTCTTTCCTGCTTTTGGTATTGGAATTTCTCGAGCAATAAATATCAGGAAACCATCTTCCTCTCCTGTGGGTACATTTAAAAAAACGTTCTTAAGGATGACTGTTTCCACAGTTTGATGTTTTCCCTTGTTTTCTTTCCTTTCTGAAGCACATAGGAGTATTTTGTGATTATCATGCGCTATAAAATCGAATATATATTATTGATAATAAATGGAGAGGCAATAGCGGCCTAACCCTAATAATATTTGATAAAGAAATTATCCCGTACGAGCTACACTGGAGAACAAGCAACCGCCATGTACGAATAAGATGTATCAACAACATACAGTTTGTGTTACTATAACGGTTGATAGCAGGGAGGGATGTTGCGGAGACAAATCCTAGATTAAAGCAATCTGATGTAGCAGAAGTGAAAGTAGTGTGCATGTGTATCAACCGTAAGGAGTGCAATCCCCTTCCAACGGTACAGGGGCTGTTTGGCTTCTACGCTATAGGTAGGGCGACTGATACCGTGAGTCAGTTGGTCATATGTGCGACCGAACATAGCTAAGTTTCGAAAACAATAACGTGTTGAATTGATAGTTTGTCCAATTTTCCACATAGCAGGTCACTCCAATATATAGGCGCGATATCGTTAGACTGCCGAACTCAGCTAAGGTCCGGACAGACCGTGGGTTCGAGTCCAGATTGAAAAACAACATGTCTGGTGTGACCCTCGTTATTTTCCTTGCCCCACCTCCGGGCAAAATGGGACCTTGAGGAAGCAGAGTTAAACGTCCGCATGTAATGGATGCAACTCTTACTTGGGAATCATCAAGGTGCGTGCCTGGTTCCCGTTAGGGAGGCATATATTGGTGATAAACAATTGATGCTCCAATTAGGAGGCATGAGGACGCATTATGTACACATGCGAGATATATATTTTCTTTCGGGTATTGATAATCATGACGCGAGCCTGTATGCTCGATTTTTGCCCAGGCTCAACCAGGTGCTGTAAAATGGAATGCAATTTAAATTGTCCATGTTTTCAATTATTCTGTCCGCCCCGTCAGTTGTTTTCGGATTTTCAACGATCAGTTTCGCCCCTTTTCATCTGATTTACAGGATGTTATGACCGTGCTATGATGCAGCAGGGAGTATCCCATCAGGCACCAAGTCTATCTCGTCGAGGTCATTCAGATGGATTCTCGGTGTTGTCGGCGGTTTGGTCGTAAATGTACGAACCAGTGATGGCTCCGCATTGGTAATCTTGGATAGTGGTTGCAGAGACAGAGTCTTCACCGCGCAATTGTCGTACCGGTCATATAGCCCTTGTGATTCTGAATGGAATGAGCCGGTTTGTTCCAACTTCTATTCTGAAGTTTTCCCGATAAGGTGCTTCATTTTCCTTTGAAAAAAATTAAAACATACTGACTGTTTGCAATAATGAACTAATAGTATCAAGACTAAACGTCGAGGCGAGAATATATATGGGTAGATACTGTGATATTACCTGGGTAGATTACTAGATTAAAGGCTCTTCAATATCACCTCGCAAATCGCTGTAGTGAAAAGATTATCTAGCGTACCTAATGACATATGCTGTTTACCCACACACTCATACAGGTTACACATTATGTGGGTAATGTGTCAGTCCAGCGCACACAGGTATCTTTACCAATGAGGTCTGAAGTTGGGGATTTTGGAGGCATCCCCTAAGTTTATGGAACTGAGTGACATGAACGTTGTCAGTGAAAGTGGTTGTAAATGGAATCGAGATCGATCAGAATTAAACGCCGTTATGTATTTAAACGTTTGTTTTAGCCTATTTTAGAGAATTGTGTTACATATTACCTTCATCAGGCTTACGCCTAACATATCTCCCTTATTGGGTCAATAACGGCGCCGTGCTCTTTGTTCTGGAGTGAAACACTGATTCTAAATGGTACGTGCACGAAAAGTCACCGATTAGGCAAGTTCGAGACTGGACTCCTGATCCCATGGGTAGGTTTGCCAAAACAACAATCTATGGATGGCACTTGAAGGCAGACATGCAATTCCGGGGGGGGGGGTATGCAATGCTTCGCTCTTCATTAATAAGAAATGCAGGTGAATTAACAAATCATTCGTGGCTTGCCGTACGCATTATCGTTTCATGGAAACCCGTTACATATTGTCGTGTAATTTAAGGTTAAAACAATCGAGCACCACTGGATCATATGACTTCTATGACAGGATATTAACTTGCTATGGTCAATGCTCAGGAGGAGCTGAACTGAATGGGACGCATTAGCGAAACTAGTCCCACCTCCACGATTACCAATTGGGGTGCCGAAAAAGCGGGGAAGGTGATCAGACAACCGCATGCCTGATACAGGGTTATATGCACACACACGGGCGACAGGATTTTGTTTGCCTATAACATATGCAATGTAGCGACAGGCTTTCCGCTTGATATCGTAATATATTATTTTTTGAGATGCTTGCGTACAGGCGAACCTGAATAGAAGGCCTAAAAGATAGTATGTAATACTGATACATGGTACAATAGCCGGTATGACATCTGGACGGACCGTGAGTATAAAGCCGCGTTTCCATGCAAGCGGCGGGCGGGCGTTTCTACAGATCGCTCTGTTTTAACGGCCAGGACACTTATTGGAACACAAACATGTTTAAAACCATTGATCTGTCAAGGATTCAGTCACAGCGCGAATAATAATATTTAGGCTACATCGTCTATATAGCGCATATACACACACTAAAAGTGAGAAGAGGTGCGTGACTGAGGACGGGAGGGCGTTTTGGAAGACTCGTTGCCAGCACGCGAAAGGGCAGGCGGGCGTTTTCTCGAGTCAGTACCTCTTTACTTTTAGTTGTAGAAGGTGCTATATAAAACGAGTAGCTACTATTATTAATCATTGGTTTATTAGTGTTGTTATTATTAGATTATTATTGTAATTATTTCTTCTTATTATTATATATCATATCAATTATCATTGTATTTATCAAACACCGGGCGCATACTATTGTTTAAACCGAACACCGGTGTTTTTTCTGAAAACCATTGTTATAGATGTCAACGATTACGGCCCAATATTAAAACTTCACAATATTATAATTGACTGGTTTTTGGAGATTTAATTAGCAAAACCTGTCAATGGTGAAGTTTTAATAGTGGGCCGTAATCGTTATATTATTATTATATATTATATAATATATGTTATTAATATTATATTAATATTAATACTAATATTAAATTTATATTATTTTATTTTATTATTATTATTATTATTATTTTATTATTATTATTATTAGGTATTATGATTATTACAACAAACAATACTAATAACAACAATAATAATAGTAGGCATACATGGAAACGCGGCTTTAAAGCATTAAATTGTCCTCTACTCTCTATTATTGTCAGGTATTCATCACTGGAAAATTAGTACAAATTCTGTTATTCAAACGCCCCAACCGATGTTTTTGACAGAATTCTGCCACTCCAACCGTTCATTGCAATCATAGGACATCCCCCCAATACTGGGCTGTAAGAGTAGATAACTCTTCAACTGTTACCATTGTACATCGGGGCCAAATGGTATCATAAAGTGATTAAAAATTCCCCTGAGTAGTATCAGCTCTCTCGTTATTGCGAGCGGAAATAGTATCTATATAATGGAAGGTAGGTATGCTAACTGTGCACACTTAAAGGTGCAGGAGTGGAATCTGGGACGCACGTTTTTAAGCGAAAGACAAAATTTCGCAGTATTGAGCAATTGTGCACTCTCCCGTACAGGCAACAGTATCAATATGACTCCTTAAATTATAAGTCGAATCCTCCAATGTGTCAACATTTCTACACACTGTGGGAATCTATTTTATTCCTCCGATCTACGTGGCACGAGTGGACGCCGTTGTGTGTAGGCCTTTTTTTTTTTATAGAGTGAGATTTCCATTTTTTCATGTATTGGTGGGAGGTTGTAGCCATGTTTAGTTGGTATAGAGATCTCTATCCTGGCAATTGTGTGGACTTTTGCGGTTATAGTCAAGTGGGATTATGAGAGAATCAAAAGACTGACTGATAGTTTATATGGCACACAGCAAGGATGGGACCGGCGACCACCAGCAGCGTTAAATCATGTTCGAGTAACGAGATTCAATCAAACATTGGACTGCATTCAGCTGTGATAAGAACAGACTTCATTGAATAGAAAGACTTCATAGAATGACAATGATGATTACTAAAGATGCATTACGGAAATATATACACTACAGTTTGAATGAGTACGGTAAATAATAAGTGGTATATGCACTATTAGTATTAGTGGAGTAGGCACCACCCAGGAAGACGATGGAACTCTTCCGACAAAGTCAGGCAAGGGTGCCAGGTGTGAAGACTGCATTGTTCGCAGTCTGGCAGTTGTGAACTTTGAAACAGCTGAAATAGCGAGTAGCTTTTGGGAATAACGTTTACGTTTTTGTTTTGTTTTCACTAGAGGTCAGGTTTGATGAATAAAGGGTGGAAAATTGCTCAGGTGAATATGCTATCCATATTATGAGGTCACACTGTAACTTCTATTCGACGACGTGAGCAGCAGAGGCAAAAAATAAAAAGTGGGTAAACAGCTGATAACGAAATATGCAAGGAGTAGAGGGGAAATTTCTGAAAGTTCATGAACCAGTGGGGACACAAAACTGTTGTGATCCGCCAAGGCGAGTTCGGTTTATCATTGCGGCCAAGCAGCTATTTGCAAAACGGTGTAACATTAGAACACAGAAGCTAAATAGTGACGTCAATCCTGGGGGACGGGATGGAGAGTACCCACACGTGTAGGCGTATAGAAAAAAGCGAAAAACCTCACCCCTGCGACGTGTGAAGAATATGAGGTCGCCATGAATTCAGGCTCTGTGATATATCCACTTGGGCGCTTTGTCAATTTAATTGTGATGAAGATAAGTTCGAACATTGGCGGCTGAAGCAGCGAATAGTCCGCCAAAAAAAGAAACTTGTCAGGCCGTAAGGTACATTCGTAGGACGAGTGCGGGGTCCAGTCTGCAGTTTTAAAGGCGGATGTACTACGCAGTCCTTGATAACCTAGTATAGTAGTAGTAGTAGTTGAGTCTCCTCTATCCGACATGTTCAGTGATCAATCTCCGCCACTTATCACGATCTTGCGCAAGGTTATTGCTTCTCAAAAAATGTTCAAGGGTTGATGTCCCTGAATGCGAGGGTGAATTTTTCCGAGCAAAGTTGTCACAGGTCTCCCGAATGGCTTAGTAGTATGTCCAAGCTTCTCTCAGAGCGATCTTCGCTGGAGTTCTTCAGGAGTCTCGCGACAGGCCGAAAAAACCTCAAGTATTGCTACTAAGGGAGGACTTAAGGATTGAGTAGTCACATCTAGAGTCATCGTTTGGTATCCAATGTTATTGGTCCATATGTTGAGAACATGCGGAGTAGTCTTCTTTGTGAAAGCGGGCAATTTTGTGATCAAGATCTTCCGTTGTACCACACAATTCGCAATTGTACAGAAAAATACTCTGTATAGGGCATCGAAATCCGGAGATTTGATGCTTGTACTTACTCGTTTGTCGAAATTGTTTTGTACAAGCGTTGTGGTTATACCAATTCTTCTGTCAATGTCTTCTTCGGTCCCAACAAACTTCCTAATATTACATTCTTCCAACTGCCATGGCATCTGTGATTGAAAATTTCTCCGTTTTCGTGCGGGTAATTTCAGATTTCTTCTTGTCAGTTTTCTCAATCACTCGCTCTTCGATGTCTGTAAATATGTCCCAGTCGCCATGACTCAAGAGATATCATCAGGAGTATTGTGGTCTACGGTGAAGAAATTGTCGGTATAATATTTGCGGTTATGAATGATCAACTAACTGAGGGGTGGATAACGGCATAATGTCTATTTTTCAGCCGATTGCAAAAGAGTTGGACAGGTATGTTATAAAGAATAACTGCACTCGCACTGTCACCCTGGGGGAACGATGTTCGTGCTGAAAGGATTTCCTAGTTTGCCGTTAATTTGGCCGTGTATGAAACCATCGTTCAGTAATAGTGAACTAGTATCGACTCAAAGAACTTAAAATCAAGGTGCTCAAGGAGGGAATCGAGTTCTTGAGGGCTACTCGAATCAGGTAATTGTCGACGAATACTCCGAAGGTATCTCGGTTTAGTCGATCAATAATTTTACGTATAATCCAGCGCCTCTCTCGCGTCCAGTTTGTTAAAATATGTGAATACGGGGTCAATCATGGTTAGTGGTATTCCATACCTTACGGTGTTAGACTGCCTGCTTTATTTTTTCCTTTTCGAATCCTCGTAAATTAATTTAGATGATGTTCCCATCCCATGTTGTCGTGTGGTGTTGTTACCTAAACGCGTAGAAAATGAACAATATCAGAACCGTATATTTCAGCCTAAAAGCCTGATTACGATCGAAGAGTTTTCGGGTCCGGACTTTATATAGACGGACAATTTCAGACTTGAAAAATCCCACTCCCCCCCCCAAAAAAAAAAAAACCCGAAAAGACAAAAGGTTTCCCCGTTTCCTTAAAAGAAAAAAGTCCAAATCTGACTTTGGGAAAGTCTGTAATAGGACGGATCAATGACCGCCGAACGCTCTAAATAATTAATATCACAAGCAAATGAGACAATATCAACGTTGTAGGGCAGAAGCTTTCCTTGCCCGCGTTCCCGCTCCTTGTTTTAACATACACTTGAATACCATTTATACTATGATTATTTCAAAAGTTCACGAAATTAACGAGTTAACTGATGAAACAGCTACCAAAACTTTCGATCTGACGTGAATGAAGTCTGAACCTGTGACCTGTTTCCATGGTTTTGATGGGTATCCACTGGAAATGCAATCGTTTAGTTAGACTTTAGTTTTGAGAGTTTAGTTAGACTTTTCTACCGAGTTTGTCCATGAGATTCCGCACTGGCCTAAATGTAGGTCCTCTATCTCCGTCCTGAGGATCTGGAGCTGAACCGGATCCGAAGGCGCCAGAGTCTCTCGGCGTAGGTTGGTGGGTGGTGGTGAGGTGGAACCCGGATAACCTTGTGTCACTACCTTCTGTAGCGACGGCCCCAGGACTATTCTTCCTATTTTTGCACGAGAAGTGTTAATCTGCCCACCCCCGGCTGAAGACCCCGGCGAGTTGGGCATCCCTATGGGTGGTAGGCGTTATGTCGTCCTCCCTGGCCGCAGTCCTCGTTGGAAGATCCTGTGTTGGAGCCTCTGGTTGAGCCCAGTCCAAAACCACGGCCCCTTGAGCTGAAGGAAAACCCCTGGGCGCGGTTTTCCTACCACGTTCTCAATCTCAGGTTGGCCTCCTGGAGAGCCTTAGACGTGTTTCGAATCTCCGCCCTGAGGTTCACGGTAAACTGGTTCCGCGAAGTCGTTTGGTTCCGGGACGGAGATTCCTGAAACAACGGCTCTGGGAAGCACAACTAGATAGCATCCATGGCGTTGGTGTGACGTTCACGTATGGCCCGTACGGTCTATCGTGCAGACGGGTCATAGAGAAGACGCGGTATCGTACCCAGTATGGCGATAACCGACTCCGCATCCTTCCGAGACACGTGTCGACTGCTTGAACGAGCAGAAGGATCAACGCAAACTTCATTCCCGTCCGGGAAGATCTGTCTATCCCGTAGAACGGACTCCAGGGTTTGAAAGGTCTTGGAGGTGAATGCGCTCTTACTGTTCATGGGATCGATCGACTGGAGGCTTTCCTGGGCGTTTGGCGGGATGGCTGGAACAGTGAATCCTAACACGAAACGATGCAAGCATCGGCGGGATCAGTCCGGTAGGATCGCCAGGACCGTTGCTTGGCGAAACGCTCGAAGCGTCTGTACGTCTTCCCATCGACGGGCGGTGTCGGTGACAATCTGGACTGCATCACGGTTCAGCTGCCTCCGGTGGTGCTGGGTCTCCAAACCCCTGAACCCACAGGGTGACGTCGACGGCTCTGGTAAACACATCTCCTAACGTGAGGATGTTGTCTTTCTCCGCCTCTTGCAGGTAGTGCCCCCGGGAGAGGGGAGGGGTTCTCCTATCTCAACCGTGGGGCTCTGCGGCCGGATCAGTTTCATCCTTGTACTCGTACCCCTCGCCCTCCGGTTCCACCAGTCTTTGGAAGAGTTCACGTAACTGCCCAAGGAGTCTGTGAGCCCCTTGTTTCTGCCCCTGCTGCGCCGCCCTGCCGGTACGGGGCCGGCGGTGGCTCTTCCGCTCTCCTGGGTTGACCTCTGGGGGATCGACTCAGCTGAGGGGAGTCCCCCACATTCGGGAAACCTCCAAATCCTCGAGGGCCTGGAGGCTGCCGATCCGTGCTCGGACCCCAAAACACTGCGGTGGCTCCGTGGAATAGTCTGGCTGAGGCCGGGGTCGGAAGCCGCCTGTCCCTGGATCTTACAGAGTCCCTTCAGGCGTTTCACCTCCACCAATCCGCCAGCTCTACCCAACGTGTCTCTTCCCAGTTAAGGCAGACCGATCGTGTCTGGTACAGCTCCGGCATCGGGGACACTTGGATACGAATGGAAATCCCAGTTGGGATGATGCGCTTGACTTCTTACACGACTACGCAAAGGCACCATCGAGCAGGACAAAACACAAAACATCAAGGAGGAACATAAATAAAACACACACCGCGGCCGATCGACCGTGGAACATTGCCATGCATGTTAACACATCGTTAAACACCAGCGTGACATTTTAAACCCCAGAAAACATGGGGTTGTTGTAACTCGAAAATGTTCATCAATCATGAAAAATATTCAAGTTTTTAAACATGTAATATGATATGGCAGCTGGGGGTCCAGGTAGCCTACCAGCCCTCCCCAACCCTGGGGATGTGTCCCTAAGGACTGGGAGACAAACTCGAGTCTGTCGGATGGGGACATAACATGGCGGGCGGTCTGGGGCGGATTGAGATTGTGTGAACGCCTGCCTCATAATTCCCTGGGCAATAGTCGAAAAGAGAAGTTTCGCCGGTGTCCATTAACGAACACACGGCCAGGGCTCCTCGATGAGCCTATAATAAAGCTTCCTGAACCCGTAGCATTCAAATAAAATAAAAACAATCAAATCAAGGGAGGTTATGAATATGAAAATTTAGAGCATTACCTTACTTGAAATTTACTCATAGCTAATTGTTCATCTCAGACCTAACATCCTGTTAAATATATAGCATACAAGGTTTTGAAATGCTATACTTCATATTTGTCAAGGTGACTGACGGCCTCCCTCTTGGTTTTGGTGGTTAAGATGATACAAAAACTATGTCGGACTCACTCCAGATGATTTCAATTCACCATTGGTTGGAATTAACATTTTAATTATCACTCCTGTGCAACCTCTGGCAATTGTATAGATATTTAACATTTTCAAAATGGCGGCCATTTGGTCATTTTTGATTTCTTCTGTTTAAATTAACTTTTCCATAGTCAGATTTGGTATGTATATACTTTTTTCCTGTTATTAATTGCATTCAGTAGGTTAGGAAACCATGACACCCCTTTTGTTGGATTTTTGGGGGGTCAGATCGTAGTTAGCCCGTCCGATACTGGCATACTTCACCTGTGTAGTATATATCCAGAGGGAACCTAAATGTTTTTACACGATGTGCGAAGATACCCCGAGGGAAGCCGAATGTCGTTCATGATGTGTAGTGTGGTGTATAAGTCCACGGAACTTGAATGTTTGTACATGATGCTGCATGTTGCATATATTCAGGCTCTTTGAAACTAGATATTTGGCAATCAGGGAGGCTTGTCCATCACCAATATCATATAAAAGCCACAATCCCATGGTGATTACGTCACTCACGAAAATCTTTAATACCGATGCTCACATTAAGGTGTCGTAATACCAAAATCAAATTACTAAAGGCAGCTGTCGAATGTACCTCTAACTGTCAAAACTACTCTATTCATGTGCCGATTTCAGAGCGCTGCGGGTGAAAACGTAGTATCATTGGGCAAATGATACGTATCATTTGTAAGCATACTTATCATTGGGGAACATATACTACCTGGCACCAAACATAACATCATTGGTGAACATACGTATCTTAGCAAACATACGTTACCTTGGCCAAAACATTACGTATTCATTGGCAACATACGTCCCTTGCAAACACAATCTATTATTTATTGGCAACATACGTATTCATGTGTAAACACACTTATCATTAGCAAGCATACGTACCTTGGCAGGCACGTACTTTGTCAAACAGACGTACGATTGGCAACCGTACCTACCTTGGCGAACCTAGGATCATTGGCAATCATACGTACTTGGTAAATCGAGTCATGAGTTGATACAAAGGACTCTGATGGGGTTGTTTGAGGGCAACTGCTGGGGAGAGCATAAAAGCATTAGACGCCCACAATTGAATGATCTGCAGTATGCGCACATCCATGGAGTTACTACTATAATTTCGCTCGGTACAATGACGAGTCATACCATGCAAATTTATATTGAGTTGCATCTGTATGTAGACGTCTCAATCCGATCTCAATCCATGTAATAATGCTATTGCATAGGCAGTGTAATGGGAATAGTATGAAAATTTATTATCGCCCTCACTGGTTTAGGGCCATT
This sequence comes from Sclerodactyla briareus, assembly GCA_026419785.1. Lineage (NCBI taxonomy): Eukaryota > Metazoa > Echinodermata > Holothuroidea > Dendrochirotida > Sclerodactylidae > Sclerodactyla > Sclerodactyla briareus. Next base: position 632,995 of record JAODTK010002532.1, read on the forward strand.
GTCCGCCATGTGGTGCGGTCCATCATAGGCCAACTAAGAACATAATAAACACTGCCCTTACAAAAAAACGTGTGGCAATTTTGTTCCAAAAACACACAATTTCCCAGGTAAAACCTGTGACATTGCCACAGGTTTGGTTATTGCCCCACATTGCCACAGTTTGCTCCTTCAAACCGGGAAAACATGGTATTGCCAGATGACACAGGTTTTTGCGACAGACCTGTGGTCTTCTAATTGGCAAGACCAAAAACTGTGTCAGTGCCACACACTACATGGGGCAGACCTGTGGAAAATCTGTGCAGATTCACATTCACTGGGAGCGAAATTTATCTCTCTCATTAAATATTATCCCCAAAATATGCCTAAGTGATGAACCACAGGTTACCACAGGTTTACGACACGGGTTGACACACGTTACCACACATTGCCATGTATTGCCACGATTCTCCTAAACACCAGGTTGCCCCTTTTCCGCAGGTTATGATACACGTGTCAAGACCGGTCAATATGGGGAAAACTTGGTAAAAACAACAGGTGAATAGAAAATTTGTCAAAAAAAATCACAGGTTGGCCACATATTTAGCTGTATTATCGTCTTGAATTTTGTCACGCTGTGTCACTGGTGTAAACACATGGTTTCATGGAACAGGTGCCACACTGTAAGAATGCCAAATCAAGTGCTCCTCTTGACCAAGAATTTCCCAGTTGGCTGACGTTAACCCCTAAACCCCAACTTACTATTTACCAGTCACAACAGGAAATCACCAATCCATATAATACGGAGCAGCCAAATCACACTTCTAAGGTGGAGGAAGGGAGGGGGGGGGGGGGGATTGCGAATGACCCTAAAACTAATTCGACACCTATCAACCAGATCGGAGCGCCCTACCGGCAATGAGATGTTTTTGCTTGACTCACGCGTTAGTATTTGTGAAGTAGGCCACCGTGCTGCTATGAATAATATAAAAATGAGATGTACACGAGTACATGACCACATACAAATTACCATGATAATACCACATTTTACATGAAGTAAATGTCCACACCATTCTACTGAGTACATGTGCTCACACCCACTTGCAGAGTACATGACCCACACTCATTTGACATGAGTACATGTCTCACACACACATTTTACATGAGTTACATCCCATCCACAACATTTATACATGAACCACACACATGTTACAAGAAAACATGACCCACATACATTTCACTTGACCAATGCGTGGTGCACATTGGTTTGATGATAGAATTTTCATGAGGTGTATCGTTGCAGCGGCCTACAAGAGAACCCCGTCGTTATACAGCAGAGATCTCACAGGCGCCACTATATCAACCAACCTCTCTACAAGACTTCACAATATCCTTCATATCGTGGATTTGTAGTTGCGATGATAACATCCACGAATTCATTCAACAATTCCAACTTTTTCATCCCAAAACTGGACCAAGGTTCGCACCAAAAACAAGAGGGGTTCCTGTACTCCCCTGAGGGAAAGCTGCATACGAAATTTCAACCTGGTCGGACCAGCATCTGAGACTATAGTGGTTAGCCGATATGTCAGTACTTTGACCTCCCTTGACCTCAGATGACCTGCCTGACCCCAAAACATATAGGGATTCATGTACTCCTTATGAGGAACCCCAATAAACCAAGTTATGAGATTGATCCATCCAGCGGGGTGAGTAATCGTGGTAACGAGCTAAAATTTGCCAAATTAAATTTTTTTTCCCAATATTTCAATTTCTCCCAATCCGGGGGGTTTTGTTCCACCATCCCCCTTTGCGATTTTTCTAGTCATTAATACTGCTTGCGATGCAAAATGGTGCCACATTTTTTGACACACTTTGTAAGTGTATCTACGTCAACGAGTTTTGACAAAAATCAATAAGTTTCTGAAAAAATTTTAAAATGCATGACAATTATACAGGCAGTCATTATTTATTCGATACACCTGACAAAATAAACCCGATGAAACCTTACCTACGTTCTGTACAGGTAGGCTTGATTACTCTTTTAGAAGGAGAAAAATGCATGTATTGATGCTAAAGATGGTGAGTGATCAATAAATAGTAAAAGCTCCAAATGACCAGTTGTTAGTTAATTTTTCTGTATTCCATATAGCAAAAAGCAATTAGAAGCGGGTATCAATCAAATACCCACATTATATCAAGCTGCACAAAAAATGATATTGATTTCTTCAGCCGTCGCCGTACACTCTAAAAACAAAACAATGGTGGGTAAAATTACACCAAATGAGTCGTTTTGAAAAAATAACCATAGTAAGGTCCCCCCCCCTTTTAAAAATCACTCATTTGGAGTAGGTAATTTAAACCAATTTTTTGAGAGAGTGATACTAAGCCAACAAATATTGGGAGCATCATACTTCAACACCCGACATAAATAAGACGCTCGCGTCGGGCTAGCCACGTACACTATAGTCCTTCTAGGCTTATTCTTGCCCATTTCTTGTTTCAATCCCCTTTAAATAGGAGTTACAGACTGCCATGGTTTGGCGTAGGTGTGTCACACTCGCCACATCCTTTGTCTAGGCGGCCACCCTAATTGGGTTTTGCAGACTTTATATAACTGAAGACGATTGCGTGGAATTTGAAAAACAGACCAAAGTTGGCTGTAGTGATTCCTTGCCATCTAACGATATCAACCTTTTTTGACACCTTGTCCGTGAACAGCCTTGTCGCAGAATTTTAACAGTTCCAAGTACTGTCACGGTGAGTGGTTATAAAACTGTAATGGTGGGGGACTGACTAGAACATTAATGGCCGCCATCGTATACACAATGACTCAAGCCGAGTTTCCATGAACGCGGACGGGGGCGGGTAGGCGGACAACGCGAGTGACCCGTTTCCATGCACGCATGCGGGCGGGCGTTTTTTCTCGAAATCACGCACCTAGTGTGTATATGCGCTATATACGAACCGTGTAGCCTACTTTATTTCTGTAATTTTGTATTATCATTGTATTCATATTATTATCATTGATCATATAGATATTTTTAATCAAACACCGGTCGCATAGGCCCACTAGTGTTTAAACCTAAACACGGTGTTTAGTTTCTGTAGACCATGTTCTAATGAAACGATAGACGCTTTAAGCCGCGTTTCAATGGCACGCGGGCGGCGCGGGCGGGCGTCTAATATCGCTCATCGTTCTTTTCAATGGAGACGTTTCCATGCAAGCGGCGCGGGCGGGCGGGCGGGGCGGGCTGGCGGGCGGGAGGGCGTTTTCGCGAATCAGTCATGTAGCGATTTTTTCGCTCGCCACCGAAGTGGTCTGGTGGTATTTGCATCAATTCCGGGGATTTCCCTGCAAATCTACTGCTTCGGTTCAAGCCGGGATAATGGAGAGTAGCGGACAATTTTATGTTCAAATAAAGTTCCTCAAACAACTTCATAACTGTTTCAACACTAGGGATGAAGATTTATACGGATTGTGCCTTATTCACGGCCAGGACACCTATTTGAAACACAATATTAAACATGTTTCAAACGATGATATGTCAAGGATTTGCTAATTAAAATCTCCAACAAAACAGTCAATTGTGAAGTTTTAATGGTGGCCGTAATCGTTGACATTCGAACAATGGTTTTCAGAAAAAAACACTGGTGTTTAGGTGTTTAAACAATAGTATGCGTCCGGGGTTCGACAACAACAACAACAACAACAACAACGACAACAACGACAACAACACAAAACAACAACGACAACAACGACAACAACAATAATAACAATAATATATAACAATATAATAATAATAGGCTACATCGGTGCTTATTAGCGCATATACACCTAAATAGTGAGAAGAGGTGCGTGACTCGAGAAACTCGCCCGGCCCGCCGCCGCGTGCATGGAAACGAAGTCTTCCAAAAACGCCCGCCGCCCGCACGTGTGCATGGAAACGCGGCTTAGGGGGCTCAAATTGAAATGCAAGAGAGATGATAAATTGATGAACTATGTATAAATTTCAACATTTGCGCCAAAATAAATGATGGCGGTGCTGAACAGCATAACAATACATTTCTTGACAAAACGCCTAAATAATGACAAGGTGGGTGTATACATTCTCCTCCTAATACATTCTAGACTTGAGTTGCAGAAGAACTTGTCACCTGTGTGATGTTTGCTCAAGCATGCAACATGAGCGCTTTCTCTGATAAAATGCAATTTGTGAGATCAAGCTGGCAGTATGACTCGATTTCATTGTTTAATGCAACCCACGCAGAGATTCCACAGATATGCAGAGTGGAACAGATCCGAGGCATGGCATCACAATGGAAACCCTCGGGTGATATACAATGACTTACCAACGAATAGTCATGTGGAAAAAAAAACAACCTTAACAGCGCTAACGACTTAGGCCTAGCCCCTCACCTACTTAAAACCTTGGCTGAGCTTTGGGTGTACAATCCTATCATCTATAGGTATACGCTAGGCCTAACGCGCGGAGGCCTATCATATACACAACCCTAGGCCTATGCCTAATTCCTAGGGCTATCACCAATTACAATTTGGTTGGATGATTGTATAGTTGATTCAACCCATTCAATGAGTTTGGCAATCTGTGTTGTGTCATCCATGTCTTAAAATGCCACAAGGTCACTGCAGCAGGTGCGGTAAAGGACCACAAATTGAGTCAGCAGTAAAATATACGCAATAAGCAAATGGCATGGCCTACCTCCCCACTCCTTACTTTAATAAGCCATGACACATGATTCGAACACAAGTGGAGGGGGTGATGGTTCGATTGGACTAGGTTTTTTTTTAAAATTAACCTGACACCTGTTTTTGCTCCTTTCTCCTTGGGTGCCGCCCAGATCCGCCCACAGGGTTCCACACTCTCGTCACACAGTGTCACACATACCCCTATTACACTCAATTTGACCGTTGTGAGATCTCAATTACATGAACATATAAATGTTGGGTTTTTAGTAGGCCCTAATTGGGCGGTTTGGTGGGCCTATGGCCCCAATTGTGCAAAGTTGCCCCCAGGAGGTTACAACTGGACTGTCTGGACCTGTTTCAGTATTACGATTATGGGCCACTTATCAAATTTTGGAATAGGGTTTCATCTACCCATTTGGGTGATAGACCTTCGTGTTTGGGGAATTCTTCCTCCCCCCCCCACCCCCCCCCAAAAAAGAAAAAAAAAAAATTACACCCTGTATTGCCTATGCTTGCTGATTCAGGAGGGGCATGGCCCCCCACTTCCAGGAAAAGTTTGATACACGTTGGTGTTTTTGGCACAAACAGTGGGGGAAACATCAGTATATGTATGGGAATTTGAGGGAAATGGATTCTGGCACCACCCAAATCTGCGCACGCTTACTGCCTGGCACCCACCACGCCATTGAGTTATCAGCCCTATACTGCTTACCACAGGCACTTTTACTCTCACTCATGAAATAAACGTTCACATAACAGTACACATCTGTCAAGACCCTGTGACCAGGGACACTGTGGAAGTGATCCAACAAACTGTAACCAGTGGGGACCCATACCTTTGTGATTCCAAAATGGAAACAGAATGCCAACAAAAATTGAAATTTGCACTTAAAACTAGGTAATGACCCCTCATTGGGCCTTTACTGACTTGCATCACATGAATGTTATTTGGTAAAATGCCCCCCTACCAGCATTCACAGGACCCGAAATTATCAAACAGGTTGTAGATCCCTGCCGATTTAAGCAGTATATTCAGTTTTCAGTCACCTATACTGTCAACTGCCTGTTTATAAAACCCCAATCTAAATTACTGTGTCAAAATCCATGGCATACTGTGACGGGCGGAGCGGCAAGCTACACACCCAAAACCATAATATCCCCCGACACTTTTCCATTGCACGGGGATATAACTAAAGATATAATTATAAGAAAACTCTCAAGAGATCTCTTCACTACATAAACAATCCATCAATCAATTTTCAAGTGAATTTAGGGTCATAATTGGAAATATCTCCATTCATTTGCTCGAAATACAACTGTATAACACTTACGACGCAGACACCTACTGAAAACAGTGCTAAACCAAATTTCATGAGAATATTGATCATGACAGCCTTTAAAAAGACCGATGTACAGAATACACTGACTTTCTTCCCAGCCCAAATAGACAACAGAGGGGGACAGAGCTATAACCAGGGGGCCCAACCCTGTAACATAGTCACTGGGGGAGGTCCTGGGTTAGACAGACCTTCCGCCCACAGTGCAGGGGTCATTCTTCTTCTAGTTAAATATTGCTGCTATTATTTATGGGAGTAACAAGGGGAAGCCCGGTCAAGGTGCCAAATAGACTACATCAGACAAGCTGTCAGACAGTGATAAATGCTATTTTGTATCAAACTGACTGCTGGCCGATAGTAAGGACCATGGACTGGGTAGCAAATTGGAAATTCAGGGGGACACTAAATTACTGTGGAAGAGCAGTCGGTAATCACAAATAACAATTGCTAACACCGCATTAACGCAGTAATTAGGCAATAATTATCCTTGTTTTGTGACCAGAACAATATCTTATGACGTACATTACTGTCCTGAATTTCAACAAATGCCAAGCAATGAACTGTAAGTTGTTGCAAAAACCATTAGTTTTTGTCCTAAAAGTGACTTTGAAAATGACTTTCTGATAACCTGACAGTTTTTTATGGAATTTGTTACTCTCGATGAAATGCACGCAGTCCTTCAAGCATTAAGTATCCCAAAGTGTACTGCTGATGTTATTGCAGTAAAGGTATCAAAACCAACGAACTTGATCCCTTGACTGAGAACCAAGTGCCCGATGGAAACGGGGAGTTTTTTTTGTGTATTCGCACGGCATAGCTCTGTCACCAATATCTTTGCACAAAGGTCACATGGGGCAAAATTATGGACGCATTTTCGATCGAAGGTACCGTTTGAGATTCGAAAATGGGCCCCAAAAATTGATTTTTTCCCCAAAACAAGAAGGTAAAGGTCAAAATTGAAGGTCAAGGTCACACCGATGGAGGTCAATATGGAATCACTTTGGTCACACCTCCCCACCTCAGCGACATATGTTTCCAAATGTTATGGCCACAAAATTTTTTGAACCTCTAATTGTACCTTTATGACCTTGGGATGACGTTACTCAACCCTGTTTAAAAAAAAAAAATGTAACCCCCTAGATGGGAACACGGTGTCCTGAAATCCAAACCACATCAGGAAAGGTCACTGGAAGTGTTGGCAGCAGGACACATACTATTTGGCATTTTATATGGCCCATACGTGACTTAATGACATTTTTAACATGATGGTTTTTATGAAAAATGTTCTCTGTCGCCAATATGTCAACCCTGTCCTGAAATTTCAACAATCCCAAGCAATGACACTGTAACTTGTTCCAAAAAATCGCGTTTCTTGTCCTAAGTGACCCTCAAATAACTTTGATGACATAACACTTCTTATGAAAAATGTACTACTCGCGATGAGATGCCGCAGTCCTACAAGCCTAAAAGTTATCCCAAAGTAGACTTCCGATGCTATTTTTGCCAAAAAGGCTATCAAAACCAACCTTTGACCCTTGTAAACTGAGAACCGATGCCCCCCCCCGATTGAAGCGGGGTTTTTTCGTCGCTATTCACAGCACACAGAGGCTCTGTCACATATTCCAAAATTGACAGTTTTACTTTTTCTCTTCTTTGGCCCTGTAAACAACTCTAAAATAGGCACATCTATTCTAGATTTTACCTTTTTGACCTTTGACCCTCATCATCAGAGGTTTTTTTTTTTTTAGTTTGGGAACCACTGATTCTATAATCACCATGAAGCAAATCACTATATACATCCTAACTGCACTAAAAATAAATGGAAAACTTTGACCCTCTGATATCTTCGCTGGCACCCAAAGGTTCACATAAGGGTCAAGTTATGGTCGCATTTCAATTTCGATCGGAAGGTACCTTTGAGATCCGAAAATGGCCAACTAAAATTTGATTCGGTCCCAAAAACAATGGTAAGGTCAAATGAGGTCAAAGTGTCCACACGGATAGGGGTCACTAGTGGATCACAATGGCGCAACCTTTCAACCTCGGCGATGTTTGGTTTCCCATGTTATGGGCGAAAAACTAGTTTTTTACCCCTTATTTGACGCTTTGGATGACCCTTGAATGACATTACCGTTATGTTTGAATGACCCCTCTCATCAATCGCAACTAGTTCCCAAAAGGTCAAGCGATGTAAGACCTTGCTAATATGAGTTTTGCCCTTTTATTATTTCAAAGATTTGGGCCTTCTCATTGACCTTTGGTGACCTTTTCCGGGGCAAGAAGAAATAGGGATCAACTACATCACATGAAAGAACCCTGCATGCCGAATATGAACTGATACATGCTTGCGTTCCCTCCAATCTCGTCCGGACAAAATGTTCCATCAACTCCCACACACACTCACACACAGACGCACGCACACACACACAACACACACACAACGGACACAACACACACACGGACACCACACACCTCTTGCTGGACCGCATGATTCCTTTGCCGTTGGCAAGGAATCAAAAGGGTGAAAAAACGCATTCCGTTTACAAAGTTCTTTGTTCTCAAATATAAGACTAAGCTTTTATTACATATTACTTACTGTAATACTATGAAACGCACGCACCCCACCTAGCCGTGTCCCCTCCCTTGCCACTCCTGCACTCTCAATCATATGTTATGCTTGCGTCCTTTCATTTCATATCGTAGTGTGTCACGCGAATTGACCTCCTGTCTAGTCCACCGTGTAGAGCTGTTAGGCTATTTGGGTCGCACCAACGGAATTGAAACAAAGTTTTCCTATAGTTTTTTGGTGATTGCACAAGCAACGGATTCAGGTACATTTGCAACAGTTTTGAGTCCGATTTGAGCTCGATGAGACGAGAAGAAAATAAACCATTTGGATAACGTATTTTTGACACTACCACGCCCCACCCCGACGAACACGTGTAGCATCCAACATCATCGGTCCGATTTTATTTTTCGGGGCGGCCCCAAACACATGGGGGGGGGGGGCACCCCTCCCTGTCCCCCCTGGTGGCCTCCCCTGATTTGCGACACATAACAATCGGGCCAGGTGTTGTGAATTGCCTCGAGATTTTCGGACTGAATTGGGCAACTAATGACAAACGCAACTGCAAAAGTCTCTCCACGCTGCGAGGTCAACAAATTGCTTGCGGTTTTGTGACGTCAAAAAATTCATGCCAAATCGTCCAAAGCGTTGTCCTGGATCTTCGAAGGGACATGTTTTTTCTAATGGGTCTTGTACTCCTCATAGGAAGCTGCATACCGAAGTCCACCTGAATAATCCAGCCATTCTGGACTTATGTTGTTACCAATACTTCCAGGCTTTTACCTCTCTCGACCCATCAAATGACCTCTGACCTGACCCCCAAGAATATTGATCAGTACTCATTAGGTGGGGTACCCATACCCAAGATGAGTTTTGAGTTATCGTTGGGGGGGGGGTTAAAACAAGGCCAGGCTTCACACATACACACCCACCCACCCAAACACACACATTCACACAACACATACCACATACTCTCATGGCTGCATCGATTCTTCTGATCGTCAAGGATAAAAAACCGAGTTCTCCTGACCTCCCTTTTTGTGTCTCCTATACCCAATGATTCCAATGTAATGAGATCACCTCCCTGAAAGATTGTAAGTCATCGTGTATGGAGGTTATTCCTCCCGATATCTGTTTTTTGTCCCAATTTTCTTTGTTTAATGTTCAACCTAGTTCTTCCCACTGGGGTGTAATGCTCTAAGTTGCAAATTTTTCCTTACTATGAGACGGGCGGGGCACAGCTCCGGAAAACAATCGGCCCGATTAGCCTTCTCCTCGTACATTTATAGCTCGTGAGAAGACTATTGAAAAGCGAATGGCTCATTCTTTGTGTAACGAAAACATACTATATGATTTCCATTTCGGTTTCAGCAGAGGCAAAAGCACCAGCCATGCATCAATCATCAATTAATTCGTACTCACTTTGAGTAACGGTCAAATATCAGTTCATATATTGAATCTATTAACCAAACGCATTTTGCTTGAGAACCTATACTTGTATGGCATAGCGCGTCTGTTCAAAGTGCATTGTAGTTATTCCATCAAACTCGTGTACACCGGGTATCCGTCTTAGGTCTATCAGGGTTCTTATATATGTCCATTGATATTCCTATGTTTCGCCTGCGGATACTCCTGAGGGCTCGCAAAGCCCATGACTGCCAAATCTTCTACTCTAATGATGCTTCCCATGACTTCCATGCATCTTTTTTCAACTTGAATGGTTTGTCATTTGTAAGACGGACTCTATTATTAAGTATAACCCCTAGGTCTTATCCTTCGAGCAACATATTGGTGATCTTTGTCAAAACCTGATGAGGTATAATGGGATTTCACATCTACCGGCCTTAGAGATCCTCTTCTCCGACCTAGCCACAGTGCCCACTTTATAATATTCTTCGTTTCTATTCTACAAAAAGATGGTGTTGAGATTTGTGCATTCTAAACCATCCACTTGAGCCCTACAGTTTGGTTACAGAACAGAATCGGGAAACCGTCTCTCTCAATACATCGCCGTTCTCCCTGCTAACATACGGCACAAAACCAATTGTGTTTGTTCCTCTCGAAATTTATGACTTACATATTTTCGATGTGTTTGTTTTATTTATCGCTATATTTATGATGACCCCGTCCCTCAATTTTCAGAGCGGTCATTGTACCCCCAGATTGTTTCAAGCAAAGCCTCCGCACCAGGAATAATAGTGTATTTTCTGTTAGTAATCATTGCTGCTCAAAAAGACAAAGTTACTGCCTAAAAACTACTGCTTAGAAAAGTGGAGAGATGTCCGATGAAATCCTCCATACACTGACTCTTGCTACATTCAACGTAAATTAGTACTAACCTGTACAGTTTTTCACACTATGTCTATTGTATAATGCACCTTACTGATTTGTATCCTTGATCGAGAATGTCCCCCTGTTTGCTCGTGCTTTACGTTATAAAAATCTGTTTTCTCATTGGTCACTATCCGATAACGAACATCGTTTTCCTAGTGCTTGTCTATGCTGTTATTTTATTCGTATCGACGGAATATATTATTTAATTGAATTGAGGGAGGCCTACCTCCCATACTGGAAAGATAACCACCCATTTTGTGTAGAATGGTGGAATCTGACACCAAATTACTATTTTAATGCCTCGATCGACACACACGCTCACTACCGTACGTAGCGCTTACTACGCTTACTCACGTCCACGTACGACGATCACTCTTCAACATGGTAGGCCTAACACGAAGTACCCCCTTACGGACATGTAAATTGTCACGAATACGGCACAACCTGTACTGTGGAATCGTGACAGTATAAACGTGCTCACAACACTATGCCCCTCACGCCCGCACTCTGCAGGTGTTACACCGTAAAGCCCCAGTCCATTGCTGTGGCACAGAAGAAGACTGTTTTCAGACCCCTTACAAAAAACAAAATCACTCAAGCCTATTTCCCCTCCCACTTCCTTCCTCCAAAGCTGGCAACCACTCTCTACTGACTGCTTCTCCATAGTCCTCCCCCTAGTCTAGTTGACGGCAAAACCACAAGTGCGATAACATCCATCCCGCGATTGTTGCTACGGTCCCACCATTCCCGGCCTTAAAAGTACCTCAACACGTCCCCTTCAATTGACGTTGCTACCATCCACGACACGAACTGTTGGGGATTCACAGAACTGGGGCATGGGTGATTGCACTGGCTTACATGCAAAGCTAGGCCTCATTTCATCTTCAATGTGAGAAGGGTGGGGGAAATGTCCTCATTTGTGAGTGACGTACATGTACGATACTTATGGATTGTTGGGTTGAATTCGATCAAGGCCGTCTCTGATTTACGGTGGTCTGCGCGATCTGGGTGTTCCACACAAGTACAATTTTACATTAAAGTCGAACAAGGCCAGGCTGTACGTATAATAACATAATTTGCCTTTTAATGTAAGATTCCAGATTCTGTAGAATCCAGAAGAATGAAGAATATATGGAGACTTGGTGTGCCTTTGACCCCCCCCCCCAATGCTTTGCTTCTGTGCCTACCATTAACTACAGTCATGGGAACTGCAATCAACGCTTAAACAGGCTAGCTCGTTAGTAACCACTGGTTGTCCAAAGGGGCTAGAAGTACAAGTGAAATCCACATCTGGTTTGCTAATCCTGAACTCACTGTATACAAATATGTTGCTAATGAGGCGTACTGCGCTACTCTCGCAGAGACCACATTCACAGCATGTTTTCAAACAGCATCAGTTGACAGATGATAGCTATGTTCTTAAGCGATTTTTTGTGTTATCATTAAGAGAACATGCGTGATGAATGGATCCCTCGTCTGGATTTGTTGATATCCGTAGGCTGCTGGTTCCAAAAAATACAGGAACACATATAATAGGTCGTAAAGACATTTACGTCAGTATACCGTTGCAGCGACTTCTCAGGAATAACCCAGGTCACAAAGGGTTATTCAAATGACCCTGTTCGCACACTCTTGGCGACAGTGATCTCCTCGCTTCCATCATGAACATGGAAAGGGGTAAATTTCGAAGGTGGCGCTCACTTTCGCTGTTTTTGTAGGCAATCTTCAAATTTGAGGGGGTGCCCAACCCACGGCACTTCAAGATGATGAGCCCCATACCTACGGGATAATCTGAAGAGGTGTGCCCCTATCTAACGAGATGATTCAAGGTTTTCCCCCATACCTACGAGCTTATTTAGAGGTGCTCCCCACACTTACGGGTAAATTTAGAGGGTTCGCCATCATTCCTACAGGTTAATTTAGAGAGTGTGCCTATACCTACTGGTTAATTTACAGGGTGGATCCCATACCTACAGGTTACTTTTATTTATTCATTAGTTGATTGTGTTAGACCGTACCATTCGTCGTAATTCACCTGACGGCCCTATTCGTTGAACTTTTTATTCCGTGTCCTCAAGATATGTGCATATATGATATCATCAGGTTCAGGGATGTCCACAAATAATTATAATTATGTTTCCCACTCATGACACGTGTCATTTAATACTAGATAGCTTGCGGGCACTCCATTTCTTTCCTCCACTCTGTTAGTTTATGTAGAGTAGCACTCAGAGCATCCTAGGTCGATGGCGGAGTGAAAGTTCTTCCTTATGCACTACACGGATGAGATCGATTAGCTCTATTACTAACCCATCAAGGGTGGTACATAATGAACACCAATTGTCTCACCAACTCCGCATTTAACAGCTGCATCTTCATTATGCCCACAATTGTGCATACCCCATCGGAGTTTCTGCAACACCATACAAGCTGTCTTCCTCCCCCGTACATAAACTTCGTCGAGCCAGATAGGTCCATTCCCCTCGCGCCGTAAAGTGCGACATATAGACGCCTGCCCAGAACTCTCCCTTATTTCTAGCTCACGGCCTACAAGGTAGCGGCCACGTTGTCCGCAGATCGTCACCAAACGTTTCCCAACTGCGTTGTAGAAAACTTCGACTCTTCCTTCCTTCATGGTTTCTCTGTTGGATTCCCGAGAGACGGACTAAAATGCGCAACGAGTTCTTTGACTCAGTTCGTTTAGTTCTTTTGATAGCGTTAGATAGACATGTTAGTTGGTACCTCCTTAAAAGAGTAGGCGATTACTATTATTTATCAATCAAACTCGCTTATGTTGTCCATTTCACTTGCTCTCAAAATCAATTTTATGTAGTAAATACTTAATTGTTCTTCCAGGCACCAGTGTTTGTAGTGCCTCGAGACCGGTCTCGGTCTCAGACGGTCTCTAACCAGCTTTTTGCGGTTCTCTCGAACCCTTCTGTCTCGGAAATCTTCCGGTCTCGCCTCGCTTCGAGACCAGCAAAATATTGGTGTCGTCTTTTTTCTCCTTGGCATAATCATAGTTCACGCAAAAAATCATCCTTCATTTATGCGTTGACTTTGCTATGAACTAGCAGTGTAGTGGGCCTTTACTTACTTGGTCAGTGTGGGAAACGGCCCAGGGCCTAGTACCTAGGGCCCAGTCAATTGTTTGGCTAGCTTCAACTTGTTGGCAGTCACACACAGTAGTCACACTACAGTAGGCAGGGAGTCAGAAGCCTGGTACTGGTTCATTCGTATTGCTCATAGAGAAAGGATATATAGTTGGCTCCCTTCTCTATGGTTTGCTCCACTTGAGAATGCCTGTTATTTTGACAGTGGATAGATTAGGCATTAGCCAATCAAATTGCTCGCGAATCATTGTTATGTTTTTCTGTTTTCTGATGGGAGGGGCTTCATCCAGGGAAGTCGCGTGGCAATTGTTACTGTTTAATTGGGTGGCCATTTCAGTAGTGGTTGAATGATATAGGATGTCGGTCTGCATCCTGGCGGGGTCTTCACAATCTTGATTTTTACATTTTATTTGAATTGATGAGGAGGCCATGAGGATGTGTATTTGGTTCATGGCTTCAACCGATCAATTTGGCAAAATAGAGGAGGGGGGGGGGGCTGCCCGGAATTGGCGGGGCGGTGCATCTAATGTTTATTTAAGTTCAGGTGTACGCTTCATGTTTCGTGATAAATTGGGTATAGCCGAATGTACGACAACACTCAGCAGCATTTAAAATATGCATATGATTGTATATGCATTTCTCATTCTCTTAGGGATATATGATGTTCCTACTTTTTTCGCACGTTTTTTTTCTACGAAAGTGGTAAACAAAACTGACAGGGCTCTATATGAACCCAGGACTCTTACCGGATTCGTAGGAGGTTTTCATTCACACAACCACTCGTTTCTCGTCGGAAGACCCAGCGAGTTGAAGTCGACAGAATATCCATTGTCAAACCCTGGAAATATTTTCGAGTAACGAAGAAATTCTCTGTATTACTTTGTCAAACCTTTTGTGAGGAGACTTGAATGTTTCTATAGGTCAACCTCGATCCTAACGCCATCTATTGCAACCTGGAAGTTGAGCTGCGATAAAACGCTCTCGTAATTTAAGGGGGAAAAATACATCTAGCCGCACCTTGACATGGGGGTTTTTTTTTCTTTAGGAGCCTCGATGATATCTGGGGGGGTTGTAGTGATTTGCCCGAAAAATATACCTTGTTAATATTCAGTCGGTGCCCGATTTTGCTGACTGCGGAAATACTGGCTGTGGGGGCTTGCAGCTCCCCCCCCCCCCCCCCCCCAGCTCCGCCCTCCTCCTACGCCCATGACCATTGACCTACCACTAACTGACTTACTTTTCCACCAGCTGCAACCCAACAGAACTACTTCCAGGGATGGGCCACCCACCATTTTGAAGCTGACACCTACCTGTCATGGCACTTTCAATGCCAACCACAACCCCACCGTTTAAGATTTCTCACCATGGTTGCCTGTGTCTTTTTGGGTTATTTCCCAGTCGGAAAATCCATTTTCCAGCAAACTCTGCAAGATCCATTCAAAATGGTCAGAAATTTGTCCCAAATATCCATACTGGCATATGTGTAACGTTCTTTCTGGAATTGCATGTTTCACTGGGCAAGAGCACCACTGAACCGCTCTGAAGTGCGCTCCAATTTAATTTGGGGACTATTTTTTTTTGAGGGGTACTTAGGGCTGGCGGAGGAACACCAGTCTATAGTGCTATGCGTGCCTTAATACGTAGATAGGCTCTGCTCAATACATTCCCTGAAACTTCACTGTCATTTTTTATGTGATGCTCCCACACTTGAACACAATACTCTAAATAGATTGATAAACAACTGTTTATGCACAATAGCTAGGGCCTTCTTCGTCCAATACTTTGAAGGTTCGCCTAATGAGATTGAACGACTCCTTCCAAGCTTCCCCACTGGAAACTTAGTTTAATATCATTTGAATAAAAATGGCCATGTCCGTCCGCTCTGTATTTTCATGGAAAATGGTTCCTAGCGACATTGTATTCAAAAACCTGGTTTTATTTCTTCCAACATTACACTTTTTAGCATTAGACAATGTATCACCACTGGCAATACGGACTGTAGTACAGGAGAAGAAAACAGGCTGTTACAATAGGTATCTGATTTGAAGCTGCACAATCAGCATGGAATGCCAGCAAAATGAACCACAATCCCTTAGTAAATGTTGATTTATGTGTGAGGGACCTAGATCGTGAAATCGCAGTTTTGCGAGGGAGTATGGATTTTGGATAGGATTATTATTATTATTATTATTATTATATTATTATTATTATATTATTATTATTATTATTATTATTATTACTACTACTACTACTTCTATACTACTATTTTAAGAGGGTCATTTTGTAAGAGCTAATCTTCCATGAGGCCCTTCACATATAGGCCTATACAGTAAAATGAAAATGAAAGTACAGTATGGAAAAATTAATGAAAAACAGTTTCAAAATAATATAAAAAATTGGGAATTATCTAGCAGCAGTAATACTTATATAAGTATAAATATAAAATACCCGAACACGTTGACGGTACTTTTAAATATAATATATATATATATATATATATATATATATATATATATATATATATATTCAATTCGATAATCAATTAAAACTGCATGTTTTAATAAAAAAATGCATTCATGAATAGCAGAGAGTTTTTTTTTTTTTTTTTTAATGTGGGTAATATTTCCTGCCATCGTGCCATCTTATCCAGTTTATTCTATTCCTCAGTTGCGATGTATGAGAACGAAAAAATGAGACCACCAGTGACATGGATTTGCTGAGAGGATCTTAGTTTATGATTCGTGAATTTACCACTGGGGTGTATCGTTTTGCATTTACTCAGGTCCCACATTTGTATTCGAAATATACGCCACTGTTAGTCTTCTATACATACCATGTCAATCAAATGTCTTCCAGCCTAGTCCTGCTTATAATTCAGTCGGACTATTCTCAAATGAAGCATGTAAAACGATTCTGGCGGCGCTCTCTTGTAATTTTAATAACATTTTTCTACAGTAGTATTTTCCGCGCTACTAAACAATAATCGATTATTGGAAGAATATATCCATTTTAATAAGTATACATGTCGGTGTATCAATATATTATTTAATCCGCCAATCTGACACATTTTTGGCATCAATGTTCAATTTAGTTTGCAGGAATTTAATAGCTTTGCTTGAGGCATACATGTCAGCTCTACATGAATTGAGCACAGGCTAAGATCAATTGATAAAGATCAAGAATAAGAGGGCCCTAAAATTAATTCCTGTGGGACACTGCTATTGACTTTCATTCAAGAGGAAGCAGTACCGCGTTCAGCATTTAGAAGGTTGTATCAATCCATGGGGGCTGAGTGTCGGTTTATTAGAAAGAGCCTCATCAGGAGAGTCAACTCCCAGAACAATCCCATCACAGCTGCCGTCACTGGCATGTATTATCTTATCAATTGGTCCATATGTAATAGAATATGGGGTTTCGAAAAAGTTTCGACATTTTCGTAGTTATCCAATCAGATTATATTGAAATAAATGGGAAATGGTCACTCAGTCGTATAATCCGACTTCTACCACACCGAATTTCCGTCGGATGCATATATATGACCAATTAATGAAGCGGTGTTTCCCGTCACTCTCTTGTTGGCATCCTTACCAGCTGCCTAAAATTGAAATGAGGATGGTCTCATTCCACTTATTGCTATGATTTAAACAACCAGTATCAAATTCATCGAATATTATAATCTCTATATAGGAACTACATACAGGTACCTTAATCATTTCAATGTTCATGCCATAAAACTTTGGAATCAGGAGGGCGATAGACAACACATATTAAAAAAAAAAATCCGTAAGAGTAATACAATTTCAATCCATACGGCGTCAATGTCATCACGTTCTAGATCAATTCTCTTGATGAATGGAATATCCACTGAGGTGACCAACAACGCCGTCACCGGCTTCATTCGACCTGTCTCGGTTAATAGTGTATACAGGGAGATTGCTATTTCTGAAGACTGATAGTTATCGTTCAAAAAAGTTGGACACCTGAAAATATATCAACACCACGGCCATTTCTATTCTACGCCAGATGGAGAAAAAAGACCATGAATATCCAGCAACTCATGAATAAGGTGGAAAGAAAGATTAATGACAAAGAGCAAAGCCTTTATTCAGCCAGTTTATAGACTCTACGGTTTTTAATATATTTCGGACTAGCCGTCGTCGATTTCTGAGGTGAATGAATACTGAAAGCCGATGTGGTGCTATTAAACAATTAACTAGGTCTACAATGAAGTGAGCAAATTGTCTGAAAGTCCAGGCTTTCCTAGTGTTTCCTAGTTGTTTGCAGCGCATGAGTAATCGTTAGAAATTACACAGCTTTTATTAACTCTCTCCCATGGTCGGATATCAAATCTGATACGGTCACTAATGGGGAGAGCAGGGGTGGGACGCTGGGCGAACAACGACCAAGAGGGCGCCTAGCAATCCCGGCGGACTGACCCCGCCGCGGGCATGACGTCACCCCCCAATCATCCATTGTGAGGCGCGAGCAAATAACCACACATAAAATGGCCCACACTCTCAGCGAACTGACCTCGAGGTCAAGTCCTGTGATGTACGATCTAAATATTAGGATTGTGTCTACAATCCTCGCCAAAAATAGATGGGAGACCCCCGCACCCCCGTACAGTATTGGCCTATCGGGACGCGTTCTGCATCCAACATTAAAAGGGGGGGGGGTGAGTTTTTTCACCGGGAATTGTGAACATGATGGTCTGGCTTACTCGTGGCCTGCAATTGTCCCATCATTTTTGGCGAGGATTGTAGCTTATATCGGTTCCTCGCGCTGACATGATATCGTAGATGATGTGGTTCATTAACACGTGAGTCGATGGCGCAGACAGGTCTATTTTAACGGATGGAGTATTTGTCAAACCTCAAGCGGAACTCAGCGGTACTTCCCCAACATGGAATGCTTTGAGATATATCTTACAGAAGAAGAAGTAAGAAGTCACTTTGAATGCCTTACCCTGATTTTGCGAGGAGGCAATCACGTCGAGACAAGCCAGGAGCAGCAAGACTGTTTGCGCGAAATGAATTCCATCCCGACCTGTCGTCTGAATTCACCAGAAAGAATCCTGAATCGCCTGCGTCTTGGTAATGCTGTGAGCGAATTGGAATAACCGACTAACTTAGCTCGAATAGAAGGAAAATTGTCAAACATTTTTGCCACTTATAAACTATTATACAGAGTTGTTATCACGATAATGTTTAGTTCATGCTCACCGTCTTCTGATGAACCAACAATAACCGCCAGCATTCTCACAGCTTAATTTAAACGAAATGTTTTACAAGTAAAAATCATGGATGTTGACAATTAGGATATTTAATGCCAATTACCCAAATACGCATGTTTTTTATACACAAAATGAAATCCGATTAAAGCATTCAACATACCCTGTGTCCTGCCAATAGTCAACCAAATGACATGTACTGTAGTCTGGATTCAGATGAACAAATTTTACGAACAGACGAACGATTGACAGAGTGAGACACATGACACAATTTACTTATATACAACTGAAAGAACGAACATACCTACATACAATTCCCTCCAGGGAATTACTTCATTCACTCCACTGGCTCTCTGTAAAAGAAAAATAATTGTTGAAAATCCTTGTCTTTGTGTATAAGTGCATCCAGACGAATACTGCCCCTGTGTACCCTTCTGGTTTGATTGGCTTACAGCCCCCAAGCCGTTCAAGCTTGCGTTCCTCTGCTGACCGCACCAGACTTTTTGTTCCTCGATCCCATAGAAAGACTGGTGATGATGCTTTCTTCATCGCTTGTCCCCGCATTCGGAACACTCTTCCTGCGACTAACACAGCCTTTAAGCGTTTTCTCTCAAGACCTACCTGTTTGGTTTATCCTTTTAATTCCCCTTTTCCGTTTTCTCTTTCTTGGTTTATCTATCTGTGTATTGTAAGGCGCGGTGTTCATTGTAGAGCGCCATATAAATATTAACTATTATTATTATTATTATTATTAATAGTTGTGTTACTGAATATTATCAACTATCCTCGCATCTTGACTGACTCGGCCTTTTTACGGGGGGGTATTGAGCGCTATGGACGTTATTCTTTAAACTCAGTCAACTTACGAATGACCCGAAAAAGCAACCGGGGAGGTTGTAATTCATGTGGTTGTGTCATAGGGCGACACAAAACATCCTATGGCTATATGTATAGAGTAACATGACCTGTTCGTGTTGAGTCATCTTATTCACCGAAAAAGCAATCACTTTTGCACACAAAAAATAGGAGCGAAATTTCATAGAATCAAGCACGCAACTATGCGTAGTGATTCCTTGCCATTTATTTTAGTAATATCCAACTTTTGTAACAAAAGGAGTCTTTCAAAATCACCTCAAATCGGAATATTTTTTCCCAAGCAGGCACGTAGCATAATAATTACCTTATCATACACCAACGTCCGGATAGTGCTGTCAAGTTGAGTTTCAAGTAACACGTTCTCTCCTTTGGTCAATAACCGCATACAAGTAATCCCTACTTTTTTTCGAAATTGTAGTGGTTTTTTTTCCTGCTTATGCTGGTAATGAGCAATCACAAAATATTGTTGAATATTATTATATGTATATTCAAAGTTGTTTCACTCCAGGATTGAAAACAATATTGTCGTAAGTTAGTGATTGTCAATGTCCAAAACCAAGCTATACATTGAGTGGGCCACTTTAAATGTACACATGTATACAGTCGTCCGAAAGTCCAAACCAACTTATTTGTGAGCAAAGTTCTTTTTTATGCAACCATGCGATTATATGCATTAAATATATCCCTCATGCTATTCATCCGATCATGTGAGGTTTACTTATTTTCTGTAGTTTAGTGTATGCCTTTTGTACAATGTATTGCATAGTGCTGAATACCACTAGTTGTACTATTCTGTTAATCTGCTAATCGTAACCACGGCAAAAAAAAAAAAACAACCAACAGTCCCTTGTGGATTAATATCAGTCCCCCAAAATATCTGACTCAAATAGAACGATAGAATATTGAACAATACGTGGCAGAAGTGGTTCAACAGAACATGAACCTTTGTGTGGTATGATAATGTCGCCCATTTGACATGTTTACCCCTGCTGTCCTCCCCATCAGTCATCTTAAATGACAGCTGGGTAATACAATGGGCAAATACCCCCATTCTCCCAATGATTAGTATTTATGAGAATTACCACACTGCCCTACAATTATGCAATAAAACTATGAAAAAAATAGGTGACATTATGTCAACTCAGAGCGAAGTCGATGATGACGTAGGGAACACAGTAAGCATAGGGGCCTAATGGTAGCAATGATAACAACAACAATCACGGGTAACACTGGCAGTAACGGAGAGGAAGGAGGCAATCTCACAGGTCTGTGTAGAGGTGAAAATACCACCCAGGCTTCATGTGAATTTGAATGACTATATATAAAATGATAAATAAAGGCAAAAGGCAATACTCTCCACTCTGATATTATATATATATATATATATATATATGGTCTGTGTAGAGGTAGAAATACCACTCAGGATTCATGGGAATTTGAATGACTATATGAAAGATGAAGGCAAACGGGTTTGGCAACCCCAAAATACTCTTCAGTCCGATATAGTCGAAAGTGATCGAAATTTCTCCATTCGGGCGTGAATATGTCACGGTGGAATATTTTGTTGAACAGACGTAACGTATTAGAATAATTAATAATAAGACCGGAAAAATACAATATTGTATGACAGTCATGATATGACAAGCATAAAGGTATGAGGAGAATACATTCATACCTTTAGGGATTTTGGTAGTTTGTGTTTATTACATTGAGGAAATTTCAACCTCTGTCCGATACATGTGCAACAATATGGCACATTGCAATTAGGCGATATGCCCTTGCTACAAAGGACCGCAAATAAATGTGTAATACAAAGCCAATGCAGAACATTAACTAATAAAATCCTTCCAGGTAAAATACGAATTAAGGTTGTGACCAGAATAAGTATGAATATCCTTTCAACTCCATTACATCTTGATGTGTATTCATAATATCTTTTGTTTTTCAGACTGAATGTGACAGGACATGTCCATAAATATCACAAGTGAATACAGCAATAGATACGATTATGTCATCCCAAACTTGGCAAATAAATACGTTTCTCTCTGTTTAAACCTCAACGTAGCGCAGGCAACAGTATTCAGTTGGTTATTAGTTGGAGATTTGTTGGACAGGCGGGAAACGTTGAATCGTCAGATCATGAACACATGGTGTTGAGAACTAGACACGCCGGCGGGGGAGTGAACTCCAACGTGTATATCCCCACTTTCAATCAATCAGAGGGGGACATTGTTCGCCGTGTTTCTTATCAGAGGGGGATTTATGACCCAGGGTAGTGGGAGGTTGGTTCCAATGCACACACCATGACCCGAAATATGCAAATCTGCAGTAAAATCAATTGGCCGTTTGGTGGGGTCCTATGGGGCAAAATTATGATATGAACATGATCGTTTCGTTCCGAAACGTGCAAAGCTGCAAGGAAATCATTCACCCGAGAAGTGGCCGCCGGATTGGGTCGTATGGGCAGAAGTGAAAGTTGGTCTCAAAAAATCGCCATGCCTCGAAACGGGCAAATCAGCGGAAAGCTCTGTTTTGTAGAAATTTCGCAAAATTGCAGAAGGGCAGCGGGAAGGGTCGTATCACTCGTATGGGGCGAAAAAAGTTGATTTGCGAAAAACTCAGTTTTGCAGGGGAAAAATCGCCCACTGTTTGACCCATTCAAAAGTTTCATTACTCGATCATGTGTGCAAAGGCCCATATATAATTGAGTGCTCGACTGAAGATATAATATATCATGATATTCACTTAAGTAAAGAAAATGGCAGGATACCCGAGACAACAGCACCATAACATTAAGATTTTATCCTCATACAATCGGCTATTGAACGAATAACTACATTCAGTGTAAATCAGTGTTTTAGGAAACATTTAAAACATAATGTATGTGAGTGAAGTATAACCACTTAGCAATGAAATTGCAAATTTCTGCGACGATGTATTCCGTACGTTGCCTAAAACATTCCTAGAATTATTATGCAGATCAACTGCATTAGAGAGTTTTATCGGAAGAGTGCAAATGCGTCGCAACGATCCACAGTATACGTGATGCTGACTGATGTTTTTTGGTGCTTGTTTTAGAATTGTTATTAGTAACACAAAGTCTATCTGTTTATTGGTTGTGATCTAGATGATCACGTTGAGTTGTTGCTTCAGCTGTGATGTTTCAAAGTTACAAGTGAATTGGTTGGTGACCGGGAAGATCATACATCAGTTTATTATTTTAATGTGAGCGACAATATCACTTGTGTATTAGTAACTTGTTAGGACTACCAGGTATGCTATGGCATTACCCAAGTGATCATCAAGTATCAGACATTGCGTAGGAGTTGAACTGTATGTGTTGAACGGTACTGATGTATAAGTACATTTATTTGCATGCATACATTTCTCACATTACATTACATTTCAACAAGATCAGACAATTGGCCTGTTAAGGTTGCTAGGTGCGCATGAGACCATGAACAGCTCGAGAGTATATACGAGAATCAGTATGGGGGAACACCTGTAAAGTTTTGTGCAACATCGAATGGCCAGTGTACCCCTCAGACTTTGAGACGATAGTATCATCATCTAGTTAGATGTAACTGTGAAAACAGGCTCATTTCAATACGTTTGTATTCATTACTGAGAACATGCATACTCAGTAGCTTGCGGCCGTCGGGGAACTATGTCACAAATAAAGTAGGTTGAATATGTCACGTTGCACAGATTGATTTTTTTCTTCTTTTTTTTCTCCGGTGATCGCCAATCTATACCAGATGCAGCGCAAGATACCTCCTCGTCATGATTATTCGTGATCAAGCCGAACACTTAGATTTATCATGTCTCTTATCGATCAGTAACGGGATTGTTCCAGTTGGACTTCATCTTGATCTCAAATCAATTAGGACATTTTACTATTATGCGAAACAACGAGTACCAAATGTGAACTTGATCCTCATCAAGGCCTCATCGAATGCGGCCACACGCACGCACACACACACACACACACACCCACACACACACACCACACACACACACACACACACCACACACACACACACGCACGCACACGTGTGTGCTTTGATGAAATACTCATATGTTCGGTTAATCCCAAGAACATGATAATCTTCTTTCTGCAACGAACAGTAATCTGAATAAATGGCCAATTGGGCGAAAGCATATGATGTCAAGAATATGGGGTGAGACAGGAACCGCCGTCTCCGGGGACATGATTGTGCGCGGGGTTTTTCGTTGGTGGGGAAGAGGGAGTAAGAATGATATCGAACCAGAATTAATTAAACGGCCTAGTGTTCCTTGATTCATTTCTGATAATCTATGTTCAGACAAATGAGTGTGACATCTGTTGACCTCAGATGGTTTTTGACCTGGCCTCAAAACAATGGTGATCAGGTGGTCATCATGGGGAACACACATGCCAAATATGAGCCTCATCCATCTTGGTGGGGTCGAGTAATCGTTTTACAAACTAACAGTGGACAAAACAATGATATTTCACTTTCCTCAACCGAACTACCCCCGATCTCCACTTCGACGGGGAAAACGCTATTACAAGATCATGTACCAGCTATTATTATTAGACTACACCATTTAAAGGCTGTCATGAATCACCATCGGAAAAAGATAGGTAGATAGATAACTTGTGAGTTCTGATAAGCTGTGACATTTGCGTGCTGCGCTAGTGAGCGTGCATCATACCAACATACATAGTGGTGGAGAACAATCTCCGGATTTTACAGGATGTTCTAACAGTTGCCAGTAACAATGCCGATTATTCATAGGAGCGTTTGAATACATGACGTGGTTGGATTGTCCTATAATGAAGATTTTTCGGAAATTCTGCACAATATGAAAAATACATTAGTGCTGGTATTGTCACCAATGAACAATACGGAAGGGGCGAGAGGGTCCACTGTTAGATTATGTTAAATTTTGTGTATGATGCATCGCATTGAAAACAAGATCATCTTTAACTCTCTTTCCTACATATGAGATACGCAATTGACAAAAGCTTTCGTAACTCGTTGAACCTCCAAAGCTATGGGCAAAAAATTCCCACAGATCAATTCAATTAATGGAATGTCAAAGACGGTTTCATTCAGAGTAAATTAACAATGAGTTCCATACTGATGGATTCTATCATATGACTATCGTCCAATTTGAGTGAGACTGTGTGCACGTTACTCACATGAAACATGATGTACTGGGACTGCCTAAAGTAGGCCTGCGGTAGAAAAAAGAATACATATGCCTCCATTCAAATATATAACTTTACTTTACCATGGGGCTAGCTTAGACGGTTTCACGGTTTCTCCAAAATATTGTCAGGTTTTTGCCCATCACAACACAATGGGGGGGACAAGATCTTTGTGCTAAAGCTATTTTGTCAGTTACTGAGTGAATTCATGGCCCATCAATTTACCGACGAAACACTAGCAGCAAACAATGTCAATAGCCCAGTAACAGACAACACTAGAAGCATGTAGTTAGGGGATAGATGAGTCTCTGGGGGTAGACCAGAGTGGTGCATAGCGATCTTAATATGGTTTTCCCTGTTTGTACCGGCACCCTCCTTCTTTTCGAATAGAAATCTCGATATTCCAGCCAGTCAATAACGACATGTGACATCTGATATGTCAATGACGTCTCTGCCTGTATCACATTCATCGCAACGCAGAAAGAATTTGAAGAAGTGAAGGAAAATTTAGAAACGTGAGTTGAGCCCGTTACAAAACAGATATTCCGTTATAAACACCACGCTTACCGTAAGTGTTTCCTTACCGTGCAGATAATGTGCTCAGTCATTTTTTATCAGCTTATTTTGCTTCTGATGTTCACTGAGTTCGCCTAATATTCTTGAAAAATACGTCGCTTTACGTCGATTGCCTGTAGTCGGGATGTCTCAATATACATATTCATTGTGCTGGGCCAGTAATACCCAAACCGTTTCTGCTGTTGAGAGCGACTGTGAGTCTTTACAGAGATAAGTGTGGGCTTCGGGCCCCTTTCATAATCATGCACACATGAGGACTTTCCTTTTCAATACATGTTGATTCATTTTCCGTTTCGCTTCGACTATGCTTTCGTTTTTATTCCTTGCCGAGGCAAAAAAGAATCTACGCAGTCATGTCTTTGTGTATGTGTGTGTGTATCTATGCGTGTGCGCGCGCGTGTGTGTGTGTGTGTGTGTGTGTGTTGACACCCCTTGTCAGCACGATATTCAACGAATCCAAACAGGTATCGAATTCCAATTTGGCACGTGGTTTGCTCATGTGATGAGGATGAGCTCTATTTCAGTGCTAGTTCAAGGTCATTCAAGGTCACGACAGGACAAAGTAAAAATAAAACCTTTTCAGCACGATACCTTATGATGGCAAGTATCATATCATTCATCTTAGGTATGTGAGTTGCACATATAGTGAGGATGAATCCTATGGTTTTTGGTGTCAAGTCACAGTCAATGAAGGTCACCATGGGGCAATCCTTCTATATCTTGCAAACGAAACATTTCAGAGCAATGATGTAACGTAAAGTTTTGTTCGTCTAGGTGAACTACATCTAGTGACCTACTTCAACCTCCTTTGACCTCATTTGACCTATAACCTAGTGACCTTCGGGGTCAATTTTTTTGTGACGACCAGACTCGTCTTGTTGCAACAAACCAATAAGTTAATTGCACTGACGTACTTAAGTACCTACTATCACACGCCATCTGCAGCTACGTCCTCTGTAACAGGATAAAACAGCCTCTAAAACAAATTTCAAATCTTCATATATCTTCGCAACGAAACATTTCAAGGGGGTAAAGTAATGGAGAATTTCGTTCGTCTGTGCAAACTAACACCTGGTGACCTACTTTGACTTCCTCTGATCTTTTCACCTCATTTGACCTTGAGACCTTCTTGGTCAGTTTTTCGTAACGACCAGACTCGTCGTGTTGCAAACAAATCACAATTCAATTACACTGACGTACTTAAACACTCCTATCACACGCCATCCCTAGTAAGTCCCATGTAAAAGGGTGAGACACCTTTAAAATACTGATAAACTTCATCTTCGACATTGAATTCTCGGCACTGAAAATCTCAGGGAATAGCGCAAAGGGAAAGTCTATTTGTCTGTGTGGCTAGTACTGGACCCAACTTTCTATATACCTACTCAATATGTGGCTTGGTATTGGACATTGACAATCTTTAACTTTCGTCCATATTGTTTTCAACCATGAGAGTGAAACCGAGCTTTGAATGAAACATATAACATCCAACAGTGTATCGTGATTGCTATTACCAGCATAAGCAGGTAGGAACCCCTACATTTCGGGAAAGTGAGGATCTTAGGCCAAAGGTATGATTTGTATGTAGTTAATGAGCAAAAAAAGAACGTGTTACTTGAGAAACCCAACTTGACAGAACAATACGGACTTGTTACTTGCCTGCTGATGTAATGTGTATGTAAAGAAGTACAAAATGGTGAATAGTCTCTTGAGTTCCTCCATGGCATCAGAATACATCAAACTATAAGAAGTACAAAGGAAGATACATGTTAGTAGATCTGGTTATTCAGACTTAGTTTGAGCCTCTTAATATAGCCTAAAGAGCTCCCTTGACTTTTATTTCGGGAAAACCCGTGTTACCACTGGCTCGAATATGGACATGTCGGATTTGGTAATAATTTTGCAAAACATTTCCATAATGAGGTAGATCAGCACTTCGTATCCACGAGTATGGTACTGCTGGGTTCCGTTTTGGAAGAGTAAATTTAGGTATAATTATTAACTCCAGATTTATAAGCAATACTGTTTTATTTTACATGAGTACATGACTCGGACACATTTCAAATGGGTACATGACCAACATACATTTCACATGAGTACATGACGCACACTCATTGTACGTGGGTACATGACTTACACATAGTTCACATGAGTACATGACTGCACACCACAGTTTTACCTGAACATGACCCACACCCAAGGTTTCGAGGGTACAGAATCACTTCTTTCCAGAAGAAATGGGTGGAGTATATGAAAAGTAGTGAGAAAATAATTCCAAACTAGTTAGTACATGACGTTGAGCAAGAAGTTCCGTGTATTTATCCGTATTCATACTCGTGTCCCGTATATCATGACGTGGACTTGGCCAGTGTTGGCTACAAGGAAGGAAAGAAGGAGTTCCTCTGCCTAATTGCAGAGATCCCTCCCTGGCAAAATAACCAAGGAGGAACAGTACTGCCCAAACATTTTGGATTGTTGCTGTGAAGAGTCCCTCTTATCATTCATAAAATCCCTTTCATAATAAATCACATGGCAGGATTTCTCTCTGAGGACTAGACTTGGCCATAGTTGTCCTTTAGGCCGCGAATATAATGCGATTAAATAGTAGCTTGGTAGCTCTGTATGAAATTCTGTGTCAAAATAGTACCTCACACCCCTTCAAATTTATCCTCCCGTCAAATTCCAACCCCCGCCCCTAATCCTACTCCACAATTTCATCATTGAGTGCACCACAGACACTATGGTGAGTGAGTCACTGTCAGTATAGATAGAACTGAACATCTGACTAAAAATGGCTGACATTGGGATGTTTTCCGCCGATTTTGATCTATATAGATAGAATATATAGGAGATTGTGAAAGTACTTTTTGGAGAAGTGGCGGCATAAATTTAATTTACAGCTGTCAGCCATATTACACTGTACAACCGGGCACATGACAGCGTGATCGGATCACGCGTTGTGTTCACAAGGCCCTCCAATAACGGGTTGATCACACAAGGTGGGTGGATCATAATGATTGGCTGGCCCGTGAACTCGCTACGGGGAATCCGTATACCGATAGGCTACCAATAACAATGGGTTTTCTCTTCTTTCTTTTCTGCCACTTCCATAACAAATAGATATACCTGAAAGAATTTCACTTTATACACAGCCTTCTGGACTTCTTCGGCGTGTTCACATGCTCCAGATTCTTGGGCTTCTGCTGGACCCCTCCGACTATTTCTGACCTGACCCTAAACAAATGGTATGGGGAACCACATACCGAGTATAGGCTTGATTAATATATGAGGAGTGATGGTATCATGTTCACAGCTCAGGTGTTACAAACACTCACAAACACCCATCGCAGACACACACACACGCACTGTCATGACTGCATACATTCCTCTGATTTTGTCAAGAAATAAAAAAGCTAGGCTCGCAGAAACCGATAAAACGTTTTGGGATATTACTCGCAAACTTTCTTCTGCGGTATATTATATCCTCTTTCTATTCAGACAAGACTTCGAAACCACGACGGCGGATAAATGAAGATTGAGTGTTTTAATTCATTTCCAAGCCATCATACATCTCATCACACGACAGCCGTATTTGCCGAAGATGGGCTGTATAGATCAGAGAGTGAACCCAGACCAGTATTGTTCCTATTTGTGCAGGAAGTTGAAGGGATACAAATGACTCGACCAAAGCGTCGACGGAACAAGGTGAACA
Source organism: Sclerodactyla briareus (assembly GCA_026419785.1). Classification (NCBI taxonomy): domain Eukaryota; kingdom Metazoa; phylum Echinodermata; class Holothuroidea; order Dendrochirotida; family Sclerodactylidae; genus Sclerodactyla; species Sclerodactyla briareus. The sequence goes on from JAODTK010002532.1 coordinate 662,623, forward strand.
AGCCCCGTATATACCTCATCTATAAGGGCAATTAATCGTTGGATACCTAGTAAGGACTCACCCTGCAAGTAGAATGACAGGTATATGAAGGAGAAGCTACCTAGCAACCACTTGTGAACAATAATCGTTATAACCCATCTTCTCCAGTTAGGTAGGGAATCAGTGCGGAAAGAATCGTCGAACTACGTAACAGCAACATCAGCTTTATTGCTCTTTAGTTCTCGGCTATGAGTGTTGCATTTCCTCTTCCCTGCATAAGGTGCAAATACATGTGATGGATACAACAATAATGACGATTGCTAGTTTCCGAACTTGAAACGACTTTCAGTATGTGACGCTATTCAACCTGAAGACAGCATGGATTGCTCTCATCATGATTCGAGACCAAAAACTAACAGATAGCGAATAACGTCGGGACGAACTAATTTGCATACATCATTCAAGACTTTAAAATCCAGAAGGTCTGAACTTTACTTTGAATGGTCTAGGCCTAATCCTTAATTTTCAGAACGAATACGAAGATTGACGATAACTGGGGATATTTTCCCTGTGATTTCATATGGATGTTTGTGTATTCTGCGGGATGGCAACATTGTATTTGGCTCTGTTTTTGTCTGGGGGAAATAATAATAAAAATAATAAAAATAATAATTCCACAGCCGTCGCACAACAGGTGAGGAAGGATCGTCAGCTGAGGAGTGGACACCATACGATGGTTCCGCTAGCAGACTTTGGATGGCACCCGAGTGGGTCGGGACGAGTTTTTCTGTCGATCGTCCGAAAGGGATTGTGTAATCTAGTATGTTTACCCTCCAACAGTTAGCATGAGCCAGGGGGTGCAGTGAACTAGGCATGTGCATGGTTCAAACTTACGTTTTTTGTCAATTTACAATTAATTTGGGGCAATATGTCCCATAACATATACCCAAGCAACACTTGGTGCCTTCCCCAATTGGACGCCAGAGCTTCTACATGTGGTGTCTGTCTTGAGACAGCAGTTCAGGGTATTGCTTCAGTCACCATAGTAATGCAACAAAACTAGGTTGGACACCCCCTAATTCAATAGACAATCAAACAATGTTAGGAGCAAACTTTATAGCATGAATGAAAATAGAATCAGGAACACGGAAACGAATTTAAATTTACAGGGAAAGAGAAAAGAGAGGGTGGACGGTCCCTGGTGGGGAGTAGAAAAAAAATACAGGGGGTGGAATATTAGTGTGGGTAAGAGTGTGAAAATTAAACAGGTGTTTTCCCAATTGTCTTTCCAGTGCGCAATTGTAAAATTTGGAATGAGGGGCATGATTAGCTCATTCTCATTCCTTCCAATAAGTGGATCAGCAAATAAGATGAGAAAATACTTCCTGTATTAGTTCCCCAGCATGGATGGATGCCTTCGGACGGGGCAAACGGCCATTTTTAACACGTTGCTGCTGAATATACCTCCACAGTCTTAAGGGGAAGCACCAAAAACAATAACGCTGATTGTGGGGAGTAATGGCCATAAGCATAGCAACTTTCCACTTGCTTTGGCTGGTTATTTCACTCTTGAATAGAAAGAACAGATACGAATCAAACTAATTCTGGGAGAAGTAGCTCTTGAGATTTTTTTATTGACATGCTAGTCTATAATGGACCCCTCCATTGAACTCTGACACGGAATCAGGTACACATAGTAGGTACCAACTAGTCATGAAAAACACTGACGAGTATGATGGTAACCCAACCTAATCTGTAGAGAATAAGTATTGTGTCCAAGTTTCAATCGTCAACATGAAATCAGAAAGCGAAACATTTGAGAGCCCCCTAAAATGTCAGGATGTTATAGGATGAGGAGATGATAGATAGGTAGAAAGATAGATAGGGTTCTCTTTTGCACTGCCTGATGGTGAATATGACAATGAACAACCCCGCAGCCGGAAAGAACTTCGGGTGGATTACCGCAGAGCCATGCTCCAGTAGCATTAACATCGGAGTTTTCGTTGAGAGTTAGTTATCGGCAGGCACCACAGGCACTAGCAAAATTTCATGGATACGGGTCAACAGCACTAGGCGAATGAATGTTGTTACAGTATAATTTATTAAGAAAATGATAAAGGTTTTTTTTAGGGTATGGCGCCCCAGCGTTCCCCACTCTCGGCTTCTTACGCCCTTGAGTTAATGCGGGATCCCGAGCTTTTCCACAAGATCAAAAACCGTCATGCCCAAATCAGCCAAGTCATGTGTCCAGTCGCATGGCATAGAATTCTTCATGGATGCGAAGGCCGCTTAAAACTGCGCCAACGGATAGTGGCATTGCTGAAGTTCAGTCGATTACTCTCTTCTGGAGGAAATAATCTAATGAGGGGGAGGGGGACTGCATTGAATAAATACGAAGGTTGCAAGCAATGAGTGCAATGAAAGTTTCAAATCACTCAAAGATTATGTTGAAGCTTTCTACTAAGACCAGTAAGGGGCCTAAGAAACGCTTCAGTCGGAAATGGCATCACCTATTCATGAGAGTATTCTTTGTGATTCTCGTTGAGCTATCCTTTGTTCCCTCTATTGATGCAAGGGATCTCTAACTGGGATACTTGTATTAGAAAACAGAGGAGGCAGCTAAGTAAGCTACCGATAAGATGCGAGGTCGCAAGTGAGAAATGCTGACAGTGGAGAAGATCTCATTGGAACAAGATGGTGCCAGTCCAGCACTTTCACTTCCCTGTATAATAGGGCGTTGTGGAGTGGTGTACTTGGCAAGGTTACTTCATCCTTAATGGTCTAACTTCATTCAAGGGAAACTGGGGATCAATGGAGGAAATGAAGTATACTTAAGCACGTTTTGCCACTTTCCGAGATTGTCAATGGCCTGCCAGGTTTCGATGACCAAGGTAGCGTACATGGAAAGTCTCAGTGCCTTGGCAGTCAGGGATGAATATACTAGAGAACCAACGGGGCGGCAACTCGAACTACACAAATGTAATGATTCCATTGAATATCAATTTATCTTTTGTGGCAGCAAAAATGGACACCGATGAGAAAATCGACAAATACTTGAACACTCAAGAACCATGATCACTGAGACCTCATCAATGTTATTTGTTATTTACTAGATAATTTTGCAGGAGGAACATTTTCCCAATCTGTCCATCAAATACCATCCGGGTAGGAAAGATGACTGACGACCCCGAACCCCTAGATTATCGCTGATCTTAAATTCCAGAACACGCCATAGGCGTATGCACTATTGTAATCCAATGAAAATATATACTCTTTGTAGGAAGGACTCATTTTTGCAATTGTGCTCACAATGGCCACTCGTGCCCTTCAAACATAGGTTATTATGCTATTGGTGAAGGAGATCGTGACCTTCCCAACTTCCCAAAAGTTTTCAATATGTTGCCCCACCCCCCTCCACAAATGTTAGTGCAATTCTTGCAGATGGTAAACCTGTCAACGGAATATGGTTCCCCAGTTCGGTGAACATTTCAAAAGATGGACTTGCCAGAGCCGACACACTTGGTATTGGTCTAAGATTGACCCACAGGCGCAGCACAGGGGGTCGTGACCCCCCCAAACTTTCGCGAAGTTCTTCATGTGGTTTTCACACAGGAAACTTCTCGTTAATGGACTTAATTTGACGCGCAAATCATCTTTCAGCCGGTGGTTGCACCTCGAAGATGTACCTGTGGAAATCGGTGATAACAGCCCGGCTCAAGGACACAAGGGGACAACCATTTGCACACAGTTGCTCGATAGCATCTTAATGTCCTTCGAACATCAATTTCTCAAGAATGAGGAATTTCTATAAAAAAAAATGCATTCAAACGTTGTTCAAGCCTGGTCAATATTATCACTTGTAAAGTCGTGAGGGCCCTAGAATCCTGGCTTCAGGGGGCCACATCAAAATCTAGTCACTATTCAGGCAGGTAGTAAAGTGTATAATGAGCTGTGATAACTAGCCACTAGCACCCTTTTGTTCCGGGATCTGAGTGCGTGGACCGGAGTCAATCAAAATACAGCCTAATAAGCCTGAAATACCAGAGATTAGTAACCCAAATAATGATCACATCTGCGGAACAAAAAAAAAATGGTAAAGAATCCATTCTCAGCGGATTTGTGTAGGTAAGGTGTCTAAAGTACCGAAAAATAGATGCCGCCGGTACAGGATGGGGAACCTGATTTTTCCCGAAATGGTGCAAAATGGCCGCCGAATAGGGGGAAAATCGTTCAAAAATGCAATGTTCAGTCGAAAGAAGTGATGTCAATTTCAGACAAATTATTGTACATATATTTCGATCATTGCGAAGACCTACGCGACATTCCCATGTTGCGAGATGTGCCAAAATCAAGATAGCGGTCAACATGCGACAAGTCTCGGAAAATTTATCACAAAAAAAACGATATAAACTGCGATTAATTTGCGGAAAAAGGGATGCAGTACAAACAGAGACAGAGACACACGGAAAGGCCCTCTCTACAAGATTTATTGCCTGAGTCGGATCAAGCCTGTTTCTGAAACAGAGCCATCAAACAAAGCTGTGTCAAAGGACATGAGGGTACGGTGCAACCAAACTCTTGAAGGGAAGCGACACACCATAGTCATGAAACGGCTAGAAGAGGAAATATTGGATTCGACAGACTCCAACCAACAGATGGTGGCCACTCAACATGACTAAGAGTTCAACCACCAATTAGAACATTAAAGGTGTATGTGTAACTGCATGGATGGATTCAATCAGTGCCGGGACTATGAAAGTGTGTTTTCGAGTCGAGTCGCCCTTCAAGGTCATTCACGTCTCATCGTCGTTGCAAGCTGTCATTGTCAGAGAATTCCCTTCATTTCTGGAATTTTAATTATAAGCCTAAACATATGTTCACCATTTGCGGGATTTTGAAATGCACCAGCACGACAACATATTATCCCGCAATTTTTCAATCATCTCCAACACATGACGCAATGCTGACAAATTGAACGTTTCTATCACCTGGTATACTATCAACTGCATTTGTGTGTGTTGCTTGAACCCTCTTTCCTTGCACCACAAAGTTTTTTTTCTCATCGTTACTTTCGTAGTTCAACTCTTGCAATAAAATCCAATTCGGATTGTCATTTTCAATATTCGCATCATGTTCTTTTCAATATGTTGAATATGTCGTTATAATGTCTTGCATGCTCTGTTGATTGTCTTGCTATGCTCCCATTTTGGGCCTTATAACTTAATACAAACCAATTACTGTCTGATTGATAACTATAGACGGCGACACTTCCTCCCGAGTTTTTTTGTTTTTGTCTGGTTTTCAAATGTTCCGCGAAAGGTTAGTTTCTGTGCCCTTTATATGTCTAATGGCCATCTATCCCCCACCACTATTGCATTTTCGTTTATACTAGAAACGGTTCCATGACAGCAAAAAACTTTTATTTCTCGCCTTACAGAACTACATTGGGCCCACTCATCAGTCTGAAAGAGATCCACGCAAATGTAATACCTGGGATCTTATTTTATATAAAGTGGCTAGCTTCTCGTGGGAGGGGAAAGATGTATTGTTTCGTGTTGAATACCTGTTCATTATATATGTTCTATTTATGTGAGTTGTTTTTATTCAATGTTGTGATAGTTGGGAAATAGTCATTAAACATAAATAAAATGATTTATTTATTCACCACCACCATTGGCATCACATGTACCTTTTTACATATTCGTTTAATTGATAATTAAGTTAGCCATTTAGAAATTTGTATGTGATTAATAAAGGTGGAAGAACCAGAAATAAGTAAGTAATACTTTTCTAGTCCGGCCCAGAAATTAACTTATATGAAGAACAGGGGGAGGGGAAGACAACATATACATAGTGCCTTCTCAGAATGGTGCAGTGGTGGCGGAACAATATGGAAATATGAACTGTGACCCACACAATTGAACGCAATTCAGCTTTCAGCTAATTTGTGGCGATCGGATTCGCTCAGTCGGCATCCGGGCAGACTTGTGAGTAGGATGCGGACGAGAACAGCCTTCTGGTGTGGCCTTGAGCATGACACCTCATCCTCCATTGTCCACTCCTCCCTGGCTAAAATTGAGGACCTTCGAGAATCCCGAGTAACAGTCTGCACTGATAGTGCAGCGACAACTGCGAGTTATAATAATACCTTTTCATCTAGTAATGTCGACCCCGTCGATGTTTTCGTAGCACACGGTACAGGTTCCGCCCTTTTATTCTAATTTACCGTGTAATGACCGTGCGATGAGGCATGCATGAGTATCCAATCAGGTACCAAATATCCCCATCGATATTGTTTCAGATTGGTTAGTGGCGTCCGGCTGATGTTAATGTACGAACCAGTGCTGGCTCCCTTGATTATTTTGCGTAGTGGTTAAAGTGACAGAGTCCATTAACAACGCCGCCATCGTCGACACTGTGTTGTATAAACCCTCTTGATTCCCATACGGGTATCGAGCCGTCTTTCTCCTCTTTCTTTCTTCTGTTCTGACCTATCTGCTTTCGTTGCTCAGTGTCTTCTGATGAAAAAGAGATTTTAGACTCCTGATCGTTTGCAATAAGGCAATGAACACTGTTGGGACTAAACTGAGAAGCGAGACTATGTATGGGTAGATCTTACTTCTTCCATATGTCATCAATATTCACCCGGAAAATGCAGTATTGTAAGGATTTATCTATTACCATGATGAATAATCTGTTTCCTCCCCACACACCTACACATATTGCAGTATGTGGGTATGTGTCAAGGTCCAGCGCACACAGTATCTTTACTACTGATGTCTGCTGTGGTGGATTTTGGAGCGCATCCCTCAGTCAGGGGATTAGTATTGTAGATGAATTGATGTTTGTCATAATTAAAGTTGGTGTTGATCATTCCAGAGACGGGCCGGGTTTTTGTTTATGTATCTACCGAACTTCTCTTTCTAACCTATTTCAGAGAACTGTGTACATATTTTAGCTTGACCGTTCACGCTAACTTATCGACATATTGTTTTCCACTAGCGCGTCCGCGATCTTTCGTTCGGGTTGAAACACTGACTTTCAAGATAGTATATGTTCAACGAAGTTACCCAAGCAAGCAAGTGTGAGACTGACTCCTTGATTCCCGGATTCAATGGGAATGGGGTAGTTCTGCGCCTGTATTTTGGGGGGAACGTGTGTAATGATTTGCTCTTTATCAATGTAATGAGGTATATAAGCATTTACACATTAATTCCGTGCTTTTCGAAGTGCATTATCATTTCATTGAAACCAGTGATATGGTTGCTGCGGTCAAAATAAAACACATCAAGCACCCCCGAATAATTAACCCTCACCCATTAGCCCATTAGAGGGGCAACGAGTGGGAAAGAGTGGGGCGCCCCAGTCCGATTACACCGATTCCCGAGTGGAATGCTCTAAAAGCGGAAATCGTGATCATTCTTCGAGTCCAGCTGAAAAGATGGGCATCCGTGTGAGCAGCCCAAACCCCCACGTATGATAAAGGGCGTAATAGCATACACGGTTGCTGAGCCAGGGGTTGTTGAATTCATCGATTCTCTGTATAAGGTGCATATGTGACTGCCAGGGTTTTAGTAAACAAAAAATAATAACAAGAGAGCGAGACGTTCACATTTCCAAGGCAATTAGTGGAGTTTGTCTTGCGTATAGATGACCTCGACATGGACGGTATTGGCCTCTCGCAATTATAATCAGGTGGGCGCTATAAAGAATCGAAAAAGGAACCGAGCCCCTGGTAGTTATATTGCACACAGCAAGGATGACCACGGTGACCACCAGACAAAGGATAATAAGTAGGGGGTACGAAATGACAATCAACATTGGACTGTATTCAGCTGCAAACAAAAAAAGGTCAAATATAAAATGATACTTATGATTATCATAGATCATACACGCTGACTGATGTACTCCATTTGCGAGAAAGAAGCTAATTGTACAGGTAGTACATACACCTCATATTCATGGCTACCACCCGGGAAGAAAAGAAACTTTTCCCGACAATGTCCAGCAAGGGTGAAGGTCCGAGTACTGTCTACTGTAGTGTATATTATAGTGTTTTTCAGTGTATTACCGGGAGGAACCTGAATATTTGTACATGTTGTTTGTACCCCGAGGAGTCTGAATGGCTGTACCTGATGTGTATGGTAACTCGGAAGAGCTGAATGTCTGTACTTGGCGTGTAGTTTATTACTAGTGGGAACCTGAATGTTTGTACATGATGTTATAGTGTAGCTCACAAGGATGTCGACTTTCCGTACATGATATTATATTGTATAATAACCCAGGATTCTGAATGTATGTACAGATGTTATAGTTATAACCCATGGATTCCGAATGTTGTACACATGGACGCAGCTAGGGTCATATGATTGGGGGGGGGGGAGGGTGTGGAGAATTAAAAAATTCCAACTTGTTAGATTCATTTTCCAAACCCCCACCCATCCCACCATACTGAAAGGTACATTTTTTGCGTTCCCATTTTTGTCACATTGTGTGGGGGGGTGCCAAATCTTTTTTATTTTAAAAATTTTAAAAAATGCAATGGAGACTGACAAAGTTCAGTGCGTCCATTGAGGCCCATCTCATCTGATAGCTGTTCTCGTTGATGTACTGTGGAGACCTCTATCCACCTAATGCACGAAGATGGCGACTTGGACATCAAAGCTTGAGTAAGATACCCATACCACAACGCATATAACTGTACCCTCTACACCATGGCTATTTATAGTGCATTTAGACTGGCCTCAGTGGCACTCTCGTTATTCGGAAGATGAGAGGGTTGTGGCCGGCTGGTCGCCACAAGCTCACGACTGACACACAGCAATGACAGCAGTGGCGAATCTTAAGTAACAATACAAGTGGCGTAGGAAAGTAATTTTGAATGGGGTGCTGAGTCTGATAATGGATTGGGGGGGGGGACTAAGGGAAGGGCGTCCCCCTCCCCTTCGCAAAATTTTTGCATTTCCGGTGACCATAGATTCAATTGGTGCAATTATAGCACTCAAAACACTCACCACATTCCAGAAATAATGCACATTTCACATGTCCTATGATGCGATTTGCTGCTATGGAATCTAGCTTTTCTTGCCAAAAGGAATCGAGGGCAGCAAGATTTAGTAAAAAAACAAAAAAAATTTTTTGTACTATCTCACTTTCAGAGTACCGACGGACCACCCCCCCCCCCCCCACCCCCCCCCCCCCCATCCAGGGCCCCTCCCAGAGACATTTCTCAGGGGCATAAGAATACTATCTAAGCGGAGCGCCACCATAGGTTGGGTGGAGCGTGCACGGAAATTTTTGGTTTGCGCAAGCCCCCAGATAGCCAGAAACGACCTCTCCCAGGCGTTTTGGGCTGCAATGTACAAAGCTCAAACCTGAGCGTTTTGTGATCAAAATGTTGTAATCGATGGAAAAATTGAACTTTTGTCACACACGGTCTTATCGCTTGCCCCAACTTCTTAACTCTTTGGCCAGATATGTTCATAGTGTGTGCTCAGCTACTGTTCACCAGTGCGAGCGAAAGCGCGGATTTTTTTTTTTTTTTTTGGGGGGGGGGGTTCCTCGGACACGGGAAAAAAAACATAGCGTTGTGCCTAGCCTTCAGCTAACTATACCAGGATGCTATTTGTATATTAATCCCATGCAGAATTACAAAAGTGCAGCAATCACGGCGGTCGTATGGGTTGTTGTTATTGTATATAACCCGAGAGAGTCTTGTAGCGGTCAGTGTTTATGCTCGACCCACATTAGTACGTTCGGAAAATTTTGTTTTGTAATTATGCACGTTCGTGGTCTTTGACAGGTGGGAGATAGGGGGAAGAAATGAATGTTCTGACGTAGGAAGAAAGTGTGTGTATAAAACCGAGGAGTCTATGGCAAACATACGCATCATTAGTAAAGATATGTACCATTGGCAAACATACGTACCTTGGCAATCACGTCACAGACAACACGGGTACTCGGAGTTGAGATAAAGGGACCACCATTGGGTAGTTGAGACAACTGCTGTGGAATGCAATAACACCGTGTACGTAACAATTCTGCAATATGACAATCCTGGAATTGCTACCATTGTTCGTTGCGATGATAAGTCATTTTTAATCATTCAAGTCATAGCAAATCGCTCACGAGCATGTAGACAGGCGATCCAATTCCTGTATCAATGCTACTGCATAGGCAATTCAATGGGATGTAGGCATAGGCATTATTCTTATTTATTTGACATGGAAAGCCGTGTTTACCGGTTCGATTTACGAAAGGAGCCTTCACATGGGTTGATATTCATCATATACAAATACGCGTCATTACCATCATTTGTAACTGATGGGACAATAAAACGAGCTTACAAAACTACGTGGACCTCCCATATAGTTTCACTAATACAATTTTCCATCGAAATCGATTTTACGATTGCGGGAATATAGCCACTTCAAACATGATAAACAACCGCTAACTCATTCGCTCCTTTGAACCAAGGACCTAATTCCTTATCTAACACAGAACCAATCAATTGCTATACACTACGGATAGCCATCAACTGAGATGCTGATACACATATTCTTGTGACTTTGGAATTATGCCACTGTGCTACTATTGATACTATTAGGATTAGATGTTACTCAGTTCATGACCCACACACAATTACATGAGTATAAGGCCACCACGCCCATTTTCATGAGTACGTGACTCACACATATTGTTCCATGAGTACATGACCCCCACCATTTTACATGGTACATAACCCACACACCACTTTACATGAGTACACATACCCACATATGCTTACATGGAGTACATGAATCACACTGTTTTCCATGGGTACATGAACCACATATTTTACATAGTACATGACCCACAAACATTTCACATGAGTAAAGGCCCCACCACATTTCAAATGAGTACACGACCCACACGCAGTGGCACATGAGTACATGACACCACCACTTTACCATGAGTACATGCCCCAAACATGTTCTTGCTGGGTAACATCCCCACAGCCTTTACATGATTACATGACCCCCACACATTCTACATGAGTCAGAATTCATACACCATTTCAGACATAAGTACTATCTCATCCTACTCCATAAGTCTCTTTCATGATATCCTCCCTGAGGGATTTGTACAGCTATTGATAACTACACGAATCCATCCACAATTCTGAACTTCCCAAGCCCATGACCAGATTATCCAAACCACTCGTTTGGGGAACTGGGATATGAGTTGTACACAAGTATGAATGATCTATTCTACTGATAACTCTACCATCCCTAGCTGCCGTAGAATTGGAGCCGACACACAGAATGACAGGTTATCATGCCCCGTTTGTACTGTGAACCTTGACAGTATGAACGTTGCTCACCAGCATGATGGCATCTCACGCCGCATTCTGATGGCGTTCACAATCGTTAGACAACCAGTCACGGCTGCGGCAAGAAAAAGACTGCTCTCAGACCCCTTACAGAAGACATCACTGAACCATATGATCCCACTTCCTTCTCCAAAGCTGGCACCACTGACACAGCTTTCTCCATAGTCCAGTCTAGCTGACGGATAACACAGTTGGCGCTATTATCGTTCCAGTGATTGTCGAATACGGTCCCCCATTCAACCTCTTGGAATACCTCAACACGTCCTTCAATTGGTGTCGATACCATTCCGAAACGAAATGTAGGATTTCGAAGAAGGTGCATTGTGTGAAGCGGGAAGGGTGATGAATGAAGGAAGTTTCCTCAGTAGAGTGACGGCATGTGCGTAATCTTAGGAGTTGTTTTGAAAATGAATTTGGTTGAGGCCGATCTCTTGATTGATTAGCTACGTGATATGAGGATTTCCCATTCCAGCTACAATGTACCGTAGATGGTGAGTAATAAGGGCCAGTCTAACATGAAAATAACTGAATATGTTATCGTTATGACTTTTAGTAGTTCCAGAGGATTCTGTGCCTAGACTCCACCCCGTTATTGTCGAGAAGCAATGGAGGGGGGGGCGACATAGGACGGATTCATCCGTCAATGCTTCGCGTGCCAACCAGTACCTTACAGTACAGTTATGGGTGAACTGGTAGGAATACAAATCACGATAAAACATTAGCAAGCTAAGCTCCTAGTCCCATTGGTGTGTCCAAGGGGACTAGAAGTTCAAGTGTAAAGCCACACTGCTTGTGGTCCTGAACGAATCACCGTTGGCACATGTATGTGCTACAAATGCATTATAATGTCTCTAAACAGCATCAGTTGACGGTTCGATAATATTATTCATATATAAAGAAATAGATTTCCGCTATAAGTCATATGAATTTCGTTGGATGTCGGTAGGCGGTAGGTTTCCAAAGATACAAGAAAATCAAGATTCCGGTTAAAAAATCCACGTCAGTAAGCCAGTAACTCCTTGATGCGGTCAGGAATTACTCAGGGCGCGCAGAGTTACCCGATGGCCCTGTGCGCACAATTGGCCATGAACATCACCTGAAGTGGAGGATGGACGGGTGTAAGCATTATGTCCGATATGGTGGTCAAGTGGTGATAACCCCTCTCCGCTAATTGCGGGCAGTGACACATGTGATCTTCAGATTAACTCATGCTTCTAAGGGCCAAGGATACCCTTGAGAGGACTATAGTACATGTTGTCTCTCGTTGAAAGCGTGTTAAAAAACTGAAGTCACAATGTGCCGAATAAGATGTTAGACTGATGAAGAACATATGCTATCTTCCATTTCCCCGCGTTACCTCGGAAATGTAGGCATATATGCAGGATCACTGTAAATAGGATTCAAAATCATGGACCTCTGTTTTGGGATGTAACAATATTCTCCGTATGTTCTGGAGTTTTTATATTCGAAAACGAAAAGAAGGGCTCTTACAGTAACCTTGCGTATGCTGGTAAGTGCCCATCACGGTGTACCTTCACAAAAGATCACGTGGCCCTTGTACACTGTGTCCAGTATTAGATATTGAATGGGATCAAACTTATCTGATCTTGATTGCTTGAGGAATGTTATAAGAATTGCACATCCCATGGCTAACACATCGAAGCAGACCAGTTTCTAAAGACCTATAGGCTTGAATCTATAATATCTCGGGATTATGTGGCGAATTCCACAAATCATTTGACATGAACAAGAAAGAGACCATAGGCAATTATACAGTTGAACATAGGTAGATTGTGATTCCATAAACCACGTGGTATTTCAACTGAACCGAGCGTATAGACACAAGGAGACATTTGGCACTCTCATAACACGTGTTATTACCACACAATAGCTTCCGAACAACCCGCATTGCTTACTCCGCTCTGTTTGATTTATGTATAGAGAGCACTCAGAGCAAAACCTAGCCTAGGTCTCATTTGGGCGGTGAATTTTCCCCGATTCACTATACGCTAATGAAGAATCGTAATAGGCTCGAATTGACTATCAGAGTACAAAATGAACAACAATTTTGTCTCACCGAATCTCGCATTTAACAGCTGCATCTTCATAATGCAAACAATCGTGATTACCCCAACCGGGTGTCTGCACAAATACACAGCTGTCTTCCTCCCTCCGCACCACAAAAAACATCGTCGAGCCAGATAGGTCCATTCCCCTCGCCGTAAGGTGCGACCTCTAGAGACGGCCTTGCCCAGAACCCCTCGTTCGCTACTAGCTCACTGCATAACCACGGTACCGGCCACGTTGTCCCAATAATCGTCACAAACGGTTCCCCAAATTGCCGTTGTAGAGAACTTCAACTCTTCCTTCCTTCATGGTTCCTCTGTTATGCAGCGAGACGGACTGAAAAATGCGCAATGAGTTATTTATCAGTTTAGTTATTCATTTTGATATGAATTTGGCATTTAATGTTTTTAGTTAGTAATTTGCCGGTATACAACCCATTCATTATTGAAATAGCGACAAGTCCTACCAGTTTGCCGTCAATTTTGCCAATGTTCACTATTTTATTTGCTCTTCAAAATCACATTTTACCTAGTCATAAAATTATTATTCCCGGACCAGTGGTGGAGTCCCAAGATATACCGGTCATTTTGTCACTTGGGAAAGAACATTGTATTAAAATGTATACACAATTATGTTCCCTGAATGATTGAAGTGGCCGGACCGACACAGATCTACCGGGTGGGACCCGACGCCTAGCCAACTGTTTAACCACTCTGTAAATATCCATCCATTTTATTTTTTAAATATTCTGTTATTACTATTCAACTGGTTGATTTTGTGTGGGATTCATTTGTTAGGAGAGGTCATGTGTTACACGATGATATTCATTACTCGTCGTTATTATGTTCAAACATTAGTTATATTCTAGAATTAGGTTAACGACTGATAATTAGTCCATTTTTGTAGACTCTAACGGTGCAAACGAATTTTGACTAACCGTCGTCGGTTTCGATTGAATGAATACGAAAGCCGGTGTGGTTCTATAGACAATTAAGTAGGTCTAACTATAGTGAACAAACTTTCTGGAATCCGTTTCCTGTTGTTTCGCAGCGCATTTGAGTCTTTCTAAGAAATACACATCTATATTAGGCCTAACTCTCTCTCAATATCAGATCCCGCTATGTCCACTGAGGGAGGTGTAAGGGCAACGATTGGGACGCTGAGGTAAGCACCAACAAGAGGGCGCCACAGCACTCCAGCCGAACTGATCCCGCCGTGGGCATGACGTCACCCCAGTAGGCTTCACTGCTTTCCAACTTGAGGTGCTCGAAAAACGAGAAGGGTGAGCACTCATTGACCTGCAGGTGAACAGAGTTCGATATCAATCTGATACGGTCACTAATGGGAGGAAGATGGGGGGGGGGGGGAAGGGGGCGCAGGAAAGAACAACGACCAAGAGAGAGCCCAGCCTCCCAGCGGACTGGACCCCGCGCGGGGAAATCACGAATGGGACGCCGACAAATAATGCCAAGAAAGCGCACCTGCACTCATAGAGGATTGACCTCAAGGTCAAGTCTGTGATTTGCGCTTTTAAATATAGGATTGGTTAGCTTATCGTTCCTCCGGGAACTGATTTCGCAGATTAGACAGATGCTGTGGTTCGTTGGGTGGGTTCATAAAACGCGAAAACGATGGCGCGGTCGGTATGTTTACGGAATTTATATATATAATAATCCACAAGTATAATATTGAAACTACACTCAGTCTGCAGAGATTTGCCAATGCCGATGGAGGGTCGAATCTCAAGTACTGCACACCGCCTGTTTGGAAGAGGGAAAAAAACGTGGGAGGACAAACTGGGTACGGACGGAATTCGAACCCGCGACTTGTGCTTAACGTGACATCCCTCTGCATGTTGAGCTATCGTACTACACAGGTAAGAAGCCATCGACAGTGAACACGAATACAAGCTCGAACCAGCTTCCTCAAGAACGCCGCTAAGTGAAGACTCTAATATATCTATATATATATATATATATATAGATATACTATATATATATTGAAACCCTAATATATATATATTATATATATACTATATAGATATATATATATTACATATATGAGATATATATTATATATATATAGATATCTATATATATATATATAATATATATAATATATAGATATATATATAGTAATATATCTAGCCTATAGATATATATATATATGATATTATATACATACATACGCAGTCAAAGTGAACTATCGGAAGGGCCTATGATTGTCTTACCCCGATTTTGCTGGAGGGCAATCACGTCGAGATAAGGCAATCCGCAGCAAACTGTTCGCGCCGAAATTGAATTCCTCCCGACCCGTCGTCTGAGTGTATCAGAGAAGATCCTCAATCGCTGGCGTCCCTTGATAATGTGTGTGCGGATTGAAAAACACAGACCAAATTCAGCTCGAACAAGGAAGAATTGTTCAACTTTTTCGCCACTGTATGACAATAATTTTACGTTTATATTTCTGATGAACTAACATGACCTAAGCATTCTCACAGCCTACTGTTTAATCTATATTTGCTATCTTACAAGTGAACATTCACCAATGTTGACAATTCGGATAAATATAATGCCAATTATTCATAGAAGCATGTGAGACGTCCAATCTGAAAATCCGATAAAGGATTCCACATTACCCGTGTCTGTCAATATTGAACTTAATAACATAACTTGTATGAACAAATGTTACAAACAGACGGACGGGAATGACAGCATGAGACACACGGTAAATAATTTGAATACACATAACTAAAAGATACGAAACATACCTGCATACAATAGGTCGCCTCTTTCTTGGACTGCCTATGCCTTTATACAGGATATTTGATGCGCAAAGGATGGTACCTTGGACTCAGTCAAATTATGAATGAACCAAAAAAGCAAACCGGGGACGATGTAGGTCGTGTGTGGGTCGGGCTGACATCGCTTGTGCATGGGTTATATTGAGACTTTACAAAAATCTTATAACCAGAGTAGAGAGGATGTGAACTGTTATGCTGATCATCTATTCTGTTCATTAAAAACCAACACGGGTGCAACAAATAGATGAGCGAAGTTTTTTTATGGGAAAAATGACACCCCAATTACTAACACAAACGTAAATCGTTTTGTTAGTGACTTTATTGTGCATGTAGGGTGATTCGGTAAATTAAGTTACCAGTAGCCTGTGACATGGTAGTTTTAGTTTTACTAATTAAATTCACTAATTGGCTGGTGGTCATAATTTCCAGTATTTATTCTGTATTCACGAGGATTCATCGAAGTCATTCTCATAGTTTTCTGAAAGGCATATTAATTCCCAAGGTCGCTCGTTTCATTGAGAGGGCATACATGCGTCGATTTCGATTTATTAAATTACACTCATGCCACATTTATGTGGAATAGTAAAAACGGCATTATGATGCCCTCTTGCGAGGGCCACATAGGGGTTGGGGGTAGACACGCAACAAATGTCATTACTGATTTCGGACACCCCAGGCTTGCTTCACCCCCAACTTGCAGCGAGTGGTTGCGTTCTGCCCTCACTACAAAATTCCCAGTTGAGTGCTACATATTGCTTCGATGAGAATATTTGTCGGTTCCTGCGCTCCCGCCCAGTAATATAAGGAGACGTAAAATTAAAAATCTTTGCAATATTTTCGAATTTTCTATGGAGGAACAGATCAGCAAACATGCATGTTGAAAACTCATACTAAGGTATTCCAACCGGCATTGGCATTAAAATAAAGCTTGTGGTGTATAAGCGTGTTCACGGTGCCTTATTTATGTGATGGGTACGATCGTCGTACGGTCGTTTTTGCAATGACATTACTTCATGGCGGCAACATCGGATAAATCTGATGTTTGCGGCTCCCATAACGTCTAAATAAAAAATATGAAAAGTCGTCATATTTACATGACATATAGTTCAAATAAAAAACGACAAATTCCAAATATGAATCTCATTTTATGGTCCACAACGGAAAAATGTGACCGATGTGTTCGATCCTCTATAGGCGAGTATCGCCATCGCCCATGGGAATTGAACTCGTTTGCAGTTTCTGATGTCAACCAACACTTGTTGATGAACCCGACCTACGGTTGTTGATATTTGAGGGTATACTCTAAGTCGCGCCCGCACCCCACATAATATACCCTGATCCATACGAAACGAAATGGAACGTTATCTGTATGTAACAGCATTTACCAACCTAGTTTCGCACTGCCCCTAGTGTTTTCCTCTTCGATTGCCTGATCGGAAGCAAGCGTCACACACTTACGTACAACATTTTATTTTCCTTTGTTTGTATACACTACATACATACATCCATACATACATACATACATAAATACATACCTACATTACATACATACTACATACATACATACATTACATCATACAATACAACATACATACATACATACATACTACATACATGTGAAAAATTTTCATTTACGACCCCCTATATTGCAGAAACGGCACTTCCCGTGCCTTAAGGGACAGTAGGCAGCATTCATAAAATTGATAACAAATTTTCATTTAGGGATCAGATTTTGCCGAGTGAAGCAATTGGTACAATCCTGAAGTGCTTGGGTCAATTTAAAACTTTCGGGACAAAAGTAGACCATTACCATTAGGCTTCATAAAACCTACATAATCGAACAACCTTGCATTTGGATAAACTATTCAAATAGACAAACTGAATGACCTCTAGTCCTATCTTAAAAATGTTGGAGATAAAGGTAAGCCATACTCACCAATTATCACATGAAAATCCGGCAAACTTGGGAAAGTCATGCAAATTATTCAAATTATACCCTTGACTGACCTCCATGACCCTGAATCCATGATAACAATTCGGACTAAACGGAAAATATAGCCACCGTTTCATGAAAATCCACCAACTACAAGTTTCGCATAAATGATGCGACACATTCAATGACCTCCATTGACCCCCCGAAACTTCGTTATAAATAAAGTTTTGGGACTGACATAATTCACCACGTTTCGTGAAAATCCAACGAACTTTGAAATTTCGCAACGAATTAAATGCAAATTATACGATTCAAATAGCAATATTTTAAGATGCATCTAATCAGTTAACTTACCTTAAGAATCCTGCCCTATGTGCCGAACCAGTACCGTAGCACTACAGTTCACCGAATCTTAAAAACCACTAAACCCGGTGCTTGTGACATACTAAATACGATGCAAGAAGGTCATGGTCATGAATGGAGCAATGGAAATGGCCTGACCAACCACTACGTTCGCGCGAAGCGCTTGATTTTGCAGGATCGTGCTTGACCAACGCCATTGCACTCCTCTCTGATGGGTCTGAGTTTGTTACGCTCAAAGATTCGGGCGGCCCCCGTTTTTTGATTCCTATTCCTGGCACGCCAAAAGGACATCTATGATGCAGTCACGGAGCGGGGGTGTGCGTGTGGTGGGTATGTGTGTGTTGTGTTGTGTGTGTTGTGTATGTGTGTGTGTGTGTGTGTGACACTCGTTTCCTCCACTCGATATCTACAAACGCAAGCATGCATTATTTCACTCAGTAGGTAGGTGTCACCCATTGAGGGATGACCCCTATTGTTTTTTGGTACCAATCGATGGTCGTTCAAGGTCATGAGAGGTCAAACTTTTTAAAAGAGTGTTTTCGCACGATATCTAATGATCGCAAGCAGCAGGTATGAAATTCATATTTGATAGTAGGTGTAACCCATGGCGGGGATTGCCCCTATTGTTTTTTGGTGTTAGGTCAAGGTCATTTAGGGACATCATATGGCAATCTTATATATCTTGGCACCAAACTTTAAGTGTGTCGTAAATGGAAAGTTTTGTTCGTCAGGTTGAAATACATATGGTGACCGACCTTGACCTGTCAATTGACCTTTTTGACCTTTCGACCTCATTTGACCCTGACCTCGTGCTTTTGCCTGTTTTTTTTTGTATTGGCGGGAACGTCTTGTTAAGACATACAAA
The DNA here is from genome assembly GCA_026419785.1 of Sclerodactyla briareus. Taxonomy (NCBI): domain Eukaryota; kingdom Metazoa; phylum Echinodermata; class Holothuroidea; order Dendrochirotida; family Sclerodactylidae; genus Sclerodactyla; species Sclerodactyla briareus. Next base: position 682,004 of record JAODTK010002532.1, read on the forward strand.
AAAGTCAATGACCACTACCATACTAACGATACAATTATCACAAGCTATCTCTACGAATGTGGAAGGTCAAGACGACTAAAAAAATCGTCATGTGTCTCGGCAACGAAACATTTTGAGGACTGTCATAATGAAAAGTTTCGTTCGTTCTGGGTGAAATACATCTGGGTGACTACAACTTGACCTCATTTGACCTATTGCCCTTTTGACCACTCATTTGGCCTTTTTTTTGACCTGGTGATTTTGCATGCTTTTTATGTTTGGCCGGAAGCGCTTGTTAAGACAAACGCGAAAAAGTCATGACACTACCATACTACTATCACTCTTATCACAAGCTATCTCACTGATTGTGGAAGGTCACGAAGACGCTAAAACACCCTCTGGAAATGTGGATAAATTTGGCATTTGACGTCTGGCTCCTCAGCAAATGATATCTAACGAATGCAGGTATCTATCAAGTTCAATTAAGTGTGTGGATTGTACACCTTTACACCCTATTGTTTTTGGTATCAGGTCAAGGTCAAGGTCACATATGCGACATCCTTATTCGTCTTTCACGATTCATTGTAGAGGAGAACAAGCATATAGATAGCCACCAAACAAATATTTCCCCCATATTGTTATTCCTGATATTGTTGAGTATTGGAATAGCACACAAATATTCCCCTAGACAGACAGTAAGCAAATTCCTTGAATTGTCATTTTATTATTAGCCCCAGTGACCAGCCTCTATGTACCACCACTCCTGACCAGTATTTGTGTTGCTATGGGTGGGGGGTGGCCATTTTTGGTTCTGCAACGGGTCCCCCCCCCCCCTCAGGTTTCATAGGCAGCTTTTATGAAATTTAAAATGTTATCCGTAGCCCTGTTTGAAGCCTGCAACATCACATCACTGCTTCATTGACGAAATTCCCTATTGCAAAGCAGAAAAGCCCCTTTTTTCGTATACTTCCTCTCATTATGTTTACATTTTCGACCACACCAAAGTGTTGTTTTGCCCCTCTTCATAAAATCTGGGTGCTTCCATTCCCTTCTCCCCCTCCCCTCTCCCCTTCCCCAATACAAGTATCCCAGTGAAGACAGTAACAAATTCTTTTCTTCATTGTCAGTCATTTTATTATATTCCTGATATGTCTGAATATTGGACTAACACCAGTGACCACCCTAGGTATGCTGTATGTACCTTCCTGATCAGTATGGTCAAGTGTTGCTTGGGTGGCTGGGTAATTACGAGGCAGAAACGCCTCTTTCTTAATGCACCACCCCCCCCCACCCCCCCCCCCCCCACCTCCCTCCCCCAGTTTCATAGGCAGCCTATGAAAAAAATTGAAAATGTGCCCTATTTGCAGAATCCTGCATCACTGCATTCATTGACAAATTCCTAATTGCAGATAACTTCTTCTCTTGCGTATACTTCTATAAGATTTATGGATATCGAATGGGAGGGTAGACAAACTGGCAATTTTCCATAGGCTTATATTATATTTACGCGAGGTGAGGAAACGCCAAGTTGTGTTGTTTAACATTAATTGAAAACGGTGTATTGATCTTCAAATTGTCCCATTTAACTATTTATTACAACAGAATGCCCACCAGGAAAATGTCCCTGCTGAATTCATTTTTGAACACCCTTATGCCCCCATTACCTCTTCAAAACCACTGGGTCTGCATTGGTGTATGTATACTATAATAGCCTTAGTTGACTGGTCAACATTCCAAATCCCAAAAGGTTTAATCTCTCAAGCTGTGTTGTGAGACTGCAAAGAAGTGAGAAAGTAAACAAACAATATAACCTTTAGACTGCCTGTCAGACATTCAGTGTGGAAATGGTACTTGGCACTGGCAATGCTCATAGGACTGAGAGGGGGTAATCCAATTATTCTCTGTGTGCACTCAGTCTACTTGATTATCTGATTGTTTACACTTCCCCTCTGGAAATGCGGAACAGCACAACCTCTTCCAGGTTGTGAATGATTGACAGGCAGGACCTAGACCATTGGTATTATTACCTGTGTTCATAGACAAGCCTAATGAGGGGATAACTGTGGTGTGTGTAAGAAGCAGTGATTGGAGGAAGAAGAAAGCAAGGGTCAAGGAAACTTCTGAAAGTAAGGAAGCGCACACAACATTTGTGGCATTTTTTGCTTATTGAGCAAAAAGTGAGGATTCCTTGTACCCATGAGCAAAAAGTGAGAGGGCATTACCTGTACCCCGCAAAATGGTCAGGGGTTTAAGTCTATAAAGATCTTCTCTTTCTTCCCCAGTTGCCTCTCTAATCTGGTTTGACTTTCACTTATGTGACATTTTTTTTTTTTTTTGGGAAGTTATGCAGGATAATAACATGTTAACAATGCCAAAGTCATACTGGCTCAACATTAACTGCGCCCCAAAAACATAATTCAGAAATGGTCTCAACATGGGTCTATAATCTCTAGAAATTACAAAGATCTGCTGTTCTATTATCTCTATTTGTATTATTATCGTGTCAGCCATAGATATTGTTATGGGAGGTGGCTGCATGGGTTGGTCATATAGAGAGAAGTCCTCACCCACCAATGTAGGAGAGAATAGTGATTTGAAAGCCTTGTGAAAATTTGACCCTAAAATAGCAATAAGACATTAGATAGACTGGTAAAATGGCTCTTGATACATATTGCTGAACAGTTATGCACTTGTCAATTGCATACCCCACACCTTGTACCCAGACAAGGTGAGTCATTGCCTTCACAAAATGTGCACCCCTCAGTCACGTGTGCCTGAAAAATAATGAAATTGATACACCCACAGTCCACTGTTGAAAGACCACAGACTACTCTGCCGTATAAATTGAACATTTGACTGGCAATTTGACTTACCCCTCAGTCACATTACTGTTAACAACATATGGTACAATGACCAACATGTGATACGGGCCCATGCTATTGACACTGACTGTACCTACAATGACTTCGCCTTGTCCAGGGGAGTGGAGGGATGCAATTGATAATTAATAGGGCCTGTATGCACTTCTCTTTCCCCACACATGTACCCCTAAAAAAGATATTTTTTCACATTTGTCGATGATGTTGATGATGTGGTCGTCCGATTCAAAGAACTGCACTTCATTCAATCTATCGGCTTTGACCACACCAGTCCTTAGCGTATGAATGTGCTAAAGTGATCTCACATTTTCTCCTTGCCTGCAGTCTGCCGATTCAGCGTTACGGTCGCTGGGACTCTCCCACACTGAATGGAAAACATTGGACTCGCTGGTTATGACTCGGTGACTTTACCTTCATCACTCTGGTCAAGCTATCGATACTTACTTACCAGGTTTATTTTTCAGTATTTCATTTCAATGCCCTCAGATGACTTTTTGGACTGGGTCAAACAACAAGTTCTCATCTCATGCGCTGAGTAATATGCAGGGGCCGTTTTGTGTCAAGTTTTGGTTTGAGTTGGTCAACACCCATCTTGCAGGGTTTGATATAGCTGAGTAAGGGGGAACATGTGCCAGGAAAAAAGGCAAGGAATCACTACGCATAGTTGCGTTCTTGTTATCTTCGTTCGGCGCGGACCACAACGCATGGGAGGGAACATTCCATTAGAGCCAACAGATGGCCATGATTAGAACACAGAAATAAAACTGCAACTGCGGCGGTGCGAGAGGCGATCGCGAAAATTTTTTACACTTTTTGGACATTCCATCGAAAGTCGGGGGCAATCTGGATATAACTATCTTCACTGAATTTTTTTTAATCATGTCTTTGCACAATTTGTGGCGTTCCATGTCCAGAATCTTCGATGGATATTTTGATGAGGGGTTTCTACCGCACGTGTGCCGCCCCTTAGCATGCATCGTGCACGCACCCAACTTTCAACAGTGGTCGCACCAATAAATTGAATTGCTGACTACGCTATTTTCAATTTGCAAATGGACATATATGCAAACATTCACAGTCTCGCCACGTGGTAGACTACCCCGTAGCCTCACAACCTCATTCCCTTGCAAAAACAACAAAGTTTAAAACTTTCGGGCATTCCATCGGGAAAATCAGCCATATTGGACTTAGCCTTTCTGTCACTTGATTCGAATCCCCACTGTCGTTTTGACAACGCAATTCTGTGGCGCTTCCCTGGCCCGCATTTTCAGATTTGCCGCATTTTCGTGCCCTCTAGTGATTAGTATCGTGCACCGTGCCTCCAACTTTCAAACAAGTGGTCGCAGCCATAAAATAGAAAAATCACAGATCCTGCCGCAGGTGGTCACCTACCCCCGTTCGCCTCAACCCTTCACCTCAAGATGCGATTCGATGGTAGGTTGCTGTTTATTTAACTAATGGTCCCCTAGCAGGAAAATCGACCCCATCCAAAATAAGGAGCAACACACCAAGCGGTAAAGCCCGTTTATGCAAACGATAGGGATTGAAGGAGAACTTCTTTGGTGATATTAAGAACAACCCAGAGTAAAATTTCAGGCATTCTTGTTTTTTTGGTAAGAAACATTGTATGTCTGCACAAGGCCCATCAATTCCTGAACACACCGGTACTGAAATACCCGCTGGCGCGTAACGCGCAATTTTCGTAAATGGAGCAGCAGAATTCCTTGATCATTTAGGTCTTTACCATTCCTTTTAAACACGGGTGCCGCTGGATATTTCGGATACAGTGTCAGCGAAAAAGCGTTGGGCCCCCCCAAATATGGCGGGGGGGGGGGACAAAATGCATTGCGTCCCCCCCCCAACAAATATTGGGGGAACGCTGTCCCTCTCCCCGCCCACCCATGATCGCCGCTCCCTGTACATACATAACTACATACATACATCCATACCTACATACATCCCATACAATACATACATACATACATACATACATACATACTACGTCATCACTTTTCTTTGACTTTCGGCAAACAACCACCTACGGATTAGTCTGATAAATAGTTTTCATGTACAACACGTACGCATAGTGTCGCGTGCAAACTATGAATCTGCCTTTCCTGTTTTGTCCAGTCTCTCTCCTCTCGTCTCCTTACTTACTCCTATGTTCCGAACATACTGGTTCTCATGTGACTGTATCAGTCAGTCTACTAACATGCTAATAGGATGAAAAAAGCAGGCTTGTATGGCATTATGGCAACAGAATTGAGGAAACGATGCAATTTCGTGTCGGGTTCACTAGCGATGTATGCCCACATGATTCGCTTCCAAGAACCTTGTATTTTCACCATGGCATCAAAATTGTATAGAACTAGGCACTTCAGGTGGGAGAGTCGCTTGAGTGGAATTATTTTTTCTTTTCCACTTCTATTCATGTGTAAGGTTGGACACCATTACATAATGGTTTTGAAATGTATTAAAATCGTGTTTCATCTCCTACATTCGCTCAGCATAGCTTACTTAAGAGCCCATGAAAGATACTGAACGTAGAGGCTGAGATCTTCGACAATTTCCAGCCTATAACTCAACAATCCCTATCTGTCACCATCAAACGTCGTCACATGGGGCATTTTTTAGTTGGCATTTGAAACGCTTCTACGACCACTCTCGGCCGAGAAAATTCCGCACCCGAGAGGTCTTGACAACCTAATAAGGCTTCATTATTGTAACTTTTCATGGAATGTAAGTGGCGTGCTAGCAAGAGCAATGCAGTTGAAGAAAAACAGAACTCTCTGATTCAACTCACATGTGAGAGGTTTTCCCACGTATTTTGTAAACTGAGATTGACGCGCTGGTTACTTCTTCCAATGGTTTTCACATAACCCACTCACGCAAATTACGCGACCCGAATTTGATGAAGCAATCGTCTAACTTATGGCAAGACTGAAGATTTCGCTTCTTAAGGACCCAGATCTGCGCTTGGTACTTGTATGTCAGGGCTTGTCGCCTCACGGTGTTTAGAAATTTGAAGGATGGTTGTACCGACCACACTAAAGCACTAGAGGAACTGACTGTGAATGTTCTCACCCCGCCGACGCGTACCTAAATATTCTAGGCAGGACCTGCCTATTCCATTGATGCTAGATGTAGTGTGTTTGTATGTGAACGTAAGCCAGGAAGCCAAAAATGCTGTTTACCTTGACTCATTCCTGTATAACCTACGACCCACGCAGATACAAAACAACTAGGACGACCCCAAATGCGAATGATCTGAGGAGCACAAACTTGGTAAACTCGATTAAGACCCCAGTGTTCCACAAAGGTTTTTCAGACTTTGACCTCTACTGACTGTTCAAATGGCTTTTGACCCCCCCCCCCCCCGCCACTAGAGTGGATGTTCTCATAGTGTGATTCCCATAATACAACCATTCAGCTCATTCCACCCAGGTGTGGTTTTGTGTCCACCAGCCAGATTGCAAAAATGTCGTTTTTTACAATTTAAAAAAATGTTTACAGGAATACCCTGCTCCACACAAAAAACAACAGGCAGGGTTCTGGATACTCCTAATCAGAAAGCAAATCTCCTTTTTTTCACAAATTCCAATGTTACCAACATTGACCCCGCTCTAATCCAACCTTGGGGTTCTGTACTCCCCATGACGGAACCGTATTCCAAATGTCAGATGTACTGAACCAGCGTTCTGCACTAATCGTGTCCACAGGTTTCTATACCTTGACCTCTGTGTCCCCGATGACCTTTGACCTGAATCAAAAACAATAGGGATCATTAATGGGAACCCCGTACAACTATGTGCTCTATCCACTCAGGTGGGGTCAAGTTATTTGTCACAGCGCTAATGGCCTGGGGAAAAGGACGGAATACCATTTTCACTGAGAAATTTCATTACTCACCATGGAAAACCTACATGAGTATGAGCTCAAGCCATCCAGGTAGGTCGAAGTTCTCGTATCCACAACAACGCCGGCGTCACATATATACCTGCACACACTCTCACACACATACACACGCTCGCACACGCACGCACACACACACACAATCACCCCACTTTCAATGATTAGTCAGCTTGTCCGTGTTCATGTTTAACCAAAAGTTACAGATATTGGGAACTTATTCTCATGAAATCTGTTGTGGAACAATGGTGGCGTATGTTTTATAGTGAAATGAGAGTATTGCTGTTCAATTACTCAGATGGGAAAGGATTTTCGAAGATTCTGAATGTTTATAAGCACCGGCCTATCGCGGATTAGCATGTTGTATGGCAACGCACATATAATATAAGCCTGACATTTCCAATCGATATCGGATAATCTGCCATCACAACAGTCAGCTCTCTCGACCCCAGTTGGTTCCAATTAGTGGTGACAGGATTGTATGTGTGTCGTATTCAATCATGTACCTTATAGGGTCCCGTAACATGCAGCTGACGTTCACTGGTGGTTCCCCCCTCGCATAATAGCCTTCAAGTTTCTAATGACTGCATTTGATAACTACGGACCTATCGGAGTCCGCGAAATTGCATATGATTCATTTTGACGGAATATTTCATTCATCATTTTTCACGAGATCGATCTCTCCCGTGAAGGAGATGTGTCGTAAAGTGGGGTGTCTTCGAGAACAGAAGGTCCAAGCCGAGTAAAGTACGTTTTTTTTCAATTCAGCTAGAACAGGAAGAATCGCGTTCGTGAGACTGATTAAATCAATTGTCGAGGAAAGGAGCGAGTACTGCGGATGACATGGTTTTAAACTTGGTGAGTTGTTTTAAACGAAACGGTGTAACTCCAGCTGAGTTTTGAGTAGCCAGGCTAATACACTCTTCTTGGGAATATATAGCGCATCGCTGATCTCGTTTATACTGAGGAGATGCATCGACCGTATCCTTTCTTGGTGTGTTTCTGTCCTATACTTCTACCATATTTCAGCATTCGGATGTCGGATGTCGGAATTCCTCTATTTATTCTATATATCATCTATTGTTGGTAATGTTGGTGTGTAGGTTTTCCACACAGGGGTTAACGGAAACCGAGACTTCCTACCAACCATATTTTTGTCAGCTGGTCGGATGTCGGATGTCGGGGATATCTCTAATTTAGTCTCAATATCACTATTGTTGATAACGTTTGGTACGTAGGTTTTCCACACAGGGGTTAACGAAACTTCCCCTCTTCCTTCATTTTTCCTGTGGTAAACACGCCCAAATGGCTAGTTCTGTGGGCCTCGTTCAACTATGTACCCCATATTTAAGCTGTAACTCAGCTGGGGATCCAATTGATCGCAGTCTTTAGCCTCAGCCTAGGCAATTAAAGTACTGTTAGAAATATGCTGTATGAACAGGTAGCATGTACTTTTGATGACACCCCGTAATGCGTTACAAAACTGTGAAAGAATGGTTGTAATTCACCAGTGAAGAACTGTCAAATCTGCCGCCAGTAATTTACCTTGAATTTTTGCAGTGAACTTCAATCTTTGTTGTAAATTATACTGTAGTTTGCTGTAAAAATAATAGTAATCACTAGGAGCAGAGTTGCATGATATTACTGTGATTCTACATAACTTGTTACGTATGGGCGTGATTTAAGATCTACTGCAAAGAAATATTGGAATCCGATTAGTTCCTGGAGTCCAGTGCATCTGGTTAGAGGTTATGAGAGTAAGCAGTTGTGTCACTAGTGGGAGGGAACATTAGAGCGGTACGGATGAACCCATGCATGCATCGAATAAGTGCCACCGATCAGTCCTGGTCTCCTAATGTGGGCTTTCATATTTATTTCACCTGTTGTAAGATATGCCGGTTTGCACATGCCATTCAATCTAGTTACATATTGTCTTCGTCATATCGTTTTCCCAGGATTTTCCTGTCGAAGAGTTTTCAACAGAACCCAAAGGCTTAGAGTGATTTCCTTGACTCATTTCTCTTATTCCAGATACGAAGAAACAAAATCGGATAATGGTTGATGGACACTAAACTCCAGCACCATAGAGTAGAATTCTGGCTTAGCGTGTCTTGCGAAGATTTCGGACTTTCACCTCTGCTGACATCAAATACCTGTGACCGGGTCTTAAGACAATAGAGTTATATTGTCCTCGTGGGAAACCCACATACCAAGCATATAGGAGTCCCCCCATTGTGGGGTCTCAGTTTGTGCCACCAGCTGAAATGGCCAAAAGTATCAGTTCTTCTCAATTTCCCAATTTTCACTAGACATGACCTGCGCGCTATATTGTAAAGTCATGAGTCCCCTACTCCCACCGAGAAAGCAGTAAGTAGGTAGAAACCAAATTTCACCTTGATCGGACCAAGATTTCAGGACTTATCGTGTCCACAAGGTTCTTCATTCGTTGACCTCTCGTTGGCCCTCAAAGTACCTTTGACCTGACCCGAAAAACAATAGGCGATCTTAACTATCATGGGAACCCACAGTTCTACGAAGTATGAGCTCAATCCATCCAAGTGGGGTGCGTTATCGTGCCCACAGACCATGCGTCACACACACACACCACACACACGGACACACACACGCACACGCACGCACACATACATATACACACACACACACACACACTGTCATGACTGCCAATATTCCTGGAATGTTGTCAAGGAAATAAAAGTAGATCAAAAAGTAAATCAATCTTTAGTAAAGTGTATGATGCTATTGGTCTTCAGAGTGAAACCTAATTTGTAGAAGCACTGATCGAAGCTTCTTCACAATTGGTTTATCGGCCCTCCTAGATAACTTTGATCTTTAGAAATCCTAGGTAACCAGGGTATATCTATGCATTACAGGAATCCTAATTTGTAGAATCAGCATCGTGCAGTTCTTCAAAGAATGGACTATTATGAATCGCCAGTCCGAGTATGTTTCATGATGCTCTGTGGCGCGTAGCGCTGACGTCACCATGCACAGCGTCATCAGGTTAATCAACCCGTTCAGAGTGTTATTTCTGGGAAAGACAGAGTTTGTTCACTCGTGCATGCCGTAAAGCAGGGAGTTGTTCACTGCAGGGCATGCCGCTACAAGGCAGAGTTGTTCACTGCCGTGCCTGCCGCTATAGCAGAGTTGTTCACTGCAGTGCCTGCCGCTAAAGCAGAGTTGTTCACTGCAGTGCCTGCCGCTAAAGCAGAGTTGTTCACGCAGCGCCTGCCGCTAAAGCGACATTCCGTCGCAAGGGGTTAATCACGATACGGTATTAGAATGTCTTCACACACGCCCTTCCTCGTTCACGGGCTACTGCGGATTGTATTCCGCTTAGCGACATGCCTCATGCCACTCTGTCTCGAAAACGGTTCTACACAGAACTCAGTATATATCTATGCTGAGTCTCTCAGAACACTGACATGCCGTGTAGAGGGGAAAACCATTCGACAAGGGGAGCTCGGCGTAGTAGCGCGCTAGCTAATAGGCTCAATAGGCCTGGGAATGTGGATTCAGGTGTGATATGGACTTCCCAGTAATTTTCGAGGTCAGTAGGTTCTTCAGTATTTTCCTACAGTGTCGAATCGAAAATATAATATACATAAGAGATGCAAACAACTACTACGAGATGAACAACTCCTTAGAAATCCGCGTATTGTCATCACGTCGGTACATAACAACATGGACGCCTTCACCACGTTACGCCAACTACCGTTAGATCTCCAATTGGTAAGGGCCACGCTTGCAACTCCTAATCCATACAGGTGAGCTAGGGCCTGTATATTTCGTTTCTTCCTCTTGTGGCTTCGTCGCAGTTTTCTTCCGATGGCGACAGTAAGCTCTATCATCATTGGATTCTTTGATAGCCCTGGCCATAATACTGAATCTAGTCGCAGGTGTAATTTCACGACTGAAGGAGGAAATGCAGCTTGCAAATATGTCATTGATAGCAAGTTGTCCATGGGGCGCGATGTGCCGTGAAGCCCCTGTCACACTAGGATGCCGATCCCACGACGTCGCACTGCAGACCAGGAAATCATCGAAGCGCTGAGCAGAAGCGCCGTGATGGTTCGACGTATAGGTCACCTAAGCGCACGGGAGTCGCAATAGGACGCGCTCTTTATCTCTGTGGAGCGCCATGGTCGGCTGAACCATGGCGACTGCTTTGTGCATGTACAATGAGCGCCGTGCGATCGCCGAGGTCGGCGCTCTGATCAGATCCGCCGTAAGACGTTGCATTGCTAGGGACCTCTAATAGTGAGCCAACAAATTTACATATAAGCGGTAAACTAAGTATTCAAACAAGGGAATCCTGTCTGCCGAGGAATAAGAGAAATCTATGCGTCATGTCAGTGTGTAGGATGTAGGTATGTATGTAGTTATTGTCAGTATTTATGTATGTATGATTGTATGTATGTATGTATGCACTCTGAACCACTACCTAAAAGTCGAACTACGTCTCTGTTAGGCACACCCTCGGTGCTCGCAGCACCCGAAGGTCGAATCTTAGCAGTAGCTTACTTACTGACAAGCCTAGTGGTATGCTCACCCGAAGGCCAGTAGGCTTCCTGAAACACGTTTATATCGAGGTGGATGTCACGCCGAGTGCGCGCCTGCCTGAGGAGCCAGTGGGAGCGCGCCCGGGGCCCCACGTGATCGCCTGAAGGGAAGAGGGCACCTCCATAGGCTAGAGTCGGCCGTTGCCCTAACTTGTATTTCCAAGTACGCGTTTAAGGAATCCGTTATGTGTGGGCGTGTACGTATGCCTCGGGGCGTGTGTATGTATGTGAGGCCTGTTCCCCATGGGCACGTGGTACCTTATTGTTTTCAATGGTCAGGTCATGGGTCATTTGATGTCAACAGAGGTCAAAGTTCTGAATATCCTTGTAAACACGGTAGTCCAGAATGGTTCGGTCTAATCAGTTGAGTTTTGTGTGTTTGCCTTCTAGCGTGAGATACAGGAACCCTTTTTTTGGGTTAGATCGCGTGTTTTAGGTCGAAAATTTGTACCATATTCGATATGTTTGGGCCACGTTTGGCTTTAAACCCACGATAACTCGCCCCCCTAAATGATGAGGCTCATAGTTGGTATGTGAGTTCCCCATGATGGATACAGGAAGCTTCGTTTTGGTCCAGAATGGTTGGGTGGTTGATAAGGTCGAAATTTGGTGTTGTGTAGCATTTTTTATGGGACTATAGGCACCCTTTTTTTCTGGTGTAGGCCAGGGTCATCTTGTTTAATTAAAAAAGATAAAAAGATCAGCACGCTTGTAAGTACGAGAACTTGATCTCGTCATGATCAGGGTAATATTTTTGAAGCGCTTCGAGAAGTCTTCGACAAGGAAAAGCGCTATGCAAGAACGAATATTAATATTATTAGGTTGTCAACAAAGGGATCGCAATGGTGAACCTCTCAACCTCGATAGAAATTAGGTGTTATGGTATGGTCAAAACAGTGTTTGTTTCAAAATGACCCTAACATTATTTGCAACTAGTCTAAAAAAAAAAACGTGTATACCTAACTGTGTAGGACTTCGCTAATGGGAAGTAGTGTCATCTTGAATATGTGGATTTGTGGCCTCTAACTGACTCTTAGCGACCCTTATGGGCACCAAAAATAGTAGGGCACACCTTCTAAGCATCCATCTAAGCATTTTGGTCGATGGTCCCAGACAGGCACACAATACATATATACACCAAACATAAATACTCAAACCTGTCTACATAGGTTCTTCTGACAAGGAGCAAGCCATTTGTTCCAGTGAAAAGTATTTTCCTTTGGATCAAATTCTAGAGCATTCACACCATTTAGCAACGAAAACATTCATATGAGAAAGAACCGAAGGAATGCAGAATAATTACCATACTGATCCAATTCGCTGCATGGATAGTCAATTATGGCATTGAGGGGACAAATGTAGTTGCAATCAATATTCCATGTAATTAGATGGGTTAGGGTATTGACAATAATGCTTCCCTCTCTCGCAATTATCAGTAAAGTGATACGAGTATGGATGTATGGATGTATCGTATGTATGTATGTATGTATGTATGTCTGTATGTATGTATGTATGTCTGTATGTATGTATGTATGTATGTATGTATGTATGTATGTACTCGTGTAAGCGGCTGCGTGGAACTACCCTTATCGAGTAAGTGAGAGGACACCCAATTCCTCTAATGGCTGCACGTGAACATCGAAAAACTTAGCAGTAGGCTGTTTGTATTGCTTATTACTACGCCTCATGTTATGCTTCCACCAGAAGGTGGTTCAGCTGATTAAGGAGACTCTTAGTCGGAAATGGTAGAGGTTCCACGTTTTGGGTGCGGAAGACCACCGGCAAATCTCGCCTTCACTTTTCGAAGAGTGCCTTTGGTTGATTCCGACAACCTAATTTTGGGAGAAAATGGAAAAAAACTGTAGGTCGGGCTTGACATGCTTGATGCAGTGTATGCTATTATAATTCATCTGAAAAAAATCACATGGCCATATGTATAGAGTATCGTGAACTATAATAGTATTGAGCCAGCTAACTTTCACTAAAAAACAATCACGCGTGCAGCCAAAATTTAGGAGAGGGGTTTAAAGGAGGAAAAGAAAATAACAAAAAGGTAACACAAAAGTATATTGCGAGTGGCTTTATTGTGCATGTAGGGTGATCAGTTGTAAATTAAGTATCGGTTTAGCTGTGGACATGGTTAGTTTTACCGCTAAATCATGCTTTGTGAGTCATAAATTTCCAGTATTCTGTACATACTAGGATCATCGGAAATGAGGGAGTCGTTCTCAAGGTTCTCTGAATCGCAAATTAATCTTCAGAGTTGTCACGGTTTCATGAAAGGGAAATATGTACGATTTATTAAATTATACTGGTACACGGTATGGTGAGGAATGAACCCTATGTTTTTTTTCGGTTTCAGTTCAAGGTCATCGTAGGGCAATCCTTCTACAGCCTTAGCAACGAACATGTCACAGAGCAATGTAGTAATGAAGGTTTTGTTCGTCTATAGTTGAACTCCGATGCTGTGAGCAAACTTTGACTTTCCTTTTGACGCTTTTCGACCCATTTGCTTACTGACCCTGTATCATTCAGAGTCAATTATTCTTTGTGACGACGAACTCGTTTTGTAGCAACAAACCAATAGTCAATTTCCTGACGTACTAACACACTTCTGTCACGCACTCTTTCCAGTATGATGTCCCTGTGAAAGGGTGAACGGCTTGAAAACACTGATGACGTCCCTGTTTGACGTTGACTTCTCGGCACTCGGAGGGATAGCATGAAGGCACATTCTGTTCATCTGTTTCAGTCTGAACCCACCCTAATGTACATACAATTGCCCCTCCAAAAGTCTATCAAACCGTTTCGACATCAATTCTCACTGAGAGTATCCTTATAGCCAGGCTACTGTGAGGTTTTTTATCCTTGACGAAGTCAGAGGAATCTATGCAGTCATGTCGTTGTGTGTGTGTGTTGCGTGTGTGTGAATGTGTGTGTGTGTGTGTGTGTGTTGTGTGTGTGTACGTGTGTGTGTGTGTGTGTGTGTGTGTGTGTGTGTGTGTGTGTGTGTGTGTGTGTATGTGTATAGTGTGTGAAGCCCAGTTGTAAACACGATAACCAGTTCTATGTAGATCAGGCTCAAACTTGGTATGTTTGGTCCTCATGATGAGTACATGAATCCTATTGTTTCGGGGTCAGGTCAGAGGTCATCTAAAGCCAACTTTGTAAACACGTCAGAAAAGTCAGAATGGTTGTGTCTGTCAGGTTGAAATTTGGTGTGTGGCTTTCTTATGGGGAGTACAGGAACCCCGTTGATTTTGGTATAGATCAGAGGTGAATTTCCAATTTGGGCTTGTAAACACGAGACTCGACCCCACCTGGGTGAATGAAGCTCATACTTGATGTGTGTGTTCCCCATGATGAGTACATGAACCCTATTGTTGTGGGGTCAGGTGAGAGGTCATCTGAGGTCACTTGAAATTTAGTGTATATCTTTCTTATCAAGAGTACAGGACCCTATCGGTGGTTGGAAAAATGGGAAATCTGTCAGACGTGATGTTGCCTCTAATGAGCTGGTACACTCTCCCATATGTCCTTCGTCCTATAGGTTATCAGAAAAAGTCCAGGAATCACGAAGCTTTTTGCTTTCTGTTTAATCACGTGTCCAGTCGAGGACCCACAAACCCTTCCAAAGTTTACTGATTTATTAGGCTCTCAGTATGAGCACACTCACTCCTCTTAATCTATGGTAGTCTTGTGAACAAAACTGCTCATGTGTTTAACAGAAGCAACCTTCGGGCACAGCTTCCTGTTGCTAAGCGGAGAAGGGTGGCATGAGCCTAGACTGAGGAGGGAGAGTCAATGAAGCCTACCCCCCCCCCCCCCCCACACACACTCCTTCACCAAATCCCGCGTGCTCCAACACCGAAAATTTATTTGTCTGATTTTTCTAAAATCGAATAGCCCGATCGGGTGTGCTTATATGTGAATATGTGAGGAATTAATCAAATATTGTTTTTGAAAGGTATAAAATGAGAATGGGGGAGGTCTGTTGGTCGGCGACCTTGCCCACCCCCTCCTACCTCAGGCAAATCATGGTGCCCCCTGTTAGGTGTTTGATCCTCTCATACTTCATTGATAAATTGTAGCCTGTCGGTGGCAAAATGTACCAATATTACTCCAGTTTTTTAATGGTCTTGATGGTTTGCTTTGGTGGTCAGGGATCTCTGAAATATCCGGCTAATACCATTGGAACCACTTAATAATATTCGCTATCAATTACAGACAAATATGATATCTTTCTACATCTGGTTAATGTCCATTTAATGAATCTCATTGTTGATCTCAAACTTCCCAATTCCGCAGTTTTCTGGCAGGTGCATAATCACGTTGGTGTTGTTTTTTTACACTCCCTTTCATCTATTTTCAGTGTATAAAACTTTGCGCATACTAAAACTGTAATTATGATTACCAGTGCCACAATTTTGTGAATTCTGTGGTGGGGGTTGTAAAATTTGCCCATGGTATTACCCAGCTGTCATTAAGGTGACTAAAGGGGAGGACAGCAGGGCTAAATCATCATGTGAGTCGAGCGAAACTATTAAATACACAAGGTTGATGTTTGTCAACCTTCCCCTCTGCCACAGTCTATTGTTCAATGTACTATTGTTCTATTCGAGTTATTCTGTCAGATATTCGGGGTTACTAAAAAATAATCTACAGAAATCTGTTGCCTCGATTTTTTGTTCAAATATTGGATGAGAGTCATTCATTAGCAGTTAACAGAGTATACATGAGTACAACTGGAGGTATTCAGCACTATGCTGGCATTGTACAAAAAAAGTTATAAACTAACTATCAGGGAACGATTGATGGAAATCAATCAATTTTGGATGAATGGCATTAGGGATGTATTAATTATTAACTGCATATAATTGCTTAGTTGGGCGAGAAAACCTTGCCCCCAAATGTTGGTGTGGGCGCTCGGACGACCGTAAACATTGAGTCTTGTTGCCATAGGATTACAATAAGAAGAGAAGAAGCACCCTCAACCTAAGAGGTGGTTTTGGACATTGCATGACATCATTAACTTTTGTCAATATTGTTTACAATCCTTAAGCGAACCAAGATTTTGAATGATACAGATACTATCCAACAGTATACTGTGTATGTTCATTACTGGCATAAGCAAATAGTAACCCCTATCATATCGGGAAAGGATAGGGATGATAGGCACATCTGCTTGGGAGTATTTTTTTCGGCACACGAACCCCATGATCACTAATGGAGAATAATGCCCGCTCGAGCAACATGGTTCATTGTGCCCCTCTAAATAACTTTGACTCCTTTGAATTCCTTAACACCCCATATCAAAGTATCACGAGAATCCGAACTAATTTGCAGAAGCAGCACTGTGCAGTTTCTCACATAATGACCTATCATGCTCTTTCAGTCCCGGGTTGGAGTTATTTATATTCTCCGCAGTGCGTGACGTGACGTCACCACTGCGAGTGTGCCGTGAGAGCCATCAAGTTAATGAACCCCTTTCAGAATGTAAGTGCCATAGCGCTGACCGGCCTAAAGGGTTATAACCACCTAGCCACGACACGGTAGCATAGTGTCTGTTATTGCGATGTCCGGCCTAAAGGGGTTAACCACCTAGCCACGATACGGTATCATAGTGTCTGCCATAGCGCTGTCCGGCCTAAAGGGGTTAACCACCTAGCTGGGATGCGGTATCAGAGTGTCTGCCATAGCTCTGTCCGGCCTAAAGGGGTTAGCCACCTAGCCACGATACGGTATCAGAATGGCTGCCATTGCGCTGTCCGGCCTAAAGGGGTTAACCACCTAGCCACGATACGGTATCAGAATGGCTGCCATTGCGCTGTCCGGGCAATGGCAGAATTGCCATTGCGCTGTCCGGCCTAAGTGGGTTAACCACCTACCTAGCCAAGATACAGTATCATAGTGTCTGCCATCGCGCTGTCCGGCCTAAAGGGGTTAACCTCCTAGCCACGATACGGTATCAGAGTGTCTGCCATTGCGCTGTCCGGGCAATGGCAGACATCTGCCATTGCGCTGTCCGGCCTAAGTGGGTTAACCACCTACCTAGCCAAGATACAGTATCATAGTGTCTGCCATCGCGCTGTCCGGCCTAAAGGGGTTAACCACCTAGACATAATACGGTATCGAAGTGTCTGCCATTGCGCTGTCCGGCCTAAAGGGTTTAACCACATAGCCACGATACGGTATCCGAGTGTCTGCCATGGCGCTGTCCGGCCTAAAGGGGTTACCACCTAGCCACGATACGGTATCAGAGTGTCTGCCTAAAGGGTTTAACCACATAGCCACGATACGGTATTAAAGTGTCTGCCTAAAGGGGTTAACCACATAGCCACGATACGGTATCAGAGTGTCTGCCTAAAGGGGTTAACCACTAGCCACGATACGGTATCAGAGTGTCTGCCATAGCGCTGTCCGGCCTAAAGGGGCTAACCACCTAGCCACGATTCGGTATCATAGTGTCTGCCATTGCGCTGTACGACAATTCAAGGAACGAGTTAGACAAGACCATCATGTTACAATCCACGTTGAAAATACCCCACCCCCCTTCAATTAGGGGATAAATACGAGGGTGCGAGGTCGTTTGTTGCATTTAAGACCGATGATGACGTCATGTGGAGGCTTAAAACCCCGAGCCGAAGGCGAGGGGTTTGCCTCTACGATGACGTCTTCAGAGGAATAGTTACACAACATAAAGCGAAATCCAATGCATGCAGTTTCTGAACTGTTTATGCTTGCGCTACACTTAGAACTGAACTACGTACTGGACTCTCCGAAAAAAAACTTTGAACCCGACGTGCAGCTTTATCAAAATTTAGAAGACACCGCTCAATGTTACACCAAAATGTTGTTGGACAATCTCTCAGGTGGATATCCAAGACATAACAGGTAACTCTGATGGATAAAGGGGATGGATTTTTCATGATTTTTCAAAGTTTACTCACTTCGAAACCGACGAGCTGTGTACTTGTGTAGCATAACTGTTTGTAACGTTGAGAGCAACTGTGATCATGAATGGGAGTTTGTTTAGTGGCGGGGAAATACGGGATGTGCTCACGGGAGGAGGAATCAATGAATGCTGTCACTCATATGGCGTTTGGCTTTGTGTGAGTATGTATGTGGAGAGGGACCACCCAACCCTCACATTCTGATTAACATACTCCGTTGGTGTGCATGGATCATTTTTGTTTCTAGTTTTATTCCAACACGAGCAGGCACTTCGTTTTCAACCGATAGTGCGAGTATTGACGGGAGGTGTCATAAACCCCAAATTTAAAAATGATAATGAGGACTTGATAGAGCGCAAAAAGACTTAGCGCCAGCACGCCTCAGCAGACCCGAGAAGGAAACATAGGGCAGAAAAGAAAGAATAAGCAGAGGACAAAAAAAGGAGAGGGACACACAACAAAGATACAACAGGAGAATAAGTAAGACAGAAATGGCTGAGTGAAGAAAAACGTTTTAGGACGAGACTTGAGAGTAGCTACAGTCGCAGCCAGACGGACGAGTCAGGAAGGGAATCCAACAAAGGGATGAGCAGCAGAGGCGAATGAACAGTCACCGTAGAACTTGGTGGAGCGAAACCGTGACTTTAAGCTGTTGCTTGGAAGCTGACCTTAGGGATCTGGAAGGACATGCCGCTGAACAAGCTCTGAGATGAAACTTGGAGCCATGCAGTTGATTGCTTATATGAGTAGAAGGATCTTAAAAGCCAATTCTCTGCCTTACTGGGAGCCAGAGCCTGTGCAGCAGTGGAGTGAAATGCTCATGACGAGGAAAACAGAGAATAACACGAGCAGCAATGTTATGAAGCTTGTTAGTAAGATAGTCAGGGAGACCAATAACAAGGAATTACAAGCATCCAGCCTGGATGTGGAAAAAGCATGGATTAGCATGGTGGTGGTCTTCTGATCGAAGTACAGGCGAATGTCCCCAATCATTCTAATTGCATGCAGTGCGGCTTTACAAATGGTTAGCACATGACTAGACATTCTAAAGGAAGAAGAGTCCATTATAATCCTAAATTGCGAGCAGTGAGCATACAGGTTCAACAACGGAATACCGACTTTGATAATAGGGCCAAGAGAATTACTTAAAGTGTGACGAGAAGTAGATAAACTCTGTCTTCTCATATTAAGTACAACATATTGGAATGGCACCATGATCTAATATCGGTGAACATGCTCCATTTTACCTCAAGCAGCGCCCGATAAGAGGGTCAA
Organism: Sclerodactyla briareus; assembly: GCA_026419785.1. NCBI lineage: Eukaryota > Metazoa > Echinodermata > Holothuroidea > Dendrochirotida > Sclerodactylidae > Sclerodactyla > Sclerodactyla briareus. The sequence goes on from JAODTK010002532.1 coordinate 701,579, forward strand.
AGTACGATAGCGATGGGTGGGTCATCAGCATAGTAGACAGACTGGATACCGTGGGCCAGCAAGAATATCGTGAAGAGGGGCACTGAACAGTATAAATGCAATGAGCCCGATGACAGATCCCTGAGGACACCACAATCAAGAATGGTAGGGCGAGACATAGGATCATCAATATAACAGACTGTGTTCGACCACACAAGTAGCTAGCAAACCACTCAAGTGCGATTACCAGTAATATGTAATCATCGTGATGCGATCCAATAGATGAGAGTGGTCTTCTATAGTGTCGAACGCTGCACTGAAATCAAGTAAGCTTCATAGCTCCCAAAGTTTCATATTTGGATGCCACTATCCGTATCCGGACACGGTCATGTGACATACAGGCATGCTGCATCAGAAGTGTATAGTACTGTTCATACACGTGACTAATGATAGACAGTACGAGAATCATGTGGCCGAGCTTACGTATAAAGCCTTTTCCCACGTTGCTCTCTGCAGTACTCTCATAACCCCCTGTATATCAACATCATACTGGGTATTGCATGGTGACCTCCGTACCTACCTGCCTGCCTGCCTGCATACCCACCTACCAACCTACCAACCTCCCACCACCATACCTAATCAAACAAACCATCCAACCTTTTAACTATACTACCCACCTTCCTGCCTACAGCCTGGGTTATTATAAATACAGGTTTGGATTCGGAGCGATCAAGATAAGACGTGGAGGTAAGTGGATATGAAAATGTACGAAACAACTTCTATTCAACATTTGTTATGAACGACGAATATCTAAGCTATTACTGTAATAACTTTCTAACAGTATTTTCGCATCCCACTCATGTCTAACGGAGTAGTTACTTTTTTGGCACGCTCTCCATACTGAAGTTGTTAATCTGATTACATCCATTCGCAAAGAAAGGAAGCGGAGACTGCAAGTCTAAGGCATGTAATGACACTTGCGATTAGCGATGTTCTGGATGAGTCACGGACGAAGTCGTTTCAATGAAGTTCGTTATCGATAACGGTATATGGTCACAATAAATATGGTTAATGTTGATTATGTCCTATATTCCGCCATACTTTTTTGCGTGACTATGGTGAACTCACAATCGTGGCATATAAGAGTCTGCACATATTCATGATGGACGGCACGGGCGGCGATTTGTGTTGGCCGGTTGGGGGCGGACAAGTGAATACATGTAAGCGGAACGCCACCACAGGCTGGCGGTAGCGTTCAAGCAAATTTTCCGTTTTACAGACCCCCTAGATTGCAGGAAAACGGCACTTCGTGCCTTATGGGACATAAGCAGCATTCCTAAAATTGTAAACAATTTTCTTTGAACGGTTCACCAAAACCTTATCGCCTTAGGGATCAATTCACGGTTTGCGTTTGGTGCTGTGACATTCTAAAATACGATGCAAGCAGGTTATGGTCATGAATAGGAGCAATAAATGAAAAAGGGCAATGGCAACCAGTGGAGGGAATACGAGGGGGGGGGGGCAACTAGGGCAGTCCCCCACCCCCTCACGATTTTGGGTGGGATTTGCGCCCCTCCCATCCAGGAAAATGCGCCCCTGGCCCCTCGGAAGTGGAATCAAAGTGTAACTCTATTGTAATGATAATTACATGTATCAAAGTCTGTGTCCGGCAATCCGAGGGCACGATGTAGTGGGCCTACAGTCTGACAGCGCGGCGCCCGTGAAATGTCGTTGCTGAAAACCGCAGCATAACATTTTTTTTTAGCTTAGCCGAATGTCTAGTGGCTACTTCTGGTCCAGCGGTATATACCATGACAAACTACGGAGCACACATACCAGGATTACCCTGCCCCATAGACTAGAGCTGACAGGTAAACATGTCACTACACTAATACAACACCAGGCGACGATTCAGGGGGCGCACCCGGCGCGCGCCCAACCACCTAAAAAAATATAGAGAGGATTTTTTTTTAAGTTTCATTTTGTTTGTAAAAACAATTTTGAACGGCTTGAGGACGTGTTCGAAGCTGGAACAGGGCAGCCGCTTAACGCAATGGAAGGGTTCATTTCCGGCCATCTGGGGCGCTAGTAAACCCAAAATTTTCAGGTACGCTCCATGCCAACCAAACCGATGGTGGCGTCTTCCGCCGTAGATGATAATTTCGGTGCCCCCCCCCGGCAAATGTCTGTTGCCCCCCCTGTGCCCCCAGTATGAAAAGCTGGTGATAACACTGCCCAAGGCACCTCTGCAACTCAATTTATTGAGAGGAGAAGGGACAAAGACTGGTGGTGCAACGATGACCTTGGCTGCATGGGGAGTATGGATGGTATGTCGATGAACTTGTCATTCATAACGATACCGATCATAGAGGCCTGGCATGAATAATTGTGAATTTTGTTGCTATGCTTCTAAGCCACGTACAGACTCCAGAGAGACAGAAATTTTCCTCAGACACCTCAAAGACACATCTGGGGTTAATGTCACTTAGCACACCAGGAAGTGTCGTTTCCGGCCATTTGGAGGGTTATGTGAAGGCCACAAATTTTATTGTTACGCCATTGGCAACGTTTCGCTCCGATATGTTTTTGTGGGGGGGGGGGGGGGGGGGGGACAGCCACTTTTCCAAAAAAAAATAGTGTGTGGACAAAACACAAAGTCAATGGGAGAAGTCTCGAATATTGGTGGGAGGACATGCCCCCCCCCCCTTCCAAGGTGTCGGCCCATGTTGTACGCTCGTACCAACCTGGTGTGGCGCTCCGCTTAGATAGTGCGAAGGGTATCCTGAACCCCCTCCTTTGTAAAATATTTTGCGCCCCTCTAACCGAAATTCCTAGATCCGCCTCGGAAGACTGTCCGTCACCTATGTTCAGTTAGTTTCCGTATATAGTATAGCAGACAAGCCGATTCGAGGGATCGAAAAGCTAGTCAGCCTCAAACTAGATTGATATTCAGTTATGCATCTACGATAAGTAGTCTATAAGGAACTATTCCCAATACGAAACCGCGATTTCTGTATATGTCACTTGCAATGTTTTCATTTCGAACTGGTGTCTTCCACTGGCCGGGTTATATACTGTTACCTCATAGGGGCCTACCTAACCACTTGATCGTCTACCCTACATTACCCTGTAACTGTCAGATTTCAGCACCTGATGATGACCCGACAGGACCCTACATATATAGCTTTTGAATGTGTGTTTATTCGAATTAGTCCGGTTCTGGCCTTGGGATAAGTATACTGTTTCATTTTTTACTCCATCTACGGAATCTCGGGGGGGAGGGGGAGGGGCTAGGGGGCGTTACCTCCCAAAAAATAACCCCCCCAGAGAGAAAAAAGAAAAATAAATAATAATATAAATTAATAGAATAATAGTATTGTGTAATAGTATTGGAATATAATAAAAAGACGGATTATCCAAGGCCCTTCGCAGCCGTGGAAGGCCTTTTCGATATTGATCTGAGAGGCTCAATTTTTCAAAATTTCTCACACCTCCGGCGCCAACCGAGGTGCGCTCCGCTCAGATAGTCACAGAGATTGGCCTAGAAAATTCTGGAGCCCCCTGATCGAGGCCCGCCCCTTCAGTGTTGGGCAGATCCCCTTGATAGAAAAACACCAACGTTCGCGCGAAGCGCGAGGAAAATTTCGCAGGTTCTAATTCGACCCCCCAACGACATTGCACTGACCCCTCTCTTTTGCGCTTTCCCAATTTTTTCCCCGCGACCTTCGTGGACACGTAAGAAACGGGCACTAGGCAGAAAGACCGGTGATTTTTACTTTGGAAATTCCTATTGCACAAATTTCCCAAATTCTCTGTTGAATGTCATTGTATCCGTCCGATTGGGCAACCACAATTTGAGAAGGGGGGGGTGGGTGCCCTGTTAGAATTGTGTGTCCACTGTCAAGTTAGCGGTTGCCGAATATTTGTGAGTCAATGAGGGGGCGGGACAGAAGGAAGCTAACCGCCGTGATTACAGCACACAGACGGTTTAGATGCCTCCAACCATAAGAGAAAACTATATAGCGCGAAGCGTAGAAAAATTGACAAAAAAATGTAGTCCTTAAAACAGCAATTAAAGCCGCTGAGTACAGGGAAATTGTTTTGGATATATTAGTTCGTCGCACCAAATGTTTGTAATTGAGAAATATGCTGGCAGAAGTAAGTCGGAAGTTATTTAGGCCTATTCCTAGGGCACCATCTATAAGCGAAGCGCTTCCATGGCGCGAAGACTAAGAAACTTTGCAAAAAAATATTGGTGCGAAAACAGCAACTTAGCGCCCCTAAGTGTATGAAACTCCATATGGAATCTTATCTGAAGGGGGGTAGACCGACTAACGTTTTATCTGTGTACGCCTATAACTGGATTGAAGATTTTATGAATTCTTCTGTGGGAGAGTGTCCCCTCTATTGGTGCCCCTGTTGCCCACATTGTATATTTTTATGGTCAAAAGGCTTATCATTCTGATTAGGCTGATTGGTAAACTTGCCAAAAGTTATTCGGAGTTTCCAGCGTTAAGTGAATTTCCAACTACGTTTGGAATAACTGCGGCACGTCCACAGTCCGAACCCAAAATCGAACAGTCCTGCGCGGAGCCGAAAATCAAAAAGATGCCAGAATACCCAAGTTTAGATAATTTCTTTCCGTGTTTCGAGGTTAGGCCCCAGTGAGTGGAAGTTCCCGAGCAACTGATTTACATGTACAGGCCTGGCTTGCCACAAGTCGTAATTCTTGGGGCCAGCTCAGGGCGCGGAGCACAAATTTTGCAAAAAAAGGCCATATTCTGATGCTAATTGATACTAAAATTGAATAATCTTCTTGCAGTTGAAGTTGTTGTGGTTTAGTTGGATTTCTCACGGAAATAAACGATTGTGTGAGTTCGAATAATCTTGTGTGTCCCAGTGGGAATATACCTCTAAGCTACGGTACCATCGAAAAATTCCGACTCTGGTCACAGGATTTTCAAACTATTTCGTATTTTGACAATGTTTTTTTTTCTTTTGGGGGGGGGGGGGTGAGACACCCTTCTCTAGCTATTCTGCCCGGTCAAATGGTATACACAGAAGCAGAGGGACCCGCAAATGCGCCGAAATGTTCGCGGAAAAGCTTTACATGTTTGGTAATTCCATGGAAAAAGTCGGCAATCTTGGGATATAAACTTATCTTCATGTGAATTTTGAATCGGGTATTTTGCATGAATTTGTAGCGTTCCCTGGCTTGAACTTTGATGGCTATTTTATGGGGTGCCCACCCGCACCGTGTGCCTTCCCCATTAGTTGTGCCAGTTGCACGCCACCCAACTTTACAAGTGATCGCACCCATCAATTGATTTATGAATACTGTATGTAACTCAATTACCTCAATTTGTGGCATTCCTCACCGTATTTACCTACCACCGTCTCTTAACCCCTTCACAGCAAGTAGCGATTGGTATGTTCGTATGTTTGTGATTATACTAAGGGCCAAATAGCAGGAGGAAAACGACAACGTCCAATGAAGGAGCAACAAACAGATGGTAAAGCCGGGTCTATGCAAACGATAGGGATGGAAGGAGAACCTTCTTCCATGATAATTAAGAACAAACCCCGGGAATAAATAAATTCGGGCATTTTTGTACGGACACCATATGTCTGACCACAAGGCACATTCATATGTCTGAACACTAGCGGTACAAACGCCCCTCCCACCTACACCCACCCCCCTCCCGCCCATGGATCGCCGCCCTTGCATGAAACTATTAGTGTCAACTTCATGATTTACAAAATCCACTTCAGTGACTTTGAGAATTTCAACTGACGGTCTAATGTGTCAACAGGAAAAGCGCTCTGGAATTCAGTTAACAGCTAGCTGCATGAACAAGCATGTCAAATGCAATATATAACGAGTATTTTCATGACTCATAAACGAATCAAAAGGACTTTTAGTGTTTAGATTTTTGCCGGCAATACGGCAAATAATCGGACAATGGTGCAAACTTCAATTCCAGCTATTTTCTATTGAAACATTCCCTATACAAATATCTGTCATACAATTACATAGGATACAAAAGAAAACAAACCAATCGAAATGGATAATGACACTGCGGAAGAAAGAACCTGATGTCGATTTGTCATTCTGTGAGATCGGTGACTCATTCTGTGGTGCAGGCTTGGTGAAAAAATGGCTTTTTCGGTAGATTGCAAATATTGATACACTTCGCTATTATTATACCCGACACACTTTGCCATTCTATTTTAGTATTAATATGGAAGCTATCTTCAACCAATCAGGTTCTTGACTATACTTGGGTATATGTGTGAGTGGTGATCCCGGGAGACGCCTAATCTAAGCCGTCTCACGTTCATTCCATTGACGCAAAATAGATATAAAAAGGCGAGAATCAAAAATCAATTGATCGTAAAACCGATCACAATTAGGGCCAGATTTGGGCAGAAATATGGTGAAAGTATGCCAAAGTGATATGAGTATTGAGTACTGACTGGTAAAAATTCTTCCATTGCGCGAGAAATGCGCCACTTAAACAATTTCTACGTGGTACAGGCGCGTACAAGTGAACAGTAGACGCAATTTGGTTTTTGATTTGAAGAGGTGTTGTATGTCTCGTCTGAATAAGTTCAGGAAGAGGCCCAACGATCATTTTGCTGTGTCTGCGTACGTGTGAGTCACGCTTGCCCGTTAGCAGGATTTTCCCCGAAACGTTAAAAACTGATTCTGAATAGGGAACCAATGGTTCAGTAGCTCAAACCGGACAAATTTTCAATATGTAGTGAAATGGTATGATGTGTTCATGGAGGTGTGCATTTATACTGACCGTTGATGGCACTGATCGAGCATCATGAAAATACAACTTCATTTGTGAGAGCAGATACATAGTTTTTCACACAACACAATGCCTATAGGCCCTTTCAATGAGCTTTGACCTTGACCTTTGGGGTGGTCAAATGTCACCCAGCAGTCAATGAATATTATGTCCAATCTGGTCAATGTCCATCAAAGCATGAGAATTAAGAGTAAAAAACATGCAGTTTGAATCGTATATTTACAATTTGAACATAATTGCATACTAGCCCCTTAATGCCCTTTCCCTGGTCAAGATAGGTACTACTAATCAGTGATTACACTGGGCATGTATCATGGCAATCCGATCCAATCTGCAAAGTAGCATTTGCAAGTTTTTCAACATCATGACACATCGGTCAATAAACATGGTGAAACCAAGTTGGTCAAGATCCATTGAAGCACGAACATTTGGTGGCAAAAAAAAGCAAAAGTAAAATACAGACGAACGGCCGGACCTAGCCCCTGGACCAAAAATTCCCGAACAACCCCATGGACATATAACCAGGACCAATACAGGTAACTTGAAGAAAATTGAAGCTTGGGAGATGAGCATTCAGGACTATATGTGAAATTCCATAAAATGGGCCCCCGGGCCCAAGTGCGAAATGGATCAAAATTACTAACACCCCGAAAGAAACAGCTGGTTGACCATCACTATGATTGAACATCAGCAACGTGCACCAAAATTGTAGGAGGAGAAGTTAGCGTTTTTGCAGCCTAGTGGTTTTACATATGGCCCATTGTGTCCATTTAATACCATTTGACTTGACCTTCAGGTGGTCACGATGACCCATTAGTCAATCAACATTGTGAACAAGATAGGTTGAGATTCATCAAAACATGAACATTTGGCCAAAAATCGAAGTTACAGATGGCTGGAAGGATGGGGTGGTGGGTGGGTGGGTGGGTGGGCGGGCGGGTGCATGGATGGATAGATAAATAGAATGACATGGGCATAGTGGTTTGAGCTAAAAAATCGTATGAGGTATGGGGTCTGGATGAACACGACTGGATGAGATTTCGGGAACAGAACAGGAGGCAACAGATGAAGTAGGGTAATTATAGCTAGTTTGTGTGGTATATTGTCTGAGATGGTTGCCAGCATTAGTAGAATACCGACAAACAAGAACTGTGGCGAAGTGGTTGGCACATATGTATAGAATAGATGCTTGATTAGAGTTTCAGCGTGATCTATGCTAATTCCGTAGGATTTTTACGAGACCTGGTTGATCCCGGATATGGTCTAAAAGTCCCGAAATATTTGGCAGATTCTATGTCACAGGAGGTCATTCAAACCTTTTAGTTTGTTTAATTCATGCAACTTTTGAAGTTTGTTGGATTTCCATGAAAAGTATTAAGTGCTGTCCACCATTGGTCCTGGAATATTTAAAATGAGAAATTATGGCATGGTAAAGGAATGGGGACTTATTCGTACAATTCAGTCAAAACTCTAATCAGTCACCAATTTCCACCAAACTCGGTTGGGTAGTCAACATCAGTCCCAGGAATTGAGATTGGAACTGTTCACAATCTGGTCAGTGTCATTTATGTGTGGAGCATTTAGGGCCGGAGAATCGACGCCACCACTGCTGTTATCTGCTAGCTGACAATTTGTTCTCCTTCAGGTAAGGTTATTCGAAACATACCAAATGCCTAAACAGGGTTTCATCTCCCTCGCCGTACCCAGGGACGTAACTTGTGAAGAAGGGGCAAGTGCTGGGATGTCCCACTCCCATACCGCAATAATAATGACATGAATGCGGGCCGATTTCGTGGAGCAAAAACATATAATGCCGTATGAATATGTGGATGATTCTAACTGACTGGTACTAATTCCACAGGGCAAAAGTTGCAGATATGGTAATGGTTACATGACTTTCAGTTGCGCTACTACTCCAACTGCGCCCACTCTTCTCGCCCCTCATCACGGTGACATCCACTCGCGGCATAAAAAAAAATGTTTTGCATAATTCAAAGATCCGACACGAAAATGTTTGCAGGCATGGCAAGGTGAAAGCCTTCTCACCTCAATAATTCACAGTGATTTACGCTCCTGGCAGATAAATCACAGCTTGTAAGGTTCGCAAGATTGTTTGAGGTCATGTTGACATTGACCCCCGCTATATTTCAAGCGAGGGAGGAACATTCTTATTGATGGGCGGTGGCAATTTGGAGTACGCAGTCTTCATTGTTTTGGGGTATATGGTGCAAGGTTACCCCAGGTCAATGGAAGTTAAGGTCCGAAACCCTTCACCCATATCAGCTATGGAACACAAAGGGAGACCTATGCAATAGGCTCACACTTGCACGGTGTATAATTGGAAATATACAGTACATGGTTCAATAGATTTGAAGTCGGGATTAACGGTAATTTGAGGTCAACAAAAGTCTATACGTCTGATAACCTTGCAAACACAATACTGTAAAATGACCACAACGACGTAGACGTGCTATGGCTATGTAGTATGGCTAAATATTAATGGAATCATATGGCTTGGTTGCTTTTGGATCAGGGCAAAACATACCACGGGGTCAACAAATTGGATACAAATTTTGAACACCTTGTAAACATGATGACTGTTAAACGCAAATTGGAGGTTCCATGTTGAGTCGTCAATACGTACATGACATTTCCATGGTTGTTCAGTTTGAAGTTAGTTAAGGTCATTTTGAGGCAACTAAGATAAAACCATAATTTACGGGTAAAAAAGTGAAGTAAACGAGGGGTTCTGAGGCCAGTCATGCGACACGAATCGTGTGCGCTGTAAGCAGCGGAATACCGTAATCCATTCTAGTATGCCGTGTAGGGATATACCATATTATTATCGTCGCCCCTCTCACACTTAGTGTTAAGGCTTGCCAGTCAAACTCATTGGTTTTTAAAATGAATACATGTTTATTTTTCATTATACCGTTCTCTCATATTAGTTGTCGACTAGGTAAAACAAGTATTTCCTTTAATTAGCTTATCAGTTGAAATAATTGTCCCCATAGTTGACATTGACGTCAGACATCCGTTTCTTTAATAGCAATAACCAGCCAGAGTTTCTTTCGGGATATTATTCCAGGCACAGTGCACTCTTGCAAGTTGATCCATGGTCATGCAAGATTGAACTTCAACCACATCTGGTGGTCCTTTCAAGAGGGACTGACAATCTCTCTGTTTCCCCTCCATTGTTCAGGCTCCTTGCAAGCCTCCTACTTCCCGGTGCTCTTCCTCTTCCCTTTGTTGATGTCCACGTCCGCCATGCTCAGTGCAAAACGAGGTTGCAGTTGCCAACACAACTGAAACAATTAGTGAAATCAATGTAGCTCTGATGTATCCCTCTAACGGTTGTCAACCGTGATACAGCTACATGAAGCTAGCAATGAAGCTAGCAATGGGAGCGACATGTGACCCGTTTGGATCAAAGTACCTTCTCAATTGAGTGTACGCCATCTATTTTGCAGCCTTCCAATGAGGAGGGTATGCTCTCTAACCAATCCTGACAGAGCCCTAGACTGGGGCGGACTTTGGGTAAGGGCCAGCCAATCCGAGGTCAGACGGCATTGCCGGATGGCGCCAAGATGGGGTGGGGGGCTGGGGACCTATGCAGACAATCGGGACGAGCATTAGAAATCATTTGAGCCAGATAACTTTCATGGAGCAGTGTGGTTGGACCATCGGAAGGCAGGCAGCTAGTGGGCGTGACTGGACCGGGCTCATCGGGCTAGTGTGCAGCTTTATATTGTGCCTTCTACACTAGATAGTCAGTGGGGAGGGGGGACCCTCTATGTGTTCACCAATCAAGAGCTTAGGTAAAATTTGTGGGGGTAAAACAGCATTGCATCGGCGACCTGGCGCGGGCGGTGAGGTGACAGGGACGGTAGAGTGTGCGCCTGCAATGCCTGAGGTCCCTGGTTCAAACCCCCGTGTCGTCACTGACACCAACGTCAACACGTTTCTTTCTCGTGTGAGGGAAATGGCCTGCACGAGTGAGCGACACTCTAGTCTGTCAGTCGGATGGGGACGTTAAATGGCGATCCCGGGAGCAGGAATTCTCATCCCCTGCCTCGTTACTCAGGGCACTCTTCGAAAAGAGTAGGAGAGATTCGCTGGTGTCCTTCCACACCTGAAAACTGGAACCTCTACAATTTCCGACTAATGATTTCATCAGTCAGCTGAAGCACCTTCAGGTAGAAGCATTACACGAGGCGTATGGAGTAAGCCGATAAGGTCAGTGGTTTAGAGATTGAAGTTAGGAGTACAATGAAGTCGGATACAGAGTTCAGTTAGATCTTAGTAAGAAAAACCAGTTAGAGACAGAAAATTATTTAATATGTGGGGGACATATTCCCTATACGAACCGCCAGTATTTTCATTCAGAAGAGATGAATTTTCGTGAAGCCAAGCATTTTTGAGAAGATCACTAAACGTTACGAGTTCACGAGACTCCTTTTGCGTCTCATCGTGTTATTCTTTATGCGACAGGAACAATTTTATGGACGAAGCGGACGATTTAATTTAATGTCCCTTCAGGAGGACTTGCGTGGCTCACTGCGACGACCGGTGCTGAATCTCGGCACTCTCCAAAAGAAAGGTTAGATACTACACTTCAAATTCCGACCGATCACAACCACCCATTAATAGACTTATCGTGTTAGCAATAGGGTTTTCGGTGAACTCCCCATAAACACGATATACACCAAATTTCAACTTCATCGGACCAACCATTCTGCGACTTATTTTGTTACAGAGTTTTCAGACTTGACCTCTGTTACACTCCCAGATGACCTCTAAACCTGACCTCAAAACAATTGGGATCATGATACTAATCACGGGGAAACACACATACCAAGGTATGGCGCCATTCCATCCAGGCAGAGTCGAGTGATCGTGTTAAAGACAGGCGTCACATACTAACATACATACAGACATACAGACCTACATACATACATTACATAATACATACATACATACATACATACATTAGATACATAACTGACATAACTGCATAGATTCTCTGACTTAGTCAAGGATCAAAAATAAACCAGAAAGCCCAAAAGGCTTAGCTGATTCTGGAATCTTTCTGACAACCTCAGCTAGAACGAGGACAAATGGGAGATTGCACAAGCTCATTATGGGCAACATAACATTTGGCAAATTTCCCGTTTATCCCAACCAACCAGTACGGTTCATAGACGCTTGATATGAAAGAGACAACTGACATCAAGCATTTTCCACTGTGACCTATGGTGACCAGATGACATCGACCTGACCCCAAAACAATAGGGTACATGTACTGATTGTGGGGGAAACAACACATACCAAGTATGGGCATCACCAATCCAAGTAAAGTGGAACTATCATATTAACAAGCCAAAATTGGGCAAAATATCGAATAATTTTCAATTTTTGCTCAAATTCACCCCGACCTAAACCAAAAACAATAGGGTCCTTGTACTCCCCTTGAGAAAGCTTTACACCAAAATTCAACCTGATCGACCCGAACCAACCATTTGGACTTATCATCTATACAAGGATTTCACACTTTGACCTCTGGTGACCTCTACCCTGACCCAAAACAATTGGATTCATGCAAATCATCATAGGGAACAACATACCAAGTGTGAACAGGGTGATTCATCCAAGTGGGGTCAAGTTAACGTGTTACGAGCTAAAAGTGGCCAAATTATCAATTTTTCCACAGTTTCCTTTTTCACAAATCTGACCCCTGATTAACACTAAAAAAACAACAATAGGGTTCGGCTACTCCTATAAGAAAACGCAACCAAATTTCAATTGATCGGACCAAGGTTATTGGACCTTATTGTGTTAACAGATTTGAGACTTGACCTCTATGACCTCTGACATGACACAAAACAAGTATGTATCATGTAATCCATTATGGGGATCTCATATACAAAGTATGAACTTGATCATCCAAGCTGAGGTTTTGAGTTATCGTGTTAACGAACCTGGATAAAATTGGCCAAGTTATAATGTTTCACAATATCCCATTTTTCCCCCAAACCTGATCTCCAAATTACACCATAAACATTAGGGTCCGTATCCTCATAGAAGCTGCATACAAGTTTCAACCATGATCGGACCAGGTATTCTGGACTTATTGTGTTAACAAGATTTTCAGACTTTGACCTCTCTCGACCTCAGATGCCTTTGACCTGACCCCAAAACAATAGGGACATGTACTCATTATGGGGAAACCAATAAACAAGTATGAACTTGATCCATCTTAAGGGGGACGAGTTATGGGTCAACGAGCTAAAAATTGGCCACAAGTTATCAATTTTCCACAATTCCCAATTTCTTCCACGAACCTGACCTACGAATTACACCATAAACAATAGGGTTCCTGTACTCCTCATAAGAAGAGCATACCGCGTTTCAAAACTGGATCGGACAGCATATGGGACGTATCGTTTAACAAGATTTTTCAGACTTGGACTCTTCTGACCTAAGATGACCTTTGAATACCACAAAAACATAGGGATCATATACTCGTTAGGGGAAACCCATATACCAAGTATGAAAGGGATTACCATATAAGTAGGGTCGAGTTATCGTATAACGAGCTAAAAATTGGCCAAATTAGCAATTTTTCACAATTATCTTTCTTCCCAAAATCTGACCACAAATTTACACCAAAAAACAATAGGGTTCATGTTCTCCTCATAAGAAAAGCTGCATACTGAATTTCAATCTGATCGGACCTGGCATTGCGAAGTATCAGTGTTAACAAGATTTTAAATTTTGACCTCTATTTGCCTCTGAACGACCCCAAAACAATAGAGATCAGTATCATTATGGGGAACCATATACAAAGTAGGAGACTGATCAATCAAAGAAGGTTGAGATCGACCCCCCCCCCCCCCCACCGAACCCAACCTCCCCCCCCCCCCCCACCCCCCCCCCCCCCCCCCCCCCCCCCCCCCCCCCCCCCCCGGATACAAGGATAGTGCGTCACACACACACACACCACAATGTCAGACTGCATAGATTCCTCTGACTTCGTCGGACCAGCGCATTATGACTATTGTGTTAACAAGATTTTCCAGACTTGACCTCTCTCGACCTCAGCAGACCTTTTTGACTGACCCCAAAACAATAGGGACACGTACTCATTATGGGCGAACCAGTATACCAAGTATGAACTGATCCATCTAAGGGGTCCGAGTTATCGTATTAACGAGCTAAAAATTGGCCAAATTAGACCAATTTTTCACAATTCTCCTTTTCTCCAAATCTACCACAGATTTACACCAAAAACAATAGGGTTGTTTTCTCCTCATAAGAAAGAGGCATACCGAAGTTTCAAATGGATCGGACAAGGGCATTCTGGACTTATCGTGTAACAAGATTTTTCGACTTGACCTCTCTTGACCTCAGATGACCTTTGACCGACCCCAAAACAATAGGGATCATGCTTGTACTCAGTATGGGAACCATAACCAAGTCTGAACTATGATCATCTGAAGTGCGTCGGGGTATCGTAATTAACGAGAGATAAAAATTGTGCCAACTTAGCAATTTTTCACAATTTCTCCTTTTCTTCCCAATATACCAAGATTTACCAAAAACAATAGGTTCGGTTCGCCTCATAGAGAAAGCGGAACCATACGTGAATTCAGCCTGATCGGACCTGCCATGCCTGCGACTCCTATCGTGTTACCAAGATTTTTTTCAAACTTTGACCTCTCTTGACCTTCGACCTGACCAAAAACAATAAAGATCATGCTACTCATTATGAGGGAACCCATATACAAAGTATGAACTTGATCCGCAAGCGAGGTTGAGTTATCGGGGTAACAGGCCAGGCTGTTCGACAAAAACACACCACACACACTGTGCATGACTGCATAGATTCCTCCTGACTTCGTCGGACCATGTATTCGGATCTTATGTGTTAACAGATTTTTTCAGACTTTGACCTCGCGACGACCTCATGACTACGTGACCTGACCCCAAAAAAGTAGGGAGAATGTACCTCATTATGCGGGAACCCATATACCAAGTAGGAAACTTGATCCATCTAAGTTGGGCGTCGAGTTATAGTTAATTAACGAGCTTAAAAATGGACAAATTAGCAATTTTTCACATTTCTCCTTTTCTTCCCAAATCTACCACAGATTTACACCAAAACACAATAGGGTCCTGTACCTATAAGACAGCGGAATAATGAATTTCAACCTGGTCGGACAGGCATTCTGGACATTCTGGACTTATCGTGTTAAACAGATTTCTCAAACTGCGACATATTTGACCTTAGACCTCGACCCAAAAAAATAGAGTCATGTACTCAATATCGGGAACCCATATACAAAGTATGAACTTGATCCATCCAAGCGAGGTTGAGTTTAGTGGTAACAAGGCGGATAGGCGTCACACACACACACACACACTGTCATGACTGCATAGATTCCTCTGACTTCGTTGGACCAGCATCTGGAATTTTGTGTTAACAAGATTTTTTCAGATGTGACCCTTCCTCGACCTCAGATGACCGGTGAACTGACCCCAAAACATAGGGGATCACGTACTCATTATGGGGAACCATATACCAAGTATGAACTGACCATCTAATGGGGTCGAGTTATCGGATAACGAAGCTATAAATGGCCAAATTAGCAATTTGGCAAATTTCTCCTTTTCTTCCCAAATCTACCAAAGATTTACACCAAAAACAATAGGTTGCTGTTCTCTCACCATAAGAAAGATGCATACCGAGTTTCAACCTGATCGGATCAGATATTCTGGACTTATCGTGTAACAAGATTTTTTCAGAACTTTGACCTCTTCTTGACCTCAGAGGACCTGTGACCTTGACACCAAAAACAATAGGGATCATGTACTCATATGGGGCACCCATTACCAAGTATGAATTGACCATATAAGGCGGTTAGAGTTATCGTATTAACGAGCTAAAATGGCCAAATTAGCAATTTTTTTCCCAATTTCCTCCTTTTCTTCCCAAAATCTACACAGGATTTCCACACAAAAACAATAGGGTTCTGGTCTCCTCATAGGAAAGCTGCATACGGAATTCAGCTGATGCGGACCTGGCATTGGACTATCGTGTAACAAGGATTTTCAAACTTGACTCTCTTGACCTTGACCTGACACAAAACAATAGAGATCATGTACTCATAAGGGGAACCCATATAAAAGTATGAACTTGATCCATCCAAGCGAGGTTGAGTATCGTGGTAACAAGGGCTAGGCGTCACACACACAATGTCATGACTGCATAGATTCCTCTGACTTCGTAGGAACAGGATTCTGGACTTCTGGTGTACAAGATTTTAAGACTTTGACCTCGCCGAACTCAGATAACCTTTGACATGACCCCAAAACAAAGGGATTCATGTAATCATTATGGGGAACCATCCATATACAGTATGAAAACTTGATCCATCTAAGTGGGAGTCAAGTTACGTGAACGAGCTAAGTTGCCCAATTATCAAATTTCCACAATTTCCCCTTTTTCCCGAAAACCTGACCCCCCGAATCACCATAAACAATAGGGTTCTTACTCTCATAACAAAGATGGCATACCGAGTTCAAAATGGATCGGGACCAGATTCTGGACTTATCGTGTTTGTTAAACAAGAGTGTTCAGACTTGGACCTCTCTGGACCGCAGATGAACTTGACCTGACCCCAAAACAATAGGGATCCTGTAATTCTTATGGGGAACACATATACAAAGTATGAACTTGATCCATCTAAGTGGGAGTCAAGTAATCGTTTATTAACGAGCTAATGGACAAATAGAATTTTTTCCACTTTCTCCTTTCTTCCCAAATCTACCACAAATTTACACCAAAAACAAAGGGTTCGTTCTCCTCATAGGGAAAACTGCTACTGAACTGGAATTCAACCCTGATCGGACCAGGCGTTCTGGACTCATCGTGTACCAAGATTTTCAAAAACTTTGACCTCTTTGACCTTCGACCTGACCCCAAAACAATACGAGTCATGTACTCATTATGGGGAACCCATATACCAAAGTGTGAACTGATCATCAAGCGGGTTGAGTTATCGTGGTAACAAGGCTAGGAGTCACACACACACACACACACGAACACACACTGTCATGATGCATAGATTCCTCTGACTTAGTCGGACCAGGTATTCTGGACTTATTGTGTTAACAAGATTTTTACAGACTTTGACCTCTCTTGACCTGACCCAAAACAATAGGATAGGTACTCCTTATGTGGACCCATATACCAAGTATGAACTTGATCCATCTAAGTGGGTCGAAGTTATCGTGTCAAGAGCTAAAATTGGCCCATTATCAATTTCCCAAATTCCCATTTATCCCGAAACCTGACCTCCGATATTACACAATAAAACAATAAGGGAGTTCCTGTACTCCTCATAAGAAAGATGGCATACCGAGTTTCAACTGCGATCGGACCAGGCATGCGGGACTTATCGTGTTAACAAGATTTTCAGACTTTGAACTCTCTTGACCTGACCCAAAACAATAGGGATCATGTACTCATTAGGGCGGAAACCCATATACCAAGTATGAACTTGTCATTCTAAGTGGGGTCGGGGTATCGTATTAACGAGCTAAAAGTGGCCAATTAGCAATTTTTCACACTTTCTCCTGTCTTCCCAAATCTACCACAGATTTACACCAAAAAAAATAGGGTCTGTTCGTCCTCATAAGAAAGCTGCATACCGAATTTCAACATGATCGGGACCTGGCATCTGGGATTATCGTGTTAACAAGATTTTCAAAAAACTTTGACCTCTCTTGAACCTTGACCTGACCTGCAAAACAATAGAGGATCATGTACTCATTAGGGGGAAGGAACCCATATACAAAGTATTAACTTGATCCATCCAAGCGAGGTTGAGTTATCGTGGTAACGAGCTAGGCGCACACACACCACACTGTATGACTGCATAGATTCCTCCGAACTCCGTCAAGAATCAAACACAATATCATTGTAATGGTCAATTGAAACCAGTGCATGTGAGCTACAAAGGTATTGAGGTTGATAATTGTGTTGTAGTACGGTTTTGAAATGCAGCACCAACATATTAATGATACTTCCTACTTGTACACCCCGTCTCCTCATCTGTTGATTCTCTTCATTGGAATGTCTGGATAATTAATACACATCATGGAATTTATCCCCACTTCAGGGGATATTATGGTTTCTGACTTCGTGGTGTCCGCCGCCGCCGGAAGATTTCGCGTTAGCGCGATAACTCGCTAACGTTACGATTTAGATGAACTTGGTACACCAGGTTGAACCGCAGAGATCTCGGATGCTTTCGAAAATGGGATTACCGGAAGCCTGATGCCTCTGCTTTCCGGGATTTTACAAAAACCAAAACAAATACTACACGGACAAGAAGGTATCAGGGTGACCATTGGTCCGAAAAACAACATGGTGGCATTTGAGGTAATCGGAGGTCACATTTGTGTAATTTTTGCGATTTTTTCCAACATGTCGGATTTTGGCGAAACTTGGGTATTAGGGGTAACAGTTGGTCCCAGAAAAAAAATGGCGGCATTTTCAAGGTTAATGCCGTTGTCAAATTTGCGATATTTTGCTGTAAAGGTCATTAAGGGGTCACTTAGGGGTCAAAAACGGATTGGTACTTTCTTCGGCAAAGCACTGGGCGTGTCATCAGAATGCAAAAGGCTTCATAAGGAGTGGATGATCACATGGAGAGTTACAATTTTCAAGCAACTGTCATGTCATGAAGGTCATTCAAGGTCACTAAGGGGTAATAAACTGTTTTTTGGCCATAATCGGAGAATTGAATATCTGTGAGGCTGGAAGGTCACCATTGTGATATAATTGTTGGCCTGCATGGGTGGACCTTGCCTCATTGCCTCTGTCGGGGGGTCATGTGGTAAAGGTTGAGTCTTTAATAAATGGCTTATTTAAGGAGTTACGGGCAAAAAATAGAAACTGGTACTTTTTTGAGTATGTGGATAAGACCTTTGTGTGCTTTATGGAGGAGAACCAGCACTCCCGCTTCGATCAGACACTTACTTGGTAGTTTACAAGGGGTCAAGTTTAATTTAATGAGCTTTTTCGCAATGACATCGGACATGTTCATTGGAATTCAATATGCTTCTAGGAGTGGATGTCCATCAACATGGGATAACCATTTTTCTAAAAACCGCCATGTCTTGAAGGTCATCAAAGGTCCTTAGGGGGTCAAAACTGAATTTAATCTTTTTGGCCAAGCACTGGGTATGTTATCAGAATGCCAAAATGCTCTTAGGAGTGGAGGTATCACATGGAGAGCTACACTTTTCATAAAAACTGCATGTCTAAGGTCCTTTAAGGCACATACTCACCATTGTGTGATAATGAATGTTGACGCTGCATGTGTGGTGCCCTCGACCTCGAATTGACCTCTGTCGGGTTGGTCATGTGGTTAAGGTTGAGTCTTGAATAAATGTGCTTTATTAGGAGTTAATGGGCAAAAAATAGAAACTTGTTTATTGGCAATGTTGGGATAATACAAGTTGGCGGTCTATATACCGCAAGCGGTGTCTAGGTTTCATCATAAAGACTCATTCTCAACAATCTGAATAAATTCCCAGGCTCATCAGCTACTAACATTGATCTAATCTATGAACCCATTCATGTTTCAATTTTCTTTTTCTTCTCTGGCCCAAGGGCTCAGTCCTCCGAAATATTCTTTGTGCTACATACAGGGGAACACAACTTCACCTGTAGCCTTCTTATCTTAGAGGCCATTAATCTGGATAAGTGGTCAACATTCAACAAGCACCTGTGGGAAATATCCTATACTAATTGGCTACATTTTTATAGCCCTCAATATCCTTTTTGATTGGTTCTGTGACACTCAAGCTGGCTTCCTGCACACGCAACCTGACCTATAAGGCAACATGATGCTTAGTTTCTTTAATAGATCAAACCACTCGTTTTTAGTGGAACTATTCTATATAACAATGACTTCAATTAGTCTCCTCTCTTTTTTACAACAGATTATACA
This sequence comes from Sclerodactyla briareus, assembly GCA_026419785.1. Taxonomy (NCBI): domain Eukaryota; kingdom Metazoa; phylum Echinodermata; class Holothuroidea; order Dendrochirotida; family Sclerodactylidae; genus Sclerodactyla; species Sclerodactyla briareus. The sequence goes on from JAODTK010002532.1 coordinate 721,398, forward strand.
ATCGGTTGGACTGAGTATTTGTTCCAGCAATGCTGCAATGCAAGTCTGAAGATCATTAAAAGCATACTTTTAACACAGCATAGGTGGACGTGAGGAACATATCAAAACCCGCACGCTAGATATTGAGAGATTTTACAATCAACTTTCTTTCAAGAAATTGTTCCCCAGGGTGGAAGGGGGGGGGGGGGGGGGGCGATTAGCAAAGGCCACCCATAGACTACCACAATATATACTGCAATTGTGGAATGGATAACAGGAAGAAGACAGAAAGCAATATTTGCATAGCAATAATGAATAACTCTTTAGTATCTGGTGGAGATTTTTTTTTTTAGGTTTCCATTAAGATCCCATCTACAGTTTTTTCCTCCATTCCACGTTCGGACAGGAACTTGGTTCCACACGAATTTGTATTAAATTCCCCTTTTACATCACAAGGTGGATTTTGCAACAAGCGGATTTTGGGATTTGCACACTACATTGACTGATATTAGACCTGAGAGTATGGCTTCCATAATGTTATTAATCGAAAGTCAAGACAAGTTAACAAACTTACATGACCATTGTACTTTAACGATGTAACAACACGGTGTTTACATGTCATTGAGTCACATTTACCTGATTATTAGACTTATGATGTAACAACACATGTGTTATAGCATGTATTGATCAGTCAAGCACAAATCCCATAAACCGATATTGTACTTTGGTGATTTTAAACACACATTCGTTTATAGCATGTCATGAGCAGTCAATGATCCATCTCAGTTCTTGATTCTTTTAAAGTGATTCAACCAGTTCAAGTCTTACTTGAAATGCCTTCAAGCCAGGGTCTGAAAATTTCCCAGACCAGAAAGCCAAAGTCCCACCCGCTAGCTTCCAGTCTACAACTAACACAACAAATTCATGTACTCTCCATAATAAAATTTCATACCAAATTTGATCAGATCAAGCATTCTGGGATTCAACAGTTTAACATGTTCTCAGACTTTCCATCTCTCTTGACCGTATAGAACCTTTGACATGACCCCAAAGCATATGGATCATGTACTCAATCACAGGGAGCCTCCAATACCATGTATGAGTTTAATTCATCCATGTTGGGGTCTAGTTATTGTGCTAAAGCCAAAATTGGCCATAAGTATCGTTTATCCAAAAGAAAATTCCCCCGAACATGAAACCCCTTCTCCCACCAAAAACAATAAGTTTTTTTATACGTTCATAAAAATCTGCATACTAAAGTCAAACCTGATGGGTCATGCATTCTAACTTTCATGTGCGCGTAAGATTGTCCAGACTTTGAACCTCTCTCTGACCTCATCAGACAAGATTTAATGAAAGATCATGTACTCATTACGCAGAGCTCACATACTAAGTAAGTGCTTTCCTCCTCTTTCCAGTGGGCTTGAATTACCATGTTAACATCTAAATTTGCCAAAAAGTACATTTTTAACAAACAATTTTTCAACTGATCTTAGAACTGACTCCAGTCTAATACACCAAAAATGATAGTGGTCCTGTCCTTCCTCCCTCCCCCCCCCCCCCCATAAAAAAGCGGCATCCTACTTATTATGGGGAACCCATATACAAATGAACGTATCCATCCAGGTGGGGTCGGTTATCATATTCCACACGCTAACTATCACATCCACACACTTCAACAATCCCACACACTGCCATGACTGCATAGATTCTTTCGACTTTGTCAGAATCGAAAAGTTGTTTCCCGATGAGTGGCTTAAAGCTGGCGAATTGCTGAATTCCTTAAAGAACGTGGAATTTGCTGTTCTTCCAAGGGTCAGACAGAAGACAATTCAGCTAATAATTCAAGTTTAACTGTAGCCAATACGACTTTTCAGCATCCTGACTTACAGGGAACTGTAGTCCTATAAGAAAAACCTGTATAATTTCTTGTAAGTGGAGGTGTGAAGCATAAACTATCGAACATCATTTGCAGGACTGAAGAAGCCGCCATTTTTACTGAATTAATATGGTGATTGCCACCGGCACTCCACTAGGGCAACAGGGTAATCAAGCAATTGAAACCATGCTTCTCTAGTGGTTGATATACGGGTATAATGACACCAACATAGTTGTCCACGATGGTGACACTATTCAGCATGGCCTTCCGTTTGCCCTGCTGGGCCCCTCACTCTGTCCAGTGCAGGAAGCCTGGTCAACAACACCCCTGAGGCCATATCCTCAGCATTCACACTCAATCGTAATTCTCTCAGGATGGCAAATCAACTAAAATTGTGGATTACTGGATTGTTCAGTCAGCTTGACACATCGTACCGTCCGAACCTTTGTGTCCATTCTGCCCCTCACATCGTTTGACTAGCTCTGCTATACACAGCACCATGCAGGCACACTCAAGTGTCACGAAGCCTCTCCTAGGTTTGCAGGAACCTCTGCATCAAGTTGTTTTCATGTTGTAGGATGACATGAGCTCTTCCTCTAACTAAGATAATGGTTTTACATCATCTCAGCTCTCTGTCACTGCTGAGCTGTCGTTCTCAGAAGGCTCAAGACTGGAGGGGGCAGGAATACCAGGGAAGAGACTTGGCCCTTGATGATAATGCCGCTGAGCTCTTTCTTGATCTTGATGAAGTGTCGCTTGAACTCCAAGCCATCCCCCTGAAGAGAACCAAAAGAGACAGATTGCATCAGATAGGATGTTAGATCAAACACAACACAATATTATGTATGTGCTGTACAGAGTAAATTGGACTGTTGAACTTTGAACTGACAACATCGGGTCATCAATTTCGCTCTAACTTCGGTGAAACTAGAAGTGAGGGCCAGGCCAAATGATGCGATACAGAATGTATCTGGTAAGGGTTATGGGAAATAAGGAGCATATGCTCTGAACAGCACCAAGCTGCTTAGGGCTAATGATCCCAACACCACAGCCCAAGCCTATTTGCTGTACATGTCAGATGACAGTGCCATTGCTGCCTGAACAACAGTTTCTTTCCCTGCCCAAGTCTCTTGTGCTGAGCTCCCATGGAGAAAGGCAACAGGTACCACAGGTACCAGGTGGAAGGCTGACGCTCCACCAACTGTGCCAACCACTCAATGAGGGTTATCTCCCTTGAAAAGATATGTGTACTATTATACTATACTATATCAATATGTAAAGGGTACTAAGCATTGATTACATTTGAGTCACAAGAACATGGATGCTAACTCGAACTGTATGCATTACATGGCATGGGTTAGTGCAACCTCTAAATTTTTCATTGGAATTTGGTGTCGAGAGCATCCTTGTCCAGCAGTGTGCAATGAGAGCCTGTCCATACCAAACACTGCACAGTAATCTCAGGACAATCCTGGTAATGACCAATATTCCAATAGAACTCGATACATTAAATTCTGGTATTATTTTCATGGGAGTTTCCCACACAGACCCTCTAAACACGCTTTCATGTTTTGAAGATTGAGGTTACTGTAATCGTCAGGCGCAAAAGTTTTAATATTGCAGCATGGTGCTGCAAGCCGTGTGAACGGCCCTCTGTTTTTTCGTGGAGTCCAGTTTTTTCCCAGGCCGTGGTATGGTGTGACAATCTTGTGGATGCCCCTACAGAGCACCTTTCACTGGCAACATATGTTGCCAACAGCATGATAAGCATTTCACAACAGGCCTAAACTCAATCAGGCATTGAACCAGGTCCTCCGATTCGAGGTCAAACGCTAAAACCATCTGGCTATACAGGTGCACCGATGGACACCCTTCCCTTTGACTAAACTGTCTGGATGATGTGGGATGTGATTTTAGCATGATGAAAATTTTGGCAGATAGGGATGCATAACTCACCTTTGACAGTCTGAAATCAACAAGGATATTACTATCCATCTCCAGGAGATTGACCTTGAAGGTGAGGTTTCTTCAATCCTCTTGTCGTAAGGGTAACAGTGACCTAGGAATGAAGGGTCAACGAGAAGATTTGATTGTCATCAGTTAGCTGGTAAGAATCACTACTATATACAAAGTGCCACTTGCAAAGACTTGATGATGATGAGTTTATTGTCTGCTTTCAACAGAAATTAATTTCACACTGGATGTCACGATAACATACAATTGAACATTGGCAATACAAGAACAAGAAGGAAAAAATAATAGTACGGTAATGGTTCACACTGACATAACAACTAAAGCTACCATGACCTGGAAAATCATATAACACAACCAACACCCCAACTCACTATTACCAATGGCATAACCAACCTGGCATTGAATTAGGTCCGTCTGCTCTGTGTTGTAAGTTACAATCCTTCTATATTCAGGAGTTGAATTAGCTACCTCTGCTCTCAGTTGTTAGTCACAACCCTTCTCCATCCGGGAGTTGAATTAGGTACCCTCGACTGTACAGTAAGTTACAATGCTTTGCTATTCTGGCATTGGATAAGGTACCTCTGCTCTGTAAGTTACGATGTTTTGGCACTCTGGCATTGAATTAGGTACCTCTGCTCTGTGTTGTAAGTTACAATGCTCCACTATTCTGGCACTAACTTAGAAGTCTCTGCTCTAAGTTTCCAATGCTCAACTATTCTGGCATTGAATTAGGTATTTTCGCTGGGTGTTGTTGTTGCAATGCTCAGCTATATTCTAGCATTGTACTCGGTGACCAGCTAGGAGGACTGAGGATATCCAGTGATGGTGTAACAATGTACATGAAAGGGTAGTAGCACAACTGTAAAACCTTTAATAATAATAATAGACATTTAGAACGCTGTTCACAGAAGCATCCCAGCGTGTGTGCATACGATACTTAGCAGCCAAATCACATGAATGAGCACAGTGAAGTTTGAAGTTGGTACTGTAGGTGGACCACAATCATAATTGAAACTTTGTCCACTAGATATAAGCTGAATACATTAGACTGTCATTACTTAGCACACATACAGCCGGTAAACTACAAAACTGTATAGTGGAACTAACCAGAAAGACAATAGACTTGGTGATTCCATGATGATCAATTGTCAAGGTTTACAGACTTTTGACCTGACCCCAAAACAAAAGGGTACATGTATGTACTCATTATGGCACCAGTCATATATCAGGTATAAGCCTAATCCATCCAGTGGGATCGAGTTACTGTCACAAGCCAAAATTGACTAAAATTTTTGTTGACCTCCCCATCAGAAGGCTGCATACAAAATTCCAGCTTGATTGGACCAAGCATTCTTGAATGACCGTATTCACAATTTTCCCAGACTTTTACCTCTGTTAGACTTTCAAAAATGCCCTCGACTTACCATGAAGCTATAGGGTTCATGTACTCATTATGAGGAACTCACATACCAAGAATGAGCTCAATCCATCTAGGTGAATTTGTATAATCGTTTTCACAAACCAAATTGGCTGAAAAATTGATTTCCCACAATCTTTCCATTTCTCAATGAATTGAACCCCACATGTATCATTGGCAAATGATAATACTGACCAGCATTCATGATTGATCACCCAATCTATTCTGTAAGAATAGAAGCCAGAAGAGTAGCTTTGACCCCTATATTACCTTTGACCTCAACGTCCTGAACACCTGATAATTACCATTCGTCAATGGTAATGATCCAACTTTCATGATCATCCAATTTAAACTATGAGAAGCATTTTGCATATTCTCACAAAATGAACAAAATTAACCTCTAGGTGACCTTTCACCCCATCTTTTAGTCATGCTAGAGGACCCCTCATTGGTCATCAATGTGACCAAGTTTCATAGTAGGAAGAGTGACGAATGGAATTGATTGTGGAAAGACAGACAGACAATAGCCACATGGCTGAAATGAGCTGCTAACCTCCCCAGCGTAGCATAACCTTAGTCAATGTAGACAACAGATAGACAATAGCCACATGGCTGAAATGAGCTGCTAACCTCCCCAGCGTAGCATAACCTTAGTCAATGTAACAACAGATAGACAATAGCCACATGCTGAAATGAGCTGCTAACCTCCCCAGCGTAGGCATAACCTTAGTCAATGTAGACAACAGATAGACAATAGCCACATGGCTGAAATGAGCTGCTAACCTCCCCAGCGTAGGCATAACCTTAGTCAATGTAGACAACATATAGACAATAGCCACATGGCTGAAATGAGCTGCTAACCTCCCCAGCGTAGGCATAACCTTAGTCAATGTAGACAACAGAAAGACAATAGCCACATGGCTGAAATGAGCTGCTAACCTCCCCAGCGTAGCATAACCTTAGTCAATGTAGACAACAGATAGACAATAGCCACATGGCTGAAATGAGCTGCTAACCTCCCCATCGTAGGCATAACCTTAGTCAATGTAGACAACAGATAGACAATAGCCACATGGCTGAAATGAGCTGCTAACCTCCCCAGCGTAGCTAACCTTAGTCAATGCAGAATTCCTTCTAACAGGGCAAACTGCGTCATTTAACCAATTACAGGTGGGACAAGGATGCAGGCCTGGATAATGTCATTTTCGTCAGCTGGGAATTCTTCAATAAGTACACTGAATATAGCACTGTCTCTAGGTGGTAACTTGTGTGGGGGTGGGGTTATCACACGAGACGCCCCATTCGAATTGCCTACCTCTCGTTTCGTTGCTTGCTTCAATCCCTCGTGCTGTGGTGCCAAGCGAGAGGCCACAGGTCCCACTGTCTGTGTAATTTTGCTAGTTCAAAGTATATTGTCATCACATATTCTTAAGCTAATGTTGGGTATCAAATAGTTCAGGATAACTGTTTCTCACCAATTTCAATGTCGCTACACATCAACCCCAGGAATAGCCCTAAGCTATGCCTTTTGTCAGCATTAGTTGCTTTAAGTTCTTGACTGTGTAATGTCTCACCGTATAGAACTCCACTACAAAATTATTTTAAAGAGGGTTAGCATCTTAACGATGACCATTTCATTACCAGTTTTCTGTTAGTGAGGTTCTCATACCATGGTTTCATTGGTATGTTCATACAAGGCTTTATCACTCATAGTGCATATGACTGTTTTCCCCAGGTAACCCTCCCAATTTTTCCAGCATGGTGAAAATTTCTGGAAGAAATGATTCCTAGTTTACCTGGTTGGTTGATGTGCATCCTTCCATGTATACCCCTTAGTATCCAGGACATCAGTTAGCGTCTTTTTTTGTTGCTGTTGCAGTCTCTGAATAAGCGAGTCATCCTCTTGACGAGCCGTTGTAAGGGGGTCTGTGGACAATGATGAATGCCTAATTCATTACTACAAGTAGGTTCTCAAACCGCTAGTCTCGCCTATTTCGCAATCAGAGATTTTTTTTTATCGCCCAGTAAGTCATTTATTAAGTTTTCCATCACCTTGATCTGATGGGTTGACTATCAGGGGATTTTGTTGTGTTACATGCTATCAATTTAATTCCACAAAAATATGATAAATTATGCAATTAGACACCTTAAATGACCTTCTGTGACCTTTACCCTACCTTCAATTCTTGTTGGACCAAACTGGTAGCACATCCACAAAATTTCATGAAAAATTATGCAAATTATAGACACCTCAAATGACCTGTGATGACCTTGACTCTTGTCATAAATTTATCGAGACTGAAGGTAGACCATGTCCACCAAGTATCGTGGAAATCCGGCAAACTTTGCAATTTTGCATAAATTATGCGAATTAGGTACTCAATTAGCATAATTTTGGGCTGGAAATCTAATCAGTTCATCTACTGGGCTAATCCTGTTACTATTTGCCAAGCTACATCCCTGTAGGTCCTACTCAAAAATAAAATACATAATATGGGCTAATTAACATACATAATTACTGAGTATCGTTCCCAAATACTAATCAGATCGAGTACAGCCAACCCCGATGCTACTCTGGGAATTCTGTCGCAATTGCACTTACTGTTCGAAAGATATCCTGCTAACGAGAAAGTGTGACGCACACACACATAATACACATGCACACACACACATACTCATGCCATAGTGATAACTAAGTCCCCTTCTGAATTTCATTCAGGTGAGACAAAAAAGCAGGGTACGGTAGTGCAGCACCTGAGGAAAAGCTGAATTTATTCGATAAAGATAGTCTTTTATTGCCAATGTGCTCAAGTTTTGTCCATGTTGTACTTGTACTGCCTCAAAAGGCTACACACAATTGGCTGGACTTGTACTAGTTCAAAACGTTGTTACGAACAGCCAGACTTGTACTGCTCCAAAACCATCTATGAACGGCTGGACTTGTACTGCCCCCGAAACGCCATCTATGAACGGCTGGACTTGTACTACCCCCGAAACGCCATTTACAAATGACTCGACTTGTACTTCCTGAAAATGCCATTTATAAACAGTTCTACATGTACTGAAAACAGCTGGGGCTTGTACTGTCCTCCACGGCCATTCACAAACGACGGGACTTGTACTGCCCCCTAAACGCCATCTATAAATGGCTGGACTTATACTGCCCAAAATGCCATTTACAAATGGCTGGACTTGATCGCACTGCTGTACATAGTGGGAGAAGCTAATCACACTGATAATACCATACTATTCATGCACTTCACCTGTATTGAGCGGTGTGTATTTGATCTCATTTTTACAGGTTCAGGAAGCAGTTATAAGGCTAATCAAGGTACCCTGGCCATATTAATCATGGATGAGCACCGGCGATAACTCGCCTTCTCTTCTCAACTATTGCTAGGGTGATATGGAGGCAGGGTTTGTTGTAACTATTCCAAACCTGCTCCCAAGACCACCGATTTACATCCCACTCTGCAGGCGATCAGTGAACCCCAGGATCTGACCTCCTGGAGGAATGGAAAGATTAATGTGTTCCAGACGACGGACAGGACCTCCTATGTAAATATCCCAAAACAAACTCCAGAAACCCATGCAACAAATCAATGCCTACAGCAGAAATAGCAGTGAAGACCAAACCTTGCACATTGGAACTAGAGGTGCAGCCACAAAATTCGAACATGGAATACTTGCAGAGTGTGATGGTACCACTATGCCATTGATCAGTGTATAGATGAACAGTAGTAGCATGCTGATGATGCCATACTGGTCCTGGGAAAAATGTTATTGAGCTTCGTGCATCATCTGTGTTCATGTGCTGTAGCATGCGGTCAAATGTGTACATAACATATAAGGTGCCGAGCGCTGAATGTAGGGTTAGTCTGACCTTGCTGACCTTGATCAGAAGTTGTATACATTCTGTGTACTAACCGTCTAACATACTAACAATAGTATGCCTACCTGTGTCGAGCCCTGCGTACTATCGATCTGTGTGCTGAGCAACATGTGACCAATATTCACAGGCTGAGAAAAGCTAAATGTGCTGTTAGTTGTAAGGTGTTTCACCGACTGGTCTGAGACACTTGGTGTGACTGGAGATTCTGGCAACTCGGTGGCTCTGGGCTTATAGGCGAAAATATGGTCCGCTCTGGAAAACATAAACAAAATGTAATGAGTCAATTGGTCATGTTATGAAAGAATTGACTTTCGGTATTTCTATGATAATACTGATCGAGTATCATATCCAACTGATCTGTAGGAGAAATTTGCAGTTTTCCACATAATAGCTCATTATGCTCCTTGATTTTTTTTCCCTAAGTCTGAGTACCCATAGCTACCACTAGTCCATGATAACACTGGATGAGCATGATGGTAAATCAAAACACAAATCTGTAGCAGGAGCATTTTGAAGATTTTTTTTACATAGTTCATTATGCCCCTATAATGACCTGTATACCCTATAGCTACTACTATGATAACACCGTGGTGAGTATGATGGTAATCCAACCCAATCTGTAGCAGGAGCATTTTGAAGATTTTTCTTACATAGTTCATTATGCCCCTATAATGACCTGTATACCCTATAGCTACTACTATGATAACCACCGTGTGAGTATGATGGTAATCCAACCCAATCCGTAGGAGCAGCATTTTGAAGATTTTTCTTACATAGTTCATTATGCCCCCATAATAACCTGTACCCCCCAGAAACATGGGTTCGCTTTTATCAATCAGAAAGAATATGGTATAGCAATGGAGGAAAACGAAACCAGCCACACACTACTGTAACTAATGCAATCAGCTGCAAGTTAAACAGGGAAGGTAAGATACTCAAAACCTCTGACCTGTGAAGGAGGTGAAGCAGGTGAAAGGTCATGGTTTGAACAGAGTCTCTTGATTGGTCCCTGGCCGGAGGGTGAGCTGGAAGGAATCTTGCTTGAGTGACCTAGAAAAAAAACAGTGGGAGCATTGATGATTCCTTGCATGCAAGATCCTAATCTATTATCTGAAGCATGGAGACTGACAACTTTTGAGGCCCCCAGTTATACCTGTGCTGTGCCATCAACAGGGTCCAGGGATTTTTGTTGAACCAAGGTAAGAGCGAAAATGACCCAGGGATCTCTCCCATACGAGACTTCAGTCTGCCATCCTAAGGTACCTGAGATCTATCCCAAGTGAGGCCTCAATCTTGACCATTATACCACACCACCACCCTAGCAGTAACCATGTGAGACTTCAATCTTGACCATGACACCAGCCTACCACTCTAGCAGTAACCATGTGAGACTTCAATCTTGACCATGACGCCACACTACCACCCTAGCAGTACCATGTGAAACCTCAATCTTAACCATGACACCACACTACCACCCTAGCAGTAACCATGTGAAACTCAATCTCAACTATGACACCACACTACCACCCTAGCAGTACCATGTGAAACCTCAATCTTGGACCATGACACCACACTACCACCCTAGCAGTAACCATGTGAACCTCATCTTGACCATGACACCAGCCTACCACTCTAGCAGTAACCATGTGAGACTTCAATTTTGACCATGACACCAGCCTACCACTCTAGCAGTAACCATGCGAAACCTCAATCTTGACCATGACGCCACAGTACCACCCTAGCAGTAACCATGTGAGACTTCAATCTTGACCATGACGCCACAGTACCACCCTAGCAGTAACAATGTGAAACCTCAATCTTGACCATGACACCAGCCTACCACTCTAGCAGTAACCATGTGAAACCTCAATCTTGACCATGGCACCACACTACCACCCTAGCAGTAACCATGTGAAACCTCAATCTTGACCATGATGCCACAGTACCACCCTAGCAGTAACCATGTGAGACTTCAATCTTGACCATGACACCACACTACCACCTAGCAGTACCATGTGAAACCTCAATCTTAACCATGACACCACACTACCACCATAGCAGTAACCATGTGAGACTTCAATCTTGACCATGACACCACACTACCACCTAGCAGTAACCATGTGAAACCTCAATCTTGACCATGGCGCCACAGTACCACCCTAGCAGTAACCATGTGAGACTTCAATCTTGACCATTACACCAGCCTACCACTCTAGCAGTAACCATGTGACACCTCAATCTTGACCATGATGCCACAGTACAACCCTAGCAGTAACCATGTGAGACTTCAATCTTGACCATTACACCACACCTCCCTAGCATAACCATGTGAAACCTTCATCTTGACCATGACACCACACTACCTCCCTAGCAGTAACATGTGAAACCTTCATCTTGACCATGACACCACACTAACCACCCTAGCAGTAACCATGTGAGACTTCAATCTTGACCATTATACCACACCACCACCCTAGCAGTACCATGTGAAACCTCAATCTTGACCATGACACCACGCTACCACCCTAGCAGTAACAATGTGAAACCTCAATCTTGACCATGGCACCACACTACCACCCTAGCAGTAACCATGCGAAACCTCAATCTTGACCATGGCACCACACTACCCCCCTAGCAGTAACCATGTGAAACCTTAATCTTGACCATGACACCAGCCTACCACTCTAGCAGTAACCATGTGAAACCTCAATCTTGGACCATGACACCACACTACCACCCTAGCAGAACCATGTGAAACCTCAATCTTGACCATGATGCCACAGTACCACCCTAGCAGTAACCATGTGAGACTTCAATTTTGACCATGACACCACAGTACAACCCTAGCAGTAACCATGTGAAACTCAATCTTGACCATGACGCCACACTACCACCCTAGCAGTAACCATGTGAAACCTCAATCTTGACCATGATGCCACAGTACCACCCTAGCAGTAACCATGTGAGACTTCAATCTTGACCATTACACCAGCCTACCACTCTAGCAGTAACCATGTGAAACCTCAATCTTGACCATGACACCAGCCTACCACTCTATAATCCAATCATCCTTGGCATACTAGGACCTATGTACTTCTGTCCTATGAACCATTTACATTGGCATACTGAGACCTATGTACTTTTTGTACTAAGCCATCCATCTCATGGCACACTACAACCTATGAACCTCTTGTCCTATAACTATTTTTTGTTAGCATACTGGGACTTGCGTACCTTTTGTCCTATAAACTATTTTTATCAGCATAATAAGACCTATGTACCTTCTTCCTATAAACACTCTTATTAGCATACTAGGACCTTGGTACCAGGGTCAGTTTAAAACCATTTTTGGTTAGCATACTATACCTTCTGTCCTATAATCAATTTATCATTAACATACTAAGTCCTCTGTACCTTTGCCCTGAAAATCATTCATCATCACACCCCATAGAGACTGCTGAATCTCTCGCCATGTTTAAGACACTTTTGAAAACACATCTTTTCAGTTTCTCAAAATTATTTCATTTCTTTTGCCTGTTTCGTGTCAGCCTATGTCATTTACTTACTTTTATACATCACTTCCTTATAATAGCTTCGCCATAATGATTTTTAACTTTTTTTCAAAAACACATTTTGTTCGCATTCATAGTGTAATTTGATAATTTCTAATCTATTCTTATGTATATATATATATATTAACCTTTGTCTTTTGTAAATACCGTTTTCATTTTCGTTGTTTTACGTGTATTCTAACGTCGTGAGAACACCTAGAGGGGCCCCTTGGTTTGCGCTATATCCAGAACTTAATTTATTTATCATTATTATTATTGACATACCAGGACCTACATACCTTTTTTCCTGAAACCACCTGTCTTCTTGATATGGTATCGGTGTATTCGTTCCGCGTGGTTCGTGCCAAAGAATTTTCCTCAGGAGAGCTAGAGAAGGGGAAAAAAGGCTTTCCACAATATTGTATTGAATACTGTGGGCCTATGGACAGCATTTAAAATGAGCAGTGTTCACCTGCTCGCCGAATCAGGGTATATCGCAAAACAAGTGTTTCAGCCTGATGTTGAAGATTCAGCCAATAGCATTTTGCTAAACATAGTGGTCACATGACTTTAAACAGCAAAGAAATTTTCTTGTAGTGTGAGTAGTGCTTATTGTATTTATCCTAATAGAAGCTCATGTGCCCTAATAGAAACACATGTGTATTTGGGAAATCCATGGAGTTTCTGTCACTCTAATAATAAATATACTTGCATTTGGCTTATTAAGCCCCGCTTTTTGTTTTTGTTTTTTCCACGCTCAAGCGCTTCACAGATATTACCCTCTGTTCATTAGTGCCTTTCTCACCCGTAGCAGATAGCTGCTTTGGCTTGTTCGCTCCCGGCGCACCATTTCAGTACTTCACTGTTCTCTGTCCCCCGGGGGACTTCCCAAGAAGGCAGCCACATCAGTGCGCCCTCCTCTTCACATTTCACCTCACCAAGGTACCCACTTTTACATTTGGGTGCGTGTAACAGTTCAGTAGACATGCATCCTTTGTCCCACAAGCAGCACTGATGAAAAGACCTCTGGCTTCCAATGGGCTCCGAACTCGCAATCCTTGGTTTTACAGTCTGGAGCACTACCGCTAAGCGAATCAGCCTCTCTATACGTGATTCCCACCATTTTCATCCCATTACCCCCTCGCTACTGGCCTAACTAGCCTCACCCCTCAACAAAATGCATTATGGGATATGTGCGGGAATTGAAGTCAACTGGGAACAGTTCTGGAAGTCTAGTCATAGGGAGTTGGGAGAGTGGATACCACTGATTTGAAACCGGAATGAGAGGCGCAAAGCGCGCCAACAAATTTCAAGCTCCATGCAATCGGGATGATATATAACATTTTCGTCGCTATTCAACGCCTCTCTGCCTAATTGGATCCGGAAATGGAAATAGTCCACCCCCTGAAATTCAAAATCATCTCCCCCCAGTTGGGAACCAACTGCTCTAAGAGAAAAAACACTGTCAAAATTGGTGAAACACTTTTAAAGCTTCATCCAGCCTTTGGAATATTTGAGAAAATGAGCACTCAATTATTGAAAATGCTATCTTTCGAACTCATTACAGAAGAACTTCAGTCAAAATCAAGCATTAAAACGTCATTTCCATTTTGGAGAAAATGGTGGAAGTCTGGGAACTTCGGTTTTTTTCTTTTTTTGAAAAACACGCTGGTGGCCGTAACAAAATATATCTGACACATTGCGCGAGGCCACAAAATGGGCCATTGCAAATGACAACTTGAAGCTGCAAGCTCTTACAAGTCATATTACTCAGTGAGATTGTCCTGTCTGCCACAAGTATGAGGGCCGTTTATTTATATTAGATATACCCCACGTCTGATTGTGGAGTTGTAACTTTCAGACATTCGGTCGAATGCCTGAATAAAGGAAACAACTGCCGGACATAGGTGGTCCTGACCACGATGTTCGGCATTTTTCCTCTTGTAAGTTAATGCTCCTTGCTCGATCCATGGTTTACTGTGTTTCTGGAGATTACAGTGTCTGTGAGGACCTGAACACCAGATTTAAGGGAATTTCTGCCGAGACAAGAGATTATGAAGCATTACAATGTCCCCGCAGAGACTGTAATACCAGGATTTTAATAACAACAGGCTGGAATTGAAAATCCTCCTGTTTTCACAGTGCAGGAGGATTCGAGGGGGTCTTGCAACATACTTGCCCCTTTTCCTCAGTATTGAAACTTTTATCAGGGTTATAAACCATGCAAGATTGCCAATTCTCATCTAGAATTGACAGTTTAAAAAAAAAATTGCGGTTGGTTCGCTCGATCCAAAGGGCCAGAAAGACAGCTCGAGGTCCAAATAATAAAGAAGTAGAAGCTACTCGGTCGGAACCTAGAGGGAGTGGGACATGGGGCGTGGAGGTGTCGGCTCGGAACCACCATCCACAGGGATTCCACACCCAATTCAACGAGCCCAACAACACTGCCGGACGACCACAACCCCAACCCAACGACAGCTGATCGTTCGACAAATGTTTATCTATTTTCCCCACATTCCGGGAGGATGAGATCCTGCTTCAACCTATGGTGTTCTCAATATTCTGAAGATCACAATTGTCCAGGGAGGACCTGTAACCCAGAACACTTAAGTGACTCATGACTCATTAGGTGGCATGAAATCCTCCTGTTTGCAGTTTGGAGCACCAAACTTGCTCCACTTTCTAAAAAAAAGGGGCCAAATTATAGTTCAAGGCTAATTTGAGGCTTAATCATGCCTGTCAATTCGTTCTAGAATTGACAGTTTCAAATAGTTAAGGTTTAGTTTTCTTGACTGGGAAAACTACAAAACCAGAACGACAGCTGCTGAAAGCCAATACAATACAAACCAGTGAAGCTAGTCTGGGACCTTGAGAAGTGGGACGTGCTTGTAAAATGTGGCTGATACGATTGACCACTCTACACATCAGGGATTCACTGCCAAATTCCAAGAATACCCAACCTGCAGCCAACAAACGACAATGGTGGTATATACAGACAGACCTGGATAACCGAGTAGATCAGAACTCGGGATACACAAGGAACTTGCATCAGCTTGTTCAATGCATGGTTTACTTTCCTAGCTCTCATCCTCATTCTGTCTCCTCACCGCTGGCTTATTCTAAAAGCCCCCAACCCACAGGGGTGAATGGCAAGTCGACTCGGCAAGTAACACGTCAGCTAACATTTCTCACGTTCAAGCAGCCCCCAATCATTCTCGATCGTGATCTGTACTCCCAGGATTGCTCACGATTTTCCTAACAATTTCCAGCGAACATGCTGATATCTATAGGACAGTTCATCACTGATCAGGCCACATATGAGTTAGGGAATAATGAACAGATACGAGGGCTTTGCTGCAGAATTATTAAAACCGGGATGACGTCATAATATTTTATTTTTATATTGTTTATTTTTATTATTTTAAAATATGGGAGGTTAGAAAATACCGAGGCGCAGACGAGGGATTTTGCCTCCTATTATGACGTCAAAACCGGTTGTAATTTGGAAAACAAGAGGCCCGAGGTATCTGTTTATTATTCCATTCATGAATATTTTGAAGACCTCCTTTATATGGTCATATTTAATTCTCCCAAAACTGGAAAAGCGATGTCAAAACTCAGAATTTAAACACAGCAGCATGGCGTGTTGCCAACATTGCGCACTGAACAAAAGCTATAGAAAACGTTAACTTGCAGGCTACCGTTACATGTACGAAGGCCAGGCCGAGCGAATCAGTTCTATTTTAGCACTCGGAAAACATGCACGTACAGTAGCTTGTTCACGAACACAGCCAATAGCCCAATACTAGTATACTAGCCTTGATTGAGTCGATCAAATGAGTGCATGGGGATTCTGTTACGGACCCGATGTTGTGGTCGGGATTAATACAGGAATTTCGAGTTATTTTGGCGCAATGGAAAGGACACATTTACGGAACATCGACATAATCACAAATTCGTTGAAATACATCCCTCGTGTGATCGATTCGGAACAAATGGTCATGCATTGTGAATGTTGTTGACTGATAGTGTTGCTGGCCCCGGCGTATATGGCCTCCTGGCAAATCCAACTGCTGGTTATTTTCCCGTTTATCGACCGAGTGCATTCATTCGACTGGTGAGTGAGACTTGCTTTTTCAAATTCCTGTCAAAGAGAGATTAGGAACATCTAGAAGCATGTTTTCCAAGCGGGACTGTTTGGGCGGAGATATATTAAACTCTCCTTCATATTTCAAAATTCATGCCTGTGATCATCCAGGGAAATGCTACTCTAAGTTAGAGTAGCTTTTCCCTGAATCATCGCAGATAAATCAGACCCGCTCAGTTTCACACCCATCCAGGACCAGGCTTCCTCATCATCCACCCCCGTGTTTCTTTCGACTGAATGTACCATAATTAGTATCTAGGGTCGTGAATTGAAAAGGACGAGAGAGAATTCCGGGTTAGGGAAAAGTTCTACTGTGGGCCCATTAATCCTCTGCTCAAATGAAAAGTGATAAAATCTCTGAGAAGTTTTGTGAAATATGGGCCTAGTACTATATGTGTTAATGACGTAACAATTCGGGCACGATCGAGAATACGTACAAACGCGATATAGACCCTACCGTAGTAATCGTGTGCAACTTGAAGTTCTTGAACACATTGAAACTTTTCACAAGTTCTGTTGATCGCCTCTTGAAGTTCTCCAGAGAACTTGTGTCGCCTCTAGCCGGTGTTTAGTACTGGAATTATAACCGTCATAATTCACTTTCACACACTAAACGTACACACATAGGTCACATTGGTATATGTTGAATCTCAGTTAAAGGTTCGAAGGAGTTCAGTAGATCAAAGCTATTATACAGTACAACGTGTTGCAAGCACTCACTTACCAATACAACACCAGCCTCAAATTAAATGGCCCAGAGGAAAGCACTTGCTGTGAGGAAAATAAAAATTGCTGGAATTTTCGTTTGGGCAGGCAATTTAGTAACACAGGCGCATGAATAGTTTTGAGGATGCGCACGCAATAAAACTGATACAACAGATACAGTACAAACCGCATGTTCATCCCGCATGGCAGTGGAAGTAAGGAGGTAGTGGATTGTATAAGAATACAGTTCACTCCTAGATATGAAGTGATGTCACCAATATGACATGCGTTCAGCCTGCATATAGGCTTGAATCAGTAGGTACTATCACAGCCTATCTGCTTGTAACTACATGCTGCTATATAGACAGTACCATCTTCCCTATGAAGTTCACTACAGCAGGTATGGGCAGTTTTTCTTTTTCAGTCTAGCAGCCAGATGCACAGTTAATGACATTCTCATAGATTGATTATTGATATAACAGTAGGCTCTCACTCATCATGCATTCCATTGGCTAGGGTATTGGTCCCCGCAAGCTGATTAGGCTCATAGGTTTACTATGCCTAAGCTACTGTAACAAATTAATGATGTGAGTGGACAGGTTGCTCTCTCCCTCTCTGAGCATGCTCAGTAGAAACCTTATTCTCATGCTGTCACATGTAGTCCTTAAAGTCCTTAAAAGGGTGGGGAATATTCGAAGAAGAACATTGCCTGTCCTCACATCGCACAGAGCCTGTCATTAAAAACCTGTGGCTCTTCATACAACACCTTTGTGCATAGCTCCATGTTTCAAACCAGCAAGTGTGACACCTAAGATGGCAGACAAGAGGAATGAGTGTTCCATGCTGAAATGGTCATGTGGCCTGAAACTAGTATTTATGAAGTCTCATTATTTCCAGTCTTGAGTCTAAGCCTAAGGTGCGAAGGGGGACATGTACTGACATGGAGATGCTGGAACAGCACCCTATGGTAGCCCAAGAAAGTCCAGATCTAGTATGCTCAACATTTCAACGGAATCTGGAACCTGCTGCTACAAGGAAACATACCAAGTGGAGGAGATCAGGAAACCAGGGTCTCGGCAGTTTTTGCAGTGACTTTTCTAGGTTTTCATGGACTGCAGGAACCCTGGTGAAAGCTGTTGAAAGCTGTCATGAACCATTTTACCCACTGATGTGGAACAGGATAATGTTACATGTGGTTCTTACCTAAAGCCACAGTGTCTATTTTTTTCCAGGTGAGACCAGTATCTTTCTCTCTAGCCAGTCTTTATACTCCTTACAAGCTGGTGTTGGTTCATCCCATGGTAGTTCTACGAGAAGGGCATACAAAGAAACATTTAAATATGGTTATATGCCACAGTTTCTACACCTCTTGTTTACCTAGGCTAGTATCCAAAAACTTCTAGTTCTGGGTCAATGGAGCTGTCTTCACAGTCAATCCTGTTTCCATCATGCTTCTTTGAGTGAACGTGAAAATGCTGAGAGATATTTTGTTGGATAAAATGATCAGGAAATACAAGTTTACAGGAGGATTCAACACTCATTCACAAGTTCAAACCTTAGAGAATGCCTTCAGTCAGTGTTCAAATTCCTACCTTTCCCAGATTTTTCACTAATTTTTCCATGTTTCCCCCTATATGTGCGGTGAATATAAAAGTCATTTGTAGGTTTCTTAAAGAACGAACGGGTAATAAAAAGGAAGGAAATGACAGCATTAGATTACAAACAATGTTGGCTTTTGGTGGATTGATGACGAGAATAAATCTTGCCATGAACATCAATTCACATCCAGAATAATCTGTGAAAACTACTATTCAATTAATCCCTGCGAGGTCCACACACATTTTAGATAGTACTGTTACACAAATAGGCAGTTACCACAGGCTAATGTTCATATGTCAGTTGCCATTGGAGCATAGAAACATCATTGAGGATTGACACACACAGCCTGTTGTCGACATACACTCCTCAAGTACGAGGTGCCTGAGCTGCTCTCATGATAAATCCTGATGGTGCTATGTTGGAACAGAGATGACAACATAGGCAGCAACACCAACACAACTTACAGAACTACCTCCAGGGAGGGGGGGGGGGGGGGATGGGGGAGTGGTGCAATAAGAGCTGGAATAAAATCTAATTTCTCTCAGAATACAATAGGCTTCTTCAAGGGTTTTTTTCAGGGCCAGTCACACTACAACAATGTCGGTTGTTGCACTCTTAATTCAGGAGCTGAACAAAGAAGAAGGGGGTCTGCATGGTAACAAAGGATGGATGCTATTTTGAACATGAGAATACTGGCAGAATTTGAAACAACTTCATGGATGCTTATTTTAACATGATAATACTGGAGAGTTTGAATGAAACAAACTACACCCTGAGTGATGTTATATTAGAAGAAAATAAAATTGACCAATTAGGTCAGCCTCAACAAAATTAGAGGATAAGTGTTTTCAAAATGTAGGGAGGCTATTTCCACATAAGGTGGCTTAGAAAAGAGTGATTCAGGTCCTTTATCTTGTGACAGGGTGCTTCAGCTGTGATGATAGTTTTTTTTATTAGAGAGTACCAGGTATTGTTCAGGGACCGTAGCAGACGTATATAGTGTTTGTGTGAACCAGGCATACAAATAATGGGTGCGTTTTTGTCGACTGTTAGCGATAGATCATTTTGCCGACGACTCAAACGCCAATGATCACTGATCAGCAACCAGCCGGGTTGTCAAGGAAGTTGTAATTTGTAATATATCCGCAAACACTGCAAGTGTTCGGGATATAGGTTTGGGACGTGTGCCCGCGTCTCCGCCGCCGCCGGCCCGCCGCCGCCGCCGCCGGAACCTTTAGGCGTTAGCGCTCTCATTCTTTAACAAACTTTTGTATCCGATTGACCCAAAAAACATGGTACACATGTCCGTATGAGTAAATCTCGGATTAAGTTCGAAAATGGGCTATCGTATATTTGTTGCCTCTATTTGCAGGTTTTCGCAAAAATTTTCAAGTTGTTGCGATTTACACGAAACGTGTGGTTGTGGGTAGTGGGGGCGAAAAACATGGCGAATTTCAAGGTCATCCGAGGTCAAGTTTGCATTTCTTGGCCAGTAGCCTATTATTAGCCTAATGTATGTGATATTTCAAACTCATGGATTTTCAATGATGAAAACATTGGTGAATAGGGGCCACACTATCAGTGCAGATGAATTTCCCAATGTGGCAGAGGTCACTTGGAGGTCATCTTGCATGACGAATTTGCTAATGAGTTGGCCCAATTAGCAATTAGCCAAATTTATAAACTTTGTTGGATCTCACGAAAACTTGGTGGTAGGGCCTTCTAACAGTCCCGATGAATTTATTCAATTGCGTTGTGAATCACTGAAGGTCAGATAGTGTGTTTAATTTACATATTCGTAGCATAATAGAATAATTCAGGCAATTATTTTATCACTTTAGGGATTTGACAAACTTTGTGAATAGGACCTACTACAGTCCTGATAAATTTATTCATAGAATCAAGATCACTGAGGGTAAATTTGTGGGACTATTGCATATTAGTTGTCCTGATCAGTCAAATGATGAGTTTAATACTTTTATTTTGCAATTAACATTGGACAGGGTCATTGGAATGCAATAGGCATCTAGGAGTGGATGAATCACATGGAGTGTAAAACAATTTTCATATTAAAAAACGCCATGTCATTAAGGGCATTCGGGGTCATAGGGGTCAAAAACTGTTTTTTGGATATAATCCGCGAGAATTGGACTATCTGCGAGGCGGGATGGTTCACCATTGTGATTAAAATTGTGACCTGCTGTGTGTGAACTCTTACCTTGAATGAATTTCACCTCTGTCGGGGGGGTGGTCAGGTGGTTGTTAAAGGTAGAATCTTGATAAATGTGCTTATATTTAAGGAGTTACGGGAAAGAAAATAGAAACTGGTTATTTGGATATGTGATAGAGCTTTGTGTGCCTTTATGGAGGAAAACAATCCCGCTTAAATTCGGGACATACTTGGTAGTTAAAAGGGGTCAAAGTTCAATTTTATACCTTTTCGCAATAACATTGAACATGTTCATTGGAATGCAATATGCTTCAAGGAGTGATGCATCCCAGGCGTTGTAACAATTTCATAAAAAAACCGCCTGTCATTGAGGTCATTAAAGGTCACTTCTAGAGCGTCAAAAACTGAGTCTAGTACTTTTTTGCCAATAGCACTGGGTTGTGTTCATCAGAATTGCACAAAATGCTCCTAGGAGTTAATGTATCACATGGAGAGAACAATCTCATAAAAAACTGTCAAATAATTAAAGGTCATTCGGGGTCACTTATGGGTCAAAAATGTTTTTTGGGCTATTAATCTGAGAATTGAATATCTGCGAAGGCCTGGATGGTTCACCATTGTGAATCATTGTTGACCGCATTGTGTGTGACCCTATGACCTGGAATTTGACCCTCTGTCAAGTGGTCAGTGGTTAAACAACGTGAATCTTTAAATAATGTGCTTATTTAAGTAAGGAGTTACGGGCAAAAAAAATAGAAACTGGTTATTTTGGATATGTGATAGAGCTTGTGTGCTTTATGGAGGGAAACAACTCCCGCTTCGATGGAGACCCTACTTGGTGAGTTACAAGGGGTCCAAAGTTCAATTTTATACCTTTTCGCAAATAACATTGGAAATGTTCAT
The DNA here is from genome assembly GCA_026419785.1 of Sclerodactyla briareus. Lineage (NCBI taxonomy): Eukaryota > Metazoa > Echinodermata > Holothuroidea > Dendrochirotida > Sclerodactylidae > Sclerodactyla > Sclerodactyla briareus. The sequence goes on from JAODTK010002532.1 coordinate 743,614, forward strand.
GGAATGCACTTGCTTCTAGGAGTGGTGCATCACATGGAGGTGTAACAATTTTTATAAAGTCCGCCATGTCATTGAAGGTCATAAGGTCCACTTAGGGGTCAAAAACTGATTTTAGTACTTTTTCGGCAATAGCACTGGGTGTGTTATTCAGAATGCAAAATGCTCCTAGGAGTGGAGGTATCACTTGGAGACTAACAATTCTCATAAAAAACTGTTCATGATCATTAAAGGTTCATTCGAGGTCACTTAGGTCAAAAACTGTTTTTTTGGCTATAATCAGAAAATTGAATATCGGCGAAGGTGGATGGTTCACAGTGTGATTATAATTGTTGACCTGCATGTGTGTGACTCTGACCTAAATTCTGACCTCTGTCGGGTTGTCATGTGAGTGAAGGTCGAATCGTGATAAATGGCTTATTAAGGAGGAGTTACGGGCAAAAAAAAATCGAAACTGGTTATTTTGGCTATGTGATTTGAGCTTTGTGTGCTTTATGGACGAAACAACTCCCGTTCATCGGGACACTTACTTTGGTAGTTTAGTTACAAGGGGTGCAAAGTTCAATGTATAACCTTTTTGCAATAAACCATGACATGTTCTTGGAATGCAATATGCTTCTAGGAGTGGATGTTTAAATGGAGAAGTACGAAAAATTCATAAAAAACGGTCATATCAGTAAGGTCATTCGAGGTCACTTAGGGGTCAAAACTGTTTTTTTTTAGCTATAATCGGAGAATTGAATACCTGCGAAGGATGGATGGTCACCATTGTGATATAATTTTTGACATGCATGTGTGTGACCCTGACCATGAGTTCGACCTCTGTCGGGTGCGTCATTGTGTAAAGGTCGAATCTGAATAAATGTGCTTATTTAAGGACGCAACCTTGTCCGGGCTGTAGGGTGCCTCATACAATTAACAAGTGCATTTATGGAATGACCCATTCACTGTACACGTTTGTCGCTTCACAAGTCTATAAATTTCTTCTTTCCACGTATATTGTCCAGTTTCATGTTCACCAAATGCTCTTGACCCCCCACCCCACAATAAGAGATGCTGGGCGGGGGATATTACGTTTCTGGCGGTTTACCCGCCAGACATTTTCTAGTTCTGTATTCAAAATCCGTGTGAGCAGGAGCATGGCCTAACTATTCAGTCTCTTGGGACTGTTAGCTCTGTTAGATGGTAATGGTGTCACAGAATCATTAGCCAATCAGGTCAATTGATTGAAGGCGAATTACTTAATTATCTAACACTAACAGTCGACTAAACCGCAGCCAATGTGTGATAATCCTTTAGGTCAGGAGCAGGCAGCTGGAGCCCTATGTCAGTGGCAGAAACAAGCATGCCAGTCTGTTAGGAACTTGCGACGCATCATCTGCTTGCTTCCTAACCCTCCTAACCCCTCCGAACCCATCCTAACCCATCCTAACCCCCCTGCCTACCCCCTCCAACCCCTCCTAACCCCCCTCCTAACCCCCAGTCCCTACCCTCCAAACCCCCCTACCCCCTCCTAACCCCTCTAACCCTCTAACCCCCGCTAAACCCCTTGTGAGCGAGGGTTACAAAAAATGCAATGAGCCATGCGTCAAGGGTTAACCTCTTACCTACGCCCAAAATGGCAACCAAGATGATGCCACAGGACCAGGAAGTCTGCCGGCTGGGCCTTACTCTTCCTTATTAGTATCTCGGGGGCACATAGGGCGGGGTTCCCGCAAACACTTCCCCACAGCTCTCCTGTTCCCTGGTGTCTGAACACTGTGGCTAAGCCAAAATAAGAGATCTTAAGGTTGTCTGTTGGGACGTGATTAAAGAGTCATACTACTGCTAACAGATGTAATCTCAGATGATAATTTAATAACGGTCAAATAGCGCTTTCATGTCAAAGACATGCTCAAAATGCTTTACAGATAGAGAGTCAAACATTGCTTTGGTCCAAAACAGTATTAATTAATTAGAAGAGGCAATCTCAATCTCCCCCAGCAGCCGTATTATAGATGGTGTCATTTTCATGATGTCACAAAAAATAAAAAACAAAAATTTTTTATATTTTCCGGGTTATATTGGAACTTATTCTTACATTGACATATTAGGGGACGATATCTGCTGGATATAGAAAGTGCAACTGGGTAAATCTCTTCATGGGTTGTTATGCAAGAAATGCCATTCACTCTTCACTGTTGCTACCAGACAATAATGCCTCTTTGAATGACTATGAGTTAGAGTTAATGGTGACAATGCCTCTTTTGTTTTTTGTTTTAAAAAAAAAAAAAAATTCTTGGGGGGGGGAAAAAAAACCACTTTTTGTTTTGGGAGATATAGTTACTGGTGCAAGTGACAATGCCTATTTTAATTTTTTTTTTGGGGTGGGAAAATATTTGGCGGGGTAACAGGTACGGGTGACATTATGCCTCTGTTTAAGGGACTATGGTTAACAGTTACTGGTGACATTGCTCTTTATGACTTATGGGTAACCAGTTTTACTGGTGACAAAGGCCTTTTTTTAATGACTATGGGTAACAGTTACTGGTGACAATTATGCCTTCTCTTTTTTAATGAACTATGGGGACCATCCTGGTGACAATGCCTCTTTTAATGACTAGGGGTAACAGTAATGGTGACATTGATGCCTCTTTTTATGAATATGGTAACAGTTCCTGTGACCAGATTATGCCTTTTTTTAATGACTATGGGGGAACAGTTCCTGGTGACAATTGCCTCTTTTTTTAATGACTAGCGGTAACGTAGTTACTGGTGACCAAGCTTTTCTTTTTGTGTTTTTTTAATGACTTGGGTAACAGTTACTGGTGACAATTATGCCTTCTTTTTAAGGGACTATGGGTAACAGTTACTGGTGCCAATGGAGTGTATAAACAGTGGGGAAGAAAGAAGGATAGCTGTAACCTACCAGGGGGTGGCCCCCCCGGGTTTTTTTTTGTTTTTTCAAACGTTCTTAGGAGACGGTTTGCTGGGTTTTGGTCACGGTGGGTTCACACAGTCATGTGTGGAGGACTCCAAACCAGATATTCAGCTGTGTGAAGTCCGGTGCGCATCAGCATAGGGCATTGCCTACGTTCTGCTCTGGAGGGGAAGGGGAACAAATCAACGATGATAGCAAGAGGCATATACCAATCAAATTCAAAGGAATCTGCCGTAAAATGCAATAAAGTTTAAAAAAACGTAACAAACACTTTGATCTGGACACAGATATACAGGAGCCAGTACGATGTATAGTATTCATGCCACTGATCATTTGCATGAGCATACCCACTTCCCTGGGAGGAGTTTTATAGGGTTATTGTACCAAATGGCAAGGCGACCGACATGTGGGTCATTCATTAGACCAATTGGGTTTTAAAAGTTGGTCACTGGAAGTGACTGGGGGGGAGGGGCGAGTCCTTGTTAATCATTAGTTGTTTCAATTTGTTACAGGAGAGTATGGGTTACAATTGTATACAGTTAGAGTACTTAGTTGAATACTGTGAGCTTGTGTGTTGTATATGACACAAGCAAGAAGTAGGAACAAGATTCCAAACTATTGTGGTCATACTGGATTCTATCCAGGTCACTCATGGACAACACAAGGTTTGTGAATCTCTCATTGGGAACCACATGGTCAATAGAATGCCTATATTATCCATTTATTTCATCCATTCATAAGAAGAAAATTCATCTGGCATAGAAAAGATATGGGCAGAGAGGGTGAAAACTTGCCTATTCTGTCAAACGATTCTCCCCCGCTGGGCATAACTCCAAGAACAGATACTGTATATTGGGCTTCCTTCCTCTGTCCAAAGAATCGAATGATGTGTGCGTAGACAGATTCTGTTGATGCAAAACTGGTGGAACATAGAAAAGAAACACAGCTATCCCAGTCATCAAAAGGCTCTGATAGGTTCATGACATCTAACTTGTCAAACGATTAGTTATCACAGTGTGGCCAAAAAAAATAGTAATTTCTTTCAATAGCAGGAACATGTACCTTCAGAGCCCCACCACCATGGTTCTATGAGAAAATAGTAAATCAAGATTAGTTTTTCTTGTAAATATAATTGCAGAGAGAGTGATAAAAGCAGTTATATATAATTACATTGTACCTGCTGAGTGAGGGGAGGCTGCCTCAGGGGCTTGTGGTTTATGAGCCATTGAATATACAGAGGTAAGGCAGGCAGGCGGGTTGGGGGGAGCAGGAAAATCCGACATGGATTTGAGGTGGCATCACCCCAAAAGGTGCTTATTCGTTCATTCATTCAAAAATTGTAAATTCTCAAGTAACTCAGTGGAGTGACGAGGTATTCCAAACAAACATGGTAAGTTCAAATTTCTTGTAGGCCAATTAATGGCTTCATTTGGTGTGCATGTAGACTACTGACCATTAGTGGGCGGTTAGTATTTGGTCATCACAGGTCAAATTATCGACAAATAAATTGTCAGGATTCAAGAAATGTGGTTGCATGCAAATCCAGTGATATTCTAAGTGGTGCACTTATTTGTTTGCAGTGCTCTAGACCAAGCATTGTTTCCTCGATTGTTGTCAACACTACTCATGTGTAAAAGTGAGTAACTTGTCATGTGATAGTGACTTATAGGAAGGTAGGAAGCAGGTGTTGTAGTTGTTGTAGTCGAGACCGTTGCATCGAGGCCAAGGTGAGGCGAGGGGCCGCACCCTGCGAGGCCGAGGCCGCACCTTCGAGGCCGAGACCGAGGCCTGCCTTCCGAGGCCAGGCCAATAAATAAACAGGCAATAAAATTAAAGTATCAGTGTTTAAAGTACTTGAATTAATTTTGTTTGTCTTCCCCGTGGCTACAGCTAGACATTAGTTTAGTATATGGGACAAAGAAGGTTTGAATAGTCCCGACAAGAAGGTTTGAACAAGCACAAGTTGCTATGCAACACATTTTATTCTTTAAGCAGTTACTCAGAATGAAAAAAATATTCAAGCATGTAAAATTGTTTAATGCTTGTGAGATTTGCTGAAGGTTATACTCCCATCAAAATTTACCATCACTTACAATATACTCTTCAAGATTGGCTCTTCATAAGTGCACTGGCAGACAGGTACTAGCCTAAGAAGCTAAGGACACTGCAATGCATTTTGAAAAACATCAAGTATTCCAGCATCCGTGGAAAAAAGCTTTGGCCCGGTGTGGGTGCAGAATATCCCCCCCCCCCAGGGTAAAACACTCTTTCCACTGGCACTACTAGCTGGGACAGATAACACATTCCTAGCCAGGACGAATAGAGCAGAGTACTTGATTCTGGCTGCACAATATGCTCCAAAGGCTGGGAATTAATTACCCAGATGACATGCCCATCCAACTCAATGTGGTAGACACATGATTTTTTTTTTTAATTTGTAAACATGTGTGCAGAGTTTCAATTCAATCCGACAATGTGTGGAGAGTTATCGCAATAACATGAACTTCTCCGTCCGGCGCGCGCTGGCGAAGACACACCATAATATCCCATGTGGAGATATAAAAAGAATAAAAAAATTGTGTGATTTTTCATGTACACCACTACAGACAACCGTGTCAGTAGGCTAAATTGACAATAATTACTAAATTGTGTTTAGATAATCTTTTTATTAAATACAAAATTGCAATTCAATCACGGCAGACGTAGTTACTTCAAGCCTAGGAAGTGCAAAGTCCCCGCACAAATATAAATTTATATTAAATAATAAATTACATTCCACGATATCTGCCGCACAGACCACATTTTTCGATTTTTAATGGTGCAGGCTTCTTAGGCACAGTTTTATCGCTGGAGCTAGGGAATTTCACCTCGCAACTCTACTACGACATAAAAGGGGGCGACAGTGAGTGAGTGTTCACACGCGGCCGCGCCTGTGCAGGATTCGCTGTTTGTACACAAAGCTATACATAGCGTATGTGGGCACTTTGCAGTGCAAGTGCAGTCAGCACTGATAGTTGTTATGGCCAGCGAGCTCGCAGGCAGCACGGCACTCAGCACTGCACTGGGGAATGCATGGCCAGCCGAGGCAGAGCGCAGTCATTTTATTCGTCAGTCTTTTGGGATTGAATTGCACGTTAGTTCAAGTGTCGCGAAATTCAAACAAATCAAGAAGCATCAGTTGTGACATTAAGATTTTCATTGGTTTTTTATTTTAATAGCGAAAAAAATATTGTTCCGGCCTTGACCCCAAAATCATAGGCCGGAAGCTCTGAGGCAGAGGCCTCAGCCTCCGAGGCCGTGCCAAAAACTGGCCCGCGAGGAAGGGCCTGGAGTTCTCCAACTGGTAGGAAGAACACATGCAGTTGCTCCTCTTGGGAATCCCCCAGGGAACACATGAAGTGGATTGCACCAGCTTGGTGAAAACAGATATACCCACTAGATACGTACTATGGTTCAGTATTGCTACAGCACTTGGATACTGCGTGAGCCATGCGGAACGCGCTGTATGAGAACCAGGGTTTTTAGGTAGTATCTTAATTATATTATGCTCCCAATTTGCCGGGATATTTTGCAAGCAAATCCACCTTTTCCTGACTGCGGTGTGTTTGTCTGTGAGCTGGAAGACCTTCACGGCCATGCTTCCTGGGTTGTACGTTCCCAGCAGTTTGACTTGGTTGAGAATAACAGCAAGAAAAAGATCCACTCCAAAAAACAATAACCTAAGTCGTGAAAGGTAAGAATTTTAAGTTTGATGGTCAGTCATGGTGGGAGGGTCAACTTTGGGCATTAGACATGTTTAGACTACATGGTATTGTATAAAGGGTACCCCTCATTGACAATATTCCCCCCCCCCCATACGCTACAGAGTGGCTGGCTTTCACACAGTTACCGGGTTGGCACCCATCCCCCCTCCCTCTTTTTCCAGGCTAGGTGTCCTGCATTCTCGGATGACGAAAAACCACCGTTGCAGACGAATAGTCTGGCAAAAAGAGAAGAGCGATTGGATTGCCAGCCTGTTACTGTGTTGAAAATGCCCAGACACTCGGTTTGCATGATTGAGGGGGTCGATAAGGGGTAAGTGGTGTATGTGAAATAGATTTAAATGTGACCATGCACCACTAATTTTATAGATTTGAAATACAGAATTTTCTGCAGCATCTTCCATGTTCCTGGATCATCGAAACATATGCCCAATAAACAGTGTTTTTCCTCGATTGTGGTTTATGCGCTACACTTATACACAATGCTGATAGGTTTCAAAATCTTTTGTTCTAATCAACCGAAATGCAAACTCAGCAAAATGAAACCCTGGACCGTTCTCTGGTAACCGTCAGGAGACAATCTGGCGTACCTCAATGTGCAGGTACCTGCACAGCGTGGGGGCAACTCCAATGATCCTCTGGTGGGAGGGTGATGTGACAATCGCTCAATTCGATCACATTAATCAGTCTGCTGGCTATCCATAGTTTAGTATCCAACCAGCATAGGGCAGGCACTAGAAGGGACGTGCCAGACCACGAAATATGTAATAGTTTAGTCTAGAATAATGGGGCTATTATAATGTATGTTTTTTTTCATCTGAAGAACAATATTGTGGTTTATCTATATAGTATAAATAGTATTATGTTTTGTGCATAGTGTCAGTGTGGCAAAACCTGTTGCCCACACAGATGCTGGAGCGGATTTCTTGTACTGTAACACACCAGCATTTCAGGCATAGTGCTGTAATGAAAGTGCAAGAAATGGAAGCTGTCACACCATAGCCATGAGAGCCCATGATAACAGCAACTTGTAGTGCGTAGACTGAATGGCTGAGCAAGGGCAGTGTTCACGGCATTTTTCCCTAAAAAGTAACTGCCACATTGACAGAATTCGGGGTCCCTGCCAGCCCATTGATAGTTTGAAGTGGCTTAGGGTCTCGCAACAGACCTCCTCCCCCCCAAAATAGATGATGCTGTGTTTACATGACGTCACGGCAAAAAAATCCTTTCCAAGGTAATTGATTTTACATTGACAAATCAGTATGAAGATATTCTTATGCTATCAAATTGTACTGAGATGATGTTTTATTGTGACCTGATGCATACGTCACTGTGCTTTTCTGCGGTTGCTACCACTATAGAGGCCTCTTCAAGCAAAATCGATTCTTAATCTCCATAGGCCCCCTACCAGGACCTGGACAAGTCCAAGCCATCAACGAGGGTGTAAACATCCTCAGTATTACCATGGAAAAACAAGTCACCCAAAGGATCAAAACAGACCGGGGAGAAGAAGGAAATAATATTCATGATGCTCGACTGGGGTATGCCCTGTGGGAAGCTATCTCTCTCTTAGCAGTCATACTGAATTGATTAGGTAAAAATGTACATTGAGGTATCAGCCACCAATTCTTAGATATCATTTTGACTTTATACCTTACATGAATTACAGGATAAAATGCCATCGAAACATCCAATTTTCTCGCATCAAAAACTCATATGCTTTCATGGAGGCCTATCGCCACTGCACCAGTGATGGAGGAATCATGTTATGTCTTGGTCATGAAACACCGTTTTGAAGACTCTGTTTCATGCTTCAGTTGATTCAGACGAGGACTGACAGCGCGGAGAATGCACTGCAGAACAATGCATCATGTTGCTTGCTTGCCAGGTCAAAAATCTTTATACAATAATAATGATTGGTGACGCCCTACCGTATATGCCTTGGAATAAAACAGGGCGACTTCGTCCTACTTCAGTTGTAGCTGCTGGAGGGACAGGGGCCATGCCCCCGCCCCGCAATATTTGATTTTCAATTGATTGTTGATTCGTTAATTGTTGTTGATTTGGGGAAATAGGCCTGACGTCCTCCTCCCCCCCCCCCCATATCTGGCTAATTCCATATTTTGAGTCATTCTAATAATGCGTTTCGACTGACTGCGCTTGCTGAACAGCTGTCATCAAGGGTCGCCCCTTGATACCACTCCATACTAGCCTGTCTGCAACAGACTATGGAAATAGTGTTGATTAGTAATGGTCCTAGGTATATTAAGTAAAAACGGTGCCAGTGGAGGCGGTAGATTATGTGGGGATCACATGAGTTGTTCGGGGATTTATTCTATTATTTTAGTAAGTGGTTGCCTTGAATTCCATGGCCATTGTTTATGAACCTCCCCCCAGGATGGCTCCAGCTCTAAAACAGGCATGTATGAGAGCTAGTAATATTGTATTGGTGAATTATGCAACCATTACAACGCCATTGTAGAGTCACGAATGATGGAACAACTAACTGCGATCACTTGCTGTTCCGCACCTAGTACCATAACATTTCTGCCAATACTGGCCAAGTTTTGTGATAGGGACTGGGGACTTGGACACAAGGACTCCCCTGACGCGTATGTTGATGCCTCTGTCCTTCAGATTCAAGACCGTGAGGACTCGGTACTGTTTTACCATGGTAGGCTGTAACTGGTTCCGGGAGATCAGATAAGTGTCTCATTGGCTTAAAAATTGTCTGATCAGGAATTGTTTCGGCCTTTGAAGTGCTGTGCTTGTGCAATAGTATTTTTACATTGACCAATCACATGCCAGTATTTATAATCACATGCATTGGTAATATTTAAGCGAGAAGCACACCGTCGTGCCTTCCGCTCTCCTCTGTCCAGCCATCAACATCCTGCTACAGATGTCCACGTTGACCAGTCTATGTTACCACATGTTAGTACATATCGATATGGAGTAAATGTCGTTGGACTAAGTTCAATACGACATTCTTGTCTCATTGCCTCTTAACACGGGGGGACCTGACGCCAACAGCGGAATAATTACAAATTTCTTTGATATCAACAGAATATCTAGGACCTATCCGACCATTAATTCCTGATTAGTGTACGCAAAACTATGAAATCAAAATAGGTGGCAGAGGCTCTAAATTGTAATTCAACTGTTCCGCCCGAAGTTTTAGACAGACGTCAACTTCAACAAACAGAAAACAAATTGCTACGGTCATTTGAAAAGTGCTATCTTGAGTTACGTCAGAATAAATTACAGAAGAGCTCAACTACCCGAAATATACCACCAGACCTTGTCACTACTTTACCATGAGAACCTTTATTTAAAATATTTACAGCTAATTTTTAGCACAATCATGCCCCATTTGAAACTTCTTACATGCTGTAATTTGGAACAAGTGTTCAAAAATAATCCCGGTACAAGACAATAGTCTAAACTTATGTTTATGTGAGCCAGTCGCGCGCACTTGCCTCGGACTACTGCACAATGCTGCACACCATCAAATGCCCTGTGGGCTTATTGTAATTACCATGGAAAGAAATATTGTACAGCCTAGATGCATTGTGTTGTTGGGAGGCGAGCCTATGTGTACGGAAGTATGCATGGCTGCCATGGTTACCATACAGTAACCAGAAAGCCAAAAGGCTTAGTGATTCCTTGACCTCTTCTGACCACCTATAGCCAGAACTCAAGGACAACTGGGAGATTGTACCGCTTATTGTGGGGAACATAAGTCTGACAAATTTCCTTCCCTTTTTTCCAATGACCCAATAGGGTTTTCTCTATACTCTGATAAGATGCTACAACACTAATTTCAAATGATTTCATACCTTGCCCTCTGGTGAGCTCAAATGACCTCTTCGACCTGACCCCAAACAATAGGGTCATGTACTATCACATGGGGAACACACATACCAAGTATGAGCTTCAGGTATCCAGGTGGGGTCGAGTTATCGGTTCCAAGCCAAAATTGGCCGTATTGTCGACTCTTCCAATTTTCTTTTTTGACCCAAAATTCCCCTGACCTACACCAAAAAGAATAGGTTCCTGTACTCCCCATAAGAAAGCTACACACCAAATTGAACCCGATCGACAAACTATTGTGAATTATGTTCACAAGGTTTTCAGACTTTTGACCCTCTGGTGACCTCAGAGACCTCTGACCCAGTGATTTAGCCAGCCCCACAGTATTGTGCCGAAAATGTCGCATAAACCGCGACGATGTGCTAAAAGAAATCTGACAAGCAAATTACTACGAGGATTTGAATTTAATAAAATCTCTCCCGAAAAAAGTCCACCAGAAAACTTTTTGTTTAGGTTGATCCAGTCAAAACATCCGTAATTGTCCTATACCAGAACAAATAGTAGGGTTTCGTACTCCATAAGCGAGCTACACACCAAAATTTTTGAACCCGATCAGGGACCAACCAGCTGGACTTACAATGTTCACAAGGTTTTTCAGACTTCGACCTTGGTGACCTCAGATGGCCTCTGACCTGACCCCAAAACCAATTGGGTTCATGTACTCATCAGAGGGAACCACCACATTGTCCCCAAGTATGAGCTTATCCATTCCAGGGTGGGTCGATTTCGTGTCACAAGCCAGGTAAGCATACACACTACATACATACAGACACAACACAGTCCAGACGGCCTAGATTCCTCGGCTCGTTCAAGAACGAAAACAATCAATCTGTCGCAAGACTTCGCTAGCCGATGCATTCTTGCGCGACTCCCTATCAAAAAATTGCAGTTGGCCTATGTACTGTAGGCTAATATGTACACTGATGTACTAGACACTGCACGGAATGGCAGCTGTCAGCGTGGTGTTATGTACCACGTATGTGAGCAAATGTGCAATCGAATGCTTGTAAGTTCCTTCAAACCCACTTCGTATGGTGCTCTCCATGCACTGTGTAGTGACTCGGTCAGTTCTTGAAGTGATAGCCTCGTCCCAGATGCTGCATGCAGCGCACATTGCTCAGGCGGCATACGTACGTACCGACGAGTCGAGATGTTCACGGTACACTGTCGAGCCATGAGAGGAGGCAGAGGTGAGTAGCTTTTATTGTGGTGAATACAGGTTGGTGAATGACGAGACTGATTTAACTCCCACAATGTGAGGGCTGTTTGATCAGCCGAGAGTTTCAGAAAGAGGGCGACGTTATTCAGTGTCACATCACTGACAGACGTACAGGCTCTGCCTATGTGACTGCCACATGTAAGACATGTTAAAAAAATTTCAAAGTGCATGAACAGTCCCATGCCGACATGTAAATAATGAGATGAAAAATAAATGATAATGGAAAAATACCGCCTGTGTTTTCTTTTTCCTCTCGAACGCAGAATCTATGACTTTCATTCTCCTTGGCCTTAGTTCAGCTAGAAGACATGTATGTTTAGCTTTGTGTGAGCAAATTTGTTTGCAGTACAGCTAGGGGCCCTGCCAGGCTTCACAGACCACTGCTCATATTGCTGTACTGTGAAAGACCGTGTGCTGGGAAGTTCAGTGCAGTGCTCACTGTGTGTACCCTCACCATGTTTAAATTGACGTATCCCCATATCATTTGTACCGATCGAGGTCGTGTCCGCCCCTGGTGATGAAACCATGACATTCCTCCTCCATCCTCCCAGTTCCTCTGTGCCTTCGCAATTCATCCAAGATAGTGTCCATGATCATTTTCTGGCACGCTCACAGAAGTGGTTTTGTGCCATTTTTCAATCGGTATTTGGCATAAAACAGAATTCTTTTACTAGTACTGTTGGTACCCATAGTGAATGAGTATTTTTTACACGGTGATCTCAATTTTTTTTTTGCATCATTTAAACTCCAAACTTCCCTTCGGTACACTAGTTTTGATTGTTTACAATGTAGATCACTGTATATCGCGTTGACTTTCATAGGTCTTATATTCATAATCGACTTCCCTCAAGTGTGCAATTAATTTGTAATAACCCTTTCCGTTTCATTGCCCTAGGCTGTATGGTACATATATTATGCATCATATTTAGATCTTACACTACTATTTGTTTCACATGTTTCATGGGCCTCTCGGGTTAGATTAGCTTCTTAGCTAACCGGTTTCCCCGCTTCATCATGTACGTAAAGTGTGGTAAAATAAATAACTTGATCTTTATTGTTTCTTTGAGAGCTCTTTTGTACTGTCAAGGGGAATTCACCATCCATACCCCATGTTTTTTGAACCCAAGTCGGTGCAAGTAGTGACATAATCTCCCATCGGTATTTTGTACCTATGCCGAAAATTACCACATGCACGCTCGAAAAAAATGTTTGACTGCAAAACGATGAAGAATAGCTGATGCATTAGACAAGGCTACTTTGCGCACATAATACAATTACAAAGCTGGAAAAAGTTTTTTTATACGACTAGTAATGTCTTATACATTTTTACATTTTTCCCCAAAAAAAAAAAAAAATGAAACAATGTAGTCATGAATGAATCCACCAGTGATGTAGCCTGGGCGGCAGCCTATGGTGGGGGTGGAAAACGTGTTAGGCCTACTTGTGTTGTGTTAGCGTAAGATGGATGATTCGGTACAGCGTACCTTGAAGAAAGCAAACACCGGCGATTGCACACTTTAATTGGGATGACTCTATGGTGAAGCGAGAACACCATTGTCAATTCACCCATTGAGTGTAAGAAAGAACTCACCCCTCAACAATCTGAAATAATGAGGAAAACCTAGTATGTTTAGAAATGGCCTCTGTTTCGAGGCCGTGAATGCTGCTCGGCAAGTTCAGCAGTAGAGAGTGGTGTACCTGTACAGGTCTGGAATTAACCGACGGCACCGACGGCAATCGCCGTCGTGCCCTGCCATTTGCTGTGATTGCCCTTACCTTTAAGCGTCACCGAACAGGTTTAGCGACTGCCATGCCCTAATTGATCATTGCCGTCGGAGCCCTCGCCCTCCCGCTCTCAAAACTAGACAGCGAGTAGTACCTACAGCAACCATTCTGAATGGAAGTGTCCATTGAATCGTCAGGCCAATTAAATGAAAAAGTGTCATGGTTTTCCACATTTTCGGAATCAATAGATAAACTGCATAATTAACGTTAACCTAGGCCTGGCCGGCCCCGCGCTGCCCACACACATTACATAATAATCAAAACGGCAGTATGAATGCACGGCGGCGGTCTTCTTACTAAGTAACGATAATCGTAACAATTCACTATATCTGTTAAACTGTTATTTTATATCAAAAACCTCACATGGGATTTTCTGCAAAATATACATCACTGTTCAGCTACAGCAATGCGATTGACATGCAGCAGTGCTCGAAATTTACGTTAAGCCCGATAGCCCTAGGGCTACTCGAAGATTCAGTTCGGCTACTAGAAACATGCTGCAGCTGCACGTTAGGCTAGTGAGGAAAATTCAGCTTAAGGTCTAGGGCCTCGGCCACTAACATATAAAAAACGTATGAATGATCCTAAAACTCCTCGATTACGACTTTTAATAAGCGGCCCAATCCCCAGCTCCCCCCGCCCAAAAAAAAGTTACCGTTCGTAAGTTGTCCTTTGTAGTGTTAGCCTTGAGCCCTTTATTCTGTAGTGTGTACTGTTGTGCATAGGCCTAAATTAAGTATGAACTGCGGCGGGCAAGGCACATTGGTATGCACGTTACGTGGACAGCACAAGCTGTAATGCTCTATAAGGCATTGTTAATACTACTGGGAAAACACGTTGTTCAACGAGGTGAGTGGAATGCAGCTATTCATCGCCAAAAGTTTTTTATATAGTACAGTAGTTAGTTACAATTCTGTCTAATGGTCGGTTTGAAATTTCATAAAGAAGCACTCACGTTTTTTGTTGTTTTATGTCCTATCTGTCCCTGAAATATTAACACGCAATTAGATTAATGTAAATGTATCTTGTACAATAGCAGTTGAAAACAATTTTCTTGCATTACGCTCGTTTGATCATTTAGTGAAATGTGCTCACGCTGGCAAAAGCCCTGGAATAGTACCTAAGTGTTGCAACGAAGAGTCGGTTGTTTTTTTAAAACCACGTGACTGTGTCTAGTGGTATATAAATAACAAAAAAAAATCACATATGTGTGATTTTATTTCGTAATTTACTTTTAAGCTTCTAGACAAACATGCGTCGTAGGGAGAAAGAATAAACAAGTTGTGTAATTATTTATACAATAGGCTCCATGTTACACTTTGTCGAGGAATCGGATTACCATGCGAAAATGGAAATATAATTGTGTCTTTCACTATCGGCCAGAAGAGCGGCGAGCAGTTTTTGGGATCGGCCTTATAAATTTTATCGGGCTAGTCAAATTTCTGTTTGGGCTAGTGGAAAGTTACGAGTTAGAAGCCGACGACAACTGCTGATCAGGTAGATATTTCGAAGCAATGGCATGCAGCAGTGCAGAGCGTGTTGTCATTGGTGCGTTTAAACATGTAAATAAAATTACAATGCTCTGATTGGTTGCGGTTCGATTTCTAGCGTCACAGTGCGGGTACCAACAACATTATACTAGTTCCGCGAAATAAAGGCTTTTCATACAGACCTGCCGGAACGTGGCAATGCATAATGGCATTGCGTATTATAAGAGTGGGGGGTGCGGGCTCGTAGCGTAAACAGAGCTATATTTGATTCCACTACTCTGTGAACACTGTAGAATAAAGACAATTGGAAACACTGAAAAGTGTTTTAGAGTTCAGACGAACTATTTTATATAGTGCAAAAGAGCAAGGAGGGAGGTATACAAACAGAGCGTTGAAAATTGACCCGATACCGGAGCCAAGGCAATCGGTACAGAACGGTTCCACAATCATCAGTAATGCAAAACTCTTAGCGCCTACGAGAAGTAGCTGTCGGTCGTATGTACGTGTGTGGGGGGTTTGAGGTGATCTGTTATGATTGTGTACTTGCTAGTGAGTTCCTTCGAGCGATTGAAAACTTTCACATCACATTTATAAATTGACAATAGAGCAGTAGTAATACTGATATGCGTGAATGATGTATATTGCATAAAGCTTAAATTTGTTTTTTTAAAAAAAATAAAACACGATCTCCCAATTTTGGGGTATCTAGAGAATTAATTACGAGGTGAAAAATCATTGTCAAAATCGTGGTTGACCGACTGACAAGAATACACTAGAGGCTTGCGTGCTAGTAGATAGCAGATGATGAAGAGAGTTACATGGTACAATATTAAAACGTTTTGCCCTGAAATTCTCAAATTTGACTTCGTGCCCTTGTCTTTTTTCAGATTGCGTTGCTGCCATCAAAAATTATTACTTGCCTTGGTGCCCTGCCATTTCGAATATGTAACCGAAGGCAATTTACATTGCCATTAAGGAAAATTGCCTTGCCCCTTCCAACTTTTAATTCGAGCCCTGACCTGAATGTGACACTTGCATGTGTCGATGTTTGTAGGACTACAGTTTTAGTACAGTAGGCACCTACAGCATGCGACGAGAGTAGACGCTTGTTATAGCCGAGTAGACGATGTATTTTCTCTCTTACCTAGATAAGGTAGATGTGATTGGTCATTCGACTTGGTGTCAAATAGGAAATTTTCCCTCTCGAAGATAGTATCAATAGGTTGGCATTTCTACAAGTTCAAATCTTCAAACATGCACGGCAGTGCCAGCTCTCTCGCTAGTCAATCCAAATCCAATAGATCTTTTAGGACATTCTCATGAGTCTGTCTGTTTCCCTGTACATTTCGATTGGAGATCCTGTTTGTAAGCCTAATTTTGGCCGAATAATTGGGGAAATACCCCCCCCACACCCCACCCCCCCAAAAACCCCCTGTTTTTCCTCAGCCTGTCTGGTTTTGAAACATAGTTTGGTAAACAGGAAGTGTTGCCATCAGGGATCTCTTGGCGATCCTATTCATTCATAGTGGGAACATGCAAGACATTACTATAGAAAATCTTCGATTATTCATAATTAAAGAGTGGCAACGCGAACAACAACTTGTGTCAAGTTCTTGCTAAAATTGTGGATCATTGAAGTCTGACGAGAGTACTGATGATCTGGGTATATATTGGTAATCCTCACCTGCCAAAGACCAATATAGGGAATGAGAGTTCTGAAATCTGTTCTTAACTACAATATTGGTCTTGGGGTTAATAATTGAGATGAAGCTTGTCAGGAATGAAGTTGAAACAGAAAGTGGCAGCTTAGCGCTAGCCTAAAAAAACAGGCCTAGGCGCCTTTTTTTTTTCGAGTTGTGAAGCAGGCTTAGTAACAGGTACTAAAGCCTGTAGCGCAGGCTTAGCCTAGCCTAGGCCTTGCCTCGTGGCTTAAGTACCTGTCTAAAGCCTGCGTTCACAACCGCAAGGCCTAGGCTGTTATTAGGCTAGCGATGAGTGGCCAAAACTTTCTGTTTCAACTTCAGTTTTCTGACAGCGTGCATCTCAAGTGATATACCATAAGACCATTCTTGTAGTTAAGAATAAAGGTCAGAATTCATTCATTCCCAGTATTGGTCTTTGGCAGGTGAGAATTACCAAACATGCACCCGAAATCAGTCGGAATCTCTTCACGTACCACAAATTGACTGTTGATCAAGACACTTCACAAGTTGTTGTTTGCATTGCCACTCTCAAGTTATGAATAAGCATGAGATTTCTGTAGTAATGTCCCTGCATGTGCCCGATATGAATAATAGATCGCCAAAATGAGCCCTGAGTGGCCAACACGTTTGTTTTACAAAACTTAATGTTCCAAAACAAGACAAGCTGGGAAAAAACAAGTGGTATTTTCACCATTCTTATGTCAAATTTAGCTTTAAGACAACTTCAATACTATGAAATTTTAACAATTTTAGTGGATTAGAATGTTCTTGAATGAGGTTTTGAAGGTGATTAGAGGGCTGTTGTAATCGGAGTGAGAAGTTGGAGGCATGAGGTGACGGAGTTCGTCACCTTCAATGGGAAGTGTGCTAGCAGTAAAATTTCTTGCTGATACGTGAACTTAGCCTAGCCTAGGGGCCACCTAGGCCTATGTAGGCCTAACATCAGCCACAGCATTTTCGGCTCCCACTCACTAGTTACCGAATGACAAAAATATGAAGACTGCGCAGGATTTCAGTAGCCGGATCTCCTCGTCCTTGTATTGTCGGCTGTAGTCCTGGTCTAACAGGTTAAGTTACACGATTCAGATTTCAGACAGTTCATCAGGCGAGGCTAGGCAGCTCGAGTCTATTATTGTTATGTTAGCGAGCTATTCGCTATCTTCAGCGCAACAATGGCAACGTGACGCGTGAGATCATTGCAGCACGTACAGGCCGGCAATTCAGAAATCTCGCGCCAAATACAAGTTTTCGTGATATGGGAGAGGCACTGCTGTAACGTGCGACATACAGCTTTGTACCTAATATCCATGTGCAGGCCAATAGGGTCAAATAATAACGAAGTTGTAGAAAACCCCTCGCGTTTACTGAGAGAAGGGGTAGAGCGCCAGTTTTGCGATGAGTGGGGTCATAATAACATCCATCTATAAAAAAGCTTATTGTTCCACTCTGTGGAACATCTAACGGACGTCTTTTGCGTAACACCACAACACTGGAGACTTCCAACCTAAACTGAATCACACCTGTGTTTACTGTATATTTTTTAGGTTTCATGGGTATGTCTGTACAGGAGCGCTTGAGGCATGCACAGCGCGTTATAGATATTGTATTCTTATTATTGTTATTATTATTATTATTATTATTATTATTATATTATTATTATTATTATTATTATTATTTTATTATTATTATTATAGCCTAGGTCTATTTTAAAGGTAGATGAATAAAGTGGAAATTATCTAAAGAGATTTGCTTACGGTTTCAGTCCCTTGAACGAGGGACATAATAGTACTGACCAACTTCAATGAACAGCTCCATCATTCCTGTGGTTTTTTAATTATGAAGGGAAAATGTTATGTCGAAACTTTATATCGTGTAATGCTGCGCTGCGGTATTTCTCATGAGTTTTCCATTTGTTGGTGCATAGATCCGCTTTTTTTTTGCATTAAAAACAAAAAACATATCAATCGGGTAACCTCTTTGATTATGTAATGCATTTATATCTAAATGACCAACTTCTCATTCGTTGAAAGTACTTTGTTTTTCGGAAATTGTTCCTAGTACTGTAGTACCTGGCTCTACATGTGGTCAGTATCCGATTGGGCAAGGTCTTAGCGCATCGCTGAGGTGGGAACTCCGTGTACTTTTTGACTGCGCACCTTCAATAGGCCAGATACTCTAATGGAAAAGATCCATTAGAAGTTATCAAGTATCATTAACTAACGTTCGTCACCATGAGTCATTTTTTACGCCGTGCTCGCAATACGTTTGAAGAATTGATTGATTTAGGCCTAATCCAGAAAGCCAAAACGCTCAGCGATTCCTTGACTGATCCTGCCATTGATCGAGCTGGTATGTTGGCATGGGTGGTAGAGCCCACAATGCCAAGGAGCATGTACTACTTATTATACGGGAACTCACAATACTCACGTATAACTACGTCCATCGATGAGGCTTGTTAAAAGCTGGAAGTTACCACAATATCAAATTTTTCACCAGTACCAACCCCTATTCCCCCACCAAACGGGCCTCTGTATTACCCACAAACCGATGTTTCTTTACTTCCCATAAAAAGCCCTATACTAAATTTACAAACTTGATAGGCCAGGCATTCTGGACTTATCGTGTTTACAATGAGTTTCAGTGACTTTAACCTCTCTTGACCTCAGATGACCTTTGACCTGACCTCGACATAGGGTTCATGTAATTATTATGGGAACCCATACACCAGGTATGAAACTTCACTCGTCCAAATGGGATCACGATATCGCTAACCAGGCTGCGTCTACACCCCATACACATAAACACTGTCATGACTGCATAGATTCCTCTGACTTCGTCAAGAGAATCGAAAAGTGCACGGGTGCGGTGTCGTTACGTGACCTTATTAGCATATGAAATCCTTGAAACTTTCTCCTTTGCTGTGATATGCACGCTGGATAAGCCGGACTTTACCTATCTTCGCCTACGCCCCATTCGCACAACGGCTCCTGCCTCTTTCTGTAAGTCTTAAACGAGCGCGGATTCTTATCATGCAATTGATTGCTCCAAATCTCACTCTTTCACAGAATAGAGGAGGCCGTGGATTCTGTGTCGCGTGGCAAATCATCGGAAGTATGCCGTGGAGTAAATGCATTGTGAAGTTTTTCCTGAAATAACCTTGCTCATCCAATCGCCAGTTGCCACTATAGACATGTCCAGGCGTGTTCCAAACCGCCGACGTGTATATCCCTGCAGGAATTGCCTCTTCGGGCCTCGTTCAGAGAAAGCACGTTATATATCTGGTGCCTTGAAATCACCATATTTTTTGGGGGACAATCTTTTTGTCCCTACCCCCCAGTTTCGTTTGATCAGTTCACTCAGTATTTGCGCCGAAAAAAACCCGAATTTTGACCTCCGGTGACGGACTTTGAAACCGTCATGTTTTCGGGACCAATGTTGTCCTCACCCACCAGTTTCATGTAAATTGGACTAACGCTGTATTTTCGTTTGAAGTATGTAAATTAGAGGGCGGCAGACATGCAGCGATGCACACTTTCGAACGCCCGAGTTATTTTTTCTTACTAAGGTGGACATATGTACCAAGGTTCAGATCAATCGAAAAGTGTTGAAGAGGTATTGCGCTAACGGCTAGAATTTCCGGCGGCGGCGGCCCCAAGACCATAGCATCCCCGAACACTTGAATGTGTGTTGTTGTTGTTTTTCAATGGTTTCATTTCCGGAAGATTTATGAGAGCTGTCTATTAACCCTAGGCAATGGTGGGCTCCGCTTTAGTAATCCGATTGTAATATTGTTCCCCCCTCGTGTATAAGTAGATGGCAGGGGGTCTTGGTCCAGTGGGAGGAATAAACAAATTTCACAATTAGCAGGGCCAAAAACTCCGATTGAGTTACAGGCCCAATAGCAACCTGCAGTGAGCCGTCACGAAACTGTTCGCAGGACAGAATCAGCTAACCTCCAACTGTCCAATGAATGACAGTGAGTCACGCCCCGGCCCTGGGTAACATGATAATCAGTTCACAGAAATATGGCAGTCTGTAAATACATGTGTTGCACTTGCACATCGTTTTGCCGTTCGCATTACTTCTCGATCGTAGTCTCGCGGTAGCGGGTGCCATGAGACGGCTAGTTCCATTGTCATCGTCGCTTTTTCGCCAACCTGCTACTGGGACAGAAAATGTCTGCAGGTCAAAAACTCAATACCTCAACGATTCGCCGATGAGGTGCACCAAAGCCTTTAGTATGCTATTAAGGCTGATGGGTCCCGGCGCATGGGGCAAGGACCCCCCCCCCCCCCCCCACACGCAGCAAGGCGCTGTCCGCAGAGTGTTCCCAATTTCCCTTTTTCAGATCTCCGGAAATGGCCTTTTTTGTCCTTACTCTAAAAAAGCGCTAAATCATTGTCCAAGATGCAGGGCATTTATGCATTCAAGCATTTCATGAACAAAGTTCGACGGAAATACCATATAGTACTTCCAGCACTACCGAAATAACACTCAAATGTTATAATGCGACAGAAATTTGAGATTTATGATTAGTAGGCCCTATATACGTCTTTTGTTCATCAGCACATATTCTTACAAGCAGTAGTAGTACGAAAACTGCAAAATCGGCACATCAGGTCATGGATATTCTGATTGTGTCTCTTGGTTTTTCTCTTCAAATGTTCAGATTTGAAGACAGTTGGTATGCGTGACAGTCTGACAGAAACCTTAGGATGGAGGGTATTTGGAATTCCCTTACCATTTAGTTAATGTTGTTTGTGTTGAATTAGCTAGAATAGCGCGAAACGCGTGCAAAAGCTTCTGCTAAATTGGCACGAAAAGCATCAATTTGGATCCGTTTTTGTAGTGTTTACTATGACTCGTCCTGAATGTGGGTGTGCTGTAGTACTCAAGTCCGGACTCGGACCCAAGTCCGGACTCAAGGACTCATGACTCCGGACTCGTGACTCAGGCTTGTTAATTGGATTCGGACTCACCTTCAAGGACTTGGACTCAGGACTTGACTCACCTGTCTGGAGAGGAGTATATACGAAATAGAGATGCAATACTACCGACAAGTTTTCACTCACTGGATGCACGTCTGCCGATTTCGGGCACGATTTCCATTACCGATTCGTCAAGAAATTGCAGTCGTCACTCGTCAACACTCAATCGTCAAATCAGTTGAAGCAGGTATCAATGCACATATGCACATAGCATATTTGTATGGGTGGTGTTATATTTCGATGGAGGAACGCTGTTTTCGCAGTAAAACTCCCTGTTGGAGAACTCTTGCCTAGGTAGTGCTGTGGTAACGTTTTTGCGCGCTATAAACCACCTCACTTACTGATTCTTTGGACATTCCAATTAACCCATCGCGTACATAGACTGAATGGTTGGTGGGGTCTTGCCTTGACCTGGATCTATTACACAGATAATATACCTCTATTATATACCCTAGCCTAAGTTAAAACCGCAATCGTTGATCTCTTGACCCATATTAAGTTATGGATACGTACGTTGCCCTGGAGACTATGCCAGTGTGGCCAAATGAATAGGCTACACCTAATCTGTGAGCTAAGATTTCGCACAACTGAACACACATGTGTCTACCCCCCCCCCCCCCCAAGTGAAACTGGCACCAGTTGTGCAGATATCATTAGATTAGAATAGAATAGAAAACTTCATTGCTCTAAATGGAGAATGTGACACTCGCACATAAAAGTGAAAACAAAAATGAAACGCATGAAATACATGTGTATAAATATAGAAATATATGCTATTGCATGTGGGAATGTTGTGTGAGGTTTAGTTTATGTGAATGGGGTGGGTAATTAGAGTTAGCAGAGTACTTGGAGGTAATTAAAAAAAGCCAGGGGATCATTCAGATGAGGTTGGAAGGTACCAGGGAATCCGAGCTAGTGGAGAATAACTGGAGAGGTTATGGGCCTGTGTTGTATGGTGAAATTTATGGACTGTTAGTGGAATAATAGACTTTCAGCATGTGTAATGCCCTGTGGTCAAATTGTGCATGTGAACGCGGAATTTGCAGGGCAGACCCACATTGTTATATCACTTATCTCAGCTCATTTCACACACTCATCACTCATGGGGCACGTGCCTGGAAGGACACCCAGCCGCATCCACCCAGCCGCCTCCGGGCAAAGCAGCGACAGATGACCCATTCCCCAACGCCCTGGGGTACGTACCTGCTCCTCCCATGAGCTACGGGGTGACCCTTTGAGCGGCCCCAACCCTTCACTGACGGGACACGTGAACAGGATTGTCTGTTGAGATGTGTCATATAAGGCCTAGTATAGGCTGGCCTAATGTGCCGACAGTTAGAAAACAAACTACAGCCAGTGTTACCCTAACTACATATGCTCAGTGTATATAGCTGCAGAAACCATATAATTTATTCATTAACAAAAGAATGTGATTGCATTGGTAGTGAAATACGAGGCGAAAGAAAGCTAATTAACTGAAAAAATCAAACAAGAGAGGAGCACAACCTTAAATTTTGAAATTGCTGAAGCATCAAATTGGAATATCATTCTACATCTTCAAAACTCTATCGTAGGAAGAAAGGCGCTGCCGGGTTCATAGGCTCTTTGGTTCAGGCCCTTTGGTACAATCCCTTTGGTACAGCACGGCAGGGCTTGGCTTGGAAGTTGTACTGGGTAGGGGCAGGGTTCAGAGCTCATGGGCAGTAACTCAGGGTTAGCCTAGGCCCTAGGGTGCATGTACCTGATATGGAAGTGGTATTGATCGTCAACTGGATATTTGCCAAACTGGCTAAAATGATATGTGTTGAATTGAATACTCTGAACATTTTACCAATGAACATATACCGAACACTATAGTGTCAAAAGTGATGTAAAATAGTGTTAAGATTCCTAAACACTGGTTTTGGAGTGTTGGTGTCGGGTGTTGGTGTTGGTCCCTTCTGCCTGGTGTCGGTGTTGGGCTCCTATTTTGATAACAGTGTCAGTCTTGTTGTCAGTATCGAGATCGGCTACTGTGTTTTGTGTTGGATTTGCCGGTGTCCGATACAACACTGATTAGAACTGGAATAAGGTTCCCCTGGATTCTCAATTATGGTGGCATTAACCATTGCGAATGTGTAAAATTACCTGGACTCATTGGAACTCGGACTCGGACTCGCCCTGAGTGGACTCGCTACAGCACTGCTAAAAAATATATTTCACTCCTCTTGGAGTTACGGACTGAAGACGGGTAGGAGCAAAAACTAAATCACATATCGAATTTTACTTTAAATTTACACGAAATTTTACCTTCAAACCCGGCCTTGATATACACTATTTCATTCAGCGTTGGGTAATTCCTGTTGATTCTGTCTTCCTTCAGCACAGTTGCGTTTTTTTTCATACTCCGCTATATAAGTGTTCACTATACTATACTATACTATACTATACTAACTATACTATACTATACTATACTATACTATACTATACTATACTATACTATACTATACTATACTATACTATACTATACTATACTATACTATACTAATACTTGCCGGATTTATAGAAGGAAAAAAGAAGTTGGGGTGTTTGAAAACAGACAATAATAAATATGCTGCGCGCGAAGCGCTCACTGTTTTATGACGCTGCCTAATTTTCCTTAATTAGAAATATTACTTTCAGCAAATACAATTCGGGCAATCTGATCGGAAAGAGGGTCCTTTTAATGTTCTTCTTTCGAACAATTTAGTGGAGGCAATTGAATATTGTGTCCCTCACGAAGCCAACAACTAACAAAAAACAACAAAAAAACACTTGCAGCTATCTATATCCTAGTGATCTCGACTATGACATTTGTTGTCTGTTACCATTGTTACGGCAAATCGATTTGAATTCTTCAAGGAGCATTTCTATGGGGCCTACTAATGATACTGATTTAGAACTTCAGTCCTGGATATGAACCGTATTTCAGGTGTAATAGCTATCTATATTTACCAGAAACTTGAACATTTCAACTCGTATTTGGATTATCCACTGTAACTTGATCACCATTGACCTGTTAACTACTTCAGTCATTCCTACCCCCCCACCCCCCCCAGAGTTTCAGAGCATAAGCGAGAAAACTAACTTGTCGAAAACGATACGCAAATACCAGGAAATATATCACAGTATCAATCAGCATTTCAGACTGAAAATGTCTCATGAGAGATTTATCATTTGGATAGGAATTAGCTCCATGAAAGCCCGTAAGTTGTTTGTTTTTTCGAATATTTTTTAACCAACACTGCCCAACGTGGTTCATGAATACCGCGGATAATCGAATATCCAGAAGAGGTTGGTTTCAGTCGGGCATGGTGGTGAACGTGAATGGACCTCAGACTGGTAACTACAATCAGATTTCCGCAAGGCGGCCAGGCCATTTTCCTACGTGAGGCATGCCAGTGCACAATGTCATCTTCTAATTGCTCACGTAAGTCCTGCTGCTATTGTTTCAACTGCACACCACTATACATCACAGATTTTGCTGGCCTCTTCTCGGTATAGTGAGAAACTTCCTAACAAGCTGTGTTAACTCCTTCGCTCCGCAGTTTTGATGGACACAACAAGCTAGGAGCACATTGAAAAACGTTTACACACCTGTTAATGGCTCCCATGAGATGTGGGATGCCAACAAATTTTGTCTTCTAGAGTCACCCTTGCGTGAAGTCTCACATTATTACACACAGGTATTAACGGGCCTAACCTCAACCTAGCCCACCGCTTGTTTGCTGCGTGTGTATGTGGTGTGCCTGACACATGATTTCCGACTGATACTCCGATATTTATTTCGATCTATTTGAACCATTTGGCACTCCCCTCGGCACTCGAAGTGAGGAAGCGGAATTTCGCCTGCGGCCATAGTATTTGAAATCGAATGATATGGTTTAGAAACTGGTGTGTTGATCAGGTGGAAATAAGTGTGTTTACATTCCTCGTTCGTCGTTACCGGGAGAACGACCGCTGGAAACGGAAGAATCCTTGTAGTTGCCAGATTGCAATGAAATGTCAAGAGCGGGAGTTGCTACACAGCCCCCTCCCAAGCATGGCTGACTGAAATGGAAGACAGCGAAACTAATTTATGAAGAAGGTAGAATCAAATGTTGACATTGAGTGATGAAAACTGTTGACGCGGGAATCCTCGGCTACCCGGGTGGCATCGGCAGTATTCGCCAACCCGCCTGCTGATTGAACAAATGTTTGACTTCTGAAGTTGGAAGACAATAGACAATATTTAATTGTTGTTGTTACGTACCTGGTTACTGACAACACATCACAGGCCCAAGATTTGCGTGAACGTTTCAGCGTGCGGGGTCACCAATTTAGAAACTAGTGCGTTGTTCAGGTGGAACTAAATATGTCACATTTTTCCTGGTCTGTGATCGCTAACCGGGAGACGACACGCTGGAAAAGTAAGAATCCCCTTGGGAGTGTTGCCAATTGCAATGACTGTCCAGAGTTGGAGTTGCTACAATGGTATAGCAACAACTCGACAACTTAGGATGACCTAATTCGAAAGGGATGGGGGGGGGGGATTTTTCACACAGTAATTTTCTCGGCAACTCAACGGAACTTATCAATAAACATAAACTATTTGAGTGAAAAATTGGAGGAGCCGGGCAAGGGGGCACCAATGGACATGAAAAGTATGATTCTGATCTCCTCTATGTCTTACAGTATCGCAGCTGCAGAGTGTCAAATACGCTCATGAGGTTAACCATAACTGCTATAGGACCCCCAGCCCTCCTCCATTATTCTGAGAGTGATGCACAATATTTGTAAGAAATCATAGGATTAATGTCTTTTTCAGCATAACATACCAGACCCTAATTATATGCTCGTGATCTACGCCATCATTGGATATGGACGTGCGTCCTGCTTTCGGTTTAGGCAAAGGTTTGGGAGTGAAGAAAACAAGACCAATGCAGGGGCGGTGCCAGAATTTGAAGGCTTGGGGGGGGGGGGGGGGGGTTCTAGCACATAATCGAGGGGCTAGAGCCACCTGCGCCATACCCAGGTGCAACTAGTACTTCAATATAGAAAGAATGGAGGACTATTTGAGACCATTACGTGTGCTTTCACAGGGTGGTAAAGACCGGGGCCAATAGCAGCCTCGGTTGATTTGAGCTATGTAATTTTTTAGCTGTTGGGTAAGCAGCTCTAACAAGTCATCATGTCTCTCCGGCAGTTCGTTTCGTTCGTTCGTTCGTTCGTTCGTTTCGTTCCATGGGTCTGTTCGTCACGTGTCAATTCGTAAATGCGATCAGGTTGAAACTTGGTGAGTTGATAACATCCATCTGGTCTCTGCATGAGTTACATTTTGTTTGGCTATGTGAGAATTTAATGAAAATCCAATTCATCCCGCCCAATAAGTCTTCATTGGGTCGTAACTTCTGAGAGGCTCGGTGACAGGGGCGGCAGCGGCTGTGAAACGTTGGTGGTGGATAAGCATGCTGAGCTGTACTGGAGGCTGGATTGACATTTGGTTTGCATAAGTGCCGTAATTTCATTAATCCATTAATTGCCCAATACAAATAGTCTCTCCTCTCCCCGCGGCCCTTTGGCTGTGATGAGAGTTTGTTGACATATTCAGTGGTCCCTGCTTCTGCCGGATTGTTTACATTACCTACTCCTTTCTCTCTGGGAATGGGGCCGCTGTGTTGCAACGACTTGTTAACACATCTCGGTCCAAGTTCTCATTGGTGACTATAACCGTGTTGGCGCCCAGTCTGAGCTTTCATGAGCCAATGGGGCTTTGGGCCTTCCCCCCCCCCCCCCTAAACGCGCTTATTTAACTTGTTGCCTTGTTTGTATATTGCCTCTGTAGTGGTCAACATTCACTATGATGTCAACAATTCAGGAAGTGTGTTTCTCCCCTGTTCCTGCCACAGGTCTAATTTCTCATTGGTGACTAGGAAACGTGGTTTGCACACGTGGCCCAGTAGTTCTTAGCCAATGGGGAGCTTGGGCCTCCCCCGTCACCCCCCCCCCCCCCCCTAAACTCTGCTTAATGTTAATTGTTGTCCGGGGAATTGTTTGTATATTGCCTCTAATCTTGCGTTGTTCCAACTAATACCTATGAGTGTCCAATGTCGGGGGGGGGGGGGTCTGGAGTGTGTTTCCCCTGTTTCACTGCACAGCTGATGAATGGAATTTTGTGCTGCGTACTTGTTGCTTGGTCGCTGATAGCAAATTTAGGCCAATGTGGTAGACATGTTCGAGGTCATTCCATGGTTATACAGATGTCATAAAGTCATCCAATGTGACAAACAATACATGTGTAAATGGCGAACAACCTGCAGTGTATTCGCCACGGGAGTTTTGCTTTCACAAACACACACTACCCCAACGTTCCACTTGCCCTTGTAAGCAAACCAGTTTGGACATTTTTCCGTGTTTCCCGTAGGGGGATGGAAGGTCCTCGACCTCATGAGCCTGAACCCTAGCTAACCTTGACTTTTAAATGCATACTATTCCCAGAAAACCCAAACACCTGAGGTTAAAAGCCCTTTGAGGTCGATCATGTTTGTGGGGCCCTTTTTTGTCGTTGGCAAATAACTTTTGATCATAACACACTTAATCTGTTGCCCCCAACAGATTCCGGAATCCCTGCCATCTGGAGTAGTGTGGATTAAATATTGCTATTGGACATAATTCCCCACTGAAATTTGACATTATTAATAATTGTACATAACATGGAGGACACAATACTCAGTCAATGACACGACAGTCTGACTGCAATAAAATACGGTGACAAATACAGATTTAACATCTTGTAAGCTCTGTATTATTTGAGAGATCACCAGAACAATCAACACACGCATCACCAGTCGCCTATGAACTACACTAATTTGTGGTCGGGTTGTATAGGCTAGTAGGCCCCAGAATATAATCAGTATTGCAATGCTGCAGTCCTATATCAAAATTTTATCGGTAATTATGCTTCCTGTACTTTACCGGTCCAATCTCGTTCTTATGTCCAAGGCCAACACGTTTTTGCTCCTATAACTGTAGTTTGTTCACGTTCACCTAAGAATTTTTGGGTACTCGTGAACTACTTGGGTACACTACTTGGGTACGTATCATTGGCTGCGTTTCCATTTACCTTTGTTATTTCATAACGACTACACCAATCGTGATCGTGATCTTCTCGTCTTCACGAAAAATTGACCTTCCTTCGACTTCATAAATTCAGTTGCTTTGATTGCAGTGTAGCTGACTGCCATTACTGTTTCCACTGGCAACTATGATCCTATACCTATATCAGTGAACAGCAAAGATGCGCCCGTGGGCGGTCCTTGGAGTCATGTTATTCTCCAATTTTCGTTCTCCGCCCGAGCGTGGAGCCTACAAATGCATTCACAATGAAGTCGCATGCACGGTGTTTCACCTGGGACAGAAAAACAGGTAAATGGAACGCAGCTCCCCACTCTGATAGGTTCCACAATGATCAAAATGTCCCCCTTTGGTGGAAACTTGCAAACACAGCAGCCACTGGTGACGAACTGCAACAATTGTACCAATACCAGCGACGCTTCACTGACACAAACTTTTATCAGGCCAAAAAAAAGCAAGGAAATTTGTGTCTATCCGTCAGTAAGAGTTGAAACTTTTTTGACCATGACCTTGAGATTTTTTGGGGGCCAGATGGGAGTTTTTTTGGTGGCTCAAACCCCCCCCCCCCCCCCGTGGCTACGCCACTGGACTAATGCCCTACTCCCCTGAACAAGTTGCCTTATGGTCACAAGAGGTATCGAATGAGACGATATCATTGAGACAAGTGGAAAACTCACATGATTTTGTTGTACGGTGATATCCAGAGATGCAGGACTGGACATCTGTCTGTCGAAATGATCGAAATAAATCTCATGTTGGACCACGAACTGCTTCTCCATCAAATCACTGCGCGTATAACAACCTCCGAGTAATCTATCAAGTATTGGCGTGAGAATGTACATGTGGAACCAGAAGAGTCTGGATGGCGGCATCGTAAAGTCGAGCTACATACTAATACAGACTAACAAGTCTGCTGCACTCGGAATTTTTGAAAATTGTTTCGCTTGTGTTGCAAAACCTACCTTGCAGCATGGCCTTCAGCCGAATGCTGTGATGTGACCTGCAGCAACTCGGGGAATACGAGGTTTTGTTTAATGACTGGAAGAGTATTTACCCGAAAACCAAGGTACGTTACAACTACGGATTTGTGAAGTTATCAACATTGAAAATGTTCGTGATGATTCCTGAACATCAGCAAAATCACGGTTTAAAACACCTGTTAGACCCGCCCCTCCACTATTTTAGCTATGGAAGTATAGAGGCCATAGTTAGCCGTCTATCTGACAGATTTTTGTTTCAAGTGTTTACCCTCAGTGGGCGAACCTAATATTCATCGGGACAGTGTTTCATCCACTCCAAAACTTGGGATGTCCTACAGGACGGCGGGAGGTCATTCACTTGCTGTTGGGGCTGGCGAACGGGGAAGGGGGAGGGGGGGGGGGGCGGGGACTGGCTCTTTAACGGCCTCCCGGATGCACCGTTCGTTAACATAGTATTTCATTTTGTCTGGGTTGGCCATCACGTGGGCTTTCTAGAATTGCAAGCCTGACGTGGTTCCACGCCCACGTGAAATCGTGTGTACTTACATTTAGTATTACAAATAACAAGTTTTCATGACGTCATTAGGAACCGGAGTGTAGGTACACACACACGGCCCGCGCGCACACGACCAGCACACAAACCACACATATATTGACCCCAGGGCTCTTTAAAGATGATGCACGTTGTTTTGTGACCCCGACTTCCCTTCAAACTGAACTACTCACATTGGCAATTCATTATCAGATTTGAACTATTTACAAGGGGGAGGAGGGTCACGAGTGTGACTTTAGTCCAGTTATCCCCGACGCGAAAATACATTTCATCCGTACTTGGAAAAAACAATGACAATACTGACTGTGGCCATTTGTTTCATGGTTCATTATTCGGGCCGGTCATCATATCTACTATTAGCAGAATATATTAGGATTTCAGGCTGTTTTATTGTCTCGGACATCTTTTAGATTCCACGTTGGGTTTTCATCATTGGCCAGGGTAACACGCATTACAGAGGTTCATCCCATAAACCCGCCTTTCAGAGTAGGAGACAGGGATGGTTTTTCATTTCATGTAACTGCATGACAGACAGATAGTCAGACAGATAGAACGAAATGGTAAACACACACCCGCTGCACTGAACCCTTTAATTGGCGTCTAGTGAATTGCATGGTATTCCTTGGGAATCATTTCCAGAGCCCTGCAACAACGTTGTTTTTTTCAGTTTGTGGGCAGTCAGTACTTTTCTTGAGTAATCAAACACGAATTTCGTACACCACTCGTACGCATGCTGCATGGCCACTCAAAAAGGGCCGAGAAAAAAAAGTGTCCGCAGCGTTACGAGTGTGTGGGACGGGGGGGGCAGGAATCCGTGTTTGATTACTCAGATGCATGATCGGGCTTCGGTCCCAGTAGTACCAAAATATATTAGTGGAGCCTCCTTTTGCCGGTACACCTATTATAAGGAAGAGCTCGTATTCCAGCTGTTATCGAACATATACCGATTTTCAATGACCCTTTTACTGAATCAATCGTAATGAAGACTCGGATAGCTATACGGTACCGTAGTGGTCTACTGGACAGAAGTACTATAAATCGGTATACATGCGTATCTACGTTACGTTGCTTAACTGAGAGCTGCGTATATAAGAATGGATTTAATGTATCTCCACCTATTGTGTTCTTATTGTGTTCGTCAGCACCACATTTCTTCGCAAAACCGGGTAAGTTTATTCGGATAAAAGTGTTCATGATTGAACTCTGTGCGTCAATCAAACCGATTTTCAGTATCAAAACCGTACGCAATAAATTTGTTTTCGACGACAACGAAATTTTGTTGCTCCACGCTCGCTCAATTGTTACCGTTATGTCATTTTGCATCTAGATTGGGTATGCCCCCAAATTATGACCAAGTTATGTGGTGGGTCTGGTGTCATCGTCCAGCGCAAGAATGAAACCCGTAGAGAGGATATTATGCAGTGCATTCGGGAATTATTCTGAAATGTCCGCACAACAACGTATACGGGGCGTCCAACACTGTGTTCCTGCGACGGAAGACAGACACAATTTGGGAAACAACTACCACTATCGCGAGCCAACACAGACATAATCCCGAGAACGAACACAGCAAATGGTCACGAAGAAGCAACAGGAAAATTTTGTCGAGCGAGAAACAGCAATATAGGCGAATTTCGCAGCGTCTGCAGTCGAGTATCCCCTGACGTGAACTCTTTTTTTCCAAGGGTAATATTAATAGACATTTTGGCAAGTGAACACAGAAAAAATCCGCGCAACTCCTAACGATAGTCCCCGCGTGAACAACGAACAGTACCGTTCGAGCAACGGGAAGCCTTTTTCGCAATTGAGGGCCAAGACGTTGCAACAGATTCTGTGGAACTTCCGCAAGAACAAAGCAGATATCCGCGTTATGTCGCCGCGGCGTAAAAAAGGAAAGAAAAATAATGAGGAAAAAACCAAAACAAAAGGCGAAGATTAATGGCACATCCACGCGAACATAAATGAACCGCTCGCATGCGAACTGTCAGAATCTGGTTATTCAGGCCGCGCCAATGTGTTTTTGATTCACTGACTCCAGTGTAGAGGGGTCTGTCGCCAGGAAAAGTGTATGTGTGTTATGTGTTGTGTGTATGTGTGTGTGTGTGTAATATGTATATATGTGTTGTATGTGTGTGTAGGTGTGTGTGTGTGTGCGTGGGAATGATCAAGCTTATATTTGAATGTGGGTTATCCATAATGAGTACCGGTACAGAACCCATCGTTTCAGGGTTAAGGTCAAAGGTCACTCAAAATCGGACAAGAGGCAAAATCTGGAAACCTTGTGAACGCCCCCCGATAAGTCCGGATGCTTGGTCTGATCAAGCCGAAATTTTGTAGGTACAGTCTTTACGGGGAGAACAGAACACGATTGGGTTTGAGTACGGATTCGGGGGCCATCTCTCGATAAGAATTCCGGAAATTGTGAAAATTATTATTTTGGAAAATTTTAGCATGTGGAAACAATACTGAAATAAACAATAAGGTTTGTCATAATGAGAAAGAACTCCTATCCAATCAAGTTATAAAGTACAGCATTTCCCTTACGGAAGTACAACGATCCTTTTTTTTCTTGTTTTGGGTGGGTAGATGGGGTCATGTTCAGTGAAAAATCGGAAAATCGTTGAGAAGTAATATTTTGGCTATTTGGCCTATGAACGATATTTGACGATAAGAGGATAGAGTGTTATCAGGACACTTTGAAGCGAATTGTCAGGGTTAGAAATTCAGCAGTCCCAGGTGTCTGTACTTGCAGTGGCGAGGTCTTGGTCTCCACTTCATGTTCTGCTGTAATTTCAGTGGGACCTTTGGGGTAAAGCTGTGAGCAGTCACGTTGAAACTTCGGAGAAGGTTCAGAGGGAAGTGGTCGGGGGTCCGGCGTTCATGCTAGTCCGTTCGGATGGGGACGTAACATGGCGGTCCCGGAAGCAGTGGAATGGTTACACCCCTGCCTCGTAATCTCTACATAGCGAGGAAGAGAAGACGAGTTATCGCCAGTGCTCGTTCACGATCAATACGGCCCAGGGCTCCTAGATGAGTCCCACTTGGCTTACTGAACCCCCGTAGAATTCGAAACAAACAACATTCGACCCCTTGCATAGCTAAAGTCTTTGGGCTCCCAATAATAAGATGAAATTAAACTATGTTTGGGGGTCAGACCAAAAGTCATCCAAAGTCAACGAGATCACCGATCTGAAAACTTTGGACAGTCCGAAGCCTTGGTCCCAACAAGATCAAATTCAGCACCTTTTTCATGAAGTATACAACACTTTCTTGAGGAAAAAATGTAATGGAAGTAAACGTTGGTATGACCCCTCCTGGTGGGTTAAGCTCATAAATTAGTAGACCTTGGTAAGTTCCCTCGCCACATAGATGAGTTTTGTGGTCCTCCCTTCCTTTAGAAATCACTTACCTCAACCGTATGTTTCTCATCCTAGTTCGTCCTTTTTTGGTGGCTGAGATCCCGAGAAGGGCCGGGTTAGAAAATTCCCCACGACGATGAATGGGGGACGTTTGCGACCACAGCTGGACCATAAGGAATGCGACAGTAGTGTGCCGTGAGCTAGGACTGGTGAATACTGGGGACGGTGTCGATGATCGCTGAATTCGGATTCGAGAGGGAAGCTGGAAACTATGGCTGAATAATGCCTTTGCACTGGAACGAAAGTCACCTTGATCAGTGTATGAGCGACAATGGGACATCACAACTGTTGACCATGGCGACGACGTGCAGTGAAATGCATGGATTTCGGTAGAGTACACCAAAATCACTTCACATGTACATTTCTTCTCTTATAATATCTCATGTGGCGTTTAAAAAAGCAAATTTGTTTATTTCTCACGTTAGGACAGTAATTTGTTAACACCAAGCACCATGGGTGGGGGGGTCAAACAGTAAAACAATCACTAACGAATTTAAATGTTTAAAACAGAGGTGGAACTGAAAATACATGTTTTTTTTTGCCAAACCATGTATGTGAGACATGCCCACTGTATACAGGCGTTCATAATAATCTTCCGTTTTCATATTGAGAACACAACCTCATGCGTATCCAATAACCTAAACCAGGTCCGATAGCGGTTACACCGGAATGTTAGTTTTCCGTAGTATTACTTTTATTTTTCACACTGCTGTTGACTAAACAGTTAACATATGTTGGTGATATTACGCATGACATCGTTCGTTGCTCTTGTGCCGTCGATACGTAATGGTGAAAAACAGTACTCTTCGGTATATCTTTTTGGTATATCTTATTTTTTAGTAAAAGTTTACCCCGCCTCTTCTCTTGAGTCATCAACGAAGAATCCACAAGGCAAGAGAGTAGAAATTTTCTATACCGTGGGTGATGGGGAACCGTGTGTCCCTGATTATTGGGATAACTAGATCTACTGTAGTAATGCCGTGAGCTGGGGGACTAGGGAGCTCATGGGAGGCCTTACGGCATGCACACTCGGTGAAGGAAGTGGTCCAATCTGGCTCGATAATGTTGTTTGCACTGGAGAGGAGAGCATCCCGGTACTTATGCAAACACAATGACTGGGTTCGCGAAGATATTGTGACCATGATGAAGTGCGGGGGTTTAAATGCGGTGTTTTCGGTGAGTAGCGTGTTTATTAGCGGAGGAAGCTCTCATAACTTTGCTTCTGGATCATATGAAAATTCGAGTCATCTCTTATCGAACATATATTATAAGTACATTGCCGGTATTACACTTTGGTAGCGCTTCCTATCAAAGAGATTCGAAGCGTTTTACAAAATCAGGACCAGTGGCCGTAGTCAGTAGAGACTGGGGGAGGCGGGAGAAGTGCCTGCCGTCGAAAAGAGCGAGAGAGCAAATCGAAAGCGAAGGCCCAAAAACAGGAAACGAAGGAAGAGGGAAGGGGACAAAACAAGAGAAAATAAATAGTGAAAAAACCAGCAAAGTTGGGAATTATAATGAAATAATACGCGAAAATAAGTGGGGCCCAAAAATGGCACTGAGGGTAATGGGGTTATGGTGAGGTACGAGGAGGTCTGTCCTTTTACGCCATAAGTCGAGGTCCCCCCCCTCTCCGATCATCACTCTCTGAGCAAGGTAAACCGGAAGAAATCGAGGAGGAACCGGCCTGGCAAGTTCATATGATGCAAAAACTAAGACCCACATTGCTGTCATGCTGAGTAACTGAAGGATTCTACACCGCCAATCCCAATACGCTCAGCATACGTAATAACATATGAGTGACGACGTAATTGTTTGTGACTAATCGAAGTCACCCTCAGAAACGCACACCTAAATGAGGAAGAATGAGAAATTGTAGCGGATGGGTTATCTGATGTAATGAAAGAATTAAGAATACTAAGGAATTCCAACATGTATGTATTAACACGGTACGTTGGGGGCGGGGGAAACATTGAAAGCTACGCCAAGGGGCAATGATTATTGCTTCTTATCAGGGTGTGAAATTGAAGTGAAAGAAACGTGAATGCCGCTCAAAATAGCCGAATGCTGTAATATATTGCCAATTTTACTATCTTGGAGAGAAACATTGAACGTCGTGAGGAGCCTCTTGAATAAACGTGGTGAGTCAATTATCTATTTAAAAACTTACTTCGCTGTATAATCACCTGAATGTCAGTAACGTTGAACTTTCGAACTGCACTGCCGTTAACAGTTGTCGTACAATACTGTCCGGTCGATCGGAAAGTGCAAACAAGAGACTACAAGTGCGATCAGGTGGTAGCAAGAGTGAGAATGTAAGCGGGGCAGAGGGCCATATGTGATACGTACACTCAAGGGCGGCGATCATGGGGGGAACGGGGGGGACGCCGGGGTCCCCCCAAAGATTTGGGTTGGGGGGGGGGACGCAATGCATTTTGTCCCCCCCCAAGCTTTGAGCCGAGGCTATTTCGCTGACACTGTATCCGACATATCCATACAGCACCCATGTTTTTAAACAAATGCATGATAACCTCAAATGATTGAGTTGAGGGAATTCTGCTGCTACATTTTCGAAATTTTTGCGCTGCGCGCCGGCGGATATTTTTCCTGGTGTCGGTAGTGTCCAGACATAGATGTGGCTTCTGCAGAATATGATGTTTTCCTTCCAAAAAAGCCTGAATTTACTCTGGTGTTCTCAATAATCAATGAGAAGAAGGGTCCTCCTCCAATCCATATTGTCCATATTATTATCCTTAATTATAACTAGACTAGCTTCACACAGCTTAAGGTGGGTCCCTCCTTCAGTTGGACGTTGTCAAACAAATCGCTATTTTTAGGTGAAGGGGGTTGAGACGACGGGGGTAGGGCTACCACCTTGCTGGATCTGTTGATTTTTTAATTATTTATACTTCGACCCCACTTGTTTTGAAAAGTTGAGTCACTAGCTTGTGCACCTACTATCACTATGATGGCACACGGTCCGGCATCGAATGCAACCAGGGAACGCCACAAATTACGTGTCCAGAAAGACATGATTCCAAATTCAGTGCAGAAACGGCTGTCCGAAAGTGTAGTCCAAATATTGCCTGAATGTTTTGATGGAAGCCCAAAAGTGTAAACTCAGTTGTCTTTGAAGGGAAGAATGTGGGGCGAGCCGCGATGAGGCTAAGTCTACCACCTGGCGAGACCTATTATTTGTTTTGGCAAAATATGTCTAATCTGCAAATTTAAAATAGAGTATTCGGCATCAAATTGATGGGTGCGACCATTTGTTGAGAGTTAGGTGCGTGCACGGTGCACATATTAATGGGCAGGCACACGGTGTTCGGGGTGAAGCCCACCCCATAAATTAGTCATCGAAGATTCGGCCAGGAACGCCACAATTTCGTTGGCACAGACTGCTTCAAATTTTTGGGTGAACAAGTTTATATCCAAGATTGCCTGTCTTTTAGATGGAATGTCCAAAAGTGGTAAAATTTTTCGCGCGCGCTCTTCGCGCGCAGTTGCGTTTTTAATTCTGTTTATACTCATTTTGGAACACGTCTGGCTCCAAGTAGAACTGTCCTCCCATGCGCCTGTGTCCGCAAAGACGATAAAAACGGGGCCGTAATCTTCAAGTAAAACCACTCAGCCTGCCTATCGTAAGTGATGGTCGAGATGTGTCAGTGCAATGTCGATCGTTGGTCAAATTGGATCGTGCGAAATCTCGCGCTTCGCGCGAACGTAGTGTGTGTTGCCATTGTCCTTTCGATGATCCGTTCATGACTGAACCCTCACTTGCATCGTATTTCGAATGTCACAGTCACCCACACGCAAAACCTCGAAATCGATTCCTAAGCTTTTGGAGAACCTTCCCTTAAATGAAAATTTGTTATCATTTATATTGCTGCTATGCCATGAGGCATGGGAAGTGCCGTTTCCTGCAATCTAGGAGGGGTCTGGCAAACGAAAATTCTTGTACGCTACCGCCCAACCTGTGGTGGCGCTCTTCTTAGATGGTATCAATCTTGTCCTCCCCCAAAACCGCCAAAACAAATCGCCCGCCCCTTGCGTACACTCTCTCTCTCTTTCACATCACCTCTACGCCCTCTACTCCATATAATTCTATATATTATTTGTAATACAACAGGTTTCGTGTCGAAAATGGTGGCGACATCAACGAGGGGCGTGTTGAGGTATTTTTCCGAGGCGTGAGTGGGGGACTGTATGTGACGATTATTGGGAGAATCTCTGTACGCCACTGTGGTATGTCCGTCAACTTGGACTAGGGGCCTATGGAGAGCTGGTCAGCGGTGCTCACTTGGGGAAGGATGGGACCATATGGCTTGATGATGTTTCCTGTTCGGTGTTGAGAGCAGTCTTACCTGTGTCGCATCAGCTGTTTGGGCTTCACGACTGTAGTCACCACCAAGATGCGGGCGTACGTGTCGCCGATTCAGTGCAGTGGCGTTTCTGTTGGCTCATTGTTATCTCTGTCTCCATGTAACATAAGCTACGATATATACTTTGAATGAACGTTAACGTCCTTTGCATGAGGCGGGCCTCTGCAATATATCCCCCCCCATTCTTGTGCGTGGGGTGTTGCTATAAGACCTAGGTGAACCTGTCTGAAAATGTGCGCGCGGCGCGTGTTGATGTGCTCGCGTGTTTGTGTGCGTGTGTGCTGTTTGTGTTTGTGTACGTATGTGGACGATTTAGTGTTGTAAATACGAGATTCGACCAGGCGTTAACATTGGTTCTCATGGGACATGCTTACTTGTTTCATGTACAGCTGACACGTTAAGATATCCAAGTTTCAGTTTATTTTTCCACCTCACTTTATTCAACAGTGCATTCTTACATAATCTTCGCAGTTAATTTATACTTAAAACGACTCATACACTAAAATACCAACACAACATTCCATAAACGCAATACATATCATACACTATATCAATATCCTAAACGCAACTCGAGTGGAGGTGGAGTCGCCCATGCTCAGTGGATAAAGTGCAATCATGGTATGTATGTCCCCTATGATAAGTGCATTACCGAGTTGAAATCATGACATTAGTGTGTATATAGTGTGGGGTGACTTTGTTTGTGAACACGGTTTACACTCGAGAACAGGCTTTGGTAGGTGTGTTTCCCATCTCCGTGTTGTTCTGGGGTCAGGCCATATTTCAACAGAGGTCAAAGTTTGAAAACTATGTCAACTAACGTAAGTGTAAAATGGTCCGTCCTAGTCCAAATAAATGTTAACATGGTGTTCTGTTTTTACCATCATTAGTATCAAGCAGTAAATTCCTGGGTCCTTCATGAGAATCATTGAGCACTTTATGTGAATATGTTGATCGGCCTGTGGTGTTTTGCGAACTTTAGTTGAAATTCCAATATAATATACTTCTAGTATTCCCAGCTAACCCATAAAACCGCACGCCCACATCTCCTTCCTGCTACTAACGACGATACAATGTTTAGTAGGGTAACCGTTCGTACTGTCGTTTTGGTGGTAATTTGACTGATAAGTCATACAGGTTGAAAATCAATGACATGCGTTTGTATATATGGTGGGTCCTTTGTTTATGACACGATTACGCGACCAGCTTGTAAAGTGCGTTTTCCCTCCCATTTTATGTACACCACGGTATGTTCTGGGCAGACCAAATTTCCTTTGTGGTCATCAGATCTCAAAGTTTGAAAAACACATGACTGCGATAATTGTAAAATGTCAGTCCAGTCCAAACATTTTTTAAGAGTGAAAACTCTCTAACACAAAAATCCTTTGATCACTCGATGTAATATATTGTAGGCCTGTGAGTTTTGCAACTTATTGTTGAATTCAAATATACTTCTTGTAATTCCCGCTACTACCGCGACGACACTCTCTCCTGCTCCTAATGAAGAACATAATGGTGTAAGTGAAGTACTGTCGTACTGTCGCTTTAGTGTATTTGACTGTACCCTGTACTACTGCAATCGCTCAGACAAATGTAAGCGATCGACGTACTAAGAGTACCGTTTCTGGGCTTCCATCCGTCGACCTTCATCTACATACCCTGGCTTGACGTAAACTGCCTTTTATTTGTAATCACTCAGAGTGATCATAACATACGCCTGCATGCCGAATAAATTTGATCTTCCAATGAAAGGCAAATAACAATTAGTAGGTTCTTCCTATTTTTACAAAGATGTGACACGATAACTATGTGCGCTTAAACATGGGTGTTCTTGATTAACGATCCTGTGGTGTATAAAATGTGTGAATAGAGATGTTATTGGACTTCTCTGAACTGTTCTCAAACGAACTCAAGACCACTTTTAGAAGTGCACATGCGACGGCGCTCTTTTCTATCCACTGAATACACCATGGATGAAAGAAAGTGGTGTAAAGGTCATCCATGCCGTGCAACCCACCACATACAGCGAGAATATACCCTCAACAGCAACATACCGCTTCCTCGAGCTAATCACACTAACGGGAAGTGTGGTTAACGTAGGCGTACATGCCTGTTGTTTCCGGGGTAACCTCTTTCAACGGACTCTGCAAACGTACGCCATCTCAAAATGAACGATCCTGAACTTTAAAATTATTGGGCCCAAACTGATGCATACCCAGGTTATAAAAAATCATAGCAGCAAATATGCAGACAGTTTTCCTTGTCTCACCAAGAGACTGTACCTGCTCCAGTGGTTATATTGTCCTCACCTTGCTGGCAATGGCCGTGCTTCTACTCGCTGGTTATGTCATCCTGAGTGAGTAGTAAAACATCTGGTTTTATGTTTTGTTTTTTTAGTGTATGACCGTGCATTCAGTTCTTGTCATGCAAGAATAATGCAAATTGTTAGTGAAACTCCACTCACGACTCTCCGACCACCTGATCATGCAAAATGGCCTCAAGGTCTAATGAGCAGATCCCCACAATGGGAACCCGTTGAGGATTATAACAGGTAATATTACCCAATTTTAGCAGACATATAGGTCTCATCCATCCAGTGAGAGGGTCAAGTTAAATTTTGTTAACATGGCCTAACATTAGCCCGGAAACTAGATGTGCCACAGATTTCTACATTCTCTCCTAAATGGACCCAGTCTACACTGAAAACAGTCAGGTCATGAACTCAAAGCTATATTTCCATTTCAGTGTAACGAACTCAGCCATTCTAGACTTCGTGTTAACACGATTGTTAGCTTCGACAGGATGGACCCTCAAATTACCTTTAAACTGACCCCAAAGAAACAGGGCATCATGTACTCATACAACGAAACCCACCATATTGAGTATGAAATGATCGACCCAGTAATCGCGGAATTATCGTTGAAACGTAGGTTTTCGGATTTCGATCTTATATGAACTCAGACGACCTTGACTGGACCCCTCATTTATCGTTATGGAAAAACCCACAACAAGTAGAGTTCCATCCATCGAAGTGGGGTCATCGGGTTAACAAACCAAATTGGCCAAAATAAATTAAAATTTCCCCATGTCCCAAAATCAATGACCCCGGTCAAATAATTAAAACCAGTTTTTTAGGGTTTAATGTTACGCCTCATAAAGGAAGCGGCAAACCAAATTTCAACCCGATTGAACCAGGCATTCGGGAAATTCCGGAAGTACTCGGGGTTTCCCGGACGCGGTTCGTGCCTTCTGGACCTTCGATACGAACCCAACGAACAGGTACATGCACAGTGTATGATGGGTACTAATCACATTCCAAGTATGACCTTCATTTATCCGGTTGGTGTCGAGGCACAGGCGTACACACACATACACACATACTGTCAGGACTGCATAGTCCTCTTTCGCGAAGAATATTTTAAAAAATGATGAATATGACCCTGAAGAATATGCCGATCTTTTGACCGAATTGCCACAACCTCGTTCACGATAAATACAGTTGTAATATTCTATATGTAAAACAAAAACAGGTCCAAAGCCTTTCCAGAAACGAGCTTACACGAAGCCTGCCAACATGCCATGATTAGTCGTAAATTATTTGCAATGAAAACACTAACGAACGGGAAACAACTTTGCCCTAGTTTTCGTCCCTTGGAACTATTTCATTTCAATTATGACAGACGAAAGATAAAGCACAGAGAAGGCAATGAATTCCAGGTTCCATCCAATTCTATGCTGCATCCCATCGCTATCTCAACTGTGTTCATGAGAAAGGGGAATGTGCTAGACAATAAGGACCTCGCAGATCGATCTGAGAATCAGGAGGAAACAAGTATACAACGCGGTTGTACGAGAGTGGCGCTGCAACTACCCTGCCGCATTAATGAGAACGGGTGCACATGACGATGCCTATAATTATGCTTCCGAAAAACAGCAGGAACCGCCTTCGGAGATGGATCGTCAGAAGACCATGGAATTGGCAACAAGAACGCGGCACGCGAAAATGATGATAAGGAGAAGACGAGGTACTTGACAAGAAACGGTTTGGCAATCCGTCAGCAAGTGATACTACAGGCTACCACGTGGAAAAATGATTGAGACCAGAGACTGAATATGATCAGTGAGAGACCTGTCAGAAGCAGTGCCAAATGACGGCTCTGCCGTAGTCCAGGGATTGGAGTGTTGACAAACGTCTCGGGTGATAAAATGACGAGGCCTTGTGTCGCCGGCCAAAAACTGAGAAGTGACTAGAGAAATATTATACTGCATTATACTTATCACAATCAGCTTTAAAAAACTACCCCACTCGCTGTGTTCAAACAAGGTGGTCGAACTGACCAGCGTACAATCGAATATTAGCCAAAGTTAACAAAAAGGGTGCTATAAAGTTCACGAGTACTGCTCCTTAACTGAACTTGGGTTAGTTCAAAACTTCTAGTGCGCGTTCAGTAGAACGGCCATCAGGCTGTAATATTAGAAATATGGGAAACTCCGCAACTCCTGATTTGGTCTTAAGGGGTGGGGGTGGAGATCGACGTTGCCGCCCATCGGACAATACAAGAGGGAGTGCTAGCACTCCCCAGCGGAACTGACCTCGCGTGAGCCAGTACGTACCAAAGGCCATATGCCCATCTGAGTCCCACATGGAGCTATTATTATGAACTCACACAGCAATGGTTTAGGCAAATGCATGTAAACTATTTGAATCAGAAAAAAGGTCCATTCGAAGGGTAATCTAACCACTGCATTTGTAGGCCATGGCGACATTGTATCGGCAACATACAGTTTGTGTCCTCGCAACTCAAGGTAGAGCAACATGGATGTGCAGAGTGCCAGTGG
Source organism: Sclerodactyla briareus (assembly GCA_026419785.1). Taxonomy (NCBI): domain Eukaryota; kingdom Metazoa; phylum Echinodermata; class Holothuroidea; order Dendrochirotida; family Sclerodactylidae; genus Sclerodactyla; species Sclerodactyla briareus. Next base: position 786,648 of record JAODTK010002532.1, read on the forward strand.
GTATCAACGCAAGGAGGAATCGCCTTTCGTGGTGTGTGGGGGCACATTTTCGTTCGAGGCATAGGTACGGCGGCTGATGCTGAAGAAGAAGAAGAAGATGATACACTTTCTTCTGCAGATAAGAACGTGGGTAAGAGAATGTACTTATGGTGGTAATTGACTTTCATGAGAACACTTTCTGAGCGGTCAAATTGTCAAGTCATGGTGATCACCACGAGGTCAGCTGTACCCAGATTCATCTGAGGCGCTATACGTAATGCTCTGGTCTTGTAAAATCCCTCTATCCGACTTCGAGCAAGCACATTTACGGCATCGTGATGGACATTACTATTCATTTGTTGGAATAAATGGCAGCATAACAGGGTCCCTCGCTACATGGTTAATTATTTCTTTTCATCACAACCCAATACGTGTAAGACCAGATTATCGCCAAGAACATCATTGTGGACGACCCGCTGAAGAGCTGGTTACTTCTGTGGGAAATCACTAATCGGCGACATTAATACGGGAGTTGGATCCTACGTTTATCCACACATACATTATGATTCATCCCACATTGGATTTCAAATTAGCCACTTCCTGGGAGCTCGAGATAGCAAGCACAAGGCCGCAGTAATTGCTTGCCGCCTCTAATCTGACACCTCAAGAATGGTTTTACCATACGCCGTGGGTTTTATCATGAGTATGCAGTAGTCAGTGTCAATTAGGACCATGAGGTATTGTCCTTGTCTGTTTTCCTCCAGAGATGATACCTCCAACCCGTGTCAAACTCCAACCCCACTACCTTCCCAAGTTTTCCCCCACATTCCCTGATAGGTCCAAGCAGACCTTCCCAGTGCATCTCATAAATCCCCACTGAGTCCCAGGGTCAATGTTTTACATTTCGGAGAGAAAGCTGGACAAGAGGCCCAATGTTCCTAGCAACCTGCCCAGGTGTTCCCATGCTTTTTTAGTTACTGTAAGTGCCAGTATCAGTCTGGGTGTCTGGCACATTATTGTGCATGGGTCTTACTGGTGCTGCATATTTTAGGCAGAAACTCTGAGTTTCAGCCCTCACACAAGAGATCCGTATTTTTCCTCCTTGGATACGTCTTAAAGAGGCGAATCCTGTCATCACAAATGACTCAAAGGTCAAAAGGCCATAAGGTCGAAATGGTTCAAATGAAATCATCAGATGTATTTCACCTAGCCGAAAAAAACTTTTCATTACCCAAATCCCTCTAGAAGTATCGTTTGCGAAAATCGCATGAAAGAAGATTGCCTGACTTTTTTTTTTTAACTCTATTGACACATTTTTCGAAAAAATTGATTAGTTCATGCCACAATATTTCCTTTATCTACCACTACCAAACTGACTTATCCTCCTTAAATTATGTCACACTCTGATCAAGCGGCGCACTGAGATTCCAGCTGCTTACAACAAAGACTAGGGATCTTCTTTCACCATACCTGCAACCTACATGTCCATTTTGAACTTCAGTGCTACTGGCGTTCTTATGTCCCTCGCAAAAAGTTCCACGGATCTGCCGCGCGCCACACACCACGCACACACAAACACCACCACACCACACACGCCACATACAATGCAATGATTGCATATATTCTGTTTCCTTCGGCAAGGTATCATGAAATCATTGTGGAACTGAATATGATGAAATCCATGCGGTAATAGCTTTGTTCGCTCCTGATGGTGAAAATAAAAAAAAGAACAAGCAGAACCTCAAAAAGTGGGTTGTGTGGTGCTGCCATGGATTTTTAATCCCCAGATTAATTTGTGATAGTTGATGCTAGTTAGCAGAAAACGTGTTAGGCACAAGAGAATAGAACACGAGGCAACATGGGTTGCTAAAGTTATTAACCATTCGTACCAACCCATTGTTGCCCAAATCCGGTCTTTATCGTTATATCGCCTGAGTTTTTTTTTTTCGTTTTTCCGAGGTAACGATACAAAAACTCCCCTCGATTGGGTGTAGGTTCCTCTGTAGCAGGTTTAGTATATGGACTCTTCATAGGTGTGAACCGTCGAAGCGCTCAAAACACGAAAATGACCAAAGGACGAGTTTCCCGGACCTCGTTTCAAGGCCAGCATTTCTTTTGTGTGGTGCAGTGAAAGCAATACTTGTTTAGACTTTGACGGCTTCGGCAGTTACTGATCGCTAAATAGTCCTGAGTTGACATTAGCGGAAACACGTATGACTCTGTTAGTTTCAAAGAGGAGGTTCATGTGCACTTCTCAAATTACCCAACGAATAATGTTACTAGGGTGCACTGAGATGCAAGAGAAGAAAACCCATACGTACAACTGGGAAGAAGCCATGGGTTAGCTGGGTGCATCAGTTTATATTGAGTAAACTTGATTTTATAGTTCAATAGCCGTGTAACATGAACGGCCTTATAGATGACAATGTTTATTATAATAATAAAAATGAACTGGATGAAAAAAAAAACTGGTCGAAAATGATTGACGGTTGGGAAAGTATCGCAAAGCTGTGAAACCCCGTTCCCCCCCACCCCCCTAATCAAACAACCCACTCACCGAGGAATCCGAATCGACGGAGTCCTTCTCATTTCGTTCGAAGGAATTCAAGTATGGCATTGACAATCTATTCAATTGGCCCTCGGCATTCCCTGAGCGTTGTGAGCTACCAGTCATAAAAACTGGGTCATTCTCCAAAATCGTATTTATTAATAACATGTAACTAATATATTATGAAGAATGATATGAAATCGGTGGGTTTGGAGACAGCAAATTCCCGCTGAGGGAGATCTCGGGGAAAGGGATGCCACACCTTCGCAACCCCACCCCCCCCTCCCTCCATTAAGAAAAATCAACTTTCTTCCTCATTACGGTGAATTTCAGTGCCATGATCGAAACTGAGTAATACATATGTCACCCGGTAGCCCCTTCACGCCCCCAGTGGGCCATCCAATGTGGTCACGTGGTTAGCGTATCGCACTTGAGTCTGTTAGGGGTTAGGTGGACGAACCAACAATGGAAAGATTGACGTTTTAACACTTTGGTTTTCTCGAATTTACAAAATTTGACCCAACTAAGGAAAACATTATTACGGAGTTTAAACAACCAAAAGTGGACAAATTGGTGTCTTGAAACGTACTTAACACTTTTTCACTTGGTTGAGGGGTGTTGTAACACAACAAGGGAATCAGGCAGGACCCTGCGAACGATTTTTATACTGGGGGTGCGGAGCTTTCCTGACAAACAGACAACTCACCATACCCCCTACAGGAAAACACTATATTTTCGTCATTTTCTTTTGAATTTTTATACTTTTTTTATAGTCATTTCAAGGCGAGAATAGGTGATTCCATAGGAGTACAGTACACCCCTGTATGTACAAGCGGTAACGGTACCCTAATCTGTTGATTAGCAGCACGAGGGAGGGCGGGACCCTGAGCAAAAGCAAAATACAGTGAACAGCTGGCGAATAGCCAGGTTTATGGTGTAAGGCGGAAAAGTTAACTCAGGGTCCCATTATGGACCGCCTTCAGTGAGGGTAAAGGGAAGGGAGTTCCTGCTTTTCATATATCACCGAATAAGATTTACTTCACTGTCTTTCAGTTGTTATGATCAGGGCGGCGATCTGTGTGAATATTGGGGGACATATGAGAGTAGACACCATCTAAGAGAAGCGGCCCCACCATGGTTGGGCGCGAGCAGCACAAGGGAATTTGTAGTTTTACAGACCACAGATTGCAGGAACGCACCTTCTGGGGTCATAAGGCAGTAAGACATGCCAACAACCCCAAAATCGTAATGAATTCCCGAATTGTTAATTTCAAGAAAATTCTTGAAGGAATGACAATGTTATTCCGACAATTCGGGCCAAACGTCGGGTTGAGCGTAGCGGTACCAGAATTTTTTGTTTTACAGACCCCCCCCCCCCCCAGATGAAGGAAACCGCATTCCCGGACCGTATGGCAGTAAGCAAGTTGTCCTAAAAATTGGCCAAATAAATTTCAGGGAATTCATATTTCTGGAAAACTTCTTGATCTTGAAGGGGGATACTGGCCAACGTCCCGGTGGAACCAAGCGGTCAGGAATAGGTTGTGCATGCGTTGAAAAAACCGAATTACTCATGATTGGCTGCGAGATGAACTCTGACTGCCGTTTGGAACTTTTCGTTATCGTTGATGTTCACGATAAGTTCAGTAGATTGTTCCAATCTCTGACGTTCTCGGGAAGAAAGGAAAACTTATGAGCAGTCTTTATTTGCTTGCTAGTGTGAACGGCTCTAGTGTGGTGTTGTGCCGAGAGGGGTCGATCCAGGTGGTGACGTGATGGCACTAAGGGGAATCGAAAGGGGGACCATGGATTGCATTATAAAAAAAAAATATTGAGCCTTGAACCACGAGCATGGTTGCAAGAGGCTGCCATCCCAACTGCTTCATCATATTGGCCAACGGTCCCGAGGGGCCTAGATTTGAAGTCGTTGAAGCAGAATCAGCAGCCCTACGTTGATCAGATTCAAGGGTATTAAGTAAGTTAGCAGTATGAGGCTCCCACACACCACCACTAGGGGAAAGATTCAAGTAGGGGTCGCACTAAGGTCTTATAGGCGAATCCCTTGAGCCTTGTTGGCAATGATGGAGGATTCCTAATAACAAAAAGCAAAGAAAGAGTGTGATTCGCCGTGGGCAAGCGAATGTGTACATGATCATTCCAAGAAAGCTACTAGTCAGGGTAACACCCAAGTAGGAATGGCTCGTAGTCTCTTGCCAGAGGTAGTCCTTAGCTTATAGCCAGGAATTTGCATTTCTAGCAGGGGGTTTAAGACGCCGTAACAAACATTTTTGCATTGAAAGCCCGTCTGCTATTTATTGCCAGCTTACAGCGTGTTAAGATCCTCTGGGAGGGTTATGTGATCACTATTGTTATGAATTTCTTCTGTACAACACACAGTCATCGGCAAATAATCTTAAGTCTTGAAGGAACTGATTGGTGTGTATTCCTTACAATTCGGGCCAGCCGCCACATCGTGGAACGCGTAGGGTACAAGGAAATTTTCGTTAATTAGACCCCTCAGATTGCAGGGGGAGGAGGAAGGCAAACGGCCATCCCGCTTGTATGGCAGTGAGAACGTCTCTAAAATTGGCTTGATGATGTTAATAAATGAGCGCGTTGACCTCTCCAGTTAATATAAGAGCTTCATGGTCTTGACGCAGCGCTTTGGCGTGCCCTTACGTGATGTGTAAAATGTTGTTCTTTATCTCACAAGTACATTCCTAGACGTGATGAAATATGCCATTTACTAAAGATATGTAAAATACATTTGATCTTAAGATATTTTTATTCCTCTCCTTGCTACACATGCAACATTGTGGGCAAAGAGACCGTAGAATTATATAACATTCAAACTTCTTTGCCCATAAGTATATCTAATAAGCCGGATCGAAGGCCATTACCTGTTTTACCCGCAACCAGGTTTGCACTTGATTTTATTTTTTTTACGAGGAGTTGAAATCGCTTTTGCTATTTACTCGTCTATTAATTTGTCGTCTTGTACAATTTAATTCTATAGTTTGTCGTTAAAATTAGTTTCCGCAACAATTGTATATGTTTTATGCAATAATACAGAACAATTTTCGAGGGTTCCTGCGCTCGTAACGTATGCCAAGCCTATACATACATAAATACAAATGGTTTAGACTACGTTACAAGACACAGAGATAGATAGAGTGTGGGTCGGCTCTGTATTTGCAGCCAATATGAACGCGCGGTGCTGGTGGGAAAAATTGCACCCAAAAAATCGAAGCTAGCAGCATTACACAATTGACTATGGACGTTAGGCAAGACCGGGTCAATTTTATAATCGTTATTTCGGGCAACTCTTAGTAACTAGGGAAAATACATTCTGCTTAAAAAGATGGAAAAATACCCGAGATACAAATAGTAAGCTTGGGATGGCAACAAAATATTCGGAGGGAAATATTTAAAATGACAAAAACCAGTTGCGCGAGATGGGCACAACATACTTGTACGGACAATGAGTCTGTAGGTAGGCCTCACTATAGCCCAAGGCGGTAGGTGCAAAACTGCCGGACTGTGCTACGCGCTACGACGAACTCATGGTGGTAAACAGATAATGCACCGGGGACGGGGGAAAACGTTTGCATTATTCGAAACAGCTGCTGCTCAGCCAACTGCAGAAACAAACTGTGACCTGGTACAGAAAATGCGGGGGTTGAGTTTCGCCGGTAAGCCTTAGTTAGTGACAAAGCTAGAGGGCTATCTGTTGACAATGATAGCGGGCGTTTACAAAATACACAGTAGGCGGATAGGTATTAGCCTGTTAGGCTAATTCAGGATATCAGGGTGTTGGAATGATCAAACCTGCGAAGAGGTGTGTCAGTGGAGTATATTACAACAGAAAAATGTGTTCGAGAATATGCTCGCCTCCACACAGGCTCCCTAGGATCCAGGCCCTTGCATCAGCCATATTTCATGCCAGATGTTATTTGTACTGAGGAGACTGGAGCAAAAAGTGTTCGTTGATGACCTCTATGAAACACATGTTTGACGTGCTGCTGATTTTTACCATATTTTTGTTTCGATCGAGGACACTTCATCATGGTTAATTAAAATCAAAATGCATTACCTGGCTGAATCATCAACAGAACAAATAACAGGATCAAAGGTGAGGAAAACTCTGAGCAAAATTTGTTGTTCAAACATTAGTGAATCACAAGGTCATAGCCCATTGTCAAATTATGTGAAATTCAGCAAATGAACAATTCTTGCTTGAATGTCGATGTAATTCGAGAGAACAAAACCTTTTTTTTCACTCATGCATATATATATAGATACATACACACTCAATTTGTAGAATTTTATTCTAAGATAATTAGGAATATTAATTACTCAGTAATTTGAATGTTTGAAACTTAGGAATCTTTGTATGAGATGGATATGCGTTGATATTAAGAATTTTCTCAAAGAACATGATCTACCTGAGGACTTTAATGTGTAGCCCAGTGTAGTGCATAGTGTAATGTATGGTATGATCTAGGCTATAAAGCCTACAAGCCCGTTGGTTTTTGTTTTTCGAGGGAAATAATATGTCCCCCTTTGGATATGCAGTTAAAATAGTAAGAAAAAGGCTTTTTGCTTCAGGAAAAAAATGGATTCACCAAAGGACCTTGCAAAATTAGAGGTGCTGAAAAAAAGCCAAGTTATTATATTTCAACCTCTAATAGTCTTTGAACATTAATAATTAAAGCAAATTAATAGTACTAGATTTAACCTCTAATTTCACCCATAGTAATGTCTTCACGTATACGTATGTAGTGAAATGTCCACCTATTGGTCTAGTAGTGGTTATTATAGTCACTGTACCACTCACCGATGCTAATCCTATTTCTTCACTGTATAACATTACTATCATCTCTAAGAAATATGGTAAAATACACTGTACCTAACTCCACCCAAACAGTGTATATTTATTTGCATTTCCTGATTCAATCATAATCCAAAAAGTGTGGTGTTATCTAAACTCAATCACCTAAGATTACAAAGGATCCTAAAGCTGCAACGCAGTCATTCTTGGTTTTAGTTTCTAGAGGGCCTCTTGACTCCCAGCACTGCTCACAAAGTTCCTAAAATTGCAGTGAGAGGTTTCCCTAGTTCAGACAAGTTGATAAGAGGTAAATTAACATTTTTACCGACTGATCAAAGAGGTAAGAGAAGGCAGCACGAAGAGTCCTAACAAGGAAGTGCTTGAAAACAGTTACAGCATTCACAAACAACAGCTTATTCCCACTCGGCTCCAGTTTTGATAGTCAATGTTGTGGATTTTTTGGCTGTTAAGCATATACGGGCGGCTGGCCCCTTGAAGCCGTGTTTCAGACATTTGCATTCAGATGATATATAAATTATAGGCCGCCAAAGCGGTCCATTAAAACATTGCATTTGTTTTATCTCAACTCCAAGTCTAGAAGCAACCCTGATGTTGTACAGTGGCGTCCCACTGCGATAATCCCACCCAGCTAATTTAGTCCTTAAAAATAACCTGACCAAAGAAAATGAAAGTAAAAATATAAAGCAGCATCATTACATGGGACCCTTGACTGTACAATATAGAATGTATGGTTTTTACAATGGCGGAGATGTGACTCACAATTTTTGTGTGTTGCAACAGACTACTGAATCACAATCAATTGCTCAATCTTCCCCAATATACTTGCGAATGTTTAGATTCTGATTATATTCGCTGCGGACAATTTATTAGGTGCAGCATCCATGTCGCACCCTTGCTGGGCTGGATAGGAATGATCCTCTGCTCGGCAAGTATACATTTTAAGAAAAATAAACAGGCCTCAGACCTCAGAAAGAAGACCAAAGACTAAATAATCCTGAAAAAACTACAAACATAGACCCTTAAAGGTAGTTATAAAGACAGAAAGATCATCAAAGCAGCGGCGGCATCAGGGATTTGGCCCAGAGGAGGGTCAGAGTTCCTGCTGCACGTGATGCCCTGACAACTATACCTCACTTGATGGAATGTCCTCTGCATGACTATCAACAGCATTTTGGCCTGTTAATTTCCCCCAGTGTCCCACAAATTAATTTCATTCTCTGCTGGGTTTTAAAATGTACTCATCAGCAATTCATGAAAATTGAGGAGGGGAGGTGGGGTGGGGGCATGAGAGGTAGATCTAAGTAATATGTTGGTGCCGCAGGTCACTGTGAAGCGACATCTTTAACGGCACCCGCCGCCAGCACTCCCGTAAGGCGCCGCTGCTGCCTCAAGTTTTTGTTTTGTAGTTTTTGTTTAAGGCATTCCTTGGTGCGCAACCCGTGGATGAGACTAGAAATAGCTGGGAATTTCTCGTTCGGCACGACGACTACTTATGGCTGGGTAGTAATCTGCAGTTCATTCCAAATAGTCTATGCAATTTTGCTCGGCCAGATCTAGAACTATTGGTCAATCAGCTCCATTGGGTGCAATACTTGTAATTGGGGTAACCTAGATGCAAAAGGAGTTGGTCATATCATATCATTCACCTAAAGTGTGTGAGTATGACCTGCCTATGTAGTTCTTCGCATAGGGCCACACATGGCAAGCTACGTAGGGCTAACGCTAAGCCTAGATGTATGCTCCAGTACGACTCTTGTTTTCATTATCAGTGGGAAGGGTAGACACAAAAGTTTGTCTACTTATGCAAATTCTAACGCACCAATGGCGGGAACTACCACCAATCCAGAATAATAAATTCTTCACAGAAATTGAATCGTATATGGCACCTTACCATGCCCCTCATATATGCATAATAGCCGCAAAATTGGCGTATAATTGCTCGCCACCGAGAACCCGTTGGGTTACTGCCATGTACCATTTGCGCGAACGTCTTTTTGGGGCATTTCCCAGTATGCCCGGCGTCAGTGGCGCCAAATTGTTGCACGGTAAACATATGGGCGAAGTAGTCCTACGTATAGAAGTCTGTGGACAAGCCCCTGTGAGGTTAGCCGAAGCAAGGGCTTCAGTGCGGCGCTGCATGCTGGCTGTGCAACGATATTTGCGTGTTTAGTTAGAACCGATAGCTATTCCAGCGATTACAATTGTCGATGATAACTATATGCAACAATCGTACTAACTTGCGGATAAAATGACATGCAAGCGATTCGGTTTGTAAGCCAACCGTAATGGAAACAACAATGACTACGAGTCACGTGGTGATTCCCGCAGATAGTGGGTGCACTCTGCATCGTCGACGTACGGGCCCGGGTTCGAAATCCCGCGCCGGTTCATGTTTTCCCCTTTCCTTGAGGATGAATATGGTCTTCTGAATGTTGCTTTTACTAGTTTTTTAGGTTTTTTCTTATGCAAGTTAGGCTCCGTGGTCAATATTACGGAACCTTTTCTTTTAATTATTGTGTAATGGAGGCCTAAGGATATTTTTGTGAATTTATTTTAATGTTAGGCTAGCTGCGGGCGATTACGTGGCCTGTTTATAGGCTACTGTAGCCCTAGTGAGGTTTCCATTTTTTGGTTTTGTTTTGCAGTAGTTACTCTATCAGGACCGAATGGGTGAAATTAAATACACAGTGGGATTTTTAACGCCCAAATATTGAGCACCGGTATTGATGAAGCAACGAATTTATTTTCAGTTAAAGATACGTTTTGTGTTTAGTGTCACTCTATGTGGGACCTGCGATACCCAAAATCACCAAAATCATATTAACGGCCCAAAAAAGCAGAATCACAAGTGAGGTTACGGCCCCTATTACGGTTCGGGTGTACGTTGTTCCTGTTTTCACAGGATGTTATGTCAAGGTTTGTTTTTTCCTCATTTTATTGGAAACATTTCAAAAATATTTAAAAAGCCAATTGATGCAAAATATACTTTTTACCAACTCTGTCACACCGAGAATGGGGAACTGATTTAATAAAAATTCACAGAATTTTTTTAAGAATGAATAGTGGCTACGCTCCTTTCATCTATGTACGTTTCAAAACGATCCCATCGGCACCTGAGGAAAATGTACTTTACATTCCACTGACTTTATCAGCAGGGGTTCCTGACCTCTGTATGCAGGCAGTCTTCTCTTGTTGCGTACATTAGTACCGCGCGTACGTGTGTGACTATACACTGAGCGGTTTGCGGTCTGCACAACGACCTTCACGTTTGACCTAAGGCACGCCCTCGAAGCGGGCAAAAGTCATATGTATCAACACCTTATGACTTTGAGGCTCTTATGATTAAAGAGGTCAACCTCACCTCAAACGAAACTCTCAAGCACGGTAAAAGTGGGTACCTGCGAACGGGTGAACGGAATGTAGGAGCCGCTGCGTTGGTTGCCAGGGAGTGTAGTAGGCTCGTGAGACGCAACACTGTGCAATGGGGTGCGGGCAGGGTCTTCATCAGGTTACCAATGACCAGGGGATTTTTAATGTCGGTCTGTTCGTGTGAAGAGGCGCTGACTTGATACAAGACTATAACACCGAGTCTTATAATATTAATCTTACAATGGTATTTTTATCACCTTTATCTACTCTGGCTCTGTTTGCGTAGGATCCAGGGGTCTAACGAACGGTCTATGGTGGGATCGAAGGGAAAAGCCATAGTAGGCGTAGGGGCCAACTCCCATTTGGGGGAGCGGGAAAATTTACCCGAATCTAGTCAAAGTTCAGGTCATGAAAACTACCGGCGACGCGGATGCGCGCGAAAAGAAGAAAATGCATGTTTTCCGGGCATGTATCGAAAAAAGTCTGCAAAATTCAGGCATTTTTTTTTTTTTACTTTTGCCTGTTTCCTTCCCAAATTTCCATGAAATTTTCGCAAATCTACAGATTTTTTTTGTTTTTTTTTTTTTTTTTTTTTGGGTGGGGGTCAGGCCATGGTCTTCTGCCCCCAAGGCTTCTGGAATTCTAATTCGAGTCGAAAAACACTATCGAAAGCATTTTCGCTATTTTAACCTAAAACGCCGGAGAAAAAAACGCCATTCCTTTTTGAGCGCGAAACACTTTGAAAAAAAATAAAAAATATGCACTTTTGGCTATTTGATTTAAATTCGAGAGAAGCCTCGGTATGAAACTATGGGTAACCTTCCACTTCGGACCTAGTCGAGTCAGATTTCAACTGGGGGTCCGCACATGGATTAGTGGACTTTAAAGACAATTTCCAACGCGATTATTGTTTGGTTAGAAAAAATTGAATCAGTTAGAGTGATACAAAATCGGGCAGTGCATGATTATTTTTTATTACGTCGGGGAAAAAAAGTGGGGGGGGGGGGGAGCGGAAACAAAACGATCGATATGTATCCCCTCCCCCACACTTTAAAGTGGGGAATTGTTCCGGTCCCCCAACCTGTTGGAGCCAATGAAGGGGCGTAAGGAACAAGGATTGGAGAATGCAAGGAAATCGCTACACGTACGCGGAAATAAATAGGTTTCGTGAAATCATTAGGCGTAGCATGACGTGCGAAGTTTACGCCGCAGTGATGTCTGTTAGGCGTTTGCGCCAGACAGCCAAGCGACACACCAACCATCACCCCTCGCCTTATTATTTGTTTTCGCCATTTCGGTATAAGGCGCGAACCATTGTGACGTCGTTCCGCCTGCGTTTCGCGGGGTGCCTGCTATCTAGGTCTCTGACCAAATATCATGTATCCAAAACTAATCAATAGGAGAAGACATTTACTGTTTTATGCATTTTTTTCAAAAGATAGTAATATAATATGTCCCTCACATGGACGTTGACTTGAATTGTGAAACCACGTGTAGGTAGCCAGTGTGGTCAATGATAACACTGACCGTGGTAAAACATAGTTCGTAAGACAACTATATTAGTCGAAGAAGGAAGCATTTTGAAGATTTTATTTTTTTTGCAGCGTTTCACAGAAATAGTTATTTTTGTCCCTCTACTGACTTTAATGTGTACTCCGTAGGTTCCACTAGTTTACACTGACCGATGTTCAAGATTGCTGGTATGGATCGGATGGATGGAGGATGGATGGATGGATGGAATAAACAGACAGACAGACAGGACAGACAGACAGCCAGAAGGAACAGACAGAAAGACAGACAAAAGAAGATGTAGATGATAGATAGATAGATAGATAGATAAGATAATAGTAGATAGATAGATAGATGATGATAGATCTAGCTTTCATGGCGGATCACAAATAACTCAACAAGCATAGATGGTTTGAGCTAAACCACGAGGAAGCGTGAGAGGCACTTCTCGAATCTATTAAATACTCGAGCGGTATAGTTTGGATTTACCGGCATCTGCTAAAGGATAATCAACTCCACATGCATGACAACATGTGTGGAAGTAGATCCCTCTGCTTCTTTCGGTTGCAAAGCGTCTTCATGCTTTAAAAGGGTTTCGACTTCAGCCTCTGCTGACTGAGTGACTTGAAACAACAGTTGAGCCACCTTTTCTCAAAATTGCGTCCCCGGGCCAAGTAGAAAATCTCTACATCCTTCCAGTTGCCAGTTATAGATATAATATATTATATGTTATCAAACTTTGACGTCTTTTCGCCCCTCTGTTGACTTGGTGATTTGGGACTTGACCTAAAACAATAGGGATATTCTATCACCATCGAAACCCTTAATTAACCCTTATGAACCCTCTAATTCGTCACAGGATGTGTTACCGGCCTATCGGATTAGCATTGGTAATGTCGAAGGAATAATTCCCAAAAAATTACCCCTAAAGCATACTATCGCGATTCAATTCGCATCTGAACAGTTTGCAATTGGATATATCAATGCTGCCGAACGCAAAGACTGGACAAACTAGCTGAGCGGGAACCATAATACCCCGAGGAAAAAAAGTTTAAAGCTGCTTTGACTAGGCACGCGAATGCGTCGCAATAGGCCGACATACGCAGATTCGCATGGCGACGAGGCACATCGGCGTGTCGCGTGTCGCGGGGGGTAATTTACTAGGCACGCGAATCGCGACTCGCGAAACCCCCGCAGGGTGAACACAGAACTAGATGAGCGACTATTTAGCGCTATTTAGCTGCGGGGGGGCAAAAAAGGACAAGAAAACATGGCGCTCGCAAAGCACCAGCAATTAGGCAAGCAGATGTAATATTGCACCACAGGATATACCGTCCTCCTCATTGAAGAAATTACAGAGGAGACGCAGTTACCCAATTGACGACAACGATGTAGGCTATAGGCCTATAGGGCGATGGGCCTGTATGTCCTTCGAGAAATTTCCAATGGAAATGGGGACACACTCCCATGATGTTACACTCACATGAAGTGTGCGGTGTGCTCATCACTCATTTCACTGCATTGCATCCATTGTAGAAAATCTTGGACCATTATGGAGCAAACTTCAATCGTCTAGAGTGGAATTCGAAGTGTGCTGACTGACCACTACAAGTTCATACGGAGCACGTAGTACGGTCTTCGCCCATTACTTCACTCTAGTAGAGTGAAATTCCACTTACATTAGAGGATTGCTGACGTGGTGACTACTTCATTAGAGGAAATCGTCTTTTGCTTTTAGAGAGCAGCCATGAGGGACAGGGGTTATAATAGACATGGCATGACATTTTCCGGGATGACGATGTGTTCAGAGTTTTAGTTATTTCATGCCATGGGGGGTCCAGAAGAAGGCTTAGAACTATACACATTTACTGGTCGATTCCCCGAGTACATCTATCCAACCCGATTGCGGAAGATTCCCGAGACCTTGGGGAGAATCCCACCGATCAGGTTATAAAAACGCTTCCATCATCCCTATGCCGGTCTATTCGAAATATGGCACACGTTAGATCAATGCAATAGACTATAGGCCATTTAACAGGCGAAAAAAAAAATAAAGGGAATTTGCACGATCGTATGTGAACGATATGCCATTTTGCAGCAAAAGACTGAAATATCAATATACGGTGTCCCATCGGCGTTCAATATGGTCATGAAATCGACGAGCTTGATCGCGCCCGAGACACGCGATTTGAATTTTCACCGGACAATATCGGTTTTTTTCGCAAAAAAAGCGACATGAGTCTGACATGTCAGACTCTAATTGGCCGACCGATCTCGTGATCGGCGAGTCTGACCTCTTGGCCGGAGTTTCGTGTTCTCGTTATTCACGGTGTCGGTAAGTAAATTGGGATAAATATCATTGTCACGAGGTGCCGTGCTGAATGCGATCAATTACGAATAACCAATTAGATAATTCAATGCGCCCTTTGTGAAGATTATCGCACGGTCCAAGGGTATAGTTATGTGACCTGAAAATTGGACAGAGCTTTCGTAATATAATAGCCCTAAATACTTGCCCAACATAGTGTTAATTAACAGTGTTTCGTGTTGTTCCAGTGGGACGGAACATTAGGCCTCTGTGACAGTTGAGTGAGAATGAAGCGGCCGACTGAATCGGGCAAAACTGTAACAATCTTGCGAGAGGCGAGCGCGAACGGCCGATCGACTGGGCGACTCAAAATAATCGTTCTTAGGCCGAATGAGAATAATGGGCAGTGGACCACGGCTTAGCGTGAAAAATATGAACGCATCCGACAACTTGTCAATAGGGGTGTTCCCTTTTGCAGTGTTTGGCCACCCCACAATCCCACGCGTGACTGGGAGTTTTGGTAATGTTCAGGGTCGAGTGTTCGACAGAGAGTAGTAGTATCAGTAGGAGTATCGAACGGAATCTCGGCCGGATAGTACCGATATATTCCGTACCATATGTCCATTATAAGGAAGTAAAATATATACATGCGTAGAAAAATAGAATAGAATTTTTCGTTGTTTATTACAATAGTAGTTAATTGATGGACTAGAAGATATAACAAGTAATCACCGCATTCAGATGCTTACTCAGCGGCGCCAAGGTCGCACCAGAGCATGGATCTTAGATGTATCCAGGCCGTTTTATTTCTTCTGTATTCCGTATGACATCGCCATCTCGCCAAAACCAAGGTAGGTGATAGCATAGTGGGTATCCAAGATACAGCATTTTTGTTTATTTAATATTAGCTCATTCGATCATGCACAGGGTTGGTAGAATTTAAGTTCATCACTAACGGGAGCAGTTCATAATGGAAGAAACCATTTGATAAGGATTCGATTATTTCAGAATGCTCCCAGATATAGTCAGATTACCCCATTATCTAACCAAGGGATAAAATCGGAAATAATTGTTTAATATCATATTACAAAGAATATGCCGCCAGGGGTGTTGTGCCCACGACAAAAGTGTTGTGTGCCCCCCTCACCTCAACGTGAAATGTATCCAACAGAATGAGTATTTGTCGATAATACGTCACTCCATCCTACCATGATGCGATCACGAAGTGAAGGCCGGTGCTCCTGTGGACAGGGGCGACCGGGCATTGTTGGGGGGAACGGGGGTAGGGGCAGGCAGGTGATTGACGAGCGCCATCACGGGTTGGCGCGGCCAGCAACGTAACATACAATTGTTCGTCGATAGCAGGAAAAGACATTTCCCACCTTTCGTGCCGTATTGGAAGTAAGCAACACCCCTAGAAGTTACATACAAAAAAAAATCACTTTTCTTATCCGGGGAATATTTCGAAGATATCCGTGATAGGCTTTTCACTTTAGCTAACAGTATGTTGATACGATTTATTTCCTATGGAAGCAGAGCGGCAACATTTGGTTGCCGCGAAGCTTAGCGAAAAATTCAAATCATCGTTATCCTCAGATGCACGGTGAGCCACGGATGCACTCTTTTCAGTCGTGTAAATTGAAACTAACTTAGCAAGGTTAACATGAATGTTCTCATCTTAGCCCTATATGTTCAGGGCGTTTTATAAATATCCAATCGAAGCCGGGTAGACCATTACTTTCTGCGCAGCCAGTGAGTGAAATTTCCGAAATTAGGTCTTCTTCACAGCCAAGATGGCTATTTAATGTGATGATGTTGAAATGAAAAAATAAGCGTTGGAGCAATTTAGTATGAATTTCACCTTAGCCACTATATGTTCTTGCGAGTTCAAGGCTTTCCAGCGAAAGCGGCACCTTAGTTGCAGCGCCCGATTAGGGAAATTTTGGAATTATTCATTATCAAATGCCGAAGAATGGTGATTCAGAATGGCCTTTTCAATAAATAAACTGAAAGTTAACTTCACAAGTAAATGAATTTCACCGGAGCCTCTCTATGTTCATGTAGACACAAAAGTGTCAAAGAAGGGCTATTTGTGGGTCGCAACAGGTTAGTTCTTAGATGAGCATTTTAACAAAATATTGCCTATAGCCCGGAAAAGATATGTGGTCCAAGTTCCAGCGTTTATGACCGTTTCGTGAATAATTCCTATTTTTTTTTAAATAACCTCTAAACCCATGAACAAACACATCCGTAACAAAGAGCAGCACTGCGTGAACATGCACAGACGCACAACAGGCAAATACGAAGGCCCCGGGTACGCCATCATGAAGGTTTCTACCCAGAGCATCGGATAATATGGCAATTAGCAACTATGAATTTGCGTGAAACGACTGACTCTAAAGCTATAATTCCATAGATTGAGGATGTCGTATGCTCTGCATTAATGATGGCATGGCGAACATGAAACGTGCCAAAATGAGCTGCAGTTGGTTTGCAGAGATGTCAAGTTCCGCTACCAGCAAAAAGGCGCTTAGCCTAAAATGAAACACAGAGTAGGTTGAAATTTATATGTTTAAGGGAAGCGGAATGATGCGCATAGAAACAAATTGATTCTATGAAACATCTTCTTCAGGAAGCAATTTAAATTAATGAGTTGCTATGCATGGCCATTTCACTGATTATACAAGTTTTATTGCCCTCCTGGAAATATCAACCTCCCTGGAAATTACGAATATCATATTCATACGCACACCACATCCGCATCAATGGAATTCTATAACCTAACTCAGTAGCGTTATGGTCTATTGCATAACAGAAAAGTCGTCTTGTCGGTGGTGGTGGTGACTTGAAGGAGGGGCGAGTAGAAGTACGCCACGGACGGTCAATGGAAGGACGGTTTGTGGCGATAGTTGGGACGATAATGATGCAAGGGTAGTAGCCGTGAGATGGGACTGGGGAATCTGGTGTAGATGTCGTTATGGAGCTGCAGTCAGCAACAAGTCGACGGACTTATGCGCTCAGCAATGTCCGCTGTTCTGGCTTACGAGAATCACACTGGATAGTGGCTGTTGAGGACGATGGGCATCCACAACTGCGTGAACAGCACGGTCGCTGGAGTTCGCATGACATGGATTTTGTGTAAACTATAATGAAATAATTTGACAATTTTTGATGTTTCGAGGATCATCATGTACTTAACCACACGTCAATATAGGCCATTGAGAGCCACTATGGGAGCAGTAAACGTGTGTAGGAGAGGAAAACCTGGAGGGGGGAACGGATTCTTCTGGCAGCGATCATGGACGACAGCCTGTGAATGAGATCCTTGAGACAGGGGGGAAATGAGTGATATTCAGTAAATTTGAGAGGAGGGTCCACACCACAGACGTTCATGATAGCTTCCAGAGTAAATGCCAACGAAGGCTGTTTATCCGATATGAAGAAAAGTATCCAAAAAGAAAAAAACGTCGGATTTGAGTTATATTAATCTCTGTTTGTTCACGGGGTCAGGGGAACTGATGCAGTCGAACAGGTGTCTACGTGCCTGTGTGTGTGTGTACCATGTGTGTTTGTTAGGTTGTGGGGGTGCACGTGTACGGTGTATCGGTGTATGGTGTGTGTGGTGGGTGTGTGAAGCAGTGGACGTGTTCCTCTACCTGCAGAAAACAAAGCACCAAATACAGTAGGCAGAATGATCGTGCTTCGATGGCGGAAAGGATCGGTCTGTCATAGATGACATCATACATCTAAGTAGTTCAGGGATTTCGTTCAAGTACAAACCAACTAAACGAAACGAGGACGTCAGTTTGAGACACAGGTTGATGGAATACGAACAGCAACGACCCACTGTCTTGTCAAACGAACTGCTAAAGGTTGGGGACACGCCGATTGCTATAAGCTCCCCTGTTGCTAATATTCTACCATTTAAGGACAACTGCAGGATGATTAGAAAAGGGCTAATTTAAAGATGGACAAAAATGAAATGCGTCAGTCCAAACCAACAGTTTCATAGGACTTACGTTCTCTGTTACGGAGTTATAGTCATTAGAAGTTTATGTATTGTGATGCATGTTGTGTATTGCGGAAGATCAAAATGCATCCCATCATGCAATAATAAATGATGTTATACTTGCTCAACCCTACAAACAAACACGCCGCTTTTGTTGTCTATTGAAATTAAAACATTATTTCATCACTCGAAAAGCAGCTGGCAGTCTATGGGAGAGGATTGCTTGTAGGGGTTGTAGGTTGTTGATGGTTGACTTTGATGAAGAACAGACAGAAAGACTTCTGCTAAATGTTGACTTATTCACAAAATGAAACAAAGCACATACATAACATAATTTCCTGTGTTGTCCAGGTGTGACATCATGCGTTATTGCGCATTGGGATTCTCCCCACTTTTTCTGCCCAATGGCCCAACTCCAAATAGGAACAACATCGTTTGAATGGGGTTTGGACCTAACGATATGGGTTTCCATTCTCCCAATATAAACTCTGTTGTATCCAAGCCTGCAGTTGCCCCCTTTAAACACCCATTCTTACTACCAACTATTGACAATCGCACATGGTTCATCAGACAAAAAATTCCCCCCCCCCTAGCCCGTCATAATGATGTAATCTCCAGATACACGTAACCAGGTCAGCAAGGACATCAACTTGCCCGCAATGTGGGAATGAGAGCAACCCCTGACCACTATGTAGGCAGTTTTTCCTTTAATCAGGCTATTCGAAACGATGTTTGAAATGTTGCAACGACCCCACGATCTGAATGTGGTAGAGCTATCTTATATAATTTCAACTGGCTTCGGTACTTGTTGCAGACAGGACGTCTCACAGAGTAATGATGGCTTTGTAAGAGCTTGTAGCTTCAAAGGTGTCATTTGCAATGGGCCCATTTTGTGGCCTGCGCTATGTGTCAGATATGGTTGATGTGCGACACCCACTTCCCTAATAATAAAGTCCGTATTCGTTATATACCTTTCGACAGTGATGACCTAGAATACAATTTAACTTCATATTGTAACTATTCCTCATATTTGCATTCTGTAGTCCGTCTTTCTGGAGTCAAACAGGGAGGACAACACTACTAAGGAAAGGACGAGTCGAGGTTGTTAAACGGGAATGGGGAACCGTGTGCGACGAAGATTTCTGGGATCAGCTGGACGCTACCGTAGTATGTCGCGAGCTGGCTAGAGTTCCGGGAGAAGCCGATCATTAAGGCACACTTTGGGGAACGGAGGGAGCGTATTTGGCTCGACAAGTCTCTGCCATGGAGAGGAGAACAGTCTGTATATGTGCAAACACAACGGTTGCGTCGGGAAAACTGGGGCCATGATGAGGCTGCAAGCTGTTAATGCGGCGATTTGGTTGAGGCGTTATGAGAGCTAGTGTTGCTTCGTTTACAACGATCGATCTGAATACATACAACTACATTACAACCTCCTCGTGGCGCGTCTGTTTTTGGTGATTCTTCAAGTGCCATGTGATGCCTGCGTGTGGTTATAAGTGTGGTAGTGCGAGCAAAAGTCCTGAAATGTTTGCATATACTTATCGAGAAGCATCATCAGGTTATTGGGGAAGTTTGGAGGAGTACGGGTTTTAACAGTAGACAGTTCCAATTAACGAGCGCACAAATTACGCATATGCATATGTGTTATTGTGAAGTTGAAAAATCATACGACTCCCTGGCCAGATGAAAAACTCCCTGTATAATTACAATTGGCGGGTATAAACGGGTTGGTACCGAAAAGCGCTTCCGTCCTACGTTCGGGCACCACTGGTTCGACTGAAAATTGTTTCGAGGCGAGATTACCAAGCGAGATTGCCTTGGAAGCATGTGCATAAATTAAGAATCGCATATGCACACACATTGATATCGGGATAACCACTAATGTCGGGTGCAGGAGTGGCGGTTCATCCCGTGCGTAATCCCCAAAATGCCAGACTGGAGGTCCCGACAAAAACCGCGTTCATGGTATTACCGATATAGACGACTAAAAGAAACATCAATAGTACGTTTACAAGCATTGCCACCTGGGTCCAGGGTTCAAAACTCATAGGCCGTGTGGTATCTTTTAAAAAATGACATCAGTGCGCACCCAGAATTTTTGATTGGGTGGGAGGGCTTAATTCGTTGGGAAGACAGACATTTTCGGGGCGGAAATGAGGACCCCCGGGTGGCCGGAAATCGCCCCTCAAGGCTGTGCAAGCGAGTGCTGGAGATGGTATCTTAGAAAACCCTCCAGCCTGACAATTCTGGCAGATTTCCAAAAATTATCACGTTACTCACAGAGATCTCATGCCTCTTTGCAGCCTTGCGGTGTGTTTGCCATGATCGCACTGTCAACACTACAGCAACAGCCCTAAACCTGTTGCGATATTGCAATGGCTGTTGTCGACATGCTGTATATAACTTATAGCGTATTGTGGTCTTTTTAGGTCCAAAATTGGCAGCAGTGTGAACTTCATTATCTGCCACGGGGGGGATGCTCCTAGCGGAATAATGGGCATAAAACATCAGAGACTGCTTCCTGTCTTCGCTCATTTCCCGCTTAATTAAATAAATCGTGAAGACTCTGGGGGAGGGGAGGGCGGTTCGAGCCAAACGAGCCCATCCTTGGTGCGCCATTGATGCGTCAAACCATATGGATATGCCTTCTTTCACTGGCCTGAATGATTTCATAACTTTGAATCAATGGTATTAGTTAGATGGGGAAACAGTAGTAATAGAATGTGGAGTGGAACATTATATGAACAAAAGGAAAAGAACGAATAGATAGGATCCCGTGCCTATTCTGCAACATGGAAAGGGAAATGAAGAACGAGGAGCGCTCGAAGAAAGAGTATATTCATAAATATGGGAGAATTTCCGATTCCGGGTGCTCATAACTACATTTTCAATTTCCAATATTAAGTATCTTAATATATTTCATTAATGTGTAGGTCTACAATTATGCTTCAATCGATGATGTCATTCATGGTATCAAGAGGGAGTATGTTCACTAATTGAATGCGTCGACTGATACACAGTCACTAATCACATTATTCTTTTTCATTATAAATCCTGTAGTTCGTGTCGTAAATGGGAGTCACAGTAGCGAAGGACGTGTTGAGGTATATATCATAGAGGTGAGTGGGGGACTGTGTGTGATGACTCTTGGGAGGATTCTGACGCCACTGATGGTCATGCCGTCAACTTGGATAGGGGGACCTATGGGAAGAAGCGGTGCGGCGGTGCTCACTTTGGGGAAGGAAATGGCACCTATGGATGATGACCGTATTCTGTACGGGTCTAGAAAGTAGTCTTTATTTATGCCGTAGCAGCGGATGGGGTCTTCATGACGTGGTCACGAAGAAAGCAGGAGTGCGATGATCGTCAGGTGAGTTGTGATGTCTTTTCAATTTGGGTTTGGGAGCATGCAGTGACTGCATCACTGTGACAGGAAAGCTATTGATCTTGGCATTGATGTAATTAGCTCCTCGACATCACTCATTTTTGCAGGATGCGTGGTTAGATATGAAAGCTAGCAACACTTCTCAGCCTGTCAGAGGAGGTTTTTTAGGTAATCATAGGCGTGTGTCAACTACGTCTTGACATCGTCTACTTTATACACAGATACAACGCGTATATTACTGGGCGGTCTTACAAAAATCTGAATACATAATGACAACAGCATACCGATTTCGTCTTACTACTTGCAACGTGTACAAACAAGAGACGGGAGCACCCGGGTTGTTTCCCGATGGGTTATATACTGAGTGGTATTAGTTGAGTTACGTTAAGATACCTTAATTTTAATAATATATAAGAATAATAATAAGAATAAATTAATAATAATAATACTAATAATAATAATAACTAAGAATAATAATAATAATAATAATAATATAGTGAATAATAATTATTATTATTATTACCCTAGAACGGCCTTCGATAAAGGAATGCTATTTACGAATCATTTGGTAGACCTGAATTCTCGAATCTCTATCATTTTGAGTCCGACGATGCACGATGAGGTTTCTTCCGACTATGTTCAAGTAAAACTGGTCATTTTATTTCAGCTCTGCCATATTTCCTAAAGAGCAGCTGCATTAAGAATCATAAATAGGAAATATATTAGTGAAAAACTGGATGCGTCGTTCGAACCCGAACTCCCCCTCATACGACGTCCGTTACGGAGTACAGTCGTTGAAGTTTGTGCATGTGCATTCGCAGATCAAAAAGCATCCCATCAGACAATAATTAAATGATTGGCATACTTGCCACAAACCCTGCAACAGTCTTTGTTTTCCATCGTAATTCACACAATGTCACTTCGAAAAAACATTCAGTCTTGGGAGAGGATTGCTGTTAGTGTGGTGGGTAGGTATTGGTGGTTGAATTTGATTTGGTTAGAGAAAAACACAGAACTTTAGCTAAATGTGGGACTTTGCAAACGAACTGAAAAAATGAATACATAACATAATTTCCCGTTTGCCAATGTGTGAGTCATGCGTATTGCGCAATTGGGATTCTCCCCCAATTCTCTGCCTTTCGTATTGGAATGGGTTTAGAACCTATAGATTTACATGTTCTCCATTCTCCACAAGATACCCTGGTGTTATCCAAGCCTGCAGTTCTGTCCTTTAAGAATTAACGCCTGGGATATTCACTTGTATTGTTCGCAGGAGCCAGGTTCATTCTTTTCTGCCAACAAGGAAATACGCAAAACTGGAAAATATTCCGAAAAAGAACATGTTCAACTATGACGACCAATTTTTCTCTTACGTACTGTAGGTATTACGGTTTATACTCGACAGATTTACCATGGTAATGAGCTAATCGGATAATGTTATAGACCAATGTGATAAGTATTGAACGGGGTGTGCGGGTGATAGTAAAAAAAAAAATGCAATATATAGGCTACTGTCCCCACTAATTTCGAAGAGGTTCCAAATATCATACGCACAGAAAATGACAAACCGAATGGTAGAGTAGGGTATTGTAAAAGTATATTATAGATACGATCGGCTTCCAGAATATTGAATTCAACAAAAATTTCAAGTTTTCCAGGCCGTACGTCGCTGACGTCCGATCCTAGAACCTGGATACACGAGCGGGACACACTGATGCAGTACGTAACTGATGTATGCATCCATATGCAATTCAATACTATCGCGCTATCACAAGTTTGATACTTAAGCAACATGCTACGATAAATGGCACTGTTCAAAAGCGAGTCTGAATCCTTCCTTCGGTCAATTTTTGTTGTAAGTACTCACTCGCAATTGGCCCATTTCGCTGGATACAAATTCTCACTGCATTAGTTCCGGAAACTGTGCTATTAATCGTGTGTAAACGTAAACGTGCGATAGAGAAGCATGTCCGCTTTTTACCCATGGTCCGGGGGTATCCCGGATATACTTTAGTTATTTCATCAGTACCAGTTGTTACCTCGATGTCGACATCCAGCTACTCCCCACACCGAACCAGAGTTGGTTAACAATGACCGTAATTCGCCAAAACGGATTAAGGGTAAGTAACAGTTTCAAAGTTTTTTTACATCTTATTTTCAGACGCATCCGTTGACTAGGGTTCTCCTGTCATTTGGAAGTGTCATTGAATTAGTGGTTGAATGTATTCATTAGGTTATTGTTGCATAATATTACTAAATAATCCAAGTCTACAAGCAGAGATAATTTCAAAGTGAGTTCACTCTTTTTCTCATCAGCCGTTGTGGGCTCGTTCCATCTCACGACGTACATTACCCTAACGTTGCTCATAGCCGCGTGTGGATTATCCGTGTGGTGTTACGTTGTATCTCAGTTCAGTATAAATCCCTACATACCTCGTGGTGTGGGTGAAGTACTTAGTGACAGTCCAAAAATAGATGTGTTATAATACTAGCTTTATAATTTCTATTTTAATTGGTTATGTTCCCGTAACTCGAAGCGTATTCGTAGCTCCACGATCACATAATAGAAATCGAGAGAATCAGAACGCCATGCACGGGCGGATAGTGTGACTAGCGTTATCCAGTGGCGACTACACTTGAAAGTAAAAACTGAGTTTGCAAGAAGATGTGTGATAGAGGACGCAAGAGCGTGGTGCCAGTAATTAGAAAAGTGCCCCAAAGTCCAACTGTCCAGGGTCTGTACAAAATTTGCTTCAAACTAGCACAGGCAAAAAGGGCGCATATACAGTATAGAAGCAAAACGCGCCCAATTTGAAACGTTCTAGTTGCGGAATTTCACTTTTGGGAATTCATTACGTCTCAGGAAGAATGCTGCTAAAAGCCGCCGATAGACACTTTTCGAGTGATAATACAATCTTTCTGTATACTTACTAACTATACCGAGCAGGAGTCGAACCTATTCAAAGCTCGCAAGGGGGAGACCAGGATACAGCTATTGTTGTGAGTTGCGTATTCCGCACCAGGTGTTAAGGTTACACGGATAGGCATGTATCTTTGGGGGGTACCTCTCATGTGGATGGGCCGTAATTACAGCAGGACCGGACAAAAGTCTACCCCGAAAAATGACACGGATTATACTCCTACTTCGGCTCAGCGATGAGGTTCAAACGAGGGTTACACCATTATATTCAATCCATTCGAACATTACACACGCGCTCTAACAAGAGAACATGCTGTTTACATCTGCATAATTCCATGAGGATTCGCAGTTTTTTAACAAAATCTCCCCACACAGTTAAAAGCAATTAAGAAAAGACTCCAAAAACAGCTCCCAGTTGGCAAGACTCGCCACCAAAGAAATAATCTAATTCATTAGGGGGGAACTATAAACGCGTGCAACATTCAACAAAGTGTTGCCAAGGAATGAAATGTTGCCTTTATCTGTTTTCGAACATGAAGAGAGTGAAGAAATACCACACAAAGGTTATAGGCATTGTACAAGTTGTTGTATGATTGCTTGTGGAAAAAACGAAAATTGACTAGATGACTTTGGGGCGGAATTGTTCAAGTGAAATGCAACAAATTCGTAAAAAAGTTCCGCTTATATCTGTTGTAAACAAAATAACCAACAGGCCTAGATGGAACACTTTACTCGAGATGCATGGTTACCATATATACAGTGCGGGACCTTTGGTATGGGTTCAGGTCGTAAGATCATGTCATGAGCATGAAAGCCCAGACCTGGTCGACTTGTATGCAGGAGGAGGCAGGGTAATTGGGTGCTTCTCAGCATGTGATACCATGAGTGAATGAATGAATCAGTAAGTGAGTAGGGGACGGTGAGTGACTATATGATGGGTGGGCGAGTAGATCACCCTGAATTCACAAAGGTCAGAACAGTCGAAGAAGATTTATTTACTCGAGCCATTCAGGGCTTTTGTTTCACTTGTATAAAACCCCCCACAATTATTCCTATGTTAATATAATATATCTCTCGTCATAATCATACCTACCAGTTTGTAAAACCAACATTGGGCGATAAATACGCAATATAAAACTGTTTGACAAAAAAATTGGTTCAGATTTGTGTATGTTTCAGGAGAAAAATTCAATCGGGAAACTGCTATAATTTCTCTATATCTATACAGGCGGAGGTTGAAAGCTCCAGAGCGATGAGAAAGGTTCGAAATCGAATATTCGGGCTGCATTACACCTGTGATCATGAGAAAGACGTTGATGGTGGAGTGCAATATATCTTTCCCATTCCAGATGAACAATGACAACCAAAAACGGCCATAGCCCAAGTCCATCTGAGACTAAAGGAGAGGATCCAAACCGTCGTATCAGAGCAGTGACGCCCCACTTATCTCCATGCAACAAAACGAAAGCATACCATTACGCCTTCCAGTGTTCAATACGAGGTACAAGACGGGAATAGTACCAACGATGTACGACGTGATACGGGCAGCTATCAGTATGTGAACAATGAATGCAGTGGTGGTGGATATCTGCCGGAAGAGCGGCGGAGCGTCATCACAAAAGCCCATGTATATAAAGGTCAATTTGCTACCTAATGACAAAACTGTAACATTGTTGTCCAAAATGGCTCAGATTTCTAGGGAAATTATTTTAAAATATTTTGAAAACTATCTTTAAAGGGTTCGTTGTATAATGTAGAAATCATATGCACTAGTACAAATGTTGTGGAGGTTTCAATAAACACAATTAAATTGTTCCGTCAATTATTGTCAGTTATTGGGCATCAAGCAATTTTAGAGTAAAAAGATACTTAAACTGTACTACTTAACTCTAACGATAGCTGGAGCAGATTTCCTACACAGCCACAGTTCGGGAATAACGTGTTGTCAATCTTCTATACCAGGGCCATAAATACTTCCAAACCATTCTGGCTAGTGCAAACTAATAATTAGTGACGTGTTCAAGCTGCAATCTGATTGCATTAGGCCGAAGCATTTATTCAGAAGAGTAGTCAACATGTAGATCTGGTGCAGGACTGGTTCCAACTCAACGAGGCACCACTGTAGTAAAAGCATGGTCCCATCAATGCCTGCAGAAGAACTGATGGAACATATTCTGTTTCGAAAGGCATTTTTTCAAAGTATGTCAATATTGATGTATAGCAAAACTGCAGCATGGCAAGTTAAGCCAGTTAAGCAGAGGCATGGGAGGGAATATGGTGCCGAAAAGCGGGGGGAGAAAGCGAGAACGATATACTTGTTAGCCCTGCGGACGTTGTGAAAATACAACATTTTGAAACAGAGCCGCCAGATACTCCTGGCTGCGGGAGCTTGATTCAAGGTGGAAAAGTTGGAGATTATCGCGGAGCGCGTGCAGAAGCTGAATTGGCACGAATAATAAAAACATCATTGGACCCATTTCGAGGTGTCTCGTTCGCTTACTCGTCCTGTGAAGGTGTGATCTGACTATAAATAAAGTTTCATCTTGGAGTACGAATACATGGGTAGGAGAAACCTGAAAAGCATATCGAATTTTGCGACCTACATAACCTGCAGCGAAAGCACATATTTTCATTTAGCGTTTGGTATTTGCACAGTTTGATATTTGTCCCATACTGGCAGGGCGCTATAAAGGGTTTCTACTAGACTATACTATACTGACTATACTATACTATACTATACTTTACTAGTACTAGAATATTACATACATACTATATATACTATACTATACTATAAATACTATACTATACTATACTATTACATACTATTTTTTTTTTTTTTTACATACTATACGATATATTTTTCTACATAGCCCCGGACACTTTCACTGAATAGCGGACAGATGCTGTTGTACGACGAATGTCACCTAGTCCAACACGTAATAGAACAGTTCGGGGAACTATTGAAAGGAGGAATTAGGATCCTGCAAATATGGGGCCGATAACTAGTGAGTACTTATACAAAACATGGCGACTGAATGAAGGATCCTGGAATCTGTATCAATGCTAAAAAAATGTCAGATTCAAATAGGCCTCTATAGGCTTAGAAGTCGGGGACATTTCACCATTTTTATCACCGAAACTCCAGGCACCGTAGATCACAATAAGGATTTAGGCTAAGTTGGGGCTACCGCATGGCTAACTTCATTGTGGTTAAAAAGGGTTCGAGTGTTCAAAAATTCTTTAGTCTTTTAAAGTCCGTAGGTGAAACTCGTGATAGTAATGAAACTGCATATGGATGCAAAGCATAGGTTACGCACTGAATCAGTACCTTTGCAGGTAGAAAAAGTGTCCGCGCAATAGGCTGTTTCTAATCGCCGATGTCCCGACGCGTGACGGCCTGGGAAAACTGAAAGCTTTGTTCGAGAACTCACCATGCTGGGAAGTCGATCGATCTAACATAGATTTTACCACACCCTACTGTACCATTCGGGTGTTTTTCTGTGTTGTTGTTATATTGAACCTCCGAAAAATTCCGAGTCCGCAGTACAGGGGACCAGTAAACATGTGCTATATATACATTTACAATTACGTATACTATACTATGACATACTATAAATAACTATACTATACTTATTACTATACTATACTATACTATAACTAATACTTTGCCGGATTGTTTAATTGTAAAAAAGTTTGGTTGCGTAAAAAAAAAAACAAAAAACAAATATACTGCGCGCTTAAGCGCGCCACAGTACTGTGACGCGGCTCAGGCCTTTCGTTGGTTAAGTTCAGTTTCCGCCGTTGAACTTCGAGAAACTGGTCAGGGAAAACGGGTCCTTCGGAAGTTCTCCTTTTCGAACAATTCTTCTAAATACTGGTGGAGGGCAATTGATGTTGTGTGCCATCACGAAGCAAACAACTAAATAAAAAAACATTGCAGCTATCTAGTACTATCCAAGTGATTCCCGAATTTACAGTGTCTTGTCGTTACGGCAAATCAATTAGAATCCTCAGGGAAGCATTTTCTATACTAATTTGAAATTGATTCAGAACTCATCCTGAATGTCAAGGTGAAATAGCTATTAGATTTACCTGAAACTTCCCAACCATTCAAAACCTCGGTGATTGGATATCCTCAGCTGAGCTTGATCAGGCCTTCAGGAACTGTCAACGAACTTCGTCATCCTCCCCCCCACCCCCACCTCCTAAGTATTCACATGTGATACTTTCGAAGGTATCAGCATTAACCACGGAGAATCGTATCGTAATAATTTAAAATATATGTTGTACTTTAATGAAATGCATGGTTCTGAGTACGGGTGCCAAGTGGTTCAAATATGTATCGGAAGCAATATGTCAATGTCTGAAAATTTTGTATATAAAAGTGTCAGAAGTCAGTAATCACAGGTCGAGGCATGCAGAAACGAGGAAAATCACCAGTCGAAAACGTTCAGCATACTAGGAATAATAGCAAAGTATTAATCAGAATGTCACAAAATGTCCCATGAGTGATTTATATTTGATAGCGAGATGTTCGTGCATGATGAATCCCTTTTTTTTCCCCCTTTTCATAAAACGACAACAGTGGTCCATAAATATCGCGGGATAGTCGAATATCCAGAAGGGGTTGGTTCAGTCGGGCAGGGTGGTGGACGTGGATGGACTCAGACGTTACTTATCAAGCAGTCCGCAAGGCGACCCAGGCCATTATCTACGTGAGCATGCAAGCGCGCACAAGATCTTCTAATTGCTCAAGTAAGTCCTGCTGCTATCTTTCCACATGTACATCCCTAGCAGCAGCAGAATGTGGACTAGCCTCTTCTCCGTTTAGTTGAGCACTTCGCCAATTTGAAAATCGTTCGCCGTGTTTGCAAACAGTGTGAAACACAGGGAGTTCTTCTGGTTCGATCAATCACGCCTACTAACACGGAGTTGGGCCTCGCAGAATGCAGTGGAGGTGGACCTGTAGGAACCTCGGAAAACCGCCAGGTCCAGGATAGATGAGTGAGGAGTTACGTATCAAGCAGTTGAAAATGTTCTTCAATGATTCTGACAAAACTCTATCAGCAAAAAAACAGTTGAACTCATATGTATAATAACGCCCTCCCCCATTGCAGCATGAAAGTAGTGATGTCTATCTGAAGCAGAAGATTGTTATAGTGTTACCGCAGTAGGAAATTATTGAATTGTAACAAATTTTGTTTGAATAGTTCTAGTACTCGTGGCATAAACGTGATGAGTAAAAAACTGGGATTTCACCCACATGAGAATCTGTGGAGTACAAATACTGAATCAACAAGTTTCCCTGATGCATTTAGAAAATGGGTTGAAAGGCATCCCACGAATGATATGTGCACACACCACCACGCATATCGGTGATTGTCGAACAACGGAGAGACACTGTCTACAAAACGATGACGTCATTGTGGCCCTAGAATTACAGGTGTAAATCAGCGGATATTGATCAAACACACACACCAACACACATACATGTAGGACATACACACATACCAAAACACACATACACAACAAATATTTTGTGGGGGTTTAATTGATCACTACGCTGTGACCAAATACGATAGTCGAGTATGGATAATGATAATAATAATACTCGATGCAGAGTGCGACTGTGATCTTATCCATTATACTCATTTGAACTTCATGAATTTACACACTCGTAATCTGCCCAATTCGCTGGATAATAATTCCTCCCTGCATTAGTTCCGCGAACTGGGAGATTATCGTGTTGCTAACTAAAGTTCGATCGAGAAGCCGTGTCCGCTTTTTACCCATGTGTCCGGGGGGATCAAGGTATACTTTAGTTCTTTCATCATTCACCAGTTGTACCTCGATGTTCGACTCCGCTACTCCCCACACCGAACCAGAGTGTTAACAATGAACCGTAATTCGCAAAACGATAATGCGTAAGTAAAGTTTCAACCGTTTGTTACATCTTATTTTCCGCGCATCCGTTCTTGGACTAGGGTTCCTCCGGTCATTTGAAGTGTTAGTGATTAGTGTTGCATGTATCATTAGGGTTTATTTGATAATATTAAACTAAATCATCCAAGTCTACAAGCCGATATAATTCAAAAGTGGTTCACTCTTTTTCTCCCTCAGCGTGTGGATCGCGATCTCCACGACGTACATTACCCTAAGCGTGCTCATAGACGATGCGGGTGATCCTTGTGTGTACGTTGGTATCATCAGGCAGTAAACATTCCCTACATACCTCGTGGTGAAATACTTAGTGACAGTTCAAAAATGTATTTGTTTAATACTAGCTTATAATTTCTATTTTAATTGGTTATGTTCCGAAACGAGCGTTATCGTAGCTCACGATTCACATAATAGAAAGGTCGAGAGAATCAGAAACTCCATGCACGGGCGATAGTGTGACTAGGTTATCAGTGGCAGACTACAATTGAAGTAAAACTGAGTTTGCAACGAAGATGCTGTGAATAGAGGACGCAAGCGTGGTGGCAGTAAAGAAAAATGTGCCAAATGTCAAACTGTCCAATGGTCATGTAAACAATATATTTGCTTCAACTAGCACAGGCAAAAAGGGCCATAGATCGATAGAAGCAACACGCGCAATTTGAACGTTATAGTGCGGAATTTCACTTTTGGGAATTCATTACGTCTCAGGAAGAATGCTGCAAAAGCCGCCGATAGTCTTTTCGAGTGAATACTACAAGCTTTCTGATACTTACTATACTATACCGAGCCAGGATGGTCGAACCTATCCAAAGCTCGACAAGGGGGAAGACCAGGATACAGCATATTGTTGTGAGTTGCGTATCCGGCAACCAGGTATAAGGGTACACGGCTAAGGCAATGTCTCTTGGGGGGTACTTCATGTGGGGGATGGGCGATAATTACACGCCAGGAAGGCAAATGTCACCCGCAAAAATGATGTTAAACGGATTATACTTCCTATTTGCTCAATCGATTGATGTTCAAAGAGGTTTACACCATTATATTCAATCAATTTCGAACATTTACAAACGCGCTTCACAGAGACATGCTGTTTACATGCTGCATTAATTCCCACATGTGATTTCGCATTAAGAGTAAAAGCATTAAGCAAAAGCCATCCAAAAACCAGCTCCCAGTGGCAGACTCGCCAAAGAAATAATCTATTCATTAGGGGAACTTATAATGTGACAATTCAACAAAGTGTGGCCATGAATAAATGTTGCTGTATCTGTTTTCGAAACATGCGAGTGAAGAAATAGAAATACCACACAAAGGTTATAGGCATGTACATAGTTGTTGAATGGTCATTGCTTGTAAAAAACGAAAATTGACTAAGTGAGTGCTATTGGCTTAATTGTTTCAAGTGAAATGAAAACAAATTCGTATAAAAAATTTTCCGCTTATATCTGTTGTAAACAAAATAACCAAACAGGCCTAGATGGAATACTTTACTCGGTATGCACTGGTTCCCATATATACAGGTGCGTGGACCTTTTTGTATGGGTCAGGTCGTCAGATCATGTCATGAGTACTGAAGCCCAGACCTGTTCCCTTGTCTGCAGGAGGAGGCCGGGGTAGTGGTATTGGGTGCTTCTCAGGCATGTGATACCATGAGTGAATGAATGAAGTCAGTAAGTGAGTAGGGAGTGAGTGGGACCTATCTGAATGGGGGCGAAGTAGATCCCTCGAATTCAACAAAGGTCATGACCCAGTCGAAGATGTTACTCAGCCATTTCAGTGGCTTGTTTCAATTTTATAAAACCCACACAATTATTTCCCTAGTTAATATAAATATATCTCTCGTCTATAATCATACCTACAGGTGGTTAACACAATGGGCGATTAATAATACGCAATATCAACTTTTGAACAAAAAAATGGTTCAGATTTGTGTATGTTTCAGGAGAAAAATTCAATCGGGAAACTGCTATAATTTCTCTATATCTATACAGGCGGAGGTTGAAGCTCCAGAGCGATGAGAAAGGTTCGAAATCGAATATTCGGGCTGCATTACACCTGTGATCATGAGAAAGACGTTGATGGTGGAGTGCAATATATCTTTCCCATTCCAGATGAACAATGACAACCAAAAACGGCCATAGCCCAAGTCCATCTGAGACTAAAGGAGAGGATCCAAACCGTCGTATCAGAGCAGTGACGCCCCACTTATCTCCATGCAACAAAACGAAAGCATACCATTACGCCTTCCAGTGTTCAATACGAGGTACAAGACGGGAATAGTACCAACGATGTACGACGTGATACGGGCAGCTATCAGTATGTGAACAATGAATGCAGTGGTGGTGGATATCTGCCGGAAGAGCGGCGGAGCGTCATCACAAAAGCCCATGTATATAAAGGTCAATTTGCTACCTAATGACAAAACTGTAACATTGTTGTCCAAAATGGCTCAGATTTCTAGGGAAATTATTTTAAAATATTTTGAAACTATCTTTAAAGGGTTCGTTGTATAATGTAGAAATCATATGCACTAGTACAAATGTTGTGGAGGTTTCAATAAACACAATTAAATTGTTCCGTCAATTATTGTCAGTTATTGGGCATCAAGCAATTTTAGAGTAAAAAGATACTTAAACTGTACTACTTAACTCTAACGATAGCTGGAGCAGATTTCCTACACAGCCACAGTTCGGGAATAACGTGTTGTCAATCTTCTATACCAGGGCCATAAATACTTCCAAACCATTCTGGCTAGTGCAAACTAATAATTAGTGACGTGTTCAAGCTGCAATCTGATTGCATTAGGCCGAAGCATTTATTCAGAAGAGTAGTCAACATGTAGATCTGGTGCAGGACTGGTTCCAACTCAACGAGGCACCACTGTAGTAAAAGCATGGTCCCATCAATGCCTGCAGA
Organism: Sclerodactyla briareus; assembly: GCA_026419785.1. Classification (NCBI taxonomy): domain Eukaryota; kingdom Metazoa; phylum Echinodermata; class Holothuroidea; order Dendrochirotida; family Sclerodactylidae; genus Sclerodactyla; species Sclerodactyla briareus. Next base: position 820,383 of record JAODTK010002532.1, read on the forward strand.
AGAACTGATGGAACATATTCTGTTTCGAAAGGCATTTTTTCAAAGTATGTCAATATTGATGTATAGCAAAACTGCAGCATGGCAAGTTAAGCCAGTTAAGCAGAGGCATGGGAGGGAATATGGTGCCGAAAAGCGGGGGGAGAAAGCGAGAACGATATACTTGTTAGCCCTGCGGACGTTGTGAAAATACAACATTTTGAAACAGAGCCGCCAGATACTCCTGGCTGCGGGAGCTTGATTCAAGGTGGAAAAGTTGGAGATTATCGCGGAGCGCGTGCAGAAGCTGAATTGGCACGAATAATAAAAACATCATTGGACCCATTTCGAGGTGTCTCGTTCGCTTACTCGTCCTGTGAAGGTGTGATCTGACTATAAATAAAGTTTCATCTTGGAGTACGAATACATGGGTAGGAGAAACCTGAAAAGCATATCGAATTTTGCGACCTACATAACCTGCAGCGAAAGCACATATTTTCATTTAGCGTTTGGTATTTGCACAGTTTGATATTTGTCCCATACTGGCAGGGCGCTATAAAGGGTTTCTACTAGACTATACTATACTGACTATACTATACTATACTATACTTTACTAGTACTAGAATATTACATACATACTATATATACTATACTATACTATAAATACTATACTATACTATACTATTACATACTATTTTTTTTTTTTTTTACATACTATACGATATATTTTTCTACATAGCCCCGGACACTTTCACTGAATAGCGGACAGATGCTGTTGTACGACGAATGTCACCTAGTCCAACACGTAATAGAACAGTTCGGGGAACTATTGAAAGGAGGAATTAGGATCCTGCAAAGTGGTCGATTATTAGGAGTACGTATACCAAAAACATGGCGAAGAAGGATTCCTGAATCTTGGGTATCAATGCAAAAAAATTGTCGGATTTCAAATAGCCTCTCTAGACGGCTAGAAGTGGGAGACATTTCACCAATTTTTTTATCACCCGACTCCAGGCACGTAGCATCACAAATATATGATTTAGGCTAAGTTGGGCTACCTATTTGGCCTAACCTTCATTGCGGTTAAAAGGGTCGAGTGTTCAAATATTCTTATTTCTTTGAAGGTCTCTTAGGTGGACTCGTGATAGTATGAAACGGCTATGGATGCAAGCAGTAGGTACGCACTGAATCCAGTACCTTGCAGTGTAGAAAAAGTGGCCGCGCCATAGTGTTATAAATCGCGATGTCACCGACGGACGGCCGGGAAAAATTGAAATCTTTGTTCGGACTCACCATGCTGGGAAGGCGATCGATCTAACAATACTTTACACACCCTACTGACCATTCGGGTGTATTTGCTGTTGTGTTGTATATGAACCCTCCCGAAAAAAATCCGAGTCCGTCAGTACAGGGGACCAGTAACTATTACTATTATACTACTATAGATACTATACTATACTATACTATACTATACTATACTATACTATACTATACTATACTATACTTACTAATACTTTGCCGGATTTGTAATTGTAAAAAAGTTTGGGGTTAAAAAAAAACAAAAAACAAATATGCGCGCTAAGCGCGCCACGTAGTACTGTGCGGGCTCAGGCCTCTTCGTTGGTAATGTTCAGTTTCGCATGTTTGAAATTCGAGCAATCTGGTCAGGAAAACGGGTCCTTCGGATTGTTCTCCTTTTCGAACAATCTTCTAAATACTGGTGGAGGCAATTCGATGTTGTGTCCATCACGAAGCAAACAAACCTAAATAAACAACTGCAGCTATCTAGTACTATCTAAGTGATCCCGAATTATTACAGTCTCTTGTCTGTTGACGGCAAAAATCAATTAGAATCCTCAGGGACCAGCATTTCTATACTAATTGCTTACTTGATTCAGAACCTTCAGTCCTGAATGTCCAGGTGAAAAGCTATCTAGAGTACCTGCAACTTCAAACACTTCAACTCGTGATTGGATTCTCCTCTGAGCTTGATCGCCTTTCAGAACTGTCAACGACTTCCGTCAAGCCCTCCCCACCCCCCCAACTCCTAAGGTATTCACATGATTACTTTCGAAGGTAGTAATGCATTAACCAAGGGAGAGGAGGAGAATCGTATCGATAGTAAGTAATCATAGATTGTACTTTAATGAATGCATGGCCTCTCTGAGTACGGAGTAGATGCCAGTGGTTCAAATGTACGAGCTAATCATGTATCGAATTTTGTATAATAAAAGTGTCAGAATTCAGTATCACAGTGTCAGAAATGCAGAAGCAGAAACGAGAAAATCAAAAAAGTCGAAAACGGTTATCAGCAGATAGGAATCAACAAGTATTATCAGAATGTCAAAAAATGTCAAATGAGGGATATCATTTTATAGGAGATGTTTCCGTGCATGAATCCCTTTTTTCCCCTTTTTCCTACCAAACGGAACACACAGTGGTCATTAAATATCGCGGGATATCGAATATCCAGAAGGGGTGGGTTCAGTCGGGCAGGGTGGTGGACGTGGATGGACCTCAGATGGTTATATCAATCAGTTCCGCAAGGCGAGCCAGGCCATTTATCGAGTGAGATGGAAAGAGCACAATGTCAATCTTCTAATTGCTCAAGTAAGTCCTTGAGTGCTATCTTTCCCATGTACATCCCTAGCAGCAGCAGAATGTTGCTAGCCTCTCTCCGTTTTTTAGTGAGAACTTCGCCAATTTGAAAATCGTTCGCCGTGTTGCACAACAGTGAAACACAGGGAGATTCTATGGTCTCGACAAAGCACTGCTACTATAACCGGCAGTTGGGCTCGGCAGAAGAATGCAGTGGAGTGACCTGTAGCAAATCTGAACCGCCAGGTAGATAGATGATTGTGCGTTACGTTATCAGCAGTTGAAAATGTTCTTCAATGGATTCAGAAAAAAGATCAGCAAAAAACAGTTTGAATCATTGCTAAAACGCCTCACATTTCAGCTATGAAAGTAGTTGATTGTCTATCTGAAGCAGATTTTGTTATAGTGTTACCTCAGTGAAATTTTGAATGCCTACAATGTTTGGTTGAATAGCATTTTATAGTACTCGTTGGACATAACGTGGATGAGTAAAAAACTGGGGATTTCAAGCCCACATGAGAATCGGTGGACGTACACATACTGAATAACAAGTTTCCATGAGGCCATTAGAAAAATGGTGAATGAAAGGCATCCACGAAATGATATGTGCACACACACCGATATCTGTGATTGTCGACAACCGGAAGGACTTACTGTTCTTACAAACGATGACGTCAGTTGCTAAGATATTAACAGTTGTAAAGCAGCGGATATGATCACACACACACACACACACATACATGTAGACATTACACAGCATACACCACGAACCACCACCTATTAACACAAATATTTTTGTGGGTAATTGATCACATAGTATGTGAACAATCGAAGTCGAGTATGATAATGATAATAATTAAACTCGATGCAGGATCGACTGTGTATCTTATTCCTTATACTCATTTGAACTTCATGAATTTACATAATATCCATAATGTATGTGTATAGAAGAACCCCACTTACAGGGTAACCGTTCTAGTTAAAAATATGTGGGGTGGATATTATTACCATTAGAGTAGCGTAGCCAGATGCTAGATAAGCACACACGAAGAAATACAGGGTAAATCTATTATGATAAAAATAATACGGAAACCGTAATTCAAGACAATTTACAGAATTTAACAATGACAAAAGATGATGAGAAACTCACTGTTATTTCAGTTACTCCATTAAGCATGTTAGTTGATCCATGCATTGTGCATGCTTCCGCGTGCACACTGAGCGCACCATTAGTTTCAGTAAGTTAATTTTTTATTCTGATTTTGTTAGAAAAAATCACAAATAAGGGCAATTGAAATGGAAGCCAATTTAAATCTCACTTGACGTTAGATTTTTTGCTTGCTCAAATGACATGGGGTGAGAGGAAAATGAACAAGAGTAGTACAACTTTGTGTTGTAAATTTGGGACGTCTCAGATGACTCGAAATGAGTTTTTCACCCAAAAATTATTTGTGGATACACGCACACGATACCTTGAATCTTTTAATGATGATCTGATGATTCAAGATGTTTAATTGATTGTGCCCCAAGAGCTTCTTCAGGAACGAGAAAAGAAACGATCTCGATCCATAGATCACTAATCAGTTGAAATAATAATAAAAACAAACAGGTATTTGACAGCTATCAGGCAGACGAAAAACACCCATACCATCACTATTTGAAAACATAAGGAGGACGGAATATACTGCGGCAATGTGTTCTTGTTGAATCTATTCGGACTGAAAATCCTTCCGTTAACGATAACAAGACCGCATACGTCGGAATGTGGTATATGGTTAAAATGCAGCATCTTCCGAACTAGGCTGCTGCCAGAGCGCCATTGGTATCACACACAGAACAAATCCGGACTCCCATCGGTGTTCATTCTTTCTGACCCGGGCTTTCATGTAAGTAACAATCCTTTTGAGGTATTTGTCCTAGTCATATTGTCTACATGGGAAGAGCCCCCTCTTAGCCGTTTCCTATCAGATAATTCGCACATCCATACCATATCCCTTCGCTTGAATTCCGTTAACAAACGTAGAATCCCAGGTATAAAAAATATATCCGCGGCATTAGTGATATGCTTCGTTCAAGTCGAAACTTAAAAATCATTATTTCAACTTGGCTTTCTTCAAGTATCCTTAGGTTTGTGTTCAGCGCAGTCGTGTATTTTGTTATTACTGGCGCTAGATAATGTTCTCTACTACAAGTTCAAGTTTGACCTCCTACTATCCCCAAAACAATTTTACAACAAATACATGCTAACAATGTACAATATTAAAAAAGATCAGAAAAATGTAGTAGTATACGGTTAATACCGTACATGTGGGAGTTAGAGGAACCAGAAATAAGTGGAAAGAGGAAACTTTTCTAGTCTGGCACCTTCGAAAATAGCATAAACTACCAGAACGTAAAAATGTGTATGTCGTGATGTTAAAGGAGGGGCGACGGAGAGGAGTTTGTATAACAATTAGCATGAGTTGCTTGGTTCAGTCGTGGTATTAGTGTATTGTTCCAGCAAATGATTTTTAAGTTTCTCTGAAAATAATAAAGTTGGCGGCGAATTTTTCAATGCAAGGGCCAGTGGATCCAGAAAGGAGCTACTTACGTAGTTGGGAATGTCCACGAACAGACCGGTAGTATGGTTGACGAAGCGATGTCGATTGCGAGGTTCAATCAAGTATCTAAATTAATCATAAAAAAACAATAAACGCAATCAGGCAAAATGGCGCTGGTGGAAAAATTTATATAGAAACATTCCAAGTTGGTGATTGTATAACTCGGAAGTTACAAATATTTCGGACAATTCTTTTTTTGTAATTTATACATTTCCAAGAGTTGATTCTGGTATTGCCCCACAATAGTGAGGCTATAAGGATAGATAAGGGCGTAGTTGTGTTATATCGCATTAGGAGAACATTTTAAGCAGAAAAGTCTCAAGTCTATTGATAACACCATTTTGACTAGAAATTTGTTAATTTACGTTCCTTACGTGTTCTTTCCAATTTAACGTTTCGTCTATAGTGATCCCCTGAGAAGCTGTACTCGGTGAAGCTTTCGTTTCATGCCCGGTTGAGATCGACTTGATGTCATTCGTATCTGGAATTTTTCTATCAAAAGTCACAGAAAATTGTTTTAGAAGTGTTAAAGACAGTCTTTTAATTTAGCCAATCAGATATTTTTTAAATTCGTGTGATATTGCATTTAAGGTCTCTTCAAGAGTACCACGCTTAAAAAGAAAAATGTGTGGTATCATCAGCGAATAAGAAAAAAGTAGCATTGCTTGAAAAGTATGTTGTCCATGATGTTATAGTATGGAAAGCAAGGGACCTAGTATTGATCCTTGGGGTACATCAATATTACAGGACTTTGTCTGTGATGACGTATTACCAAATTGACAAATGTAAACGATTATGAAGTTAAATTTTGAACCCATCTTGAAAGATCATACAGATACACTCAAGCATTAGCTGATTATTAAATGGTATGATCAATGGTGTCGAATGCTTTAGAATTGGTCAATAAAATAAGCCGCAGCTGAGGACTTGTCTTCTGAACTTGATGATATCTTATCAACTAGGTCTAGTGCGGCCACTTAAGTAGAACGGTTATTTCGTGAAGCCACATTGATTGGAAAAGAGAATATTATGATTCTTAAATTTGTATTTGTCATAGGCCTATTGTGAACCAATCGCTCATCTCAGAGATTGTAGGTAGGAGCGAGCGATATAGGGTCTAAATTTGAATATAATTTTGAATTACGGATTTGAAAATTGGAATAATTTTTGCAGTTTTTAATTCTCTGAAAAATGCCATTTTCGGATGAGATGTTATGACATGAGTTAAAGGTTATACCATGGGCATTTGATAATCTTTGAGGGACGTCATTGTGATATTATCATATCCAGGACTTTTCCCATGTTTAGTTTTGCAATTGTACTTTGAATTTCTTCAGCATCTGCAGGAACAGACAGAACGAGCCAGGGACATTCACATTCTTAATATTTGATGAAAAGCGATTGCCTGATGGTATTTTATCTGCTAACGACTTCGCAACAGATGAAAAATAATCGTTTGAAACTATTTGAAATTGTTATCTCATCCTGAAGGTTAAGACTCCATCATGCAACAAATATTGTGACGTCAGACTTTTTTTCTTTATGCAGAAAACACTACTCAGGGCGGAATCATATTTACTATTAGCACTTCAGGTTGTATATTAATTCGACAACAATTTGGAATTTCCAGGTTGAGGTATCATTCTCATGGTCAGGGTAGGTATACGGATTATAGAGGTTTATCTCATAACCCGCTGGTGAAGTAGGAACCAATCAGTTTTCATGTAACTAAACAGATCGACAGGCAGTCAGACAGATAGAGGGAGAAGGAAATACCACAGCCTCTGCACTGATCCCTTATCGGCTACGTGAATTGTATAGTATTTCCTACTACACAATTTGGCTTCACAACACCGTTCACTCAGTTTATGCGCAGTGCCTATTTTTCTGAGGAAATCGAACAAGAAAAACAACCTACAACCAGGTGAGGGGAGACTGGGGCATGTGGGACTTTTTATTACATTTCGTCAATAGTTGCTTTTTCGGAAGCAAATGCGGCACCCTATTGCACTGAATACTAGAGCATCGTGTTAGGCACATTCACATGCCCGTAAATACTTGACATCCTTAAAAACTTTTTTCAGAATTTAGAATTCGAAAAAAGACAAAAAATGTCCTCAATAGCACCCCGTACCTTCCGCCTTGGGACACCATTAGTGTCCACATTATATCCAAGCAATACATGTTACCAGCTTCCCCTTACCGAATGAACTGACTATCGTCCAATACGTTAGCAACACACACTACTTAATGTACTTTGTCATTTTAGAATACTATATCATAAATTTCACGTGTCACCACCCCCCCCCTTTCCCCGTACATATGACACGTCCCAATGCCGTTCAGTGCCCAATGTGCGCATCGTAGTAGTTTTTCAGTGTATGCATCATTACACCAAATGTGCGAAATAATTCAATGCAGTCTGCTCATCAATCTATACCTTCGGATTACATGTTTTTACTTGCAACCACTCCAATTTTTCAAAGTGAACACGGAACAAAACATCAGGGCACCCAATCACAATGTTGCAAAGTTCGTCAAGATTCCTAACTAGAGCACCAATGGTGCCTGTACTCAAACCGCACAGATTGTACCACGACGAATGTACAGTTATGTGATGAATTATTCAACTCATTAGCCAAGGAGGGCAGTTTTGGAAACAATGGCCTATTGTGCCCCTTTTACGACTTTTGACCATTATCTTCTTATGGCCCAAAGCTGTATTAGCAGTCAATAAAATATTCCACATAATGGGCCAGAGGCCCAAGTGACAATGGCCTTGGGTCACCCAAAATCGCTGGGCACCTGAAGGTACAGCTATTAGACCATCATTATGACTGAACACAGCACTGTGCAACAGAATTTGGCGGAGATACAAGAGTTGCAATATTCCATATATTGGCCCTAGGGCCAAATCCCCCAAAACACCTTCAATGGCCCTCTAACCAAGGACCGTTAAATATAAGTTCTAAAGAAATCATTGAAGCTTGTTGGGAAGTAGATTGCATTTCCAAGACCATTGTGTGAAATTTATAAATGGGCCCCGGGGCCAAGTGGGACCTAGACAAAAACAAATCCTGGAACACCCCAAAGGTACGGCTGTGAGATAGGACGATCATTCTGACGGTTAGGTCAGCATCGTGCACTGAAATTCGTAAGAGGAGAAGCATTTTGTTGTAATTCCAACATGACGGCCTAGGGCCCACAAGGGACTTGTGACCTAAAGCCCGGGGCACCTTGAAGGTACAGCTATAAGACCACCATAATGATCCTGAACATCAGCACTGTGCAACAAAACTTGGAGGAGATACAAGATGTTGCGGATTTCATATAATGGGCCCAAAAAAGAGACCAAAAATGGGCCTTGAGCCCCAAAATTCCTGAACCACCCCTATGCACCCTCTACCCAAGGACATTACATGTAACTTGAAGAAATGCAATTTGAATATTGTGGGAGGAGATGCATTTTCAAACGTACTATTATGGGTGAAAGTTCATGAAGGACCCTTGCAAGTGAGAACCTTGGACCAAAAAATCCTGAACACCCGAAGATACGGCTGTTAGACCAATCGTTATGACAGAACATCAGCATTGTGCACCATAATTTGTAGGAGATACTAAATTTTGCGGTATTTCAAAAATGGCCCAAGGGCCCAAAACTGAGGCCTTGAGCCCTCAAATCACAAAACACCCCCCCCCCATGGCCCTCTACCCAAGGACCGTTACATATAAGTTCGAAGAAAATCAATTGAAGCTTGTGGGAGTATATGCATTTCAAGATACAAGTGTGTGGAAATTTCATAAAAATGGGCCCACGTGCCACGTGGGACCTTAGACAAAAACAAATTCCTAAAAACCCCAAGGTACGGCTGATAGATTATCATTTGACGGTATGTCCAGCACTGTCACTGAATTGTAAAGGAGAATCAGTTTTGTGTAATTCCACATGACGGTCCCTAGGCCCACACTGGCCTTGGACCTAACTCCCTGGGAACCTTGAAGGTACAGCTATAAGACCACCATAATGACGAACATCAGCACTGTGCAACACAACTTGAGGAGAATACAATATTTTGCGGTATTCCATATAATGGGCCCAAGAACCCAAATGGCCATGAGCCCCAAATTCTGGAACACCCCCTATGACCCTCTACCCAAGGCCATTACATGTACTTTGAAGAACCTCATTGAATATTTGTGGAGGGAGTAGATGCATTTCAATACTAGTATGTGAAATTTCATGAAATGGACCCTTGGGCCAAGTGGAACCTTGGACCACAATTTCCTGACCACCCCGCAGGTACGGCTGATTAGACCCCTCGTTATGACAGAACATCAGCATTGTGCAACATAGTTTGTAGGAGATACTAAATTTTGCGGTATTTCAAAAATGGCCCAAGGGCCCAAAACTGAGGCCTTGAGCCCTCAAATCACAAAACACCCCCCCCCCATGGCCCTCACCCCCAGGACCATTAACTGACTCTGAAGAACATCCAATTGAATCTGGTGGAGGAGATGCATTTCAAGTACGATTGTGTGAAATTTCATGGAATGGACCCTCGGCCAATGGGACCTTGGAAGACCAAAAATTCCTGAGCACCGACCCCTAAGGTACGGCTGTTGACCATCATTATGACGGAACATCAGCACTTTGCATCAAATTTAGGATGATATACATTTTTAAATTTCGCAATAGGCCTATACTGCCCTTTAATGACCTTGACGCTGACCTCACAAAGTCAAACAGGTCCCCTGGAGTCAATAAACATGTGTTCAAGTTTGGTCGACATCCATCACAGGTATGGGGGACAAAAAGGCAATAGTTAAAACACTGGATAGATAGATAGATGATAGATAGATAGAATATAGATAGATAGATAGATAGATAGATAGATAGATAGAGTGACATGTAGATTCCAATAGTAGCTCAACCAGCATAGCGTTTGAGCTGAAAAGGGATTTTTTTTTTAATCACATTTCAACAGATACCAGAAGATTGATAAAACCACGTTAAAAATATGCTCACTGGCTTAGTGCTTTTTGGCTACGGTTTTTTTTTTTTAAAAGAAAAGGGTAGTACCCAACTACTAGAATGGCAGATAGCACACTGTACCACAGCAGGAAGTGGCCCCCCCCCCCCCAATGCGCCACGGTCTCCCCTACAAAGGCTATATTGTGGAGCATATACCGTTACACATAGTAAAGGAAGTAGCTCGTATTCCAGCTGTTTGCGAGCAATAATTGTCACAAGGCCCAATAGTATGAGATCGCATAGTGTATCGGTACTGTTTTTAGTGGTCTATTACTGGACAGAAGTACTATAAATCGGTATACATGCGTATCTACGTTACGTTGCTTAACTGAGAGCTGCGTATATAAGAATGGAATTAATATGTATCCAAACATATGTGTTCTTATTGTGGTGCTGCTCGCATCACATTCTCGCAAACACAAGGGTAAGTGATTCAGAGATAGTGGTTCTCTAATGGACCTATGTGGCGTCACCGAAATTCAGTTATCAACCGTAGCAAAGTGAATTGTTTTCGAACGACGAAACATTTTTTCTTGGCTGCACGCTCCTCAATTGTTACCTTCTGTCATTTTGCATTTAAGATGGTGCGTTCCTACTCACTGACGGCCAGTTATGTCTGGGGACGGGGGGCCTCGTCGGGGCAAGAATGAAACCCGTAGAGAGGATATTATGCAGTGTATGCCAGGAATAATTCTAAATTGCAGCAGGAACAACGTAATTAGCGGCGAACAACCATTGAGGTGAATCATTGGAAGACAACACAGTTTCGATAAGAAACAAATAACTATTTCGCGAGCGAGCAACAGACATAATCCCGCGAACGAACAACAGACAAAATGCCACGAAGAGAAGCAACAAAAAATTTGTCGAGCGAGAACAGACAACATAGGCTAACGAACAGCAGACACAATTTCGCAAGCGTCCACAGTCAAGTATCCTACCTGAATTGATGAAATGGGTCAATCAGATTGCAGGAAACGGTACTTTCGGTACACGGAAGTTTGAATCCAGCGGCGTAGCTAGGATTCTCTTTCAGTGAGTGGCGCTGGGGAGGGGGGTGGATGACATCATATTTGTTTTTGATTGAGTCATTATTGAATTCAGTTTTTTTTAACGTTTTGAAGAATACATATATTATTCGAGGACGGGTGACAAAACTCATGCTCCGTACTTGGCATTGCATTTGAAGAAAAACACAACTGCGCGCGAAGCACTCGCAAAGAAAAAGGCTTCTATGGCGAAATCTAAGCGGTCAGTAAGTGAATTGGAGTGACTTCTACTGGGCTCTGGCAGCTCATCGAAGGAAGTCATTTAGCATTAATCCGAGTCATGGTCAGCTAAATTTGTAAGTAGCCCTATCCATTTCAGCTACTGTAAGAATTATTGTGAGCGTGATTCAGGGCCTTGTAAATAGCTGATCGCAATGGCCTGCATGTGCTTATTTCCTAATTCGAAGATTAATGGAAGATTGATTTCAGAAGTTCAAATGTGAATAAGTAAATTCCGTTCACGTTTTGCCCGGCGTGCAAGGTGACGAATCACACGAGAGAAAATGGCAACTGAACTGCCAAGGTAAATAACAGATAACCAATTAGATGTCGCCACCAACAGTACAGCTTCCCGACAGGGTCTTCTTGTCCACCACGTAATTGCATTTTTCCACGTATACATGTTGGGGGAAGTATTTTGAGTTATCTTTCGGGACCATTATCGCCATCATTGCTCCACGTAGCCTAAATACGAGGGGTCTATGTTTGAGCAAGCCGAAAGATTGCCCGGTTATTCATTTCGTCTATTGTTATTTTGTAATTGGTTATGTGTTATGTATAATCATTCGACCATTTCTCATCTCAGCGGTTCCCTGCTATGTTTAACCCACCCCCTTTTTAGACGTCAGAATATAACGACTCGCGGCCGCCCTGATTAGACGAACCACAACAGAATTAATCATCTATCAATGAAATATATGCGCTTTTGACAAACGAATACTTTCTCGAATACCAAACCTCGGGCCATCTCACAAGATACCCATGAAAAAAGTTAAACGATTGGCTTAAGTGCTGGTGGCACGCCCTTCATTCTAGTTTTATTTGGGATACTGCAGCTACTGCCTCACTTCAACGATCTGAACAGTGACATTGCTGGCACAACGGTTCGTGGGGGTGCCCGGCTACGTGAGCGAAACAAAATGTCGCTCGAATTAGAGGAAGGTGGTTCCTACGTTGCCGTGCTGGACCACATATCTTCGTATACGTATCTATCCTAAGTATAAACATGTACATACGGGCCCATGGTCGAGCATATATGTAAAGGTAAGGTAAGTTCTTACGGAACGATAGTCAACGTACGTGTGGGTCGCTGGCCTAGGCAGATGAGGCTCTGGACATCAAGAAGTGTTCGAATCCCCACCACTGTGGTCACCATAGTCAAGATACATTGCTTACTCCACTTCGGTGCGAATGGTGGGGGGGGGCGGTACTGTACGGAACTTGAGCACAATAGTCCTTATTTGGCACTTCCTAACTACTCCTGATTAGTCGGAGTGAGCGATTGGTACCGATGACAGGAACATCGGAATATCTGTGAAGCGCGTGAGACCTGCATTGCGGTGGGAATGCTATATAAACCCGCCGCACCTCTGCGTAGTGATTCCTTGCCCTTTTTTTCCCCGACAGTTCCCCCAACAAGGACGTGGCATCACCATGATTATTCAGCTATTCAACCCTGCAAGATGTGTGTTGCCAACTCAAACACAACTTACACAAAACGCCCATTCACTTGCAATATTTACTAACCGCAGGAGATGCTTGGTGCTTTTGCCCACGGTCAAACATCTCTGAGGGCAATTGAAGTAATACTGAAAAATAAACCTGTGATAAAGTGTTCCTGAAGAGAGAAGGTAAAGTTAAGATTCATAACCATGGAGGTCCAACGTTCCCATTCAGTGTGGGAGTACCAGCGCCCCGTAACACTGAGTCGACAGACTGCAGGCAAGGCTAAATGTATGAGGCATCAATGTAGCGAAATTTATCACTCATAGTAACTGGGTGTGAGCAAGCAGATGATTGACTGAAGTTGGCCGTTCTTTGAATCGACACAAACATCATCAAATCATCAACATATTGTAAAAAAACAAAAATCCTTTTTGAGGGGTATATTAGGGGGAAAGAGAAGTGCAATCTGCATACAGGCCTACAGATTCAATTGCTCCCCCGACTACCCTGGACAAGGTGAGTCCTAGTAGGTACATTCAGTGCCAATAGGCATGGTGTCTCACATGTTTGTTATTGTACCATATCTCGTCAATCACTAATGTGACTGAGGGGTAAGTCATGTCCAGTAATTTTTTCAATTCGTACAGCAGCGTAGTCTGTGTCTTTCAGTGACTGTGGGTGTATCAAGTTTCATTATTTTCAGCACAAAAGTGACTGAGGGGTCACGGTGCATCATTTATGTTGACCCCCCTAAGTGCAATGACTCACCTTGTCGTGGGTACAAGGGTGTGTAAGCAATTGACAAGTGCTAAACTGTTTAAAATACTTGTATCAGTAGCCATTTTACCAGTCCATCAAATGTATTATTGCCATTTTTGGTTCAACCTTTCACAAGGCTTTCAAATCACATATGCCCTCCTACATTGGTGGTATATGGCCACCCCATGCAGCACCTTCCATAACAAGATATCTATGGGCTGCATGATACTAAACAAATAGATAATAGAACCACAGATCTTGCATTTTTCCGTGTATATATATATATTGATATATATAATATATATATATATATATATATTATATATATACTATATATATATATATAATATATATATATATATATTAATATATATATATTATCTATAGATATCATATAATATATAGCCCTGTTGTACAGGTTTCTGAATTATGTGGCTCATTTAATGTCGACGGCAGTAAGACTTATGGCAATTTGTTTAAAATGTGATTCTCCCGGCAACCACTTTTCCCAATTTCACATCATATTGACTGTCAACACCAGATAAATAGGCACTGGGAAGAAGAGAGATATGTTAGCCACCCCTTCCCATTTCTGCCTGGGGTACAGGTCATGCCCTCACTTTTTGCTCAAATAGCGAAAACTGCCACAAATGTTGTACACTTCCCCACTTTCAGAAAGATCCTTGACCCTTGCTTCTTTCTCCCACCTCACTACTCGCTCACTTCTTCTACACCACCACAGTTAATCCCCTCATGGGGCTTGTCCATGGAAGAGGTAATAACCGGTAATAATACCCAATAGTCCGTCCTGCCTGTCAAGTAATTTACATCTGGAAGTGTGCTTAGAGATAAGTGTTAACCTTAAATGTAAACATTCAGATAATCATTAGACTGGGTGCACACAGGGAATACTTATTTACCCACTCCTCAGTCCTCTGAGCATTGCCAGTGCAGGGTACCATTTCCACACGTGCTGTTATACAGGCAGTCAAATTTTATTGTGTGTTTACTCGCTCACAGTCTCAATACACAACTAAGAGAATTAAATCCTTTGGGGGATTGGGCCGGACCAATTGTTGACCCGCCAAACTAAGGGCTTAGTATAGTATACCCACACCATGCAGGCAGTGTTGAAGAGGATTGTGCCCCAGCCCTATGTTTCTAATTGAATTCCAGGACATTTTCTGTGTGGCAAACTTTCTGCTGTAATACTAGTCAAATGGTGAAATTTGAAGATCATAACACCGGTGTTTTCGATAATGCAAGCACCAAACTTGGCATCCCCTCGATAAATGTAATATAGGCTCATGAAAATTTGCCATTTTGTCGCCCCCCTCGCACCCTCCCATTGATACCATGGTTACTAATCCCTCAATTTTGTATCTTCCCTTGAGAAAATGCCACTGGATTAAAGTAAAATATAACACTAAGAGAGAGGAAGAATACGCAAGAAGAGGCGTTTTCTGGCCTTGCAAATTAGGAATTTGTCAATAAAGCCAGTGATGCAGACTTCAATTAGGGCGCTTTTTCATTTTCATAAGCTCCTATGAAACCAGAGGGGGGGGGGGGTGCATCAAGACCAAATTTACCACCCCACCCTAGCAACACCACTACATGATCAGGATGTACATGTAGCTGGCCTGTTGCTAGTCCAATATTCAAACATATCAGGAATAATAATAAAATAAACAATTGAAGGACTTTGTCCTGTTCCACTGGGGAATATTGTATTGGGGAAGGGGTGGAAGCAACCCAGAGTTCATGAAGGGGCAACACCACACTGGTGGTCATAATTTATACCACTAAATGAATGAATTATCTCGAGAAGAGGCGCTTCTGCCCTTGCAATAGAATTTGTCACTGATGCAGGGATGAAGGCTTCAAATAGGCTACTTTTCAATTTTATGATCTGCCTATGAAAACCTTTGGGGGGGGGGTGCCATGCAATACCACATTGCCACCCCCACCCGTAGCATCACCAATATGATCAGGAGGTACATTATAGGCTGATCACTGGTGCTAGTCCAATTGCCAAAACATATCAGGAGTAATAATAAAATGACAATTCAAGAAATTTGTACTGTCTTCACTGGGGGACATATTGGTGGTAGTCCCTACTCAACATATCAGGAAGAACAATAAAAAAAATTAAAATAATAATAAATTTCAAGTGTTTTAGCTGTCTTGACCTTCCACCTTCATTGAGCTCGCTTGTGATATGAGTATCGAAGTATGGTAGGGTCATGACTTTTTTGTTTGTCTAACAAGACGCTTCCGGACAAAACATAAAAAGCATGCAAATCACCAGGTCAAAAGGTAAATGAGGTCAAAAGGTCAAATGAGGTTCAAAGGTCGGTCACCAAAAGATGTATTTCATCCGACGACCGAACTTTTCCCATTACGACCGTCCTCAAAATGCGTCGTTGCCGAGATATATGACGAGTTCCTGTGGTGACCTCGAATGACCGTGACCTGGACACCAGAAAACGATAGGGTTCATCCTCCCATACATGCTACCCACCAACCGAATTTGAACTCGATATATCCTCACGTTCGTCAGGTTCGTGCTGACAAGCTTTTTGAACTTTGCCCCAGATCTCGGGACCTTGACTGAACTGAACGGGCACCCCAAACAATAGGTCATCCTCCCCATACGTGCAACCCACATACCTATTTTGAACTTGATACCAGTTTTGCGGACTTAGATATCGTGCTGACAGGGGTGTCACACACACACCACACACACAGACACACACCACATACGCACGGTTGCTACTGCATAGATTCCTGTTGCCTTCGTCAAGGATAAAAATTTACAGATATTATTCTATATTATATATGGATCATCCCTTGAAGTAACTGTTCAATTAGTGGACGCAGAATCCGACTTTGTATTATTAGTGTTATATCCGTCCTGTGTTCATTATCACTTATTTTGATGAGGGCCGAGCGAGCGGAGACTTGCCCACGTCTCTCGTGGTGCATGAAGGCTCTCCGAAAATATTGTCATTATGTTGGCGCCCTCTTTTATCCGCACTCTCGGAATAATTTTGTACGAGTAATAGTCAGCGGGTGATACAGAGGCTTTCTAGTCCACAATTGGCTAGAATCCCTCCTTTGAGTGAGTCTAGCGCTGACCCGGCGACCAACATATTCCCCGACTAATTCCCCTAACGCCACATGCATCGCACTGGCCATCGGATAGCATTAATATGTGTAAACAAGCGCAGTCGAAACGTCCTTGATAGCTGCGACGGGAAAATGTCCTGTGTCGAATCCCACTTCCGTTCTCACCAATCCCCATTGATTGTTTTGTCCACTTTAATTGACCTTTACTGACTCTGATGACATGGATGTTTGAACATGTCAACCCAAATGGGCCCAATATTTTATTCAGTGCCCAGACAAAGTACCCAACTGAGTCATCCCTAGTCATGTATATAGCTATAGTGTATGCAACAAAACTCAAAATGTGGAAACCTCTCTCTGCTCACCAACCACCATCTATGCGATATGTGATTTCCTACAAATCATCTTCCCCTGTACAATAGGTTTTATTGTCACCTAGGCTGCAGACCCGTACCTCGGCAAATAAGGTTAAACACGTCTATGGCAGAGGGGTGGAGTAATGTAAACAAACCTGTCACAGTCCAGATAGCTCATTTGGAATTGGAAATTGGGGGCATTAATTGGATTTCATTAAAATCTAATCACACTATGCGAACATAATGTAGCTCAGCCTAGCCAGTAGCGGACTTCATCCACCTACCAAGTTTCAACCTGATCCCACTTACGGTTTTGAGAGTATGAATGAACGTGACGAACGGACCGGACGAACTAACGAACGGAACAACGGACGAACGAAACAACGGAGAGACCTGTGACTTGTAGAGCTGCTCTCCCGACAGTTAAAATTTTAAAAATATATTCTGTAAATTGACCCCTGAAGGCATTCGATCGAGATTCGTCAACATCATGGACCAGTTTGTTAATCGTATATGATAGAATGATCGTTGCTGAACGTGGACGACACAAGATGAACTTGTAACTACTCAATGACATGACACACAAAAAGTGAAAAAGGATCGTAACCAAAGAGACACGTACGAGATAATAAATTTTTGGGGGGGCCCGTGCAATGTATTGAACGCTCCAACAACTTTTGTTCTTTGGGGGTTTTTCTGCTTTGCATGGATCGGCCACTAACATCCCACGCATGACTGGGCTCACGGTAATGTTCAGTGTCAGGTCGGGTGTCCAATAGAAGTACCGTAGTATCGATCAGAATATATTGGAAGTATTCCGTACACAAATTGTCCCGTATAAGGAAGTAAAGTATACCCCAGCATATTGCATTATAAGGAAGTAAAAGTATACCACAGCATATTGTCATTATAAGGATAAAGTATCCACCAGCCTAGAACAATAGCTAGGAACTCTAGCTGCCGTTACATAGTAGCTAAACTGGTTGGACACAGAAGGATACCAAGTTATCATCCGATTCACGTATATACAACGCTGCTGAGTATTTGTCCACCAGAATGAATCTTAGATTTATCCGAGGATATCTATGTCTTCCTGTATCCGTTCGACCATCGCCATACTCGCAAACCAATTAAAAGGTTATTAGGTTATTGCACAGTGGGTTATCAATAATAAAACGTTTTGTTTACCGGTCTATGTCACATTAGCTATTCGGTCATGAGAGGTGGTTGGTTAATTATAAAATTTCAACCCAAGTGTAATAAAGGGAGAACCCCTAATGTTGAACCAGTTAGTTAAAGGTTTTAATTTATATCGAGATGAAGGTTATGTTTATCAACTCCCCAATATCCAAACAGAGGACCAGGATATGATTGGAAATCGGAATAGTTGTTTAATATGATACTACAAGAGTATGTGGTGCAACAAATGCATGCTTTCATAAAACGTAGCTAGTATGCCGCCAGGGGAAATGTGTCCACAGATAACCTGTTTTGCCCGCTAAATCTGACAATGTGATAGGTATGGTATAAAACGAAGGCGATTTGTCGAAAAAAAAAAATCTCACCTAGACCCCTACCCACAGAGTGACGCGGCAGCCATTGTTGAATGAATCACTGTGCCCCCAGTGGCGTCAAATGATAAATTTGGGCAAAGCCACTGATTGAAACCTTATAGCGTCAGGTTTGCTGCAAGCGATTTGCTTCGTGCAAACGTGTTCGTACCCAAGTAGTAATCACGAAACCCCGAAATGAGAATGTATATCGAAGACACCGGAATATGCATGAAAATGGGATGAAGAAAACTGAATGATAAGTATTCTTGCGACGCCAATCGAACGCCACCAGCAAAGCTTGCACTCCAAATTAAGAGCATCTATAAACTAAGATGAAACGAGGCAGGGGCGACCGCAAACGAACTTTGAAAGGATGATGAGGGAGCAATCCGAAAGAAGAGAGTTGGTAGTCGCACAATAGTACGGAAAAGTCACCCCCCAAAAAAAAAAAAATACACGAAAAACAAAAACAAAAACAGGAAGGGCTTATATGGGGCCTATGGTTATGTTAAACAAATTCGTAGTAAGAGTACAGGAACTGTAAACCCATGAACAAAAAATGCATAACGAAGAGCAAGCACAAAATGCAGCATGTGAACATGCACAGACACAAAGACGAACACGAATGCCCGGGGGGTCCGGGTACGACTCAGTGGGGTTTTACCCAGAGAATCGCGCTAATATGACAATTCGCAACTAGAAAATTTGGCGTTAAATGACTGACACTGGCTAGGATTCACTAGATGAAAACGTTTCTAATGCGTGCAGTGGTTTTGCAGCAGAAGAGAATAAAGACAAGTTCCGTAACAGCCAAAAAATCATTCCAGCTAAATGAAACGAACACCGAAAGGTAAATAAAAATTACCATGTGTTACGGATGCGATTGTTGCCGCTCAAAGCAAATGCTATGGATATTCTCCCTTGGATAAATCCATTTAACGCCATTATCGGTCAGTTGCTGGATATTTATACCCTGTCCATAATTATACAGTTATTACTTTCCGAATTATAAATCCTTCCTGCAAACAATTACGAATATCATATTATACTGCACTCCACATCCGAATCAATGGAATCCTTAACCTAATCGGTAAACTTTTATGGTCTCCTGCATCACAGTTCGTCTTGTCGGTGGCGGTGACTTGAACGAGTTGGCGAGTAGAAATACGCCACGACGGTCAATGGAGACGGTTTGTGGCGATGGTTGGCATAAGATGCAAGGTAGTATGCCGTGAGCTGGGACGGGGATACGTGGTGTGAGAGGTTTATGTAGCTGGAGTCGCACAAATAGACGGGACTATGGCCCTCAGCAATGTCCGCTGTACTGGGATACGAGAATCACCTGGATGAGTTGTGAGTGAGGATGGGCATTTAACAACTGCGTTGAACGGCACTGTCGCTGGAGTTCGATGGCATGGATTTTGGTAAACTTATGCAATCATTTAAAATTTAAAGTTTCAGTACTCTCATGAACCTTGAACAACACCAGTCAATTAAGACCAGGGAGCAGCCACTAGTGGCAGCGTATGCCGTAGGTGGTACAGGGGAACGGAACAACCCGTGAGGGTGGTCGGATTCCTCTGGCAGCGATCATGACATATGCAATTCAGTCCATTGAGTTAGCAGGGCCCTGGATGGATCCTCACATCAACGACGCCGGTTTTCCATTGTAGCAATGAACGAAGCTGTTAACCCGGATAAAGAAGTATCCAAATAGGAAAACCGTTCGGATTTTGCGTCTATTACTAGATTTCGGTTTTGGTTCACGGAGTCAGGGGAACTTGGACCAGTGACCTGCGTGCAGTGTGTGTGTACATTGAGTGTGTTTGTTGGAGTGGAGTGTGTGTTTGCGAGTATCGGTGTGCTGTGTGTTGTGTTGTGTTGGTGTTGTGTGTGTGTGTGTGGTGTGTGTGTGTGTGTGGTGTGGTGTGTGTGTGTGTGTTGAAGCAGTAACGGGCTTCCCTTACCCGCACGATGGCTCGTGACGGGAAGATCAGTTGCCATGATGTAAAACTCATTACATCTAAGTAGTCCGGGGGGTTTGTCAAAGTACAAACAATCTATATTGTCAACGAAATTGCCTAAAGTAGCTAATATCACCATCCTCCCCTATTTCCCCCCTATTGGACAATCGCACGTTGGTTCTATCCAGGGACTCCACCTAGGCCCGTCAATAATAATGCTAATGCCATATTCGTTATTAACTTCTTTTCGACAGTTGATTACTTGAAATACCAGTAAAAACTCTCGTAACTATTTCTCAATTTTGCAGTCTGTAGCCGTCTTTCTGGAGGCAACCACTACTAGGAAGGACGAGTCGAGGTTTCAAAACGGTGAATGGGGAACCGTGTGCGACGATTTATGGACAAGCTGACAGCTACCGTAGATGTCGAGAGCGGGGACTAGGGAGTTCCGAGAGGCCGTTGCATGGGCACACTTGGGACGGGAGTGGACCTCCTATTTGGCTCGACCAATGGTCTTTTGCTATGGGGACGGAAGGAAAGCAGTCTGTATAGTGCAAACACAACGGTGGGGTCAGGGAAAAACTGTGCCACATAGGATGCAGTGTTAAATGTGGCGATTTCGGTGAGGCGTTATTATGAAGATCTAGCCTTTTTATAGTGTCCGCCTCACAAGCTTAGTGATCCTTTCAATGCCATGTGAGGCCTGGTGTGGTGGCTATATTATGGTGGTGACGTGACCTGAAATGGCATTCGTGATCAGAGAAGCGTCATTGGGAAGTTTTGGAGGAGGGGGTGTTTTAACAGCTAGACAGTTCCAATTTAACGACGCACAAATACGCATACGTCATGTGTTGTTGTGAAGTTGCCTCCCAAAACAAATCATCACACGACCCGGCCATATTAAAAACTCTTGTATATGATATCGCATTGCATGGGTTAACGTATTGGTTTGGACGAAAGCGCCCGCGTTATGACGTTCGGGCACAACACCAATAGTTCGACTGAAAATTGTTCAGTGCGTTCACAAGCGAGAGAATTGAATATATTTGCATAAATTCAGAATCGCACATTAATTTATATCGGGGATAACATTCGACGTCTGATTGCATTGATCGACGCGTCATGTCGTGAAAGGGGGAAAGTCATCCTGTAGTTCCCCAAAATACCGACTTGGAAGTACACCACAGAAGGCCTTCCAACCTGATCGGACCCGAATTCTGGACTTAGGTTAATAAGATTTTAAGACTTTGACCTCTCTTGAGCTTAGTGGATCTTTAACATGACCCCAAAACAATGAGGATCAGGTACTTTATGGGGAACCCACATACCGAGTATGAGATGAGCTTCATTCAGGGGTCCTTAGGGCGGGTCGAGTGTTGTGTTAAACAGCTAAATGTGCGTCAAAAATCACTTCTACACGATTTCCCCATTTCTCCTGAACTTCCAGTTAGATTACCGTGACTTGATCCCGAAACAATGGGACAATGTACGGATTGTGAAGAACCCACATACCAAGTATGAGCTTCATCCATCCAGGTGGGGGTCCAGTTATCGTGATAACGAGCTAAAATTGGCCCCGCAATGTCAATTTTCCACCAATTCCCATTTTCCCAGAACTGACTCCCGGACTTTTCAACAATGAAAATGGTTTCATTGTACTCCTGCTAAGCTGATTAAGAAGCAGAATACGATAGTTCAACCTGATGGACCAGGCGTTCGGGAATATCGTGTGTTGAACAGATGATCAGACTTTGACATCTCTTGGACCCTACAGATGACTTTTGATTGAACCAAAAACAAAGGATATGTACTTATCATGACGAACCCACATAGCGGTTATGAACTCCATACATCTAGGTGGTATCGAGTTATCGTGTTAACAGGTAGGCGTCACATACATACAGACCGGCACAGACCACTGTCGTGGACTGCATAAATTCCTCTGACTTCCGCCAAGGAATGAAAAAAGGAATAGCAAAAAATTATGGAAGGATTCCACCGTGCGCATTTTACATCATTGGAAAGAAAATGAAGAACGAGAAAGCGTGCGAAGAGGAAGGGTATTATATACATGAGGGACGAAATAATGAATTTCCGAGTCAAGAGTGCTCATAACTACATTTCCAATGTACATTATTAAGTATCTTTCTATATTACTCTTATTAATTTGTTTAGTCTACATTATGCTTGAATCACTAACGTTCATTTATTGTAACAGGGGGGATATGTTCATAATTTGAAGGGTTCGACTGATACAAGCAATGATTCACATTATTCTTTTTCATTTTTTATAAGTTTGCTAGTTCGTGTCGTAAATGGGAGTCACAGTAACGAAGGACGTGTTGAAGGTATATCATAGAGGTGAGTGGGGATACGTGTGTGATTACTCTTGGGAGGAATTCTGACGCCACGTGGTATGCCGTCAAACGTGGACTAGGGGACTATGGAAGAGAAAGCTTGTCAGCGGTGGCTCAACTTGGGGAGGAAATGGACCATGTGTCTTGATGACGTATTGGTACGGGTCTAGGAAAATAAGTCTTTATTTATGCCGTAGCAGCGGATGGGGTCTTCATAACTGTGGTCACGACGAAGAGAAGATGCAGGCGTGCGATGCCATCGATCAGGTGAGTTGTGTTGTCTGTCGAATTTGTTGCGTTAGCAGCAGTGCGTGACATCACTGTGACAAGGAAAAGCTATTGATCTTGGCATGAATTAGCTCATCGACCATCACCTCATTTTTGCAGGATGCGGTTGGTTAGGTGGGGCGCGGTGGCAACACCTATCAGCCTGTCAGAGGAGGTAATTATAGGCGGTACCAACAATACTACTTGACATCGTCTACTGTATACACAGATTACAAAGCGTTTATACGAATGGTCGGTCTTATAAATGATCTGAATACATAATTGACTACCAGCATACCTATTCGTCTACTGCGACTGTTGTACAAACATGAAGACTGGAGCACCCGGGGTTTGTTTCCCTAGGGGTTTCATATACTTGAGTTGTATTATTTGAGTTCGTTAAGATACCTAACGATTTTAATAATAATATAATAATAATAATAATAATAATAATAATAATAATAATAATCATAATAATGAGGATCAATGATAATTAATAATAATATAAGAATAATAATAATATAATAATAATAAATAATAATAATAATAATTAATAATAATTAATAATAATAATATAATAATACTAATAATAATAATTAATATAGTAAACGTTCGAAACGGAATACTATTTACGAATCATGTAGACTGAATTGCGAATCTATTTCATTTGAACAGCGGTGTGCACAACGAGCTCTCTTCCGACTAGGGTTCAATTTTAACTAGATTCATTTATTCCGCTCTGCCAGATTTCCCTAAAGAGCTATGCCAAATGAAATCATGAAGAGGCTAATATAATAGATGGAAACAAATGGAGCGTCAGTCCGAACCCCAAGTTCATACGATTTCCGTTACGAGTTACAGTCCTTTGAAGGGGGTGCATGTGTATTGCGCCAAGATCAAAAGGGCATCCATGAAGCAATAATAAAATGTCATACGTGCACAACCCTGCAGACAGTCTTTGTTTTCTATCGTAATTCAAACATTAATTTCACACTTCGAAAAAACATTCAGTTCTATGGAGAGGATTGTTGTCAGTGGGTGGAGGTCTTGTGGTTGCTTGGTGACGGAGAAAAAACAACAGAACTTTAGCTAAAAGGTGACTTATTCAACAAAATGAAACAATGCAAATACATAACAAATTTCCAGTGTTGCCTCAGGGGTGACGTCATGCGTTACTGTGAATTGGATTTCCCCAAAATTTAGTTCTGCATTCTGTATTGAAATGGGTTTTGGACCTAGAGATTTACAGTTCTCAATTCTCACAATATACCCTATGTTGCCAACATCAAGCATCTCTGAAGTTGTCTTTAAAAATTAACGCTTGGGGATGATTCCACTGTATGCTTGCAGTAGCCACCAGAGGTTCACTCTTTTATGCCAAAGACATGCGCAAAAACCTGGAGAATATTTCGACCAGAAAAATGGTCTATAAACTACTGACGACCAATTTTCATTTACGTACTGAATGGATACTCGACAGATTACCATGGTATTGAGCTAAAATTAATCTTAATAATGTTTATGGCCCAATGTGGATTGTATTGACAGGTATGTGTGGGTGATAATGATAGTAAAAAAAAAAAGCAATATATATTGGGTCCCCGGCAGTTTTCAGTTTAGAGATTCGTCAAATTTGGAAGGGTTCCAAATATCAATACCACGGAAATACACCCGAATGGTAGAGTATGGTGTTGTAAATGGGGTAAACGTATATTATAGATCGATCGGACCTTCCAGGGAATTATGAATTCAAACAAGATTTCAAGATTTCCCAGGACGTCCGTCGCTGAAATCCGACCGTAAAACCTGGCTAGAAAAGCGGACCACACTGATGCAGTATGCATCAGATGCAGTTCCATTGCTATCAGGGCTATCACAAGTTCCGATACTAGAAGCAACTGCTACGATTAAGGTCACTGTTCAAAAGCGAGTCGAAATCCCCATTCGGCCATTTTTTGCAAGTACTCACTCGTAATTGGCCCATGCGGATTAATAATTCCTCCCTGGATCAGTCCGCGAATCGGTGATTATAATCGTGTTGCTAAGGTGGTAACGTTCGATGGAGAAGCCGCTTTTTAACATGTGTCCGATACTATCCAGGTATACCCTTTACTTCTTAACCAGTCGTTACCTCGAGGTCGGACATCCGTTACTCCCACACCGAACAGGAGTGTTAACAATACCGTAATTCGCGAAACGATAATGGTAGTAACAGTTTTCAAACGTTTTTTTTTACATCTATTTTCAGCGCATCCGTTGACTAGGGTTCCTTCTGTCATTTGACGTGTTAATGATTAGTGGTTGCATATGATTCATTAGGGTTTATTGTTGAATAATATAACTAAATCAATACAAGTATTACCAAGCAGAGATAATGCAAAGTGAGTTCACTCTTTTTCTCCATCAGCCGTTGTCGCTCGGTCTCTCGCGACGGACATTACCCTACGGGCTCATAGCCCGCTGTGGTTATCCTTGCGGTGTCGTTGTTTCCTCAGGTCAGTAAACATTCCCCTACATACCTCGGTGGGGTAAAGTACTTAGTGACAGTCAAAAAATGTATTTTGTTATAATACTAGCGTCATATTTTAGTTCTGATGAGGGGGAAAATTAATGGACCTTCCAGTTGTGGCAATTGAGTTAGTTCCCGTACTCCGAAAGCGTTATTTGTAGCTCCACGATTCACATAACAGAAATTCGAAAGAATCAGAACACCATGCACGGGCGATAGTGTGATAGGGTATCCAGGGGAGACTACACTTGAAAGTAAAACTGAGTGTGCAATGAAAGCTGGGATGGAGGACGCAAGCCGTGGTGCAGAGTTATAGAGAAATTTGCCCAAAGTCCATCTGTCCAATGGTCAGTACATATATTTGCCTCAAACTAGCAACAGGCAAAAGGGATATATCAGATAGAAGCAACACGCGCCAAAGTTGAACGTTCTAGTTGAGGAGGAAAATTCAACTTTCGGGAATTCATACGTCTCAGGAAGAATGCATGCAAAACGCCGCCGATAGACTTTTCGAGTGAATACACAAATCTTTCTGTATATACTTACTATACTATAACGAGCAGGGGATCTAACCTATTCAAAAAGCTCGACAAGGGAGGGAAAAGGGAAGACCAGGATTACAGCATATGTTTGAGCTGCGAATCCCGCACCAGGTATTAAGGACACGGATAAGGCAATGTCTCTGCTTTGGGGGGTACACTGTAAGGTGGGGATGGCCGTAAATTTACACGCAGACGGCACAATGTCTACCCCGAGAATGAAAAACGGATTAGACTTCCTACTTCTGCTCAGCGATTGAGGTTCAAAGAGGTTTACCCATTATATTCAATCACTTCGAACATTTCACACCTATCACACGCGCTCTCACAAGAGACATGCTTTTTTTACATCTGCACATCATTCCCATGAGATTTCGCAGTAAAAGCCTTAAGCAACGCCTCCAAACATCCTCCGTTGGCAGACTCGCCAAGAAATAATTTAATTCATTAGGGGAACTATAAGTGAACAATTCAACAAAGTGTTGCTAATAAATAAATGTTGCTTTATTATCTTGTTTTTCAAACATGAGAGAGTGAAGAAATACCACACAAAGGTTTATAGGCATGTACAGTAGTTTTTTGGAATGATTGCTTGTAAAAAAAAAAAAACGAAAATTGACTAAGTGACTATGGCTAAATTGTTTTCAAGGAACTGAAAACAAATTCATAAAATTTGATTCGGCCTATATCTTGTTTTAAACCAACTAACCATCAGCCTAGATTGAAACTTTACTCGGTATAACATTGTTCCCATATATAAAGTGCGTGGACCTTTTTGTATTTGGTTCAGGTCATCAAGATCATGTTAATAGTCCTGAGCCCGACCTGGTCGCTTGCCTGCAGGAGGAGGCCGGGTATTGGGTGCTTTCTCAGCATGTGATACCATGAGTGAATGAATGAATCAGTAAGTGAGTATATGGAGTGAGTGACTATCTGAATGGGTTGGCGGAGTCATCACCCCTGAATTCCATCAAAGGTCATGGCAGTCGAGGATTTACTCAGCCTTTCAGTGGCTTTGTTTCACTCTTATGAAACCCACCCACAATTATCTCCTATATTAATATAATATATCTCTCCTGTCCTTAATCATACCTACAGTGTGTAAACCACATGGGCGATAATACGCAATATTAACTTTTGAAAACAAAAAACTAGTTCAGATTTGTGTCGGTTCAGGAGAAAAATTAATTCTTGAAATTGCTATAATTTCTCTCTATCGATTCCAGGCGGATGGTGAAGCTCCAGAGCGAATGAGAAAGGTTCGATCGGAATATCGGGCTGCATTACACCTGGTGATCATGAGAAAGAACGTTGAAGGGTGGAGGGGGGTGCCAACTATTCTCCATTCCAGATGAACAATGACAAAACGGCATAGCCCCAAAGTCCATATGAGGAACTCAAGGAGGATGGTATACAACACGTCGTATCGAGCAGTGACGCCCACTTTCTCATTGCAACCAAAACGAAGCATACCATTACGGCTTCCAGTGTTCAATACGAGGTACAAGACGGCAATAGTACCAACGATGTACCCGAGTGATACTGGCAGCTATCAGTATGTGGAACAATGAATGCAGTGGTTGTGATATCTGCCGGAAAAGTAGCGGCGCGAAGCGTTCATCACAAGAGCCCATGTTTATAAGGTCAAATTGGCCAGAATGGTAGCTAGGGTTACAAACTGTTACAGTGTTGTAAGAATGGCTATGGATTTCCATTGAACAAAACTTTTGAAAGTGTCATGGTATAATGTAGAATATATGAATCAGTGTCAAATATTGTGGAGTCAACTACACAATCTTGTTTTGTCACATATTGGATTCAAGCAATTGTAGAGTAAAAAGAACTAAGTGCTACTATTACCCTAGAGCAAATTTCTTACACAGCCACAGCTTTAGGGAAAGTGGTCGTTCCTAGATCGAGCCAATCCTTAAATACTCGAAACCATTCTGGCTAGTGTTGCTTAATAAGTATGTGACTTTGTATATGTTATTTTCTGGGGGCGGGGAGGGGGGAGGGGAGGGGGGGGGGGGTAAAACAAAGCTAAACAACGGCCTATATACTATGGCAGGGGTCACAGAAAGACGCTAATTTCATATGAAACATTGAAAGACCTAGGTCTTTGTCAATCCGAAGGTGGTGAGTAGGTTGATAACAGGGCCATGACCGCGATCTATTACATTGTTCACTAGTAAGCTATGCGTCTTGCCCACTCCTTCTTCCAATCCGGGAAAGCCAAAATTGAGCACCTGAATCGATCTTTGATTAAGGTAAACCAAATAATTGTGGACTAACAACGGTCCCGCCCAACAAACGGACAAGCTCAGCAGCACTGTCCCAGATTCCACCAAACGACTGGATTCTTAGATTTGGTGCCAAACTTCAAACTAATGGAAAAATTATTCTGTTTTGAAAGGGATATTGTTCAATGTACGGCGTTTTTTTTTTTCTTTGGAAAAAGAAAGTTCAAGCAAAATGCGATGCAAGTTAGTTAAGCTAGTTCAAGGCATGGAGGGAATATGTTTGCCGATAAAGGGGAAGAATGAAAAATCCACCATTTTGAAACAGCGCCGCAATTACCTGGCTGCCTGGCCTTGTATTGGGTATTTTAAGTTCAAAAAGTTAGGTAATAAGTTTAGTTTAGTTTTTTGTTGTTATAAAAGGGGGTCAGGGAAACGAAAACAAACAAAAACAAAAATCTTCATGAAAGACCCTGAAGCTGCAACATCCCGAAAGACAAGAATAACCCGGAAGGATGCAGAGAATTCGTTCTCACATTCTTCAAAAAATAAATCAGATGTACAAGAAGGGCCGTTCTCTGGTTTGCGTCAGGGCTCTCTCCGAATATTTGAGTCAAAAGTTCATTCGTGGCAGTTACGAAATCACCAGAAATGATTCCTTGGTCTCATTGTATAATGACAGTTGTGGGGATTCTTCATAATCGCCAAATATTCAACGGTTCCGGGATATCACCAGAGTTGTGGGTGAAGGCGAAAGATGCGTGCGTTTATTTTCAACATTTTTTTTTATTTTCGACAGATAGAAATTTTCGCCTCCTGCAGGAAAGTTTAACATTAAATGTTAAATGCATGATAACTCATTACAATTGTTACATTTTAAACATAAAGTTCGGGGGTTATAGATAATCGATGGATTTACACTTTGCCTTATATTAGAAAATAATCAGCAGAATGCCTAATTGTTTAAATAGTTTATGGCCGTGTTTGTTTGATTAATGTTTGTTGTTTTGTTTGTCAGGTCAGAATTAGTCTAGTATTAACTGATCATTAGGATCTCTGGTTTCAACTCGCCTCTAGGTAAATGGTGCCGCGGATAGAGTGTTTACACATTATTAATATAACAGACACCCCACACCAAACCGCATCTTTGTTTCTTTGTCTTTCCGTTTCGTGTTTCGTCATGTTTTTCTTTGTCTTTCCTCGTGTTTTAATGGTTTTTTCATGGTACTTTTATAAGATATTAGACAAGTGGCTACGCAAGGAGGCGGGGTGGGGTCAACCCCCCCCCCCATTACCCAGTGACCATAAAAAAAATATATTACTATTCAGTAGACATTTACAGCTGTTTTTTTATACAATTTTTGCAGCATTACGTGTCTAGGTCCCATTAATTGTTGTTGTTTTTTTTCAATAAGGAGGGTGAGGCTATAAATGATAGCGCACTTCCCTTGGGTCCCGACCTCGACCCCCCTCCCCCCCCCCCCCTCCCCCCTCCTCAGACAAATCTCCCGTACGCCACTGTTTAGACATTGAGTATAGCGTTCATTTTTCCCATATTGTATTTTGGGCAAGAGCAGGCTATGACGCCATCGTTGCAGATAGTTCCCACTGAAATTTCTAAACATCGTTGGATTGACAGGTGTTTACATGAGGACAATATAACAATGGGACATATGTCGGTACCAGTTATTCATATAATGTAATTGTCCTGTCTCCCTATTTTTGTTTACTGAAGAACTCTCAGAATAGGAGGTGTAATATACTAGTTTATATTACCAGGATTCCCGAACTGGATGAGCGACGAATTTCCATGTCATTGGTTCGATCTGACCAGAACAATCCCTGGTGAACCACTAAACTTCTTCCTCCAGGTAATTTCCTTTATTTCTTTAATGATATCGAACAGAGAGAAAATCAGTAAAAATTGTCACGCGAGTCACTTGGAAGAGACCATTTTTCTCCGATTGTCTCCTATTCTGTTTACACTGAGGAAAACTAGTCAGAATAGGTGTAGATACTAGGTATTCCTATAGAATAGTTATATCCCAAATACCAGGATGGCCAGACTGGATGAGCAGGACTGAAGTTTATTGGTCCGGGTCTGACTAGAACAATCTGTCAACCACGAAACTCGAACGAAATAAAATTGCCCGAAGCTGGTCAATTCAAGATCTGCCGGACTGATTTGTTTGATTTCTTTTCTGTT